>OY992516.1:3600000-4290115 GCA_963921215.1 Scoparia ambigualis
TACCCTTTAGGGATAATAGTCTTGTATCTGTGTATGCATGTACTCTTGTCTTCTCTCCCAAGTTCGCCTGACCCTGGTGGCGGGTCTAGAGGAGCTGTGGACGATGCCCCGCTCCGTGTGGGTGCTGCGCTGGCCCGGGCAGGTGGTGATCGCCGGCTCGCAGACGGCCTGGACTGCTGGGGTGGAAAACGCGATCCAGGAGTACTGCATGGACCAGTTCTTCGAAGAGAACTTGCAACAGGTAACACTAAACTACTCATAGAGCAAAATAAGATCTTAGCAAGTAGAAAGCTGTGTTTGCTGCCTGTAACCCTCCAGAAAAAGACGTGAAAGGTAAGAGCTGGATGAGAGTAGCCGCAGATCGTACTTAGTGACGTGATCTTGGAGAGGCCTATGTCCAGCAGTTGATAAGTATAGGCTGATGATTATAAAGTTTTTTTTATAAAAGAACGTGGCAAACGAGGAGGCGGGTCACCCGATGAAGAGTATCACCGCCGCGCATGGACACCTGCAAAACTAGAGGAATCGCAGACGCGTTGCCGGCCTTTACGGAAGGAATAGGAATTGTGAGGGGTGGGGGGGGGGGGGGGGGGGGTAGGGCCTACGGAATCCTCATTGGCCGGACGAAACACAACAGCACCAAGTGCCATTATTTCACGCCGAATATTCGTGAGAGGGTGGTATTACGCCGGGCGAGCCGGCCCAATGCAAGCTGCAACGCAGCGTGGCTCATGGCATGATACAAAATGCCGCTCTCCGTGTGGCCAGGACAGGCGGTAATCGATGGTTCATACAAACGGCCTGAACTGCTGGGTAGAATACGTGATCCAGGAGTACCGAATGGACTAGTTCTCCGAAGAGAACTTGCAGCAGGTAACACTAAACTACATACATACATGTACTTACGACTGTTACCCCAGAAGTGTTAGTCAGAGACCAGGCGGACCAACAGGACCGTAAAGCAGTCCACTGTCACAGTCCACGTTTCACCAAACAACAACTGCACATGTGCTCAGCGTGAGTGGTGAGCCCATTGCCGCTCTATGCTGTTGGATGTATGTGCAGTCTTTAGTCCGTAAGTCGCCTTTTACGACACCCAAGGGCTTCCCTTGGCTGGTTAGCTAGGGTTGGTTGTATTATTTTAGTGAGACGCTACACACACGCACGGCTCATTACTATCAAATAAATTATTGCATAGTACAATTATAGCATAGTACAAATTATAGCATAGTACAAATTATAGCATAGTACAAATAGCATAGTACAAATTATAGCATAGTACAATTATAGCATAGTACAAATTATAGCATAGTACAAATTATAGCATAGTACAAATAGCATAGTACAAATTATAGCATAGTACAATTATAGCATAGTACAAATTATAGCTTATTACAAATTATAGCATAGTACAAATAGCATAGTACAAATTATAGCATAGTACAAATTATAGCATAGTACAAATTATAGCATAGTACAAATAGCATAGTACAAATTATAGCATAGTACAATTATAGCATAGTACAAATTATAGCTTATTACAAATTATAGCATAGTACAAATAGCATAGTACAAATTATAGCATAGTACAATTATAGCATAGTACAAATTATAGCTTATTACAAATTATAGCATAGTACAAATTATAGCTTATTACAAATTATAGCATAGTACAAATAGCATAGTACAAATTATAGCATAGTACAATTATAGCATAGTACAAATTATAGCTTATTACAAATTATAGCATAGTACAAATTATAGCTTATTACAAATTATAGCATAGTACAAATAGCATAGTACAAATTATAGCATAGTACAAATTATAGCTTATTACAAATTATAGCATAGTACAAATAGCATAGTACAATTATTTACTTACGTAACCGTGTCGCTTAACGGTGAATGAATACTACCACCTCCTCTCTTCCGTTGGGCGTGTTAAAAGGCGACTATCGGACTAAAGACTGCACATACCTACATCCAATAGCATGAGCAGCGATGGGCTCACCTCCTGTCACGCTGAGTACATGTGCAGTCGCTATTTAATGAAAAGTGGATTATGGCAATGGAGTGCTTTTGCTGTCCTCATTGCCTAGTCTCTGACTAACCCTTCGGGGATAATCGTGATTATATGTATGTATATACATACATTATGTATGTTAATCCGCTGACTGACAGATCTGAAAAGGGTCTCATGACCCATGAAGGCGCCCCTGTTTATGAATACAATGAAAAACTGTGGTTTTGACATGTGGTGACATTTTTTTTTTTTTTTTTTTTTTTTTTTTTATAATAGAGGGAGGCAAACGAGCAGGCGGGTCACCTGATGGAGAGTAATCACCGCCGCCCATGGACACCCGCAAAACCAGAGGAATCGCAGACGCGTTGCCGGCCTTTAAGGGAGGAATAGGTTTAAGGAAGGAATAGGAATTGGGAGGAGGGGGGGGGGAAGGGGCCTCCGGAACCCTCACTGGTCGGACGAAACACAACAGCACCAAGTGCCATTATTTCACGCCGAATATTAGTGAGAGGGTGGTATTACGCCGGGCGAGCCGGCCCAATGTGTGCTGCAACGCAGCGTGGCTCTACCACTCAGAAGATGACATGTTCGTTGTGCCCGCAGCTGGACAGCCTGCGCGGGCTGGTGAAGGGCGAGCTGACCTTCTTCCAGCGCGAGGTGGTGTGCGCGCTCATCGTGATCGAGGTGCACGCGCGTGACGTCACAGGCACTTTGGTGGACGAGAACGTCAAGAACGTCAGCGACTTCCAGTGGATATGCCAGCTCAGGTACTGACGTCATACATAGCCATATGATGGGTTCTGTAAATCAGCTCCTTTTACTCCTTGTAATCGCAGTTAAAAAAATTACGTACAAAAGTAGAAACCTATCATTAAGCTTGTCAGTTAGCCAAATTGTTGGAATAGAGCATCGATTTCTGAATTTTAATGTATGCAGCCCGCTAATTTTTTCTTTACTGAAGATTACCACGGCTTCCCGAGATCGTCACTTCAGTCTTGATATTCATTAGCAGTCTTGATATTGATCATGATGGAGTACATCACAGGCATTTTGGTGGACGAGAACGCCGGAGGGAGGTTCGGAGGGATTTTTTATTCGAGTCGAATATCAAACGTTCTATCACCCTGAAACTTCAATTCTTATGTATCTATGCCCTGTTAATATACTGAATGTAGTATTATTTTGTGGGTTCGATTCTCACCTTAGGTAGTTATTTTTTTTCAACGTTTTGCTCTCTTCGGATGTGGTATTACGTTAGAATAACAATGTTTCTATTTTTGTCATAATATATATATATATATTAAGCCCGGAAAATAAACCCATTTCATCTGAGCAGAAGTGTAGTTTATGCACAGCCTCAGAGAAGTAGCATCAGTCACCCTCACCCTGCCACCCTCTCACCCACACACTCTATTACTTAAAAGATATTATCGTGCAGGTACTACCAAATCGTGAAGCCCATGTACCCGCTGGAGCCGGACGAGTCCCCCGAGATCTACCAGGACGAGAGCCGCCTGGACACCTCCGCGTACTACCGCCAGTTCAGCCAGAACTACTGCGACGTGCGCGCGCTCAACTCGGTGTTTGCGTACTCCAACGAGTACCTTGGCAACAGGTACTTATCATCGGCATCAGCCTATAATAATTCCATAGCTACGCACAGGTCTTCGCACATAGAACTATCTGAGGAGGCCTGCGACGAGTACGGGGACGATTAACACAATAGAAATTCTATTCATTGAGCACTGATCGCTGGCGTGCTCTTGGAGAGACCTATGTCATCTTTCAAACATAAATTAAAAGAGCACCTATCCAACAAAAACAGTAGTTAGCAATGTTGTAACATATCTAGTTATTCATTTTGATTATGTTATATATTAATATGTATGTCTATGTATATACAGTCGTGGTCAACTAATTAGGGACAATCTCTAGTTAAGCCAAATTGTGAATTTATTTTTTATTTTCCAACGAGTCTTAACAATATTCCATATCTTTTACACGTAAGTATAATTAGTCATTGATGTGCCCGATTATACAAACAATAACAACTTCTTAAACATTAAACCTCTTTACAGTATAGCTGATAGATTATCAGTGTGCTATTTGTTCAAAGAATGCTGGCTGGCCATTTAATTAGGGACACTGAGATATTGCGTTCTATTTTCAAAATTTGAATCTCAATACTTTTTTATTTCTTCTTTTATTGTTTTGTGGTAGTTTTGGCGGAAATCCAGATTTTTAATTTTAAGTTTTGAGAATTATTTTGAAGAAATATGGGCAAAAATAAAAGTTGCGATCCAACACTACGAACAATTATCATGAAATTTGTCGAGTGTGGTTGGTCATACCGAGGGATAGCAGAACATTTAAATTGTTCAAAAACTATGATATGCAATGCAGTGCAACATTTCAGGCGCAATAACACAGCTTTAAATGTGCCCAGGACAAAAAGATCGAGAAAAACAACTCCGCAAGAAGATAGAATGATAACCAGGTTAGCTAAGAAAGATCCGTTTCTAGGCTCTATTTTAATTAAACACGAAGTGTTTGGGGCAGACGAAAGAGCCGGTGTATCAGCGAGGACCGTTCGACGACGTCTGGTAGAAGCAGGGTTGTTCGGAAGAGTGGCTCGCAAAGTACCGTTGTTGAAGAAAGAACATAGAAATGCTCGTTTGGCGTTTGCACGTAAATATGGACATTGGACCTACGCCCAATGGCAACATGTATTATTCTCTGACGAGACCAAGATTAATTTAATTTCTTCAGATGGAAGGCAATACGTACGGCGTCCTGTTAAAGCGGAAATGAATCCAAGATTCACAAAAAAGCAGGTGAAACATGGCGGTGGAAACATTAAAATTTGGGGTTCATTTTCTGGACGTGGAGTGGGACCTGTGAGAAAAGTTCAGGGTAACTTAGACCAACATCAATACAAAACAATATTGGAGGAAACTATGCTTCCCTATGCTGAGGAGCATCTCCCTATTATATGGACGTTTCAGCATGATAACGACCCGAAACATACCGCCCGTTCAGTCAAGTCGTTTCTTACCAGTCAGTCAGTATCGGTGCTAGATTGGCCAGCAAATAGCCCGGACCTCAACCCAATTGAGCACCTTTGGCACGAAATCAAGAAAAAAGTTTCAACTTATCGTACCACAACTTTAGATCAACTTAATCAAGCTTTTTGTGAGGCATGGGCAAACATTCCTATCGAAACATGTCAGAAACTGATAATGTCTATGCCACATCGGTGTCAAGCGGTAATTACTAACAAAGGTTTTGCTACTGGGTACTGATTTTACACGTAATAAAATGGAGCTTTTAAAAATATTATAATACTGGAGATTATTCGTTTTGTTTAACTCTATTCATCATTATACTTTACTGTCCTTAATTAAATGTCCAGCTACATAATTATACCTTAAAATTTAATACATGTTCAACCTTTGATATTAAATACTTTTTTCTATTTAATTATTCTCTTATTTACAGCCATTTATAGTATAGTAATCGGACCAAATTATGCAAATAATAGGTGCTGAAAAATCAATAGGGTTTTATATTTATATGTACATAACCGGTTATTGCTCTTCACTATCTTGAATGTCCCTAATTAGTTGACCACGACTGTATATACAATATAGGTAGTTAGTTTAAGTAGGTATGTATATGTATGTTTAGGAATGTTATAAGTAGGTATATGTATTTGTAAGTATCATTAGTCTCGTAGACTCTCTTTCCACACCACAGCTAGGGTTGGCTGGAAGAGATCTCTTCTAGAGATAAGCTCACCTTTGTATATGTCTTTTGTAACGTCTTTTTCAATGTGTTTTATATGTGCAATAAAGGATTAATAATATTTTCAGCAGTGGACAAGTATAGGCTGATGACGACAGTTGAAAGGTTAAAAGCTGTAGTTCCCATTCATGGGACGGCTCCGCTAAATACCTCCTCGATGCTTTTGATAGACTGCAAAGGCGAGCGGTACGCATTATTAGAGATGCTAAGGTTACAGCCTCTCTTGAGGACCTCCAGCTGCGTAGAGACATGCTTCTCTCAGTGTCTTCTACTGAAACTATTATAGTATACTATTATATACTACTATTATGTTCTGAAGAATTTATTGACCTAATCCCGCCCTCTCCTTTCCTGTCCCGGACTACACGTAATGGTCTTAGGAACCACCAACATACTGTTTAAGTACATATAATTATGTGTATATCAGCACTCGTACCAAAAAATCTGGCAAGTCGTTCCTCTGTAAGACCATTCTTTCGACTTTGGGATTCTCTGCCGGCTCATGTGTTTCCTAGCTCCTATAGTCCCGGGTCTTTTAAGCGGGGCGTGAAACGGCATTTATGCAGGCCGCCATGAATGGATGCGCTTGTTACCGTGCTTGTTCCACGGTGAGGAGCGCTCTCGTTGTTTTGGACTGCATCGGCTGCTTATCATTCAGGCAGGATGTAGTGACTATGACGTGTCACATAAAAAAAAAGATGATGGTATAGTGGTGTTTGCAGCGGGCGGCTGGTGATCACGCCGCTGACGGACCGCTGCTACCTGACGCTGATGTGCGCGATGCACCTCAAGTTCGGCGGCGCGCCCGCCGGGCCCGCCGGCACCGGCAAGACGGAGACCACCAAGGTACATCTTTGGAAACTCACCACGAAGCGCATGCCGTTCTTTTTGCAAAGGACAATGCTCAAAAAAACCCAGGCCCGGCGCAAAAGAAAAGTAACTCAAATTATAGGTAAAAATAAGTAATTAAATACTGCATAGGAGGCATCATCGAAATCAATGGCTATATGTGTGAAATTGCTATTCGTAGTTTTATAGGGGTAACATATTATGCAGCTGGGAGCTATGGTTTAAAGTGCCATCTGCAACACCGAGCAAGTAAGTATATTTTACATAAGAATAATCAATTCCGAGGTACCTACGGCTCGTGACTTTGGGACGCGATTCAAGACTTGTCCCAACCGGGCTAACTTCGCTTTGCCAGCATAAAATATAACAATTAATTAAAAAATAGCTCGGTTGGTCATAGGTAATTCGAGCATCCCGCATCATTTTTGGATCATGTCGTATTAGACCTAGAAAATCGGTAACTTTTGTTCGTAATTATTTAAATAAAAAGTACATTTGTGTTTTTTCTTTTATCTGACATTATTTTTAATGATTAACTTGTAAAAGTAGGTAGTAGTCAAAGTCAAAGTCAAATTATTTATTCAATGTAAACCTTTACAGGCACTAATTGACGTCAATACAAATAATAATAAAAAAACCAGTTAACTAACTTATAGTTAAGACTTAACAACTAATCTAACGAGCTTATAGTCTGTGCCAGACAAATGCGCATCGCTACCCCCAGTACCACTGCACGCCGAAACAGAATCGCGTCGAACCGAAATATAAGCCGTGGTCATAGAATTGTGTAAACATACGTATCCTGGTACGAGAAAAAATAGCGGGCAAGTGTCTCTCCCCAAGCGACACAAACGGCTAAAATTTATAAGTAATTTATCGTTTTTTTGGGATGAAAGGTGAAATGGAATGGTGGAAAGGTACTTGATGGAATAAAATTAAATATGATTTCCAATTATCGTATTGATAATGTGGTAAGTAATAGAAATTGGAGTTTTTGAAGTAAAATAAAGTATCGGCTGAAATGAGTTTTGGAAAACATTAGTACCTACCTAACCAATAAGGTTGACATTTTTAATTCACATTTTTAATCTTTCAAATATCTTTTTTTATAAAAACTTAAGCATAAAAAAACGTCAAAAATTAATAAGCATAAATTTGTGTGTTTTAAAATTGTTTCGTTTTTCGTCTTCGTACAAGCACACAATAACTAATATTACTACCGTACAGAAGGTTCACCCTCCAACGACCCCCACGCGAAACCGAAACCCATCGCGTGACCCGAGCGTTCATATTCCGATAAGCACAGCCGACTCGATATCGATTTGACGTCCGTCAGGAGCGCAGGGTTTACGCGCGCGCGCAGGGATTACGAGTTAAGGCTAGGTAGATCGCGCTTTGAGTTTTTTCAAACCATCTGTATGTATGATGTGTGTATGATGTAGTCTCGAATCGAGTTTTGATTTCGATCTCTATCTCGATAATCGACATTTTGTTCACGAATCTCCTATTCTCAGCGCTAATCGAAATAGACTTCGAGTTTTTTTTTGATGAATATTGCCATTCTTTTTAATGCAATCAACTCGGGATGCGTTCTGTTTGACACGTTTCATCCGGGTTTAAACCGGTTGCAACTATGTACCTCAAATATTTATACTGTAAAGGTATTTAAATGTATTGAACTTGCTTTTTAATTAAAGAAGTAAATTTTTAATAAGTATCGAAAAATCATAATATTTAATGTGTTGTGATCAAATTTAAATTCCTTAAACAACTTGTATTGTTTAAAACGTGACGTGTCGTCGATAAATTTTATGTTTTTTGTTTGTGGTTGTGCGCTTGTTTAGTGACGAAACGATCATTTTAGTATTCACAAGACACACACAATGTCACAATGTCAACAAAAAATACCCAATGCCACAGCAGAAGCAGCTTCTTCTACAAATGTTGGAAGCCGATATACAGTTAAGGAGTGGAAAGTTTTCTTCCTTTTTTAAAAAAAAGAGAGCGAGCTCTCTCAATATTTTAAATCACTTCCACGACAAAATTGGAAATTAACTCCTCCATATCCACCGTAATTTCGCCGCTATTTGACGTTTCATTAGCTTCTCGTAGTCGAAATTACGTCTCGACCACTGCCGACCACTCGAAGCAATTCGAGCGGCTCTCCCTCGAGAAATTTCGAGTTCGAGATGTTCAGAATAACTAAATTGGATAACCACTCGATAAAGTTCGAATTCGAATCAAACTCGAAGTCGATTAGCGCTGAGAATAGGAGATTCGTGAACAAAATGTTAATAACGAGATTTTATGGTCGAGATAGAGATCGAAATCAAAACTCGATTCGAGACTACATCTCGAAAAATGAGAATTGGCCTCCTGATGATACATAGAAAATAATGGTTTAAATTCTGGAAAAAAAAAGTATGTATTAGTTAAGGATCCAATCTATATAAGGTCTCATTCAGTTACAAGTTACAAGATCCAATGAACTTCACTCGATAGAAAAAAAAGAGTAGAGTAGTAGGTAAGTTGCCAGACACGTAATTATATGTATTCGCTTTTAAACCGCAACTGTATCTGTTTACTGCTCCTTTTACAGATACATTATGTTACTCCTGTAAAACTTCGAATAGCAATTTCACACATACAGCCATCGATTTAGATGTTGCCCCCTATGCAGTATTTAATTACATATTTCGCCCTATATTTTGAGTTAATTTTTTTTTGCGCCGGGCCTGGCTTTATTTTCCATACTTCATGAGCATTCTCCTTTGGCGCGAAAACAAGCTTTTTAGAAGCAAAAAAGTTAGGCGACTTCTAAGTATTCTTTGAAAATGATGAAAAGCGAGTTTCGAGTGCTAAATAAACACTATTTTTTACGTGGTAAAACTATTAAGCAGACCGAAGACAAATCGAAAAAGTATTATGGTGATTCTGCGCCTTCTCATGGGATGGTACATAAGTGGTTCACTGAATTTCGTTGTGGACGTACTACCACTAATGACGCGGAGCGCCCAGGAAGGCCGATTGAAGTCACTACGGAGGGCATGGTTAATAAAATACATGATATTGTTTTGGCAGACCGTCGAGTGAAGATACGCGAAATAAGTGTGCTGTGCACATCTCGACTGAAAGATTTTCTTATATTTTGCATGATATTCTGGGCATGAAAAAGCTTTCTGCAAGATGGGTGCCGCGTTTACTAACAGTCGACCAGAAACGAAATCGTGTAACAGCTTCTGGGAATGCCTAGCCATGTATAATCGCAATCCGAATGAGTTTATGCGTTGGTACATAACAGTTGACGAAACGTGGGTCCATCATTATACACCAGAGACTAAGCGACAGTCGAAGCAATGGACTTCTACCGGGGAACGTGCCCCAAAGAAGGCAAAAACTGTTTGCTCGGCTGGTAAAGTGATGGCCACAGTCTTTTGGGACAGCCAAGGGGTTATTTACATTGATTTTTTGGATATAGGTAAGACAATAACCGGAGCTTATTATTATTATGCTCTTAATTTAAATATAATCTTAAGTAAATTTTTTTACAATATTTTATATAAAAAAAATATATTTACAATATAAAATATTATAAAAAACTTAACCTAGGTTGCCACCGGCAGCGGGGATAGACCCAAGTTACCGGTGGTTAGGGCTGCAGAGTGAGGAACCTCCTGACAATATGTGCCGTGTCAAGGAGTACTGCCTTCTGTATCTGACCCTTGACCCAACCTTTTAGCGAGAGCCTCTCTAGGTGTTGATCGAGGCTCTTAGCTAAAAGACCGTTTGCCGAAACGACTATCGGTACAATAATGGTTGAATCCACATTCCACATGGCGGTAACCTCGTGAGCCAAGTCAAGGTACTTACTGAGCTTGTCCTTCTCGGCTTTCACGAGGTTCTCATCATGAGGTATGGTGATATCAACCAATATTGCCCGGCGCTGAGATCGGTCGACCACCACGATATCAGGCTTATTGGCGACAATAGTCCTGTCCGTGACGATAGAGCGATCCCAGTAGAGCGTTGCATGACCATTTTCGAGAACTGGCGCAGGTGCGTACTTATAGTACGGCACCTCTGATTCAACAAGGCCATATTGAAGAGCAAGTTGCTGGTGAATTATTCTGGCTACTTGGTTGTGTCTGTGCAAATACTCTCCGTTAGCAAGATGAGAACAACCGGAAATAATATGTCGAAGTGATTCTCCAGGACGGTGGCATGCCCGAAAGATGTCGACCGTACCGTCCTTCATAATATATTTCCGGTAGTTATTCGTCTTGATAACTTCATCTTCAATAGCACAGACAAAACCTTCGGTTTCCCCAAAGAGGTCACCGAAACGTAGCCAGTTCACCGAGGCAGGCAAATCTACATCAGGCCCAGTTAGAGCCCGATAGTAGCGCCCGTGTAGCACCTTGCTCTTCCATATGTCCTTGCGATCGAGAGTGCTTAGCACCACTGGTTTGCGCCAGTTTTCTGTTGCCAAGGAGAGCGGCGTAAAGTGTCTATCAACTGCCACGACATCCAAATGCATCCCGCACTCACTGTTAAGGAAATAATCCCTGAGACTGCACACCTCACGGTTATGTAGGTCCTTGGCATTTAAGAAGCCGCGACCCCCACATCTCCGCGGGATGTACAGCCTCATAACAGATGAGCGCGGGTGTAACATTCTGGAAGTCGTAAGCATTTGACGGACTCTTCTATTCAAGGCGTCCAATTCGGTCTGAGTCCATCTTAGTATGCCAAAGGAGTATGTGAGGAGAGGCATAACCCAGCCATTAAAAGCACGCGTCCTATTGCCACCCGATAAAAGACTGTTAAGTACTTTTCTCAGGCGACAAAAGAATCGCTCCCGTAATGACTGTTTTATGTCCCTGTCCTCAACACCCAAAGCCTGTGACATACCAAGATATTTATATGTTTCAACTTCGGAGAGAGATCTGAGGTTTATCGTTTCGGAGAGTTGTAAATTAGTTGAATTTACTACTCTCCCACGCTGTACATGCATAACCGCACATTTATCCACACCAAATTCCATCTTGATGGCACTGCTGAAAGTCTCAGTAATTTTCAGCAGTTTCACCAAGTCTTGGCGGTTTGGTGCGAACAATTTGAGGTCATCCATGTACAACAAATGCGACATAACTTCACCCCCTCTCCGCAGTTGACAGCCTAACTTTGAATTTCTCAACAAAGTACTGAGAGAATTCAAAGCTAGGCAAAATCCATAAAGGACTCAGACTGTCGCCCTGGAATATGCCACGCTCTATCCTTATAAGATCCTGCGTGGCAGAAACACTATCTCGACATCCTGGTTGACACAAGACCGTGGTTCACTGCCGCATGCATGACATCAAAAAGGATTTTAAAGTTATATCAATTTTATATAACTCTAAAATCCTCACCAACCATGAATGCGGCACCGAATCATAGGCCTTCTTATAGTCAATCCAGGCTGTAGAGAGAGTCCCTCTGCCACGCCGGACCTTCTGGCATATGGTCATGTCAATGAGGAGAAGCTCCTTAGTACCACGGGACCCAACCCTACATCCATTCTGAGTCATGTCCAAAATATTGTTTGCAACAATGTGCGTGTTAATTTTTGTTCTCAGAATGGATGTAAGGAGCTTGTATAAAGTAGGTAAGCACGTGATGGGTCTATAATTTTTCGGTTCCGTGGTACTACCTGATTTATGGAGCAGAAAAGTGACACCAGTAGTCAACAAACTTGGGAGTGAGCCGAGCTCTATGGCTTCTTGGAATTGTGTTGCCAGTAACTCGTGTGAACATCGAAACCATTTGATCCAGAAGTTGTGCAATCCGTCCGGTCCTGGGCATTTCCAATTTTGGGCCGTACGGATTGCACAACTTACATCAGCTGTACTAATATTTATAGGCTGCATGGTCTCGATAGGTTCACACGCGTCACTGACAACACTCATCCATTCACCTTCCGTGTGCTCGACGGGCACCGACCAAATGCTGCGCCAGAAATTAGTCATGGCATCAACATCTGGTAGCCGCCCGTCGCTCACACGTTGATCAGCTCCTTCCCAACGTCTGTATACTTTTCTTTGGTCACTTTGAAAGAGGCGATTTTGTTGGTATCGGTCCACACGCACTCTGTAGCGACGTATACGGTTTGCCCACGCATAGACTTTTTGCTTCAGAAAGTCAATACGTTCCGTCACACAAGCCATATAGTTTTCCGGACGAACATCAGTCCCAACAAAGGCTTGTGTGACGAATCGCATGACGCGAGGCCGATTATTGCCATTTCTGAAGCAAATTAGCTTTGCAATGAGTGTCCTGAACTTATTAATACGCCCCTCGATCCTCAATTGCCAAGCAGGGGCAGTCCCGGTTCGCCGCGGTACTCGGTCAGAATCCTGGAATTTGACACGAGCAACGCGACACACCGCGATGGCCCCACAATAAAGGATCGAGTGGGTATCAATTAAACTTTCACTGGTTCCAAGATAAGGAACCAGTAAATCGTTCAAGGCACTCATTAACGCTAAATTATGTCTATTCGTGGGCAAACAAGGTATACGCGGCCTAGAGTTACGCGTGTCACGATACTGTAGAATAGCATCTTTCAAAGCGCTCCTCATTAGCTCATTCGTCTGTGTACTTACATTCGTATTTATGAAATCTTCATCGTCGGGTACCGGATCTACTCGCGCCACCAAAACCGGCGTCACGGCCGGTAATTGTGGGGCAGGGCGATCCTGCACCGAAGAAGAAGCCGCACAAATACGTAGTGACTCCAGGCGTAGCCGATCAAGTGCTGACTGATCCAGCAAGTTGTTACGCTGGATCACCCGCACTTGATCCGACAATCGTTGGGCAGACACGTCGATGGTCGGTTCAAGGGCCTGAAACAAAGACAGCAGTCGAACACGATACGCAGTGAGGTTAGTTCCTCCCTCTGTTGCCCTGTAGTAGGCGCGCATGCAGTTCTCATTTATTTGTTGAGTCCATCGCATGCGGCGCTCTACACCACCGGTAGCGGGGGTCGTACGCGGAGCAGATTGCCCCACTGATCCCAAGCGTGCCGGCAGCGGTGGTCGTCCACGTCGCGCTGGTCGTTGTGGCGGCGGCGGGGACGGCGATCGCCCGCTCGCGCTGCTCGACTCGTCTCTGGTGAAGTCATCAGACGAGGAGCTTACGGTCGGCGGAGCGGGCGATGATGGAGGGCGTGCGCTTCGTCTTGCTCTTCTTGTTATCATTATTTTCCATTATTATTTCATTTTATTGTGTCTTCTGATCTTCATGTTAATTTTTGTAAGTAATGTAATGTGATATTGTATTGACATTTCACGTCACCATGGGTCAACTTCATTTTTGTCCTCGTTGTAAAATAATTTTGAATAAGTATATTTTTCGTTCCAAAGACATTAAACTATTACGTTTTTGAATGATTTGCAGCCGATTTATTGAGGACTAGGTTAAATTGTAGTTAATTGTCTAAAAATTTGGTAGAAAATAAAATAATATACAAATAAAGGAAAAAATGACGTGTGGTGTTGACAAGAGCTTAGCTTATTATTATTATTATTATTGCCACACCCTCCGTATTCGCCAGATTTAGCCCCCTGTGACTTTTTCCTCTTCCCAAACATGAAGAAATGGCTTGGTGGGCAAAGATTTTCGTCAAACAAAGAGGTGGTAGCCGAAACTGAAGCCAATTTTGCAGGGGATGACAAAAAATATTTTTTTGATGGGTTGAAGAGGATGGAACATCGCTGGACTAAGTGCGTAGAGTAAAAAGGAGATTATGTAGAAAAAAAAATATATATGTTTAAAGAGTGTTTCTTCTTTCCAAAGTCATGGACTTATCAAACCACCCTCGTATATTATCTGTGTACAATAAAGAATACTCATTTTATTTCATTTCAATTCTGTATGCACCTAGGATCTGGCGAAGGCTCTGGCGGTGCAGTGCGTCGTGTTCAACTGCTCCGACCAGCTGGACTACAGGGCCATGGGCAAGTTCTTCAAGGGATTGGCAGCGTAAGTAGATATTTTGTTTTATTACGAAGCAAGTTTTCACAATATTTATTTGGTAAGTTACTTTTTTATAGATGACATGAGGTTTTTTTGGCTGGTAAATTTCTTTGGTCGTTGGGGCAGAACGGTTCTTGAGTGGCGACCGCGCACTGGAAGACGCAGCTTAGCGTCTCCTCCAACAAGGTGGTCCGCCGATCTAGTGAAGGTCTTGGGTGGCCACTGGATGTGAGCAGCACAAGACCGGTCGTGGTGGAGATCCTTGGGGGAGGCCTTTGTTCAGCAGTGGACGTCCTCTAGCTGATGATGATGATGATGAATTTCTTTACGGATCTTGCCGCGCCTTGGTAGACGCAGCGGTTACGCAAGCAACCCCTCTGATGTTATGGGGGGTAATCACTAAAACACCCCTAAGGGCCAGAGCAGACATGCTACTTTTAGCAGCGGCGATCGGCGATTTAGACGCATTTTAGAAGCTGAATGCAGCGACTGAATCGCTAAAACGCACGATTCCGTTACTGCAATCGAACGCAAAGAGTCGCTAAAACGCGATGCCAGTCGCAAAATCCCCGATCGCTGATGCTCAAAGTATCCTGTGTGCGGTGGCTCTAACTGATTTTTTACAGACACGAAAAAACAGGCAGTTTTGTTCTTGTTTATTTCTTTTTTACACTACTTGGTGTTATTTGTTATTCTCTTAACTCTTAACTTTCTGCAGGTCGGGAGCGTGGGCGTGCTTTGACGAGTTCAATAGAATCGACATTGAAGTGCTCTCTGTGGTTGCACAACAGGTAAAGTCTTAAGGTACCGATAGACATGCTCATTACTAGCATGAACCGCGACGACCTCCTTGGTCGAGTGGTTTGTACACCGGTTTTCATGGTGTCGCCATCTCTGAGGTCCCGGGTTCGAACCCCGGTCGGGTCAATTTAGAAATTATTGTTTTCTAAATTGTCTCGGGTCTGGGTGTTTTCTATGTATAATAAGTATGTATTTAAGTATTTTAAGTATGTTTATCCGTTGTCTGGTAACCATTTAACGAGTTTCTTCGAAGCTTCTCTTGGGCTAGATAATTGGTATGATTGTAGGAAAGATTTATTTATTTATTATTTATTTATTTATGAAAGCATGCCACTATTGCGCAATTGCTACTTAGTAGTATGTGTGTCAAAGCGTTGCTAGTAATTAGTATGCTTATTACGTAAACTCTTGCTAATAAGCATGCTTATTTCGTAGCATGTCTGTTATTGTCTATGCCTTTAATCATAATCAATTTTTTTTGAGCCGTGTCGCGTAGGTGCTCGTAAAAAGAATACTACCACCACCTCTTTTCCCTTAGGTGTCGTAAAAGGCGACTAACGGACTAAATGCTGCACATACATCCAACAGCATAGAGCGGCGATGAGCTCACCACCTGTCACGCTGAGCACATTGTGCAGTCGCTATTTGTTGAAACGTAGACTATGGCAGAGGACTGCTTTTGCGGTGCGCATTGCCTAGTTTTCTGACTAACCTTCGGGGACTACTTAAGTTTTTTTTCTTTTTTCAAGTTGTTGTTTTATAAAAAACTAGCGCCCTGTCCGTGATTTCGTCTGCGTGAACACCACGTACACCGCGACGATTTTCCAAAAAAATAATTGAAGTATTATTTGAAATAAAAAATATATTTTTTTTTGTGTACAGGTAGTGACGATCCAGAAAGCTCAGATGGCCCGCCTGGATAAGTTCATGTTTGAGGGCTGCGAGTTGCCCCTGAAAGCCTCCTGCTCGGTCTTCATCACCATGAACCCTGGATACGCGGGTACATTGTTACTCTTTGTAAAGGCTGTCTGCAGCTAATAGCAAAAATAGCCTCAGCGTTTCGGTTTCGATTCACAGGTAAATAGGCTGTGCTATTTATAAAATAAAAACTGTTTATTTCGAACAATCTCTGTTTGATAGATAGATAGATAGTATTATTCAATGCATGGCTAGTACATAAAAATTATAGTGTTAGTATTATTAAGTACAATTAGTAAATAGCAAGTATTAGTTTGCTATGTAAACAATTACCTGCCTGGAATAAAACCGGCATATTAATAGAACATACGGGCCGCCTAATAGTGCGTGCCCACCGCAGCCCGTGGACGCGCGCTGCAGTGCGATTCTCTAAGCGCAAACATCGTTTTAAGCCTTGGTAGCAGCGGCTGCAACAGCGGTGAGCGTACTATTGGTATTCTGCTAGATAATTTTCAACGCTGTTCGACACTAGCTCCGCACGGCTGTAAGCGGCGTGATAGGGAATCACTTCTTTGACATTCATTATAGGTATAAAATTGGTATTCTTTAAGTAAAACAGCATAAACTTTGACCACAGCCGTGACTGCAGCGAACGATGTGACGGCTGTAACATCTATGATCACAGCCATGTGCGCAGCGTCTATGTGACGATTAAAGAATCGCATAGCTGCTCCGGGGGCATCAAGCGCAAAACGCTCCCTGAAGCTTCAGTTTTTATGCGTAAATGGTCTTTTTCTTCAGGTCGTACGGAGTTGCCGGACAACCTGAAGGCGTTGTTCCGCCCGATCGCCATGATGGTGCCCAACTACACGCTGATTGCGGAGATATCCCTGTTCTCGTACGGCTTCTACGAGGGCAAGGTCCTCGCCGGCAAGATCACCACAACATTTAGGCTCAGCTCGGAGCAGCTGTCCGCACAGGTTCGTGGGAATGACTGGACGCAGTCGGTATACTTGTTACGTGATTACTTCTTCTTTCGTATGTTGGTTCGTACGACAACTAAAATATAATTAAATATGATCGGCAGAGAGAATGTCTGAGGAAGTTTGGGCATTCTCCAGATTCTGGTGAGGATTAGCCTTGATTCTAGCGACGACCGTTAATACTTTTGGGGGATACTTATGTAATGCATTTTTCGCAGAAGCTGATTGTATGATTTCAGATTGACGAATCCTAGCCGATCTCGGTAGGTCTAAAAGTTTCTATCTCCAGGGCGGAGCGTATTGCTTAGAACTCTTCCTCCTCTACATCGCAATGTGTTATGAAACTTGACACTTTCACTTCCTTAACATCAACTCTAGAGCAGTATTACTTTCATCTTATGGATATTATGGTTAAAGTTATCCTGCTCTAAGAGGTAAGAGTAGCTAGAGGCTCCTTCCTATATTGCCTAAGAAACGGGATTCGGATGTCCCAACATCTGATGTTCGGGTTCTTGAAGGTGATGAAACGTGCCCACCGAATAAGAACAAAGTGACATTTGTTGAATATCATTTTCTTTGTTTATGTGAAACGGAGGCAAACAGGCGGGTCACCTTATGCGCAGTACTCACCGCAAAACCAGAGGAGTCTCAAATGTGATGCCGGCTTTAAGGAAGGATTAGGAATTCTGGAGGGGGGAGGGGGACAGATGGGCCTCCGGTACTCTTATTCACCGGACTAAACACAGCAGTACCTGACCAGTGCGATTGTTTCACGTCGATATTCTGTGAGAGTATGGTATTACGTCGGGTGATATTACGCCGGCCCAATTTGTGTTGCAACGTAACATGTCTCTCTACCACTCAGATATAGCGGTCGAATACAGTTCGATTCCTACCTCAGGACCACTACGATTTCGGCATGCGCGCCGTGAAGACGGTGATCTTGGTGGCCGGCAACCTGATCCGGCAGATGCCGGACGGCGACGAGCGGCAGATCGTGCTGCGCGCGCTAAGGGACGTCAACGTGCCCAAGTTCTTGGCCGACGACCTCATACTGTTCAATGGTAATGGTGATATTAACTAATTCTCATTAGCCAAATATTCAGGGACAGGTTTTGATTAAAACTATAGTTTTCATATTGATTTTTTTACCTACTGATTTTTTCAAAATCATTATCATAATCATTCGCTTGTCCTGTTCCCATGTTATTTGGGGCCGGCGCAGTATGCCTTTTCTTTCCATACAACTCTGTCTTTCGTTATAAAAACATCTCTCATTCATATTATCCCTCACACAATCCATCCATCTTTTCATCATTAAGTACATGGGGTTTCTCTCTATCTGGCAGAATTTTGTTGTTCCGAATTTTATTTGGCATAATTTTCTATATAAATATATGTTAAATGCATAAAAATCATTTAGTATAATTATTATTTGGTCGAATGTTTATATGTCCGAATTCCCAATGGCATACTTTTAAGATGGCTGATTTTCACTAGGCATAATTTCATTTAGCAAAATTTCCTTACGCATAATTTCGTTTAGCATAACACTTATTTAGTGCGACGATTACTCGGTATAATTTCACTTGGCATACTACGATGATGGCAGTTTTCCATTTGGAATAATTTCATTAGGCATACTATTTCTAATTAATTTTATGGGTGCGTATGATTTCATATAATGATATATGAACTAATTTTAAAGGACATAACGTTCATTGGATATAGTTTTTACTTGTTCTAAGTACACTTCCTATAACAACATTACATATATTATTCATTTGATATAATAATCATATTCTATAACTTCATTTGATATAATTTGGGCTTATAAATAAAAATAGCATTTTAACCCTAAATTGATTTTAAATATTTTCTTAAAAAGTTAATACGTTGTGTTTTCGTTAAGGTTGTGCTAAAAAAGTCAGTGACAAAAGCGAATCGCGGCAAAACCAACTCCACGTATACTTGTCTGCCCTACGCAAGAGTATAATTTAAGCCCGTGTAGGCGCGGAGGGGCGAGATGGCCCGCGAGCTGAGGAGCAGGTGGTGAGCGAAAGCCATCTACGACGATAAGCTCGCGTAGGACCGCCGGAGTCCCGCAGCGCCGGAGCCGTGATAGAAACCATGCCTGCTGCATGCTGCATGCCTGCCTGCATGCTGCATGCCTGCCTGCATGCTGCATGCCTGCCTGCATGCTGAATGCCTGCCTGCATGCTGCATGCCTGCCTGCCTGCTGCATGCATGCATGCCTGCCTGCTGCATGCATACCTGCCTGCTGCATGCATGCCTGCCTGCATGCTGCATGCCTGCTTGCATGCTGCATGCCTGCTTACATGCTTCATTCCTGCTTGCTTGCTGCATGCATGCTTGCTTGCATACTGCATTCTTGCTTGAATACTGCATGCTCGCTTTCTGAATATTGACTTTCTGCGATATGATGGTTCTGCCTCCTGATATTATGGATATCAAATTTATGCATTAAGATGATTCTGAATATAAACTTTCCGCGATATGAGAGTTCTGCCTCTTAATTATTATGGATATTAAATATATGCCTAAAGATGATTCTGACTTATAAAATTATGGATTTTGGATGTATGACTAATGAGTGTGTGCCAAACGAAATTTATGCTTTCCGCTGTTGTGCATAATAAAATTATGACATAAAATGTTCTGCGATAAAAAGTAGACCCTAAGTACATAAGTAAAGTTGCCTTTTTCCTGTGTATGTGGCTCCGCTTTCTCCTCATAAACCACGCAATAGATTTTTACGCGTTTTCACTGATAGAAAGATCGATAATTTATTGATATTTTGTAGAAAATGGCTGAAGGATCACGTTGTTTCTAAGTTGGCGTGGACGAAGGCGTGGGGGGCCCGCTAGTTATTAATTTAAAAATGAATGAAGACGAATTGATAAGTCATTATAAAGATCATCATCATCATCATCTTGCTGCTTATACTGGCCTGAGCACAGTTTTGGCATCACACGTCAGCGCACAATTCTCTACTGTGCCCAATTTTGTATCATTTTGTTCTAGTAAACATTTTATCTTAAATTTATATAGCATTGTGAATGCAAAATTTCAATATTAAACACTTGACCGTCATTAGAAGCTTATAATATTGAGATAGGCATATCCGTTTCCCGTCGTATTTTCCTTCTCTTTCTGCCGGTATATCGCTGTCTCTCTCGCTCATCCCACTCAGTGGCGTCACCAGGTGGCGCGGTGGGGGAACCAGAAGATTTCACCCCCGTGCCCATTTGTTCATCATTGGCGTGAAATTTCCCGTCGGCGTAACTTGTGCACTACATAGTGATCAAGTGACAAAGAAATAGAATTATTTTTATTTAAACTGCAACACAGTTCTCGTGAGTTTCTACAATACACGTGAGTACTTAGAATAGTTTCTTAACTTAACGGTGTTACCGTTCGCTGAATTTATAATTTAAACTTATCTGGTAAATCAAACTTTTTATTTTACCCGCAAGGGATGTAGATACACCTTTTCTTTTAAGATAAGAAAGCATTCGATTAAAGATAGTATTTTTTAAAAGTGTTTTTTGTGTTTAATATGTGGTATCTACCCTCCAGGCACTTTTTCTTTTTATTTTAGATAAGAAACCGATAATTAGTGCTTACATTAGATAATGAGAAAAACGAATTGTAGTTAAGCGGCTATAGCTGGTCCTTCTAACAATCCCGATCGTATCGGCGAAGGTTGAGTTCGAGTTAGTCGTCATCGTTCAAAGAAGCATGGTCATCGTACCCACCTTTCATGACGATAACGACAATGTGTCTGCTTTATCGGACGTCAGAGGAAATCTTACAACGATTGTTGCACCTCGCAGGTGTTATCAATACTGACTAAAACAGTTAACAATTTAAATATTCCGTGTAGTGATCTAGATTTGATTTTTGATTTTAAAAGTAAACTAAAAGAGCCAGCTAGGCCTTAGGCACCAATATTCTGATAAATGTTGTGCACCAATAACTTTTGGTATTTTAAAACTAAAAAGATATTTTTAATAATTGCCTGCGCAGTTTACTAGTTGGTCGCAAACATCTGATACCTCTCTTAAAGGTCCTATTTTCAGTGGTGATTAGATTGTAGACTGAAACTACAAATATACGCAAAGAGGATAATACTCATAAAAATGTAAAATACCCTCTAACGCTTGCTACTTTGAATAAGATTCTACATTCAAACACACATTTGTTTAATTCTGAACAGATTACAGTTGCATTAAAAAAAAAAAAAAAAAAATTGTCCTGTTAGATAACTTTTATTTAAATTATTAAATCTGGTACTGGGAATGCCTCGCAAGCAAAACCTGTACTCACAACAAACGGTTACCTTTCGCAAGGGCAAACTTCTTATAGTATACCATCGCGTTGTTCTTCTAGTTCATGGGACAGACACACACACAGCATGCTGTGAACCGCCCTCGCAGGGCGCTTACCAAAATCAATGTCCTCCGCAAGGACATACTTATGGCAGCCACGAACCATATCGTGGCTATAATCTGCCCGCCCTCGCAGAGCGCTTACCAAAATCAACGGTTATTACATGAGTGTTCGCGGTTTTGCGAGAAGATGCATATAATTATGTTAATATAACGCTAAATGTACCTTATTTAATTTAATTTGTTTTTGAATAATATGTTTAATTATTGTAATTGGTTTTTAACCGTTTTAATAAAATTAAATAAATAAATGTCCTCCGCAAGGGCATGCTTATGCCAGCACGAACCATATCGTAGCTATAAACCGCCCTCGCAGGGCGCTTACCAAAATCAATGGTTATATTACTTGAGTGTTTGCGGTTTTTGCGAGAAGATGCATGTATGTTAATGTAATGCTAAATATCCCTTATTTTATTTGAATTTGAATAATACGGTTAATTGTTGTAAATGGTTATGTAACCGTTTTTAATTAAATTAAATAAATAAATGTCCTCCGCAAGGACAGGCTTATGCCAGCCACGAACCACAGTGTGGCTAAGAACCGCTCTCGCAGGGCGCTTACCAAAAACAATGTCCTCCGTAAGGACATGCTTATGCCAGCCACGAACCACATTGTGGCTATGGACCGCCCTCGCAGGGCGCTTACCAAAAACAATGTATTCCGCAAGGACATGCTTATGCCAGCCACGAACCACATCGTGGCTATGAACCGCCCTCGCAGGGCGCTTACCAAAATCAATGTCCTCCGTAAGGACATGCTTATATGCCAGCCACGAACCACAGTGTGGCTATGAACCGCTCTCGCAGGGCGCTTGACAAAAACAATGTCCTCCGCAAGGACATACTCATGCCAGCCACGAACCACATCATGGCTATGAACCGCCCTCGCAGGGCGCTTAACAAAAACAATGTCCTCCGCAAGGACATACTTATGCCAGCCACGAACCACATCGTAGCTATAATATAAACAACGGAGGCTGTTCTTACTTTCGATCCCCAGGATCATAGGCTTGGCAGCTCTTTCAATCAGGACAAAAACGTCCATCTTCTCTGCTAACAGAGGTAACAAAAGACATAGACAATGACGCTCCGAAATTTCGAGCCAGTCAATTTGCACTTTATCGACACCGTTGGGACTAAATAGGTGCTCCAAGTATCATAACACAAAGGTATCGAATACCGTTTTATCTGAAGCCATCGCTCAAGGTTCCAAACGTTACAATCGACAGTTGTTACACGCTTTTATCGAACAAAATGTCTGCAATGCTGACACAGATGAAAGAACAGGTTTCTAGAAACAGTAAGTTTTTTTTTTTTTTCCAAACTTCGTTTTAACCCAGTTCTTAGTACCAAAGAGCACTCAAGAAAGGTCACTCCGTCCAATTTTTAACCTGAAGTCGTTAAATTATTATATGAATTCCGGTCTGTGTACGGCCAAGAGACGGGATGTACAAATTACTTTTCTCAGACCTAGGTACTACCATCTGACTATAGCCAAATCTCACAATGGTTTCTTCGTCTGTTCTACAAAGGCGAATTACTAAGAATTATATGCCTTCCATTTGAGATGAGCACGGCAATGTTTTCTTAGACTATTATCTTATAGACATAAAGACCAGATGGTTCTGTCCCAGACATGCCAACATTGTAATAGAAACACTTACTTATTTTGGTGTCTACATAAACTTCAAAAGGTCTGTTTGACCGCCCTCGCAGGGCGCTTACCAAAATCAATGTCTTCCGCAAGGACATACTAGGATACATGGAGGAATCACAAGCGTCCATACATACCTACATATGCTCACGACTCTTATCCCCGAAGGGATAGCCAGAGACCAGGCAATGAGGACCGCAAAAGCAGTCCTCTGCCATAGTCTACGTTTCACCAAATGATAATTGCACATGTACGTGACAAGTGATGAGCCTATCGCCGCTCTATACTTTTGGATGTATGTGCAATCTATGGTCCGTTAGTCGCATTTTACGATACCTAAGAGAAGAAATTGGGCGGTAAAATAGACTCTACCTTACGATGTAGTTAAATGTATTGGTAGCTAAAAATTATCAGTAACACCAATACATATACCTCCACCAACATTCTTTTTGACAACCGTTGCTTCAGGATTGGGGGGTCACAACCCAACAATTCTGCCCTATCGGGAAGGTGGAGTGCATCCCAACAAAGCTGCACTGCAATCAAAAAGAAAAGCGGGCTGTTCTAAGTCTTAGAATTACAAGCATCGAACACGAAGCCTTTATTTTAATCCTCCAAATTGCCAACCAACAAATGACCACCAACCAAATTGTGGTCAAAATTCATTACATTCCAGGGAAATTAAACAGCCATGCAGATCAACTGTCTCGACATAGCCAAGCTCTAGAGTGGCATCTACTGCCAGAATTCACACAAACGATATTCGCGAAGTGGGCCTGGCCAGTAATTGACCTGTTTGTATCCAAGAACGCTCGAGTAGTGGGTAAACTATGCAGATTTATCTCAATGATTACGAAGCGATGTTTCACAGTGCTTTCAGCCTGAAGTAGAACGCTTCCCTCTGGCTTGGAAATTCGCACCACCTTCCCTCATCCCCCGGGTGCACACCTCAACAGCAATTTATATGATTGTGGTACCCCTTGCTGCCTCATTCACAGTATGGAATTCGAAACGTAGACGCCTGGTAGACATAACCACAGGCCTGCCAACCTCCAAGGTTCAAGACATGACGTTGAAATTTGGTGTGCTTAAATGATATATCGTTATGGAACCACAAGCAAATTTCCCTGCTCAAGCGTCCGGTTATTATAAAACATATGAGCACTTGTGCTTGGTCCAGTAGTACAAAGGGCGTAAGCAGCAGCAGCGGCGCCATCCACACGCGGAACGCGTACCAAATGGGTCCAGTCAGTCAAGTTTTTGGCAGATTTACACTTAATATTTTAAATCTTTCTTAAAATACTATACACTACTATAAATTGTCGTGTCTCCTTTATGCAGCGCACAATTGTATGGAAATCTTAGTGACGAGGTAATAGTTAAATATGTTTTAAAATCAATCTCAATTAAACATTTAAAAACAACAAAACCTTCTTTTTCCAGGTTTTAGTAATATTAGTCTGTAGACCTTTGGAATGTATTTCAAACGCAGGGTCAACTAGATTTCAAACAGTTCGTAACACTGCAATATTATTGTCGCATTGCTCCTTTGTTACCTTGCTGTGGACACCAAACATTATTTTGTTCAGGACAATGCAGTAACATTAAGGCGACAGTTTGGGTCAAAGATTGACTGTAGGGACTACAGACAAACACGCTGGAAATTGCTACTGGTTAAAAGGATCAATAAATATTGTACAAAATGGCTAAACTAATTTATTTAAAACTTCGAGTGGTTCACCTACACCTGTTTCAAGCACTGTGGTAGCTATAGATGGATATTACAGCCACACCTGGTTGTGTTTTGCTCCGCTGTAGCATCTACAAACTAGATTGATATGATTTACCCATTGAGAATATACTAACTATTGCTAATTGGGGATTAGTTAATACTTTTCAGAAGGTTTTATTGTCATGAAATATTGATTCAGGCGTCACGAAGTTTTTCATTTTTTATTTTTACCCTGTAAAGCAGGGATGCACAGACTACGGCCCGCGGGCCGCATGCGGCCCGCCGGTCGAATACTGGTGGCCCGCCGACAGCAAAAATAATACTCTCGTACATTCGAAAATATTGAGTTCTATTCCAGAATAAAACCAATAACAAATCTTTAATTACCTATAGGTACTTCTGGTGGCCCACCATCAGTTCATAATTTGCCCGAGTGGCCCCTAGTCTTAATAAGTCTGTGCATCCATGCTGTAAAGTGATTGAAATCAAATAGTAAACAATATTTATTTCCTTATAATAATGTTTACATGGTTTACAAGCTAAATTATTTGATTTTTCATCAATGACTGGCCAGTTATTTTCTTACATGACTTAAATTGTAAATAATGAGTACTTAATTAAATCTCTTATTAGAACTTTTTGTTTAAACCATAATCATATGATTAACTCTCTCGCACTTATAGTTTAATTTATTTCTCACATTGGCGTTTTCACCAGGCGATAACAAACAGGTCTCAATATTATAAGCTTCTAATGACGGTCAAGTGTTTAATAGACGCGTTTTACCTGAAATAAAACGCATATTAAATACTTACCTCATTAGAAGCTTAGTTTTTATTTCCGCCTGGTGCTTAATGCATATTTCGACGCAATGATGAACAAATGGGCACGGGGGTGAAATCTCCTGGTTCCCCCACCGCGCCACCTGGTGACGCCACTGAGTGGGATGAGCGAGAGAGACAGCGATATACCGGCAGAAAGAGAAGGAAAATACGACGGGAAACGGATATGCCTATCTCAATATTATAAGCTTCTAATGAGGTAAGTATTTAATATGCGTTTTATTTCAGGTAAAACGCGTCTAATAAAGATATTTATAAGCAATTACGTCTTTATCGATCGTTAAATACTTGCAATAGTATTTCTTTCGACTGTGAGGATAGACTTTACAGTGACGTAATACCTGGCTGGCTTGCAGCGTAAATCAAACTAATAGAAAAAATTCAACGAGTCTCCTGGGGTCTCGGTAGCTCAGCGGTTAGAGCAGTGGACCGGCAATCCAAAGGTGATGGGTTTGAATACCATTCGAGGTTCCTGAGACTGGGTGATTTTTTTCTAGTAAACATTTTATCCTAAATCTATATAGCATGTGAATGCAAAATTTCAATAATAAAGATATTTGTCTCATAAGTTTGTACCTGTATTGTTGTGTGTTATTGTGTTTTGTCGTGTGATGTCAAAAATAAATGTCTATTCTATTCTATTTTGCGCGTGTTGACCTTGGTGTCGCAAAATTTAATAGACAGCGATGGCCAGTTTTAATCAATCAGGCTGTACTGTGCGCTTGTACTCGTATGCCGGCTCTGAAACTGTTGACACTAAAATTAATTGTTCGCACTTTGAGTGCAAGCGATTAGTGATTGAGTTTTATTCGTTACTTCCATTCAGGTATAATATCGGACTTGTTCCCGCGCGTGGAGATCCCGGTGGTGGACTACGGCATCATGGAGCATTCCATCAGGAACATGCTCGTCAAGCGCGGATACGACGACTTGTACAGTGCGTACTTTTATATAATTAATATATTTTCATTTCAGTTGCGCATCCTACCCACAGACCACATAACCCTAGACGCCAGATACGAGGGTAACGTCAGTCCATAATATTATGTATTTTATGTATTTTTAAGTGCCACGCCCACAACCTAGATTCAATTTTGCCTTACAGCGCCGCGTCACAAAAACTAAAAAATCTTTTATAAATATAAAAATGCCGTATAGCGCCATAAATTCAAAGCTATTTCGAACTAATTTTATGATATTATGAGCAGGATCTAAAAATATTGCTTGTTTATCTTGAAAGTATGTTTTAATTATCAAGGAGTACCTATGATTGTAAACAATGAAAAACCTGTGAAATTAGTACTAAATACTAATATATCTACTATATTACCTTTTTGTACACTTAATTGGCAATGGCAATAAATAAAACTTACTGGTATTTTAACGCGACAGTTAATACGTTTGTTCGTTTTGTTTGCTTGAAAACATTAATTCGAATGTATTTAAATATGATGTCACGTGACACTAGTTCGACCTTAAAATATCCAATCACAGCCAAAGCTACAATTCCGCACCCCCCCTCCCCCCACTTTGGCCGATTGCATGTTTTAGTAAAACTCGCTAAGAGCGATGTCTACGGTTATGTGGTTTGTGACCTTACCCTATTTGTTTCTGCATCACCCAATGGTTGACTGGTAGAAAATGACAGACGCTGTGCTGTCCAAATATTAATAAATTTGTTTTGTGAATTCAAAAAAAAACTGATAAAAGAATAATCTTTCACAATTTTATTAATATTTTAAGTATTTTTTGAATATCTCTGTATTAGAACAAAAAACAAAACAGAAAGTATTCAAGTCGTTTTTAAGTAAGTATACCATCGACTAACAAACAGAAATTGATTTCAATATTATATCCAAAATGTGTAAAATGTATTTGCAGCTTTCATATTCAAGATCATCCAGCTGTACGAGACGACGGTCGTGCGACACGGCTTGATGTTGGTGGGGCCTGCGGGTTCTGGCAAAACGAAGGTGAGACTTGGTCAGCAGTGTATCATAGAGCCGTGTATAGCGGGTCACTAAAATATTACTATCGAGTTGAGACTCTCTTTCCTTGGGTGTCGTAAAAGGCGATACTGGACTAAAGACTACACACACATCCAATAGCAAAGAGCGGCGATGGGCTCACCACCTGTCACGCTGAGCACATGTGCAGTTGTAATTAAATGTGCCGTAGACTATGGACGTGGACATTAGCGTTTCCTGTGCCCATCCATCCATCCATAGAAGTAAAATTAAATTTAGACGATTCAAAATGCTTATTTTAAGCTTACTAAATAAAGAAATTTTGATTTATTAATTTTTTTTTTGATTAGTGAGAGATTAGGCGATAGGGACCGCAAAAGCAGTCTTTCTTTTAATGAGCCGCTACGCGAGATCTAGGACACATTCGTCAGATTGCGTTTCGTCAGAATAAATTATAGGCTGTTTTTTTCTGACAAAAACGGACTTTTGACCGGATTCCGCTTTTGTCAGAATAAAATGTCAAAAAAATAACACACATCACATTATGCACACATCACATTATCTTTAACGGCTCTATTCGTTTTTTATAATAATCCTGTGAATGAGTTTGTGTCCACTGTTGCACTGGCCAGTGCTACGAGATTCTGCGCGACGCCCTCACCGCGATCAAGGGCAAGCTGGCGCCGGACGGGTTCCCCTTCACGCCGGTGCACACGTTCGTGGTCAACCCCAAGTCCATCACCATGGGTCAGCTGTATGGCGAGTTCGATTTGCAGACGCACGAGTGGTGAGTGATTCGATCGTCTACAGTGTTGTGGAACTAGCTCTCGGCGGCGGTATTTCCAGACCGTTACGACTGGGGGTTAAAGTTACTCGCGTCCGTAGGTTTACCCTTGAGACCCTACAGTGACTACTGGGTGGTGCTAAATGAGTGACTCTGTACGCATTGGGCCGGCTCGTCCGGGGTAATACCACCTTCTCACGAATATCCGGCGTGAAATAATGGCACTTGGTGTTGTGTTTCGTCCGGCCAGTGAGAGTTCCGGAGAACCCCCCCCCCCCTCACAATTCCTATTCCTTCCTTAACCCTATTCCTGTTTTAAAGATCGGCAATGCATCTGCGACTCCTCTGGTTATGCGGGTGTCCATGGGCGGCGGTGATTACTCTCCCATAAGATAACCCGCTTGCTCGTTTGCCTCCTTCTTTTATAGAATCTAAACACTAGATAGGGTAAGTGCACCAGTAAATGAACAGTTATGGAATTCCAGAACTTTAAAAATATAAATAACATACTTCTGGGTATCTTAGATAAACAATAATATTGCCTGGTATTTCTATTTTTTTGAAGAAGAATATAATTTCTCCGTTTTTGAATGAAACTCTTCCCGAAATTAGTATTGTTTTTAAATGATTAAGAAAAAAATTAATAGGCCGTCAATTAATCAATTAATAAATATCTTCATTCATTTATCCCTTAGGATGTATAGTTGACCGACTAAATGCCTTTAACCGCGTGCACTCATACGTACCCTGGGCAGTAATGCTGGGCAGAAAAGTCTTAGAAAAAAATAATTGATACATTAAAAGATTTTAAAACATAATTTTAAAAATAATGGCATAGGAATAATAATAAAAGTGATTTCAGTCTCATATTTTTAATTAAGTGGCAGCTTTAAATCACATTTATTGTATAATTACCTACCAGTGTTCATTCACTGCATTTACGTAACCAATAAACGAACGTAGTAATCAACGTTAGAGTTCATACAAACCAAAAAATATCAGTAAATTAATAACTAGTTCCAACATTAGCCTAAAATACGCCAACCGTTAATTAAAGCTATGTACAGAAAACGACCCAATTTGAAATGCAATAACATATAAATTTGTTAGATTTTTAAAATCTTGTCTCTTATAAATGAACCACATGTTCATTCACTGGATTTTGATTGTTTTCGTGGCCATATATTCGAACTCCCTAAAATTTTTAATAAATGCATGAAATTCTACAAAATCTCATGTCTATTAGATAAAGCAACCGTTCTACTATCCTGTGACATAATTTTATGGTCACTAGCACACATATTACGTCTACAAAGTTAATAGCAAAACACTATGACTTACCCGACTCCTTATTACGGACCTCATACAAACCACAAAACACCATCGAGCGTCCGGTTTGGACCTTCGCCATTTTAGAACTACTAATCTCAGGATGATTCCTGTGTGACTAGTTAACGTAAAAAAGTGTTGCAATTTAAAAAAGTAAATTAAGTTGAAAAACGCGGATTTCTTACTATTTAGACGTTTTGTTCATTCATTGGATTGGTTCATTCACTGGTGCACTTACCCTACACAATTTTCTTTTATAAAATCTAAACACTAGATACACAATTCCATACAAACACGTTCGAAAAAGCGGTTCCAAATTATTCTATACTATTTTGATACTCGCCCATCATCATCACAATAGGTATTAAATTTGGACGGCAATGTCCAATGACAACTGTCAGCAATCCAATGCTATCTCTTACTTGGAGCATTAGTTCGAGGCGACACTTTGAGAACGCTAATGTATCATGTATATATGTATCTAGTGTTTAGACGATCGAAGAGTGAGTGCCGTGGTTTTTTCTATGTGAAAAGAAGTTAAACGAGCAGGCGAGTCACCTGATGTAAAGTAATCACCGCCGCCCATGCATACCCGCTAAACCAGTGGGCTGCCTTAAGGAATGAGTAGAACCTTTGAGGAAGGAGTAGAACCTTCGAGGAAGGTGGCAGGTCCTTAGAGGAAGAGTAGGACTCTTGAGGAAGGAGTAGGATTTTTGAGGAAAGGGTAGGACTTTTGAGGAAGAAGTAGGACCTTTGAGAAGGAGTAGGACCTTTGAGGAATTAGTAGGACCTTTGAGGAAGGAGTAGGACCTTTGAGGAAAGAGTAGGACTTTTGAGGAAGGAGTAGGACCTTTGAGGAAGGAGTAGGACTTTTGAGGAAGGAGTACGACCTTTGACGTAGGAGTAAGAATGGTTATTATCACACATAAATGCACCTACCATGTCATCTCTGCACCACCTTAATGCCTCTGACATTAGCTCCGCCATGTAATGTAACAATTGAAAAATTATAATCTTTATATATAAAAATAAATAGCTGTGCGTTTGTTTCGCTAAACCCCGAGAATGACCGAACCGATTTGGCTAATTTTGATCTTCAAATATTTGTGAAAGTTCAGGGAAGGTTTAAAGAGTGTTGTAAATAAACAAAAAAGTAATTTAGTACCAATGTTGTTGTTCAGGACGGACGGCATCCTGTCGAGCCTGGTGCGCGGCGGCATCGCGGTCGAGGACCTCGACAAGCGCTGGTACGTGTTCGACGGGCCCGTCGACGCCGTGTGGATAGAGAACATGAATACGGTCAGTACTTACGTCACGGGGTAGGGGAGGGGTAGGCGGAGACCATTGTTCTTAGTGTTATAGCGTGTGACCTTGAAGGAGCGAAGGAGGCCTATTAATAGTCTTTTAAGGAGCTCCTTGATTCCGGCTGGCAGGTGTTTTTATATACACTTTATTATTTGTTTATTTTCATAAATGGTCATCCCACTGCAGGGCATAAGCCTACCATTCCTTTTTCCACTCTTAGCGATTAGGAGCTCTTAATGTACAATGGTTGCAGGAGGTGTTAGTTTGTTTCGCCATTTCCTTCTAGGCCTGTAAAATGGATGAAGGCCATCTTAGTTCTAAACACCTATCTTATTTTCGTTTATGTATTATTTATTGTATGTTACATTATAAGTGTTGTGCACTTCGATCAACAATACAACTAGATGTCAGGTTAGCGCTAAAAATATGTCTTGGTAAAATAAACGCGCGCTTGAGAAGTGAGCGTTTATTTTCACTCAAGGCAATAACAGGAAAAAAAACTTTATTTGTTGCCCTTTAAGGTTAATTTCACCACTACATTCATTGACGTCTTTTCATTTTTAAGTGACAGGAGTAATTTATTGCTTTGAAAAAGTATATTCACGTGGACAGAATTAAGCTTTGATTTTGTACGTGACGAGTTATCTAGTTGTATTGTTGATCGAAGGTTGTGCAGGTCGATAAATGTTACTTATCTTATCTTATCTTATCTCGTTTGTCGGCAGGTGCTCGACGACAACAAGAAGCTGTGCCTGTCCAGCGGCGAGATCATGAAGTTGACTGACCGCCAGCGCATGATCTTCGAGGTGGCCGACCTGGCGGTGGCGTCGCCCGCCACTGTGTCGCGCTGCGGCATGGTGTACCTGGACGCCATGGTGGTGGGCACGCCGCCGCTAGTCCACGCCTGGCTCAAGAGCAACATACCGCCGGTACACGCGCCGGCCGATCGACCTAGACGAAACTGTCAAATTTTCTCCAATACATATTGATCCTTACACCCTAGTGACAAAGTTTGAAATGTGTAGTAAAAGTAAAATTTTAAACACTGAAAAAAGACGACAACCTCAGGCGGGAATCGAACCACGCACCTTCCGCATTCCGGGCGGCTGCCTTAACCACTTGGCTACCGAGGTCTGGCTTTCAACCGTCGAAATTTTTTGAAAAGGTTATTTGTATCTATTTTTTTTTATTATTTGTTTTATAATATGTTATCTGACGATGATTCCTTTCATTCTGCCAATGATTCTGCGGACTTTTCTTGTAACTCAAGTTTCTGCTCGATGCCTGACACTCTTGGTGAATTTCTGTGTCAAAACTTCAACCAACTTAAAAACTCACTTAAAATATGCCATATAAATGCCCAAAGCGTTCCCAGTCACTATAGTGATATAGTGGAGGCATTTACAGGCGCTGATGTTCATGCCATCCTGATTTCGGAAAGTTGGCTCAAGCCACACCTTCTTTCTACCACCTACCCTCTAACTAGTTTCATTCTTGTCCGAAATGACAGGATTGGAAGGGGAGGGGGTGGTGTGGCCATTTACTTGCGTAGTGAATTTCCTTACAAAATTCTTGCTTCATCTGTCTCAACTTCTTGTCCTTCAGCTGAATACCTCTTCCTAGAGATTAGTGTCAAAGGGGTTAAGACACTCCTTGGTGTGGTATACTGTCCTCCTGCTGTAGATTACTTCATGGATCTGGAACTGGTTCTTGAGTCGTTTGGGTCAGAGTATGCGCATCACGTCATCATGGGCGATTTCAACACAGACCTCATCCGTCATTCTCCACGTTCCCGTAAACTCCTTCACATCATTGAAGCTGCTGGCCTTTATGTCCTTCCACTCCAAGCCACCCACTGTAACATTACAGGCGAGGACACCTGGCTAGACCTCATCCTCGCATCCAACTCATCTCTTGTTTCCTCTCATGGTCAATGTCCAGCTTCCGGTTTTTCCCATCATGACTTAATTTTCCTCTCTTACATCCTTAAGCCCCCAAAACCTGTCCCTAAAGTGCTGCGCATGCGTTGCTTTGGTCGTATGGATGTAGAAAGATTGCTCAGAGACGCTTCCCAAATCAATTGGGAACACTTAATGACTGTCTCCACGGTCGATGAGAAGGTTGGTATCTTTAACCAGGAAATCCTCTCAATTTATGATGTGCATGCGCCAGTTAAGTCAGTTAAGCTAAAGCGTCCACCTGCCCCTTGGCTGACCAGAGGGATTCATATGGCGATGAGACGTAGAAATCGGGCTTTTCGAAAATTTAAAAGAGAGCGGTCTGAGGGAAATTGGTGTCTTTACAAGTCTGCAAGAAACCTATGCAATCAGATGATACGCAACACTAAACGCCGACACATTCATGAAAATATCTCATTGTCCTCCCCCGCTAATATCTGGAAGTTCTTTGGAACCCTTGGTATTGGCAAGGCCCGTAGTGTTGTTCTTCCTAACACAATTGTGTTGGATGATTTAAATCGTCATTTCACCACTACTGTTAGTTTAGATCATTCAACCATTTGTCAAACGGTAGCTTACATTGCGGGTCTGCCTCGTCTCATTACCGACACTTTTCATTTTTCTCCTGTTACTGTGGATGAAATCAAAAAGATTATCCTCTCCATCAAATCCGGAGCCCTGGGACATGATGGCATCAGTCGTCGTATGATTGTCTCTATCCTAGATCATGTTATTTCTCCAATTACCCACATCATCAACTTTTCCTTTGACTCTTGTCAATTCCCCTCCCAATGGCGTAAGGCTTATGTCCGTCCTTTACCCAAAATCTCTAACCCGTCCCATCCAACCCATTTTCGACCCATATCCATTCTTCCGTTCCTGTCCAAGGCAATCGAGGTCTGTGTCCAAAAGCAACTTGCAAGATTCATTTACCAAAATAACCTCGTTGTTCCTTTGCAATCTGGTTTTAGGCCTGGGCACAGCACAGTTTCCGCTCTCCTGAAAGTTACCAGCGACATTAGACAGGGTATGGAGGATACAAAAGTCACAGTCTTGGTACTAATAGACTTCTCGAACGCCTTCAATGCCGTCAGTCATGACATCCTCCTTTCTATCCTTTCTCATCTTATGGTTTCATCTGAGGTAAAGGAATGGTTCACCTCTTATCTTTAAGAGCGTCAGCAGTCGGTCCGCATTGATGAGACATCATCAAATTGGCGTAACCTGAATGCTGGTGTTCCACAAGGCGGTATTCTTTCTCCATTATTATTTTCAATATTTATCAACTTTATCACCCACCACCTTCAGTGTGCGTATCATCTGTACGCCGATGACCTTCAGCTTTACACCCAAACACGTGTAGATGACTTATCAGACGCTATTATTAAAATAAATCAGGACTTGGAAGCTGTTAGCGACTGGTCTCGTAGGTTTGGTGTGGCTGTAAACCCTACAAAATGTCAGGCGATAATTGTTGGCAGCTTGCGAATGACGAATAAAGTGAGGATTAACTCTGTTGCTTCTATAATATTTGACGGTACGGTCATACCATTTAGCATGACCGTTAAAAATCTCGGCATACATCTCGATAATACACTCAGTTGGCATTCTCAGGTCGCTAGTGTCTGTAAAAAAGTTACTTGGACTCTGCGTTCCTTAAATCGTCTGAGGAACTTTTTACCGTTCAAGACAAAAGTAATGCTTGCGCAGACTTTAATTCTTCCTATGATTGACTATGGTGACGTGTGTTATTACGATCTTAATTCAGTCTTGCTTGATAAGCTTGACAGATTGCTCAATAACAGTATCAGATTCATTTGCAACCTGAAGAAGTACGACCACATCTCACAGCATAGGTCTGAGCTAAAATGGTTGCCCATTCGCCAGCGGAGGTGTTGGCGCGCCCTTACCACACTTTTCTCCTTCCTAAATTCTCCTAATGCTCCTTCCTATCTTACTCCCCATTTTCAATATCTTTGCACCTCTCACGACAGGAATCTTAGATCTTCAAATAATCTTCTCCTTCTCTCTCCCTGCCACTCTTCTGGCTTTGTTCATTCTTCCTTTCATATTCAGTCCATACTCCTCTGGAACGCGCTACCTCAAGAAGTCAGAATGGCTACAACTCGTGACACTTTTAGAAAGAAAGTCCACATGCTACTTTTTGATAGAACCATGGCAGAATCATCTCAATAACGCCCTATTTAAATATTATTTAGTGTATGTAAGTATATTTATATGTTTGTAAAAGTATTTATGTATATGCCTACACCTATGTATATATATATATATATATATAATATGCTTAAATATATTTTAAATGTTTTATTTTTACATCTTTTGGCACCGCAGCTAATTGCGCCTACCTTGTCATCTCTGCACCACCCTATGGTTGACTGGTAGAGAATGCCTTTAGGCATTAAGTCCGCCATGTAATATACTGTTGCAAAAGTTTTAATAAATAATAAATAAATAAATAAAATTTATCAGTGCTTGATGCTTATGTTTTTAGTCAACATTGCTTCATCAAATCTTAGAAGTTTTCACCTCTGAGATCGGAAAGAAGAATTTTTACAAATATTTGAACATTTGGTTAAGATGAAGCTGCGTTTATAGATTAATGTGTTTTCAAAAATATTTTAGCGTTAATAAAACGCTAAAATATAAAAAAAAAACATTAATCTGTGTTGTAAAAATTTAGATTTTGTGGTAGGCTGAAGGGCTGGTGTATATACGACCTTCAATTGTTTCATCATAATCGTGTCACCCACTATAAAGCATGTATATATAGCATAGCATAGGTCTCCTTCATGTCATGCCATTTTTTCTGTTTCGAGCCTAATTCATCCAGGTTTATTCAGTCTTCGATTAGCTCAATATCTCTGACCCATCTGGCTGGTGGTCTGCCAGCGCTTTGTTTGAGTTGAACCCTTAGGCTACGTTGGGCCTAAGACTGGTGGTGTTACAACAAAGATCACAGGCAATTGACTATTTGGCAGTTGTAACAATAAAATATGAAATATGTCGGAAATGGTATTTTATTAATTATCCAATAGTTTTTTTTTATTAAGATAATTTGTAAATATTTTATTTTTGCAATATAAATTTGCGATTTTTTGGATTACAAGACCCGAAACACGGGCGGCAAGGGGCGGCCATGATTGAGCTTCATATGACGTCACATTTCACTAAATTATGAAAAACTGTCTGTCAGGTTTTAAGATAAGTTTCTATATTTATTGAAATGTGACGTCACAGAGCAAAATGTCACGTGACCAAACGTTTTCGCACGAAATTTGAAATCAATAATGGAAAGTATGTTTTTTTCTGTTAAATAAAGGTATTTTCGAGAAAGAAAATATTGTACGGGGTCTAAAATAAGCGTTTGTAACTTTCTAAATACTTTTTCGAAAACTGTTAAGTAGCCAATTGAATTACCTGTCAAAAAATAATAAAAGAAAACTCTAATAAACATTTTTTGGCTACAGATAGGCGAAGTCTTACGCAAGCACCTCCCAAACCTCATCACGAATTACCTGTACCCCGCGCTTCACCTGCTGCGGTCGCAGCTGACCGAGATTGTGGTCTCTATTGACTCGGCGTTAGTGCTCAAATTCCTGGAGCTGCTGGACTACCGGCTAAGGCCTCTCACGGGGAAAGACGACCGGCCGCCGCCGGGGCCTGTGTTCCTTGCAACGCTACGTGAGTTTTTAATATTATTTTAAAAAAAGAATCGCCATACGGATTCCTAAGCTACATAAAATTCGTCACAGGATATGGGCTGTTCACGCAGGATGGCGATGTGTGTGAGTGTGGCGATGACTTTCCGAAAATCGAATTTTACTGCAAGCGTTTTTTCATTTGCATAATTTCCCAATTTTTAATTTTCTGTGCGTTTTTTCCCGGAGGGTAAATTTCCAAATATTTTTTTATTACTTAAAAACAGTTATTATATAATTATGTCGCATCCGTCGCAGTGATATGATAAAAACAGAGATTTGGTCAATTCCCTAAGTGATTTGACCAAATCACAAGGATGTTAAAATAACAACTCGATTTTATCATTACCCTAAACAAATCTATTGATTTGAACATCACTAGAACATAAATTGCCCTACTCCTGTAGGTCACGTGATAGGTTAGAAATCTAAGACAATCGCGAAGCACAGCGCAGTTGTCTTGAATTTCGTAGTAATTTTATTTTATTAGACAATATAAATACTAGCTGCCCTACTCCTGTTTGTAGATCACATGTTTTTGGTCTTTTCACGGAACTAGTTCTGGTATTTGTTCAAACGTGGCGTGACGAGCTGGACGTTTTATCAGCCGCATTGGACCACTTTAAGCAGACAGGCAGACAGAGAAAAGTGGAAATAAGGAAGAGAGGCCTTTGCCCAGCAGTGTAACAAAATAGGCTGATAATAATAATAATGAAACGCTGAAAGGTTGGACCAAGGGTCAGATACAGAAGGCAGTACTTCTTGACATAACAAGTATTGTCAGGGGTTCCTCACTGTACAGCCCTAGAGATAGTTTGGGTACCTATATTCCCGCTGCTGTGTATGTTTTAAATATGTTTTTTTAAATAAATAGTTTTTTTTACATAACTTGTACTTACTTAAAAAGAAAACCAGTAATGCTTATGTGCCGTCCCCAGCGCGGCTGGCGCCGGCGTGGGTGGCGTGGGCGGTGACGTGGTCGGTGGGCGCCACCTGCGACCACAACGGGCGCGCCATCTTCTCGGAGTTCATGCGCGGGCTGGCGGAGCAGCACGGGCTCAAGCCGGCATTCCCTAAGGAGGGGCGGGTTTATGACTACACGTGAGACTCTGACCTTGACCTTTAGGACACTATCTGATGCCGATTCGGGAAACCGTCATATAAAAACGTGATTTTCGATTTACGATGTAGTCAGTAGTATTTATTTAATAAGCCGCTACCAAACAGCACCTTTTTTTGCCCAGTGAATCCAGTATACCTGGGTAAGGTTTCCAGAAGGGAGGCAGGGTTACGCGGGGATTCATCCGTCCCCTTTTCCACAGAGAAAGCCTTATAGCAATCGGGGATGAGAAGAGGAGAAGTTTACCCTTCTAAACACTGGAGAATATATTATACATTTTTCAGAATAAAATAAAAAAATAAAAAAGTTTTATTTTTGTGAAGGATTTTTCATTGAGATATTAAGTAGGTAGCCACTGCATGGCTAGCTAGAAGCAAATAAAATTAAAATATATAATATGTATATATATAATTATAATAAATAAAATTAAAAATAAATTGCCAGGAATGTTTGATAAAACATACAACGGATACACCAATTTTTATAATTCTTGTTTTCTTGTCTTTGTAATAGACAAGACAAGGTTTGCAAGAAATTTTTTTTTTGGAAATTCGTCACGGATACGGGATGGGGAGTTCACGCGGACCAAGTCGCGAGCAAGCCGCTAGTCGTTAATAAATTGAGACGTTGACAGGTTGCACGACGGCGGGTTCACGGACCCGACGGAGGACGGCGAGCCCGCCAACCCCTACTGGTACAACTGGATGGCCTTCCTCGACGAGTACGAGGTTGACCCCGAGTGGCAGTTTGCTGGTAAGCGCCATACTTTATCATCATCAGCTACTAGTACCCACAAAACGTCCCACTGCTGAGCGCAGGTCTTCCTACATGGACTACAGTTCATGGGGAGATGGCGCTATAACCCACCACGCTTGGCCTTCATCTCACCGTTAGTAAGTGACAACAAGGCCGAATGTGGAAGCGCGCTTCATCCGGAATCCTTAACCACTAAGGAACAGACTGGCTGTCTTATCTCTAAACTGACTGATACAAAGAATCTTAAATAAGATGAGATAAGATGGTGGTAGTTAGCCAGACATACAAATGTCGAGGCGGGATCCTGATTGACAATTGTCTTGTATTGTTAATTTATGTGTGTCAATAAATGTTTCTCTTTGTTCCCCTCCCCCCTACAGACATCGAAGTGCCGACGCTAGACAACGTGCGCAGTGCGGCGTTGCTCGGCTACAAGGTGGCCAATTACAACCACGCCATCTGTGTCGGCCCCACCGGCACCGGCAAGACGGTAACCATCACGTCCAAGCTGTCGCGCGGGCTGCACAAGAAGTTCATTTGCGAGTTCATCGTGTTCTCGGCGAGGACTTCGGCCAACCAGACGCAGGTTTTATATTGAACACAGTTTTCACTCCAGTGACATCCTGCACGTATATAACTTTATATGTACACACACGCACGCAAGCACGTACGCACGCAAGCATATACGCACCTTGGCCAATACTTTCCTTTTGTACGATTCTGATACACTTCATTTGTTTAATTATTAATACTATTGTCATTAAGATGTCTACTAGTACCACAGAATAACTAATAGTACTACGTACAGAAGGTTCTCTCTAACGGCTTTTACGCGAAATGGAAACTTTTTGTGTGACCCGAGCGTCCATATTCCGTTCAGCAACGCTGACTCGATATCGATTTGACGTCATCAGAGCGTAGGGTTTACGCGCGCGCGCAGGGATTACGAGTTAAGCGACTCGGCGCTCGGTGTTCGGTGCGTCGGCTTCCGGCAACCTTTACTGCCATACGCCTAGGCGGCCTGCCTGCTCCAAACGAACGTATCTAAACTGCGAGTGACACCCCCCTGCTAGTACCCACCAACCGTGGAAGATTTTGCTCTTCCTCTGTTACGAATTAGCTGTAGCTATCTACCGGCACGGGCAAGGCGGTCACCATCACCTCCAAACTGTCCCGCGGTCTGTACAAGAAATTTATTTGCGAGTTCATCATGTTCTCCGCGAGGACTTCGGCCAACCAGATATAGATTTTATATGAAATAACGTCGAACCCACGTCCTCCGCAATCCGGTTGACCTCAGTTGGCCAGTCAGCCACCAAGGGATTGGTTAGAATTGTCAAAAAAAATTTGTTTCCATCGTCGTGAGGTCCAATCTGTATGTTGTTGTCAGGACGTTATCGACAGCAAGCTGGAGCGTCGCCGGCGCGGCGTGTTCGGGCCGCCGCCGACCAAGCGGCAGGTGTTCTTCATCGACGACCTCAACATGCCCGCGCTGGAGGTGTACGGCGCGCAGCCGCCCATAGAACTGCTCAGGCAGTTCATGGACTTCTCAGGTCAGCTGCCCTAGGCTATACTAGGGCCAAATTCGATGAAGAATATTAACGAAAATGCAATAAAAATAACTAGTATTCATTTTGATAACTCGCTAGTCTATCAAGCTTGGATGCTGCATGCAAGCACCGCCCTCCCGCTTGCAAATGCACATGCAGGAGCGATGGATGCTACTATGACATGTATACCGAAACCCAAATGAAAAATTTTTATACATAATTATTTACAATTCTTAGTGCTAATTCTATTATACTAGGGCCACAAGTTAGGTAAAGAATGTTTGTAAATAATTTTTTTACAATTGACACCATCATCTAGTGCCACTCAAATTTAATTCTACGCTGTTTCTTGAGATTATCTCAAGAAACAGCGTAGAATTAAATTTTTGCCATCATTTTTTGTAGTTTTCTCGTCAATCTCGTCATCTCATCTCAATCTCCTTATGTGGGAAGGCTATGGTAAGTTTATAGGCTGATGATGATGATGGGTGTTGTCGTTGCTCAGGCTGGTACGACCGCACCAACATCGGCGAGTTCCGGACCCTGGTGGACGTGGGCGTGGTGGCGGCGATGGGCCCGCCCGGCGGCGGCCGCAACCCGGTCTCCATGCGGCTCATGCGACACTTCCACTACATCTCATTCACCGAGATGGAGTACGCCAGCAAGGTACGGTACCTTTGTTGTAATACTGATTCGTCAACCGACAGCGTGAGCTAAAAACCAGGTGGTACGATTAAAATTTAGTCTACAGCTATACTGGATGTTTTAGAAAATATCAGAGTGAAAATCCCCGCCTGTGGTAGACATTTTTTTCAACGTTTCGTTAGCATTGATTAGCAAAAAAAACTACAAGTTCATTCGATCTTTTCTCATTGTCACTTGTAATTATTTATATGCAATGTTTCTAATCAATGACCAAGTTTGCCATTTAATTTTCCGAATCCGATATATTTTTTTTTAAATCATCCGGTATAAATAAAAATCAATTACCACTTATGTGTGTTCGAGCATCACTTCAGAACGGCTGCACCTAGCTGTTTTGGTTAATTCTTTTTTTTGTTCAGGCACATTCACATTTTTTTTTTTTTAATTTATTTAGGAACGATTATGACATTACTTTTACGCCACCCTGTACATTGTTGCTAAATCGACAAACAGTAGATGAGATAAGATGCAGGTTCTCAGTGTTAAGGATTCCGGGTGATTGCGTTTTCACTTTATCGACCAGCCTGTATCTTTCGGATATTATTTAACTGACGGTTTCTACCAGCTTAGCTCTTTTATTAATTATACAGTTTCTTGAATAGTGTGTCTACTCACTGTGTTACAGTACGCGATATTCAACACGATCCTGTGCTCATGGACCCGCTTAATAACGAAGGGCATTCAAGTGCGCGAAGGGCCGTTCCTGAAGGCGTCTATCGAGATCTTTAACTCTCTGGTGGAGGAACTGCTGCCTACACCCACTAAGTCACATTACACCTTCAACATGCGAGACCTGAGTAAAGTGTTCCAGGGGATGCTAATGATGGACGCGAACCTTGTCAAGGTAGACATCGTTGTTCAGTTTTAACGTTAGGTATGTCAACGCTTAAATATACTTAAGCCAAATTTTAAACACTGAAAAAAGACGACAACCTCTGGCGGCCTTAACCACTTGGCTACCGAGGTCTGGTTTTCACCCGTCGAAATTTGTCAGTGCTTGATGCTTAAGTTTTTTAGTCAACATTGCTTCATCAAATCTTAGAAGTTTTCAGACATCAGTAGCAAAGTGGTTAAGGCTCCGCCCGGAATGCGGAAGGTGCGTGGTTCGATTCCCGCCTGAGGTTGTCGTCTTTTTCAGTGTTTAAAAATTTTTACTTAAGTTTGGTATGTCGCCGGATACTACAGGCTGGCTAATTCATACGTGACACTCCCATGGTCTGCGTGACGGGGGACGAAAGGTTGCGGGGGCGGGAAAGAAGAGCGTGGGCGGCGCACACTGGGGCAAGATACCCTCATATGTGGCAGAAAATGCAAAAAAATAAAATTCTTTTTTGAACTACCTACAACAGCTTTTAATAAACCATATACCAATGCTTCTTAAGACACTATCAAATCGACCGATAACTTACCCGCATTCCTACTATAATTGACGTTTGTCGGTAGTTGTGATAGTGCGACTAATTATAAATTAAATTACATTTACTTTTGTTGTGCATAAATGGTGTTATTTTAGAAAATTATTATAATTAAACTATGGAACCTTCAACTTCAGGTATGCTACGGTATTTTAACAACTTTTAATTTGGTATTAGGGTACAGTAAACACATTAAACCAAGGAATATATTTATTATACAACAATTTTCACAAAATTAAAAAACAGCTAAGGTTTTAGTTGTGTTCTCCCGTGAATTCCACTTTGGTTTATTTTGGTAAATAACCCATGCAATATCAGCAACTAGAAACTAAAAAAAAATGTGCTACTTTCTGCTTCTTTACACATTATAGCGATTTTTGTAGTTTACCTATTTGATTTCCACTATGAAAAATTACTTATTTTGTTTTAGGAACGAGTTCAAATACCGTATTTATTTTAAGAAATGAACTCGCTAACTTAATGCGATGCTCGGAAGAAGAAAGTTTTGAAAAACAATTTAATTTTTTGATTTGTGAGTTGCGAAAACGTACAAAATGTGATGAAAAAGACGTTATTCATTTAAATCGGAAATTATCAAAATTTAAGTATGAATATAGGTCACGATGGTCAAAAGCTTGTAGAATAGATGAAAAATTTAGAAAAAGTAATAAGGATACCTTATTCATGGACCAGAAATTATATCGTCAGCACTTTTGCCTATAGGACAGTTAACGAAAGAGTCACAAGAGGCTAGGAACAAGGACTTCAAGAGATACAGGGAGCATAACTCAAGAAAATGTAGCCGAGAGAAATCCAATAGAGACATGTTTTTTTATTTTTATTGAGCTCTGATCCCTTAATTATAAGCAAGCAAAAATCAAAAAGAAAAATCCTCGGAGTCTTCCAAAAAATTATATTTATTAAAAGATCAATCTTCTAACATAAATTGTGACCATGATACAGAAATCGGTGATGAGAATGATGATGATGAAGAAGATGACGATGCGTTAGCATATGTTTAAAATATTAAGAAGGTCCATATTTAACAATATATATATATAAATTTGCAAGATTCTTAAAGTGTTTTTTTTATTATAGTTACCTACTACGTTTAATGTATAACTCTATAAATACATACATGTATAATTATGTATACAAACATTTAAATATATTCAAATAACTATCTTAGTTGTATTTAGCATTCATAAAATCAGTTTAACTAGAAAACTTATTTAATGCCAACAAAAAGGGTATCTTGCCCCCAGTGTGCGGCGGGGCGTAGCAGGAAAGTCAGTTGTGTGCAGATGTCACCCCTCCCCGTCGCCCGCAACCCTTCGACTGTCACGTACGAATTTGCCACCCAGTGAATATTTTATTTTCATGTTGTTCATATAAATCAATCACTCTTTGCGCACACGCAGATTCTTTTTGAGTCCCGTCGCTTCTACCTGACACATAGCGATCGCGAATAAATTAGCGACTGGAGTCCAAAAGTCGTCAGTAATCGACTCAAGCAACATTAACAAATTTCTTTACAATTACTCAGTTTTTGCTTTTTTTACAAACGTTATACATATTTAGGGTTACCATTTAGGAATTTGAAAATTCCTGACAAAAAGCCTGATATTTCGATAAAAGTCCGGCCTTTTTAGTCACAAAATGGAAACTTTTTATACTTTTTATATTTTGCTTTTAGATAAGTGAGAAGTTAATAAATATTAATGACTTATTTGATATTACTTAATATGTAGTTTTGTTACTCATATTCCAAAATCCGGACAAATTAAAAAGCCGGACAAAATCCGGAAATATCCGGACTAATCCGGACGGATGGTAACTCTATACACATTACATTAGGTAACAATAATTGTACGGCGCTGTGGCGCTGTGCCGTGTCGGTAACAGGCAACCGGCGACTATGAATAATCGTCAGAGTATTATGTATCATTGCAGGACGAAGATGACGTTATTAGGCTCTGGTACCACGAGCACCAGCGCGTGTACCAAGACCGGCTTGTCAACGCGGAGGATCGCCAGTGGTTCGTCAAGTGAGTCAATCAAATAGTCATGTTTGTAAACTAAGAGCGGTATAGCGGGTCACTAAAAGAGCTGTTGGATGTATGCGCAGTCTTTAGTCCGTTATTCGCCTTTTACGACACCCAAGGGAAGAGAGGGTTGGTTGTATTCTTTCAGTGATACTTCACGGATAACGCAATGTGCAATATAAATCCTTATTTGTTATTTATCTATTCTATCTTTGTATTATCATGTATTGTTTGGGTGTGTTTGTTTATTAATGTATTTTGTTTCTTTTTTCTTCTTTTTTCGTTCTGTCAGTCTACTGGACAAGAAGCTTCGCACAGAGTTCGGCAAGAAGGCCGCGGAGGTGGTGGGCGGGCGGCTCATGCTGTTCGGCGACTTCATGGACATTGGCGCCGACGACAGGAAGTACCTGGAGATCACCGACCAGGAGGAGGTATTTTCATTACAAATTTCTTCAGAACATTTTAAACTGTGTGTCAAGGGTATAAGGATCAATATGGATTGGAGAGCTTTGACAGTTTTGGATAGGTTTATCCGCAGGCGTGTGTACCGCCATTAATCATCATCATCGTTTTTTCGTTATACGGCTAACCAAGCTCATTGCCTTCGTCATCATCTGTTGTTCTTAAAATAGAATAGAAAACAGAATGGGTTATTCCACTTGACTCCAAAGCCATTGTTCACAAAACTTCATCGTCCATAGGTATATTGTTTCCACTTCGACTCCAAAATGATTTTTATTTAAGTATACATAAAATATTCACTAAAAAGTGTTTTGGATTTAAAGTGGCGAGTTTTTTGGACTCTAGTGGAATAACCCAACAGAATAGGTAATATAACTTATTTACAATGAATTTAGGTACAATAATCATGTGTTACATTTTGTAAGCGAAACCTTGTACACTCTGCCTTATAAACCTAGCATGCAAATTACTTACTGACTAAATAAATTCGACTACATAACTTCTTCTTCATCGAGTCCTCATGACGACAATACCATTGCCATGTCTCTTTTAAGGATTACATTAACACAAGATCATGAGTAATAGCGGTTCCAGTAGATACATAGTATCACGATTATTAGACGACCTCCTTGCTCGAGTGGTTTGTACACCGGTTTTCATGGTGTCGCCATCTTTGAGGTCCCGGGTTCGATCGCCGGTCGGGTCAATTTAGAAATTATGTTTTTCTAAATTGTCTCGGGTCTGGGTGTTTTCTATGTATAATAAGAGTATGTATTTAAGTATGTTTATCCGTTGTCTAGTAACCATTTAACGAGTTTCTTCGAAGCTTCTCTTGGGCTAGATAATTGGTGTGATTGTAGGAAAGTTAAGTTATATTTATTTATATTATTATCCCCAAAGGGTTACTCAGAAAGCAGTCCTCTGCCATAGTTCTCGATTAACCAAATTATTGCACATGTGCTTAGTGTGATAGGCGGTGAGCCCATCGCAGCTCTATGCTGTTGCAATCTTTAGTCGGTCAGTCGTCGGTGTGTCGTTTTACGACACCCAAGGGAAGAGCTAACTACTAACCCTTAGTTGCAGTAGATACAATATAAAATTTAATTTTCTAGTTGGACGAAGTGCTAAGCCAATACCTTATGGAGTACAACCTGTCGACTACGGTGCCTCTGGACTTGGTGTTGTTTGAGGATGCCATCGCCCACCTGTGCCGGCTCGCCAGGATCATGCGGCAGCCCATGGCCAATGCGCTGCTGCTCGGAATGGGTGGCTCTGGTTAGTATCGCATAGGTATTTGAACATACCTATGAAGTTACGTTACGAAGAAATAGAATGGTATATTAATTTCAAGTGAACATGACGTAATATGTTAGACTAGCTATGTTAACATGATTTCTATTGTTATAAATATGCAATATATAACCTTGTCGCGTAGCGGTGAAAGAATACTACCACCCCCTCTCTTCTCTTGGGTGTCGTAAAAGGCGACTAACGGACTAAAGACTGCACATACATCCAACAGCATAGAGCGGCGATGGGCTCACCACCTGTCACGTGAAGCACATGTGCAGTCGCTATTTGGTGAAATGTGGACTATGGCAGAGGACTGCTTTTGCGATCCTAAATGCCTAGTCTCTGACTAACCCTTCGGGGATAATAGTCGTGATTATATGAATGTCTGTAATATTGATACATACTTATAGTGGATAATACACTACGACGTTGTGCATCGCTGTAATCTTAGCTAACTTTAGTTAGAAATAACATGAAAGTAAAAGAAAATCAAAGATATACCATAGACTAAACACAACTGTAAAAAGAACTTAACATGTTGATAACATACAGGTCGTCAGTCTCTGTCGCGGCTTGCGGCAAATATGGCGGAACTTACTTGCATACAGATAGAGATTACCAAAGCTTATGGACAGAGCGAGTGGCGAGATGACCTCAAGCAGACGATGGTGAAGGCTGGCGCTGACAATAGGGGAATTGTGTTCCTGTTCTCTGATGCACAGGTTTGTGTAAAACATTACCGGTGTAGGGGAAAAAAATAGTATTTGTTAATGGATGTTAAAAAAGTGTATCGTCTAATCGAACTTCTACCATATAGAATGATAGATTGCGATATATTATTAACAATCAGGTGTGATACTGCAATTACTGTCTTTGTCGTTACAAGCATATATTCGACAATGACATTTTGACATAATTTGTCATGTTTATAAGACAGTTCTTCAAGCAGTAATAGGCATAACTTAGTACTCGGCGAGATTTTACCGTGATGACATCATGTTTTTAGGAAAATTGTCTGTACAGCCATAAAATGTAGTATGATCATTCCAAATAACTGATTAATTGTTGCTTAGATCAAAATGGAGTCCTTCCTCGAAGATCTAAATAACATTTTGAGCTCTGGCGATGTCCCCAACATCTATGAAGCGGAAGACTTAGACAAGATATATATGTCTGTCCGACACGCTGTTATGGAGATGAACCTTCCAGCTACCAAGACGAACCTCTTTGCCTGCTACCAGCGAAGAGTGAGGAGCAATCTACACATTGTAGTCGTGATGAGTCCTGTCGGAGAGGTAATATTTCAGAAAATGGCACTCATAATTGTTTTTATTACTTCTCACACCTTAAGATTGACTAACATGCATTTTTGTCTGCTAAAATTGTGGAATAAGATATTCTAAAAAGATTACACATTAGGGTTTTTCGAAAATGGCTTGAAAAGGTTTTTGGTTTTTGTTTTTACAGTGTCCACAACGCGTGAGTGTTGTAAACGTTCGTAGGCTTGAGTAACCGTTTACAATTCAGGCAGTAAGACTGATTGCCTTCTTCGAGTTATAAAAACAATTACATGCTCATGCAATCACTGCACAGTTTTACCACAGTCTTTGTTCGCTCAAGCTAGCCCAGACGGTTCCATTCTGGAAGGCCGTTCCGGGGTGGAATTTGGTGCTTGCCGTTCGTGGTTAGATATCGCCCCTTTCTGTCTGTCGTCAGTCACGAAGACTCCTAGAGAGGCTACTAACAATTGAATTTCCATGTGCCTGGTTTTACGACAGCTACTCTCCTAAGAGAACTAGGTTTTTCTTTAGGTTAGGTTAGGTTAACTAGGGAAAGAAACATTTGTGACTGTGTGCAGATATTCCGCGCGCGCCTCAGGCAGTTTCCGTCACTGGTGAACTGCTGCACCATCGACTGGTTCAGCGAGTGGCCCAAGTCGGCGCTGGAGTCGGTGGCCACGCACTTCTTCAACGAGATGTACGAGCTGGAGACGACGGACGAGGTCATCAGCGCCATGGTGGTGAGTTGCGTTGTCATATTTTTTTTAATGTGAGAAGGAAGCAAACGAGCAGGCGGACCACCTGATGGAAAGTAATCACCGCCGCCCATAGATACCCGCAAAACCAGATGAGAAGCAGATGCTTTTCCTTGAGGAAGGCGAAGGATTTTTGAGGAAAGAAGATATTGTAAGGGGGGGAAGAAGGGAGAGAGGGGGATGGACCTCCGGTAGTCTCACTTACCAGACGAAACACAACAGCAACGATTGCCATTGTTTCACGCTGATATTACGTGAGAGGGTGGTATTAAAAATATGTGTCTCAATGGCCGTAGAAAACCGCTATTAACATACAGTTCTGTGACAATGAAAATAGATTATAATAAAAAATACGTCGAGTAGCAAAGCTTTAAAATATTTTAGCATAGTTTTAAATTAATTTAATTTATTGGTTTTAAGATAAGACTGTGCTGTTATCCAAAAATATAACAATTTGTATAAATACAAATCAATTGCCACGAATTCGTGCATCACGTGAGAACGGCTGCATCTATTTGGCTATTTTTTTTTCACGGTATACGGGGTTCACTTGGACGAAATCGCGGGCGGGCCGCTAGTACCTATCTGATAAGTATGTGTCAGATACATAATAATTTGTGATAGAGTAAGTATAGAGTTTACAGAAGGACTCTTTTCGATTGATGACACCCAGCGTGCCGGTGTCTGGTAGAATCACGACCATTTCAAAATTATGAGTTCAGAGTGAGATTATTCTTATTATTATTTCCATTCTTCCCCTTCTTAGCGGTATGAGAATAATACTTTAGAAAAAAGTCCATCTTGGTCCAGCCAGTCCAAGATGGCGGGACCTATGCGTGAGTGTGCTTACTTAAATAAAAAGTTGTTTACTTTTTCCGTCTCCGTGCTTCCGTCCCGGTTGATGTCGTAAGATGGCAGTCATTAAACCCACAAATCTGCATTAGCCCAGTTTGGTGAGCTATGTCCCAGTCTCCCTACGTGCTGTTGTTCATGTGGGCCTATAGACGACTACTGACGGACGACTAAAGGCCGACAATGATGAGTAGCTCACATGTAGCGTGATGTTCCCAGTCGGTCTGCTGCTTCGCCCACCAGTCGGTAGTCGAGGCGAGCGCGCTGTTCCTCGCGCGCCTCAGCCGGCTCAACTACGTCACGCCCATGTCTTATATGGAGATGCTGGGCGCCTACGCGGAGATGTTCCGGAAGAAGCGCGTCGCCATACTGAACGAGTCGAACGCGCTTAAGACAGGTACTTCATATCATCTCATCTCAAGTGTGCTGTAGGCACCCCAACTATTTATATCTCAACTCATTGTTTCACTTATCTCTTCCCGTACCCGACAGTAGGTACACAAGGTTTACTCGACCAATGTAATGTAGGCCTCCTTTAACACCCCCTCTACTTTGTTGTATTTTATTCTTTTACGTAAGATATGTTATTCAGGGTGTTTTAAAGACGCATTTGCAGTTTTGTATGGAACAGAATAGAAAAGAAATAAATAAATTCAGCTTTAAAAATAATAGAACGGACTGTTCCGTACATATCAACTTAAGTATAACTTAATGTACAGAGCATCTGTCTTTTTTCTCACCTAAAATACTGGACTTGACGTATCTACGTCGTGAGCACAGATAACAGAGAGCGGAAAAAGGAAACAGTAATAGATCGATCTTCCGTATAGATCATACTTCGCTAGCTAGCGCAGTGTGTCATAATTATTTGGATGTCTACCAACTGATTTTATGGCGTTAATTGTACAATTATGTGTAACTACCCAGGGCTATACAAGCTCAACCAGACCGAGGTGGAAGTGAAGCAGCTGCAGATCGAGCTGGCCGAGCTGAAGCCGCTGATGGAGAAGGCGGCCGAGGAGACGCGCCAGGTCATCGACCAGATCGCTATCGACACGGTAATACATACACAAATTAACGACGTTAGGTTAGTTAGACGAAGGGTTAGTCAGAGACTGGGCAATGAGGACCACAGAAGCAGTGCCATTGTCCACGGCTCACCAAATTATAACTGCACATGTGTTCAGCGTGATGGCTAGTGATCCCATTGCCGCTTTATGCTGTTGGATGTATGTGGTGTATGTCTTTAGTCCGTTAGTTTCCTTTCGTGATACCCAAAGGAAGAGAGGGGTTCATATTCATAGTATTATATTATTGAGCTCTCACACGGCTCTCGACACGGTAAACTAAAACTAACTTCTATGTAGAAAGTGACGATAAAACCATTTGAAATCTTCAACTTTCAAAGAACTGGCTATCTTATCTCTAACTGCCGGAACACTTGTTATAGTTACTTGTGTATCGATGAATGGTAGATAGTCGTCGTTTTTAGAGAGTTTGGGAATGTTGTCAATGTAATAGTTGGGTAAGTTGTAATAGTTAGTAAGAATATTTTACTTCCTGAACTCCGTGATCGAGTGGTTAGCACGCCGGTTCTGGCGTCGCCATCAAGAGTAAGCTTGTTGATCCGAATAAAGTGTTACTTTACTAAGTGTAATGTCTACTTTTGCGCACAGGCGATAGCAGAAGAGGCCCGCATCAAGGTGGAGCGCGAGCAAGCGATCGCCGAGAAGATGGCCATGGAGACCACGGCCATGGCGGAGGACGCGCAGAGGGACTTAGGTTAGGAAACTTACATTTCGTCGCTTATACTTCAACACCGCGAATATGATTTTTACCATCATAAACTTTTTGAACCTATTGGATAGAGAATCTTATAGCGCGTTTTTTCCGCCAAGTAAAATGAGCTTTGACATTATCATATTTCGTCGCTTATACTTCAACACCGCGAATATATGCATTTTTACCGCCTTAGACTTCAAAAAGTTTATGACGGTAAAAATCACATTCGCGGTGTTGAAGTATATATGCGACGATTTGTAGTTATGGTCACTTGGACCCGTGAAGTTGCAGCTCGGAAGAGTTGATTAGTACTCAAATTGTACCAGTTGGCGAGGTTCTGCAGCCATTGTCTTCTTACGACCAGCCCCCTTACTCTTGAAACCGATCCCGATAGATCGAGATTGATATTGTTAAGTTTCGTACTTTTGAGTTACGACACCAGCGTTAATTTAGATTCATATTGGGTGAACTAAATAGCATTGAGTTTTGCATTTAGTTCACTCTATATCCGCGCAATATGAATCCAAATGACGACCTCCTTGGTCGAGTGGTTTGTACACCGGTTTTCATGGTGTCGCCATCTTTGAGGTCCCGGGTTCGATCCCCGGTCGGGTCAATTTAGAAATTATTGTTTTTCTAAATTGTCTCGGGTCTGGGTGTTTCCTATGTATAATAAGTATGTATTTAAGTATGTTTATCCGTTGTCCAGTAACCATTTGACGAGCTTCATAACGAAGCTTCTCTTGGGCTAGATAATTGGTGTGATTGTAGGAAAGATTTATTTATTTATTTATTTAGATAATTTGTGGAAAGTAGGAAAGTTTATTTATTTATAAAAAAAAATAATTAACGCTGGTGTCGTAAATTAAGAGTACGAAACTTCACAATACCAATCTCGATAGATCGCGATCGGTTTCGAGAGTAAGGGGGCTGGTCTTCAGCGACTCTGTATTTTTCCTAGTAAAAGAAGCTGTAGGAGAAGTTCCTGATCAGCCGTTACATATATACTTAAATACATCACAGCAGACCACAGCTTTCCATCTACTACTTCCGTATATATCATGGGGAGTGTTCTGAGGAATTGTTCGGCTTGATCCCTGCCGCTAATTTCCTTCACCGCACGACACGCAATCGACTGTCATTCCATCCACATCACCTTGATGGATGGCGGTCTACTACTGTGCGATTTTCAAGAAATTTCTTGCCTCGAACTACAGTGTTGTGGAACCAGCTCTCGGCGGCGGTATTTCCGGACCGTTACGACTTAGGGATCTTCAAGAAACGAGCCTATTCCTTCCTTAAAGGCCGGCAACGCGCCTGCGATTCCTCTGGTTTTGCGGGTGTCCATGGGCGGCGGTGATTACTTTCCATCAGGTGACCCGCTTGCTCGTTTGCCTCCTTCTGCTATAAAAAAAAAAAAAAAAACTACTATCCTGGCACGCATCCTTTGCTGCACTTACTCTCATAACGTCCTACTAATACTCGTAATATAAACGCGAAAGTTTGTAAGTATGGATGGACGTTTGTTACTCTTTCACGTAAAAACTAATGAATGGATTTGGATGATATTCGGCAAACAGATAGTTCATAACCTGGATTAACACATGGGATACTTTTTATCCCGATATTCCTACGGGAACGGGAACTACGCGGGTGAAACCGCGAGCGGCCGCTAGTTCTTCATATAGTGTGTTTCATCAAATTGTTCCTATGCAGTCATGTTGGTATTCCTGACTTGTTCCTGCAGTGTTGCCAACTTAGTGGCTTGTTCACTAAAACTTGTGGTTTCTCAACCACTCGATATATTTTTTTATTCATATCATCAAGTGGTTGTGTGATTCAGCGTACTGAAAATGAAATTCTATTAATCCACTTGAAAAACCACTAGCCACTAAAAGCAATATTTCGCCACTAAAAGGGGAGGTCGAAACCACCAGTTTTAGTGGAAAATCCACTAAGTTGGCAACACTGGCGGGAACAAGACAGGAATGCCAACATGACGGCATAGGAACAATTTGACGAAACGCACTATACATGCTCGTCGGCTTAATCAGCCATTACTAACGTAAATTTCCCCGTTGACAGATGAAGCGATGCCGGCGCTGCGTGCAGCCGAGAAAGCGCTGCAAGAGCTGAACCGCAACGACGTGGTGGAGGTGAAGGCGATGAAAAAGCCGCCCGCTGGCGTGGTGCTCGTCATTGAGTCGCTGTGCGTCGTGTTTGACATCAAACCTATTAAGGTCCCTTAAAGTTCAATATCCTTACATCATTATAATCACCAACCCGCATTTGACAAGCGCGGTGATAAAGCCAATCATCATCATCATCATCATCATCCACAGCCTGACTTCACCCACTGCTGGGTATAGTCCTCTCTTCGTATGAGCCACTGTTGACGGTCCCGTGCCAATCTCATCCAGGTCTTGCCCGCGATGTTCGCCACATCGTCTGCCCATCTTGCCGCAGGACGACCGACGTTTCAAGATTCAGTTTACGTTTTTTTCTACGTTTGACGATTAAGCCAATCCCACAATTAAATTTGTTTACACACGTTAATATGGTAAGATAACGTATAAATATACATAAACATAGAAAAAACACTCAGACCCGAAATCAATTTAGAAAAACAGTTTTTCTCTAAATCGACCCGAACTCGGGACCTCAGTGATGGCACGACGCCAGACCCGTAATAACTTAACCACGGAGATCGTCAAAAAAATTGTAGCTATGACTTGATTTCAATGATGGAGGGCTTTGCTTTGCTAAATGTGTCCAAATAATTGATATACTAACATATCTTTTATGTTATTTACTAACTAGATTGTATTATAATATGTATGTTTGTATTCCTGTAAGGTATTTAAGGTCTAACGTTTAAGGAGAGCATCTATACATCACACTGAGCATGCTCACCAAATTTGGTCCAAACCTACAGGCTCGTTACCGAGATAATCAACAAAACATTAACATAATTCATCAAAAAATACATCCTTTCCAAACCCGTAACAGCTGTACTACACGCACACAAAGATAACCGAACATGCACACTAAACTCGGAGCACACTGAGCTATCTTTTTATTGAGACTTGTTGTTAGTAAAGATCAGCATGTTTTATGATGTGCATTATTTTAATTGATTTAGATTGTAAGAAAACATAACTTTGAAAAATCACTATAAAACTGGAGCCCATTTGTTGTCATTGTATTCAGAATGATATATAGATACCACCCTTAAACGTTCGCTTATTAATTTTGTTAGACCTTGTATGTATATATGGGCCATGAAGCCTGAAATAAAGTTCCATTCTATTTTGCCATGCAGTAGGACATCCCCTCTCCTTACTTCACTAAGTTTATTTGTACTGGCACCTCGAGACCAACCGTTAGGTTATTGTAAGAAGTGCCAGACGTCCCTGCGCCAGTAGAACACTCGCGCAGGAGACCACCAACGTTAGGTCTTGACGCCAAATTAGTGCCCGCCGCAGCGCGCTCTTCATTCGGTACTCATAAGACTAGTGTCTCAGGAGAGTATCCCCGTGAACACGTGTAGTTCACTGCCTATTGTCCAGATAGGTAGCCGGAGCTGTCGAGCTCGCTCACTTCTCGTTGCACGAAGGGCACAACTCGCAGTTGCCACTGCTAGGGTCGTCGACTCTAAAGTCGACTCCCAAGTGTCCACCTTGGTAGCGGAGTAGTAAGCACACTCACTTCTCGGAACCCATCCGGGCGCCTAGCCAGTTCCCACGTCCTACGCGGCTGGCTGGACCGGAGGCTACGGCATCTAGGAGGCCGCCTCTACTAGTTCTCCAGACTAGTACCGGAGATGTCAACACCAATGTCCAATGAAAACCACCGGACAAAGCTGCCAACTATAAGGGAAACTCACGTTCCCCGCAGGACTTTTCGCTTCTGGCCCCTCAGAGACCGCTACTAGGCCCCGGTCGCTGTGCACGAGTTTGGAAGTCCTGGCACACAATACCAGGACAAACGAACATTCCCAAGCTCTACAGCTAACCACATGCCACTACGAGTCCAACCCATGTCCGGATCCCGCCGGAGGCGCCTGGTTAAAGGCACGACCAGCGGGGGGCTAGAACCGGAACCCCGTAGTACCTCTGAAAACACAACCGGACCCGTAGTTCCAGTTGCGATACCCTATCTATTGAGGTCGGTAGATAGGGACAGCCATGCAGTAGGACAGTATGCTGGCTGTACTCTTACTTTTTTTACATTATAATCACAGCCTATATAAACGTCCCACTGTTGGGCACAGGCCTTCCTAACGGCCGAAATTAATAACCGATCCTAAGATAGAGATATGCCTATTTTGGATTTGTTACTAGGCAACTGTTGTTATTTCCCGTCATATAACAGAAATATCTAGGCAACAAATCTAAAGTAGGCCTTTCTCTATCTCGAGATCGATTATTAATTTCGTCCGTATATGAACAACTGCACACACATTATATAATTTACGGGGCGGATGAGTCGTGAAGCTGCCGATAGTGGCTGTCATATCCATATCCGCCATATCTCGCAGCGCGACAGCCGCGCTACTTGATTGTGTATGGATGCTCAGCCGTGTAACAACAGCGCTTCTGAGAGCTTCAACGAGCACACTTTTGGACACATGCTGGTGTACTGGCTACCAGTGAATATAAAAATATAAATAAAAAAAATATAATAATAAATATTTTTTTTTATGTATTCATTTATTATCAGGCAACGCAGGCTCATAGATAAATACCTTACAGACTAACATACGTATGTAATAATAAAAATTTGTTAGAAAATATAAGTACTTAACTATGTTAGTAAATTAATATTAGGACATTTTCTGTGTCCTATCGGTGGTTTTATACAATCAATATGAAATCAACTACCAACCGCGCAGACTTTTTGATTCCAGTTGCTGCCAACTGCTAGCTGTCACATCAAAAAGACTTCGGTGTAGGCGATTGGCACCTAAAAGTCGTCAGTGGTCGACTCAAGCCAAGACTAGTATCATCAATTCAGTACGGCGGGCGCTACGAAAACTACCTTACGTAGCAGCTCGTAGCAACTACGGTTTCCTGTGATAGTAGTTATCTAGTCTCACCAACACGTTTGCGCAGCGCCTAAGTACCGCTTTAATTAATAAATAAATAAAACACCTTTAATAATTTGACCGAAAGCGATTTTGACGGTTTTTCAGTCACTTGACCGATTGCGAATTTGACCATCCGCGACGGAACACTATCTGAAAGCGCTCTTCTTTTTTTGTCAATTTATAACCCTAATTAAAAGGGTTTACGCATTTCGGTTTCCCATACAAACTTCAAAGATGAAATTTTTAAAAACAAATAAGCCAATTTTAAATAAAAAAAAATAGAGATTTAGCCTGCAAAGTTTCAATAAAATTGGCACAATGGTATTTAAACATTCAACTTGGTCGTTTGTACGGAAAACTGTAACTAATTAAACATTTGCATTTGACTTAATGCAGGAGCCAGGCGCGTCGTACGGCGAGAAAGTGCTGAACTACTGGAAGCCCGGCTCGGCGATCCTGGCCGACCCCACCGCCTTCCTCGACTCCCTCATGAAATACGACAAGGAGTCCATCACCGAGCTGATGATCAAGAACTTGAAGCGGTTCATTAATAACCCGGACTACGAGCCCGCCAAAATCCTCAAGGTAATCATCAGCGTATAAAATGTCCCACAGTTATAAAAACAAGAAGAAGGGAGGCTTGTTTTAAAAATATTAGTATATTTGTTTCCTTTGTGTCCTAGTTATATAAAAGTTTGTTTTGTATATCGACGGCGAAGTGACAATACCTTATAACTAACAAAGACAATATTTTACACAGAGCGACAAAAACGTTTAGTGTCTCGAAAACTTTCGCGTCTAAGTGTAATCGGGTTGTACCAAGTTGTACGTAGATAGGAGAAATTTCCATTTAATTTGATGTTATTTCAACATTTATTTTTCCGGTTGTTGTCAAAAATACGGACAAGAGGTATCATGAAAATACGCGGAAACCAACCTTAAAGTTAATGTTAAAAGAAAGTCAAATTTTCGAAAATGTATGATAGGAGGTTTTATCACTTCGCCGTCGATATGTGTTTTGGCAGAATAGCAGTTTTTGAAGGAACTCTTCATCATGTTGACACTTAGCTCGCAAATACGAAATACATCGCATAAACGAAACGAGGAAGAGATCCTTCGAGGTATTGACCTTTCGAGGTAACGAGCCATCGGTGAAGGGTACCGTCGAGGTAGAGACATCGAGGTAATGACCATCGAGGTAACGTCATTCGAACTAGAGTATCAGACCCGGTTTTAGGTACCTACTCATTTCGTCATCTTGCTAAGTACCTACTCTTTTTGGGCAGATGTTTTGAGAGCGTTGATTATGCAATTAGTTTTATATGTGATCGAAGCAATCGAGCAACTCTGAAATTACGAAATAAAAATAAGCTGCTCGATACAAAACTGCTAATATTTTTCGACGTAAACATAAAGGCCGATGTTGAATGCTCACCACATTCTCTCGTCAGGTGTCCAAGGCCTGCCAGTCGCTGTGCATGTGGGTGCACGCCATGTACAAGTTCTACCACGTGAACAAGGCGGTGGCGCCCAAGAAGGCAGCCCTCGAAAGGGCCACCAAGGATCTGGCCGCTGTAGAAGGTATTTTATTTACATTGAGGTACATTAAATAGTGTAGACGTCCCATACAAAGATTGTGCTCAGCTAGATGACAGCGGGCATCACGTGATACGTTGGGGAGGGGGCTTGTTTGCTATAGAATAAGTCCGGGCGCGCAGATGCGCCACACTATTCATACAGTTTTATCGTGTAGTATGAGAATATTGTTAAAAATGTACAAATCAATGGGAAGTTACTTTTTATGTTTTATTAAATGTTGTTAATTGTAATATTTCAAAATAAGTAAATTAATGCTAAAAATAAATAAGTAAATAATTTATTAGCTAATACATTTATATAATAATTATAAAATCTTTTTCTTTTTTAATCAATTAGATGTCAATAAAATAAAGATATGAGGCATTCCTGCTTCATCTGGAATTACTTATTTTACGAACTTATGTAGGTATTTTTTTAATAATTTATTTACATTTTATTTAATAATTTATTATTTTAAAAGTAAAGTAAAGTAAGTTGATAAAGTGAAAGAAACAATACATTTGCGTTTTTATTTACCAAATACGTTTTTATACACGTATACTATTATTACAAATTTTGCAATAAGTTTTGTTACAAAAAAATAAAAGCCGTATACTTTTGTAGTAATGTATTTATTTAGTTAAGTACCCTTAAACAATAAGTTTAGTCAACTTTTGCCGCTTAGACAAATAATTAGTCTGATCACTTTTCGCTTCGTGTTTCAAGCGAATTGTCGTGTATTTATTTATGATGGCCCGTATCAAATGTGTTCGGTGGTTTAAGGTGCTTGGTTGATTAAACGAATGTTGAATTAAAGATGTAAATACCTCCTTCTGAACAAAGTATTCTCAAGTATTGACAGTAATATAACTAAAATAGTATTTAGTAGAGAGACTGATTCCATCACTTTTTTTTATAAGGTTTCGTATTACAGTTTCTGTGGCGATACATATTTTATATACGTCTTCTGTGGAGTACGACAAGTCACCCATATCTTTGATAATTATTAGTTTATGATGAGGCAGCCTTTCTGTTGTGCTCAAGCTATCCACACATACTTCGCATTGTAATGATCTTGTCAGAATCCGGGAAATGTAGCCAGATATATATCCGACTATCAACTTTAAACCAAATGGGATTTGTTTGCAAATGAGCATGCCGGCAAAAATTTTACAGTTGTTCTCGGCTTCTATGTCAGATTCTAAGCAGCGAGTAGCCGACAAGATTTCATATTACACATCGTCATGTCTGTTCATGTGTGTAGTGCTATTTATTACGTCAGTTGAAGATTTGTGCAAAATATTGAAACTGTCTAATGGAATACAATTGCCTGTAAAAGATGAGCGAAGTTCTAAGTGATTTAATGTTTTTTTATAGGCAGCTCGAAATTGCAAGACGTTGGGGTTATTGTTGTATCCACCATGTTTTCTGATAACTCCAAAAAAAAGCTCTAAATGGTCCTGGCTGAGTCGATACGTTGAAATATAACTCATGACTTTTTTTTCCTCGACTGCATTTTGAAACAATGTTTTTAAAGATTCTATGCAAACGATGGCGCCAATAAATCCTGTTTTGTTTGCAGATTCGACGATTTTCTGCTTTGAAAGTAATAATGTAATACGAGGCGCTAAATTTTTTCTTTTAATCACTCGTCTATGTTTTACATGAAATTCCAAATTTAATATGTACTTCTTTACTTTGTCAAGGAATTCAAATACTGCAGATTTATTTTGAGTATCAATTGGTCGCTTGAATCCATAAAAGTGACACTTTCTCGAATTCATTGTGTCAAAAAAGTTATTCATGATTTTCAAAAAATTAACAGTTCCTGACGAGTCTAGAAACTGCGATGACTTTAATACCTGGTCACATAGAATCAATGCTTTTGCTACACTCATACTTAATAATTGTGTAGCCAGCTTGACCTTCATTATCTGGTTACGAAAGTGGAGATGACGTTGTGTTAGTTTATTACCGAATCTGAGACCCTCTTTCGTTTGAAGTTTATTCAGATTGATCAATAGCTGCCATCTAATTTTCTTGCCATCTTCATCGAGAAACAGTCTTTTCTTTTCAAAAGTATTTCTTATTAATTTAATAACATGGCATGGATCAAGAAATATACATACCTTCTCTTGAGTAGATGGGTGCGGAAAATGGGTCACAAAACTATTTGGATCGGTTAGTTTACAACCTAGAATTTCAGCAGCTGACAAATTTGCGGAGCATCCATCAAATGTAATGCTTACTACTGAAACTCCAGCGTCATGACATTTTTGTAAGCAGGTTGTAATTAAATTAGCCTTCGTTTCAGCAGTTATGCCTGCTATCAAAAAGTAACCCACAGGGAGTTTCCAATTTTCAGTCAGCGATACCAACATAAATACTAAAGCCTGTGATGCTAGGTTATCGTCATTATCACCTTCTTGAGGACCTGCTCCAAAATTAACGGCACCGAGCTTCCGTTGGTTGTGATATAATCTTTGCTTACGAATAGCCATCTCGTCGAAGACTAAATTGCACACGAGAGATTTGGCACTTGATTCACATTTTATTTTCAGAGCTTCAAACGCTTCATTAGTAAATCCTGGCTCAGTATCAATCGTCCCATACCATCGACAAAGAGTTCTTGGATGTGGAAGAATGTTGTTGTAAATATTTCTCACATATTTGTAAGCTGCTGGCGAATAATAGTTTAGTGTCAGTGCGAACTTACGTAGTGCGGGTGTATATTTTTGTGAAGTTCTATTCTGTTTATTTTTTTTCATTAGCCTTTTGTGAATTTCTATCAATTCTGCTTTAGCTAGCAAATTTTTTTCGGCTATTCCATCAAGTGAAAATGTAGTTTTAAGAGATTTTACAAGTAGGGTCAGAGATTCACATTTCTTCTTTAGCGTCCGGTTTTGGCGTTGAAATTTTTTAATTTTATCGGTTAATTTTTTTTTTGCAATGGTTATGTCACGTATTTTGCGCTTGAGATCAATTTTTTTTGGTGTATCAAAAATTGATTCAGAATCGCTAACAGGCTCAGAAATTGGTTCCATTGTTCCAATACTACTGTGACACACCCCCGTCTAAAACAAACATAACATAATAATAGTAACGGCTGAAATAATATATTGTTCTCATCTTGAAATTTGCAAAACGGCACTATTTTCATTACTATTACTTACATTAATACAAGGTACAGCACACTTCCTCAGAAAACGCCCTCCCGCTTTTGTGGTATATTTATCCTCTTCGCGAAAATGCAACGAACATATATAAGTATGACCGGATGGTAACCAGGTCTTATCACTGCGGTTGTTTTGTACAAATTTTATCCATTTTTCCCTATCTTTACGGCCCAGACGTGGAAACCTTGAATAAACAAAATGTAACAAATTATCCCAAACAAAATTCAATAATTATTTTTCGTCTTTTAATAACCACATTCAGTTATTTTCTAAGTATGTGTAAAATGATTACTTTCCGCTATAAAAAAAGTCAACTAATTCTACCTACACTTGTTACATACACAATGTCACATCTTAACTTTTTTACTCTATGACAAATGACGCAACATGGCGTTGCCGCCAAATATTTTGCTCGAATTAAGTTTTAAAATGATTTGCTCGTTACTTACCGATGGAAAGTTATTCCTTTGCACTTCGCTGTATTGCTAGAGTTATTAGTGCAATATCGTAACACACACGAGGGCATATTTAATAAGTTTTCACAGTTTTTTCGTTTTAAAACCAACAAGTTTAGGCGCTCAAGAGCTAGCAAGCAACTGAGTGAAGTGCGGCCGGCTGGCCGCACTTGAACGGAACATAGTAGTGATGAGCGGTGTCTTCTCTATACGTAGTAATAATAGCTCAATGTTTATTTACAGAACACCACGTGACAAATTTCCAAAAATATTAAAACCCTAAGACAATAGTGAGCTTGGGAAAAGTATTTTTTTTTTTAATATTTACATTTTAACTTAAAATATGACATATTGTTTTCTGAGGTTTAAGCGAGCACTACACATTGAAATGAAACACTTTTTACGGATTAACTCGCGTTTAATTTACTATTTACATAGTTTTTATATTATCCTGATAATATAATATAAAAACTATGTACGTCACAAAAAACGCAAAAAACCAACCACAGTCGAGCGCCAACCTGCAGTACTTCCATATATGAAAGGCGTCACTGACAAGATTGGTCACATCTTGAAGCGAGCTTCAATCAATACTTACTTTAAGCCGCCAAAGAAGATCAACCAGTTCTTACGACCTGTCAAGTGCAATATACCCCTTCAATATGCAGGCGTGTACAAACTGGACTGCGACTGTGGGCTCTCGTACATCGGGCAAACAAAGAGAAGTGTAGGAACCCGCGTAAAAGAACATATAGCCGACGTCAAGCATAGGCGCGAAAATAAGTCTGCAGTGTGTGAACATGCTCTCGAGGGACCCAACCATTACATCAGATTTGACAAACCTCAAATACTCGCCAAGGAACAACGATTCATCCCTAGGATGATACGCGAGGCTATTGAAATTAAAAAACATCGTAATTTCAATAGAGAGGATGGTTGGAATTTACCACCTGCCTGGGACCCCATCATACAGGTCATCAAATCCCAGCCCCAACAGCAACACATTGCCAGACCTAAAAATATTGTTAGCTCGTATTGTGTAAACTTGAACGCACCCGGTAAAATATAAAAATTATTGACGGTAGGCAAATAACTTCTGACAATGAGACGACCAACACCTCAGTCTCCCTGTGACCACGGACCCTGTAAAGGGTTCAAAACGTCAGGATAATATAAAAACTATGTAAATAGTAAATTAAACGCGAGTTAATCCGTAAAAAGTGTTTCATTTCAATTAAAATATGACATTAAAATTTTTTCTGTAGCCCTTCAATATACTTCACAATAATTTTTTAAAGATTCATAAAAATGACCACGCGCTATGGTTTTTGTGACAATCAAAATACGCGCGAAACCCGCGGCGTGACGTCATCGGATTCCATTCTCTCGCACGGGTGGCGCGACTCGCGCGATTTCGTTTTATTAATATGTCTGCTCTAAACCAGTGCAGTTGTGCCACAGATTACTTAATAATTAATTGTGCAAATAGTTAAGTAATGTAATCGGACGCCCGCCGGGTGCGGGCGGCGACAGCGGCGGCGGGGGTTATCGGATACGATGACGTCACGTCACGTCAGTCGATTGCCAGCGAACAAGTAGTGTTTTATGCAATTATTTATGAACAATAACTTTGTAAATACTTCTCGTATCGAAGTGAAAAATAACTATTGGTTATAGAATAACGACTTCTCTAATGGTATAAAGTAAAAATGAACTTTTTTTTCATTTTTCCCAAGTCCATTGTCAAAACAACGCACATTATAGTACGTAAAAAGTACAGTCGAATAAAAGAATTTAAACAAGATCAATCATTGTTTGTTTTATTTTGTACTCAATCACAACTATTCATCATAACTGTCTGGTATTAAAAATTTACCGTCTCATTAATAAAAATGGCCAATTATTACACCTTGGCTTAAAGTGAAGCCGTCTTGTTTTTGTTGAAGAAGACACATAGAGAAAGCGTCAATTTAATCTTAAGTGTAACTTTAATCAACATTTATTAATTACCGGGTTAAGGATTATTAAATAACTTTTTTCAAACTTTTTTGTAATTAACTGTACATGACTACCTCAAATTTTAACTGTTGTGCAAGTTGACGACATAAATAATAGGTAAAATCAAAAGGTGCCATCTCGCATATCTGTGCGAGTTTAAAGCGTGCGAGTTGACGAATAACTACCCCTCTCTTCCTTTGGGTGTCGTAAAAGGCGACTAACGGACTAAAGACTGCACGTAAGTACATCTAACAGCAAAGAGCGGCGATGGGCTCACCACCTATCAAGCTAAGCACGTGTGCAGTTGTTATTTAGTAAAACGTGGACTATGGCCTTTGATCAACAATACAATTAGATGTCAGGTCGGCGCTAAAAATGTGTCTCGGTAAATAAGAGCGCACTTGAGAAGTGAGCTCTTATTTTACAGCAAGGCATAACAGGAAAAAGTACTTTATTTGTTGCCACTTAAGGTTGATTTCACCACTAAATGTTATTGACGTCTTTTGTTTTTTAAGTGACAGCAGTAATTTATTGCTTTGAAAAAGTATTTATTCACGTGGACAGAATTTAGTTTTGATTTTGTACGTGACGCGTTATCTGTTGGTATTGTTTTGCTTCTGCGATCTTCATTCCCTGGTCTCTGAATCTAACCATTGCTTACTCTTTAACTCTTCGGGGATAATAGTCGAGACGTGATTATATGATGTGTATGTTAAAATTATGATTGTCACCAACAGCAATGCTGGCCAACGCAAAGGCGAAGATGCAAGCCCTGCTGGAGGGCATCGCGAAGCTCAACGCCTATCTCCAGGAGAAGGAGGAGGAGAAACGCAAGATGGAGGAAGACATCAACCAGTGCCTGGCGCGCATGGACCGCGCCAACAGGTGAGATGTCTGAGATAAGAACACACACCGACAAGCAGCCATTCCCTCCTTCCTATAGCATAGGGCCCTTCAAACGAGCTACGTCTCTTACGCTGCACAAGTAGTTATCGCGCCTGGACTTCACTTCCATTTAACATCAGGTGGAGTGGCATTGGCTGGGCTAATTAGAAAAAAAGGCGTCCGTATGTTTATTGTATCAAAAAGAGATGGCGCATCAAAACGAGTTCGGTGTAGGCGACTATATAGCATCTAAAAGTCGTCAGTTGCCGACTTAGGCGCAGGACAAACACAAGCGGCGTCGGGCGAGGTGCGGGCGCGGCGCGGGCAAGGCGCGGGCGAGGCGTATGAGCACCCCGCCCGCGCCACGCCGCATGTATATGTCCCGCGCCCCGCCGCTTCTATACGATTTATATGAAATACGAATGACGCCCGCGCCTCGCCCGCGCCTCGCCCGCGCCGCGCCCGCGCCCGACGCCGCTTGTGTTTGTCCTGCGCTTTAAGCAACATTAACACCTTACAATGTACAGCTCTGTGCCCAGCTTCATGACATAGCAATTAGTTTCCAATGGCGCGCGGTGTCCGTAACATTCGATCGGTGACTGTGTCTGGTCACCGCTTCCGGATACAGCAACTCTAGTTTCCTGTAATGGTATCCGGTGTCGGCAACACGTTGGCGCAACGCCTTATCGTGCTGAAATTTAAAGCTATTGATCTCATTTATTTGCCAGCGACGTACTTGTAGTTTTCTTTTCTATTCATGTTCTTCCTGTTCCTTCTTTTGTTTATCTTTCTTATACTATCCAGATTGTACGATATGTTATAAAAATATTTTGTGGTTTTATTTTTGATATCCCAGTTTAGTGGCAAGAGGCAAGGCAACAGGTATACGGGCCCGTCTGTCAAGCGCTTTCGTCCTATAGGATATACAGACTTACATGAAAGGTATTTGGCACTCGTTTGCCGTCCTTCACATTAATTTACCATTAATTTCAACAGACTGCTGAACGGACTGTCGAGTGAGCGAGTACGTTGGATCAGCACCATCAAGAAACTGGACGTGGACATCGTCAACCTGATTGGGGACATACTCATCAGCGCCTGTTAGTGGATACCACATTGTTTTACCACAGTGAATTCTTCTTTCCTTTCCTCATTGACTTCTTAGAAAAATGTTAAAAGTTATGTTGCACTGTTTTGTTTAATTTGCTATCACTCATCCACTTTCACGAACACTTAACGGTTAATAATCCACAACTTCCACATTAATATTCGACAAAACACAAGTTTTAGATATTAAAACAAACTGCAGATTGACGCTTCACTTTCCCGCCAAGAAGTCTCAAAGTACACTTAGCATTAGTTTGGCAACAACGTCACACGATACGATCCAAATTATGTGATAAAAAACAGAAAATTGACAGCATCATACTTTAACACGACCAGGTGCTGTGGGGTACATCACTCCTTTCACCGACGAATTTAGGAGGGAACTGCTCACAGAATGGATGAACCACATGAAGGTATTGTGTTGTTATTTCTCTGTATATGTTTCCTTATTTTATTTTTATTTACTATGGTTAAGCGCTTGGCCTTCATCTTACTTTATGTTAAGTTACGATTAGGCCGAAGGTGGAAGTGCCCTTTACCCGGAATCTTCAACCACTGAGGAACTGGCAATCTTATTATTATCATCAGCAACTAAGTCTTTCGCCATAACAACTATGTTTATTAGCATTGTTGTGTTTCGGCAGTTTAGTGATAAGATAGCCAGCTTCTCAGTGGTTGAGGATTCCGGGAGGTATTATCATCGTCATTTACCCAGGTGAGATATAGGCCAAGCGCTTACGCGTCGTAGAATAATAAAAAAGGCCTCGCCTAAGGATCTCCACCAGGACCGGTCTGGCCATTTTCATCCAGCGGCTACCCGCTATCTTTACCAGCCCGGAGCTACGGGCTGGTTGGAGACCGTGGGTGGGTCACGACCTTTTAGGAGGGCCTGCCTACAGTCATTGCGTCTTTCTTTGCGCGGTAACCACTCAAAATTTATCTGCCAATTGTTTCAATGCGTAAAATTACCTACTATTTTGTTTGAAATTGTTATTTCCACTTTGCAGGAAGTGTCTCTACCGCACACGGAAGGTTCAACCCCGTTGTCGATTCTTGGTGACCCGGTACTTATTAGGTTAGTGTAATAAGTTTCTTATTTAATATAAAAAATGTGAATGTTTGTAAAATGTCCTTTGGCGCCCTAGTTGCAAACTGTTGATTAACTGGAAAGAAATACGCACACTATATTTAATGCCCTATTTCATTAGGACGCCATGGTGTCGTAATTAACAAAATGTATACGGCCGTGTGGAGGGTATCTCACCCGGCGACCGCTTGGTTGCGCTAGAGCTGTATACATTTTGATGGTGGCGGCGACTGGTTGCGCCACCATGGTGTCCTAATGAAATTGGGCCCTTTTACTGTTTTTTATGTAAGAAGTAGGCAAACGAGCAGGCGGGTCACCTGATGGAGAGCAATCAACGCCGCCCATGGACACTCGCAAAACCAGAGGAGTCGCAGTTGCGTTGCCGACCTTTAAGAAAGGAATAGGGTTAAGGACTCCATAGAACGTCTTGTCGTGCAAGGGAAAGTTGAGGGCACAAGACCACGAGGGAGATCCCCAATGAGATGGACGGACCAAGTGAAGGCTGCGGTGGGCGCTCCCGTGCACGAATTTGACGTATTTGTCAGGACAAGGTTACAACATACATCCAACAGCATAGAGCGGCGATGGGCTCACCACCTGTCATGCTGAGCACATGTGCAGTTATATTTGGTGAAACGTGGACTGTGGCAGTAGACTGCTTTTGCGGTCCTCATCACCTGGTCTCTGGATAACCCTTCGGGGATGTATCATGTATCCCAAATCTATCAAGTCCAAAATGTATCAAAAAATATATAAGTAATTGTGATTTGATAACTGTAAAAATGGTAAAATATGCTTATAAAATTGAAGCAAAGTTTTTGCCGCATTGTGTGGATGACTAACTATTCATTAGTTTTGACGGATTGCTGAGAAATATTGATTGTTCTGTGCTATTGTCAGTTTGTTGTGGTCCAGGGAAAATTGATTTGGGATACATTATAATTGTATATGACATTAATAAACGTTAATATTGTAATAAAGGAGGAGCTCGATGGCGCAGCGGCTGGCGCGTTCGGCTTGCGATCTTGCTCGCTAAGTCACTTTCGCAATGCCGGGTCGCTGGATGGGTGACCAAATTAAAAACATCTCGAGCTTTTCCGTGCTTCGGAAGGCGCGATAAGCCGTTACTCTCGGTTGTTGTCGTAAGATGACAGTCGTCAAAACCCACCAACCCGCATTGGGCCAGCGTAGTGGGTTATGGCCCAATATCCCCACTTGGGAGGCCTGTGCCCAGCAGTGGGACGTTAATAGGCTGATGATGATAATGATGATGACATTATAATTGTAATTGTTTTTTGTAGAAACTGGCAGATGTACGGTCTGCCCCGCGACCCGCTGTCGGTGGAGTCGGCGGTGCTGATGTCCAACTCCCGCCGCTGGCCGCTGATCATCGACCCCCAGACGCAGGCCAACAAGTGGATTCGGGCTATGGTGACTCATTCAATCATTCATTCATTTCACTGCAGGGCAAAAAGGCCTTCCCTTCTTTTTCCATGTCCAGTCGTTTCAGTAGGAGTCTAGTTCGTCCCGCCATCTTCTTCTAGGCCTGCCGCGACGTCTCCTGGCATTGCCATGGTGACTACACATACATAATTGAACGGGGTTTGACGCAAAACTACTTAAGGTGGAATCGACCAAACTGGAATAAGGTCTAATTTCTAATCTAATAATTAAACACCGAATTTGTATAGACTAATCTCGGAGTAACTCTTATTCCAGTTTGGTCGAATCCAGTCTTAGTAAACTTTTTTTATACCTGAAGTTTTAACCGAGTTGTAACGGTCTGACGGAAGCGTAAGATGTTAGCTCTTGGTTGACTAAGGGTGGATTTGACCAAACTGGAATAAGACTTACTCCGAGATTAGTCTATACAAATTCGGCGTTTGATCTAGGTGTAAGACCTTATTCCAGTTTGGTCGAATCCACCCTAAGTAGTTTTGCGTTAAACCCCGTTCAAATATTTACGTATAATGGAACACAAATGTTGAAAAGTGTATATGGTGACTAAAGGATTTAAAGTTGTTCCTCTTTAGACATTGCCAATTTCCTCATCGTCATCATCATCATCATCAGCCTATAAACGTTCCACTGCCGGGCACAGGCCTCCCCGCATTTACAACGGATTAGGGGAGGTTGGGCCATAAACTGAATGCTTAAGCTGCTGCGGCTTCGAGCTCTTCTAATTTCTTTAGTAGTTGATAAAAGACCTCGATGACTCAGTCGTTAAGGATTCTGGGGGGATGTGCCCTTCTATCTTCTGTCTTATCATCACCTTAAGTTTAGGTAGTACAGCCTGTATCCGGTCCTGTGGGACCTGCTGGGCAAAAGCCTCCATCATTGAAATCAAGTCATCGCTACAATTAGCTACTTGACAGTTTTCGAAAAAGTATTTTAAAAATTTAATTTAATAGAAAAATTGGTCACTTGACATTTTGCCCTGTGACGTCACACTTCAATAAATATAAAAATTTGTCTTGAAACCTGACAAATAGTTTTTAAATAATTGTGTGAAATGTGACGTCACATGAAGCTCAATCATGGCCGTCCGTGTTTCGGGTCTTGTAAAAAAACGCAAATATTTTGTAAAAAGAGGGTTTACGCATTTTGGTTTCCCATACAATTTTCCAAGTCGAAATTTTTAAAGACCAATAAGCCAATTTTATTGAAACTTTGCATGCTTAAGTAAAATACAGGATACTAAATAGTTAGTTGAAAACATTTTTAAAAAAGGTTTATTTGGCTGAGTTATTGCGATTTAAAGTCCACTATAGAAAGTTTAAAATCGCCATAACTCAGTAAAAAAAAAAACGTTTTTTAAAATGTTTCCGACAAACTATTTAGATCTCTATATTTTACTTCAGCATGCCGAGTATTATCGAAATTGGTTTACTGGTTTTTACAAATTTCAACTTGGAAATTGTATGAGAAACCGAAATACGTAAACCCCCAAAATAATAAAAAAACTATTGGATAATTATTGTTAAATTATAAACTACCATTTCCGACATATTTCATATTTTATTGTTACAACTGTCAAATAGCCAATTGACGAGTTTTGACTTAATCACCACGCTAGCTAAATGCGGGTTGGTGACAAAAAACTTGGTATATTGGTGGTGGGTATATTTGTCCTCATTGCCTAGTCTCTGGCCAACCCTTTGGCGATAATAGGCGTGAGTGTATAAGTATGTATGTGGTTTAGGGTAAAATCGAGGGGCTGCTGGTGTGCAAGCCCAACGACCGCGACCTGCTGCGCAACTTCGAGTCGGCGCTGCGGTTCGGCAAGCCCATCCTGCTGGAGAACGTGGGCCAGGAGCTGGACCCCGCGCTGGACCCCGTGCTCAAGGTACTGTTAGATCGAGCCTCCCGTTTAGGGTTTTAAAAAAAGGAATTAATTAAACACGATTAATTAGAGAGTTAGAATCGGCAGCCGTCACGCTCGGATATTGGAAGGAGACTGGCGCGCTCGAGATGCGGGCGCGCCTAGCTCAAGCCTGAGAATGTTGATACAGAAACAAAGGGTGTCTGTCAGCAACATTACCTACATAGAAGGGATGTAACACCTCCCCCCATTGAGACTAAACTTCGGGTTTTACTCGAAGTTTATGGATTTATTTAAATAGGGAATAAAAGAAGAATTTAAGTTTGTCGGCGTATTTTAGGGCAAGGATTTTTTATAAGTTCTGGGTTTTCCTGTTCAATTGATTCTATTGTTACCTTCTCTGAGTCATCATTTTTAAAAGTTACTTTTAAATTGTCAATCTGATCGTGAATGCTGCCGGTTTTCTTTAATTTATTATAAAGCTTAAATATTACAAAACAAATCAGAATAATAATAAGAAAAATAAGAAACGTCGAGTAATGTGCCCCATATTTGATTATATGTGGTTCATTAATAATCTTATTTAATTCCGTACTTTCGGAATCTGACATTCTTGAAAAGTGAAAATTCTCTGATTCTAAGTTATTTAGTTTAATTTTAGGAACATTATTTATTACTTCTTTAAATTTATTTAAAGTACAACAAGAATCGTTGATTAGGTTAAAATCTAAGTTAATTATAGGTACAGTCAAATTTAATACATTTCTATCAGGGAGTAGTCTAGTGTTTTTACAGTATGCTTTACAATTGGTAGGTATATTTACAATTCCAGTTCCTGATATAATAGTTTCTGATAGTTCTGAATTTATACAATCTATTGTTAGTTTATTGGATGTAGATTGGACAAATAACCACTTATTATTCAGTAAAGGTTTCCAAATATCTATGCTGCCGCGGATAAATTCCGTTTTACACTGTTTGGGTAAGCTTGTTATAACCTTAGATAAAAGTTCGCTTTCACAACTAGGGTTAGCGGTGGTTGGAAATACATTCATTATTTTACATATATAATTTTGGTAATTAACGTTTTTACAAATTTCTAGCGATTTAAAATTACTATATTGGGACTTATCTTTAGTAATAGCAATATACTTATTGTCGGGAATAATAACACTAAATAATTCTAAATTAGTTAAATTGTGGGGTACAGGTAATGGGATATTATTATACAAATAAAAATTTTCTGAACTTACTAAAGGAATTAACAGTATAAACATAATCTTATTACTCATGAAATAAGTAACTAATTTTGAAACATTCATAATAACATGAATTAAACTTAAATCTAGGCTTACGGCAAGTTCCAATTCATTGGGTAGATGTTTATAATTGTCGGCAAGCTCTCGGTATAATTCTTGTGGTGTTATTATTGATGGATGTAAAATATTTGCATTACTAAATAAAATTGCATTAATTATATCCTCAAGTTGAAATGATAGTGTAAGCATAGAAGTTTCTAAATTGTTCCTTACTATATTTATTTGAGATATTATCGTTAAGTCGTTAGTGATATTAGATAATTTCTTTAATTTTACAGAGAGCTCTTCGACAATGCAGTTAAGGTTATCTTCATTAAATTTTAATTTATAGATAGTTTGATTATATTTAGATATTACAGATTTGGTTACCAATATGTGTTCATTCATTAATGAAGCTAGCCCTTTTTGATTATCTTGTAAATGATTAATAGCATCATCGTACTTAATTGCATCGTTTTCATCTAAGGTGCCAAATATTTGTTTGAAGGCGGTTCCTATTCCTCCTATCCATGCTCCCCGTTTTAACCTATTGTCCAGTAAGTGGGTTAAGGAAGAAAATTCTTTTGCTATATCTATATTCCTGGTAGTCAATGGTGCGAGTAAATTTTCGCATTGTGAGTTACTTATGACATCCGTTTGTTTACAAAGATACCGGATTGTTCCTAATACTGAATTGATGTTTTCGATATGTGGTTTTATGTGGGAAATGTCTATTGGGATTACTACACTAAGGTGTCCATTTATAATTTTAGCGTTTCCTATAAAATCAAAGTAAACACCTGGGCTTGATGATAGTTTCTCGACATAGTTCGGTGCTGCCAAGGCGGGCACACTGAAAATAAATAACTCTAAATTAAATTTAATAATAATAATAAGGGGAAAAAGAAAAAAAATAAAATATAAAGGTGTAAAATATCATGGTAAGGTAATTCTTAAGGTTAAAATATTTCTAAAATAAAATTTCTATGTAAGTATGTAATTAATACTAATTTGCTTAATAAAAACCCTTCATCCTAGTAATAAGTAAAGAAAAAGAAAATTAACTAAAGGGAACTGGGAAAAACACCAGCTAATTTTACCTCGTCCATATGGTGTTTAGCATGGCGTCTATTAATGAGAATGGTAAGGGTATTGTTCCCGTGAACAGCAATTACTTTATATGGCCCTTTCCATATTGGAGAAAGTGCTTTACGGAGTCTCAAATGATTTTTTAAGTAGACGTAGTCGCCTACTTTATATTTTATTGGTCGAGATTTATTATCGTAATAGGTCTTCGATCTTTCTTTCGAATGTTGAATGTTTTCGACTGCTTTTTCCCAAGATAGTTTGAGACGATGTTGAAGCATCCTTACATAATCGGGATATGTAGTGAGATCTTGGCTATATATTGAATCCGGGATGAATGTTTTATGTCCAAATAATAATTCGTACGGCGTGAAATTTGTGGTGGAATGTATAGCCGAATTATATGCTAAAATAGCTGTGTAAACATATCGAGGCCAATCATCCTGATTATCATTTACATAAGATTTCAGATATTCCTTGAGAGTAGCATGACTTCTCTCGAGAGCTCCTTGCGTCTGAGGATGATACGGGGTGGACCATAATTGTTTAATTTTTAAAAAGGTACATGTCTTTTTAAATAGATCTGCAGTGAAGTTTGTACCTTGATCGGTAAGTATAGTATGAGGAATCCCGAACAGAGATATGAAATGGACTAGACAATCTGTAGTTTCTTCAGAAGAGACACTACGTAAGGGATAAGCTGCTGAAAATTTTGTGAGGTCGTCTTGGAGAGTCATAATGTACTTGAGTTTAGCAGGGCCGGATTCAGGCAGAGGGCCAACAATATCTAGGGCCAATCTTTGGAACGGATTAGTAGAGGTAGTGGTTATCTGCATAGGTGCTCGGTTTGTTTTCCTAAGGGCTTTATTTTCTTGACACAGGGAACACTTTTTAATGTATTCCTCCACGTCACTTTTCATTCCCTTCCAATAGAATCTTTCTTTGATTCGACTCAGCATTCTATTGCAACCTAAGTGGCCTGCGATTGGAAGATCATGATTTTCCCTGAGGGTTTTCTTTATTTCGGCAAGAGTAGGGTAAGTGATGTTGTTATGATATATATTTATTGATATGTTTGTGTCATGAAATACGTAAATGAGCATGTTGTAGATTTTTGCAAATGAATGTTTTTCGAAAGGATTTTTAAAATCTGAAATAGCTAGTTCTAGGATATCTTTTTCATTTGCCATCAAATGAGTCTTTATTGCATTTAGAGTTTGAAATATTTCTGGATAGGTACACTCGTCAAAGTAGTGTACTTTAGTAAAAATGAGATATATATTTTTATTATTAATGTTAAGTTTCTCAAAGGAATATAATTCTTTTTCCTTTTTTAATATCTCATCAGAATTTGTAATTTCTTCTAGAATTTCTGAAATATATGGAATAGATTCATCTAGATCAAGGGAGGTAGGTATTAAAGTGATTTTGCAATGGTTTTTCATAACAGATTGATTATGTTCTATTATTTTGGTATTGAAATTTATATTTTTATCAATTATTTCTTTCAGAAATTTTGAATAGTTATCGGAAGTAGAAACGCGTGACGAAGGCTGCGTATTCGATTCAGATTCTAAAATAGGAGGATTTATTACGTTTTGAATTTCAGGATCAGTCATTGAAGGGTTTAATGATGAATCCTGTTCAGGTAAGGTATCAGGATGCAGTGAAGGAGGTTGTTCAGGTAAGATTTCAGGATGCAGTGAAGGAGATTGTACAGGTAAGGTGTCAGGATGCAGTGAAGGAGATTGTTCAGGTAAGATTCCAGGATGCAGTGAAGGAGTTCCATGACTCGTAGACGGTATAGGTTCGTCAAGATTTGGTAAATTCATTGTCTTAGGCTTGATTGGTTCTGTTGGGCTATAAGTAAGTGGGAAGTCGAGGTCATCGTCCAGCAAGTCTATACAGGGTAGACTACTACTATCGTAGTTAGGAGTGGTAGGAAAGTTGACACCTAAGTCATCTAGAGTCAGGGGACTAAATGCGTCCGATGCATTGTTTTCATTCGTTTCAGGACGTTGCGAAGGATTGTTTTCAGATATTTCTGGTATGATTGGGTTTACAGGATAGCGAGAAAGAGCGTCAGCTGCTGAGTTTAGTTTGCCTTTGCGATAAATGATTTCATACTCAAACTCTTCGAGTTTGAGTCGCCAGCGTTGTATCTTACTACTAGGGTCTTTGTGATTAAATAGCCACTTAAGTGGTCTGTGATCAGTAATTATCTGGAATTTCCGCCCGTATAAGTAGGGTCGGAAGGTTTTACAACCGAATATAATAGCTAAGAGTTCCTTTTCAGTAGTGCTGTAGTTGGATTCACTTTTATTTAAAGTACGTGAAGAGTATGCTATAGGATGATCTTTGCCAACAGCACCTTGAGAGAGGACAGCACCAACTGCATGATTGGAAGCATCGCATGTAAGTATGAAAGGTTTGGTAAAGTCGGGATAGCAAAGAATCGGAGCAGTAGTAAGTTTTCGTTTTAGGTGATCAAAAGCTACCTGTTGTTGATTTTCCCAAATGAAGGGAACGTCTTTTTTAAGAAGTGATGTCAAAGGTTTAGCACTCTTTGAGAAGTCTGAGATGAAACGGCGATAATATGAAACAAGACCCAAGAATGATTTTATGTCCTTTGGAGACCTGGGTACAGGGAATTCGACAACAGATTTGATTTTGTCGGGGTTAGGTTTGACTCCGTCTGATGAGATTATGTGACCTAGGTACCCGACTTCGCGTCTAAGGAACTCACATTTGTCCGGTTGAAGTTTAAGGTTAAATTCTCTTAATCTTTGGAATACAGCGGTAAGGTTTTGGATTTGGGAAGATAGGTCAAAAGCGTAGATTACTATATCGTCGAGATATACGTAACAGCGAATGCCCTGTAGGCCAGATAAGGCTGTATTCATCAGCCGTTGGAACGTAGAAGGGGCATTCTTTAGTCCAAACGGCATACGGGTGAATTGGAAGTGACCTTGTGGTACATTAAAGGCCGTTTTTTCGGCGTCGTTTATAGGTATTTGATGAAAACCTGAGGCCAGGTCAAGTGTTGAAAAGTATTTGCTGTTACCGAGTTGATCTAATATTTCTGTTATTTGTGGAATAGGGTAAGTGTCTCCGATGGTGACATCATTGAGTTTTCTGTAGTCAATGACTACACGCCATTTTTGTTCGTTAGAGGCATCTAGCTTTTTGGGCACAATCCAGATAGGAGAGGACCAGGGAGACATAGAGGGTTCTATGATTTCCTGTTCAAGCATTTTGTTTATTTGTTTGTCCACTTCCTTTTTGTGGATCTCAGGAAATCTGTAAGATTTAGTATGGATAGGGTCAGCGGATGTTGTTTTGATGTCATGTCTTATAGCGTTGGTAAATGTGAGTTTTTCATGAGGAAGATGGAAGATATCGGAGTAATCTGAACAGATCTGTAAGAGAGCGTCAGCCTCCTCATTGTTGAGATGATCTATTCGTAATAGATTAAGAACTTGTTGAGTTCTGTCAACAGAGTTCTTTTCGGATTGATACTTGGAATAGTTAATAGGAGTTAGTTTATTGGAGACGTCAGAGGCCATAGTAGTTACGAAAGGATGGAGTTTTAAATTGAGATTTGTTTTTAAAGAAATTGGAGATTCGGACACGTTAGCTACAGTTAAATTGACTTTGTTATTACTTTTTACACGTACCAGGCAATTAGCAATAAGAAGGGTTTCAGAGAGGTTTTCGTCGAGAATAAGCCCTTCTTGAAGTTGAGGGTTTGAAACGGAGCATTCAATGACTTTTTCCGTACGTGCCGGGATGACATAGAAAGGGTCTGAAAAGTGTAATTTAAAATAGAATTTCCCAAGTTTTAGAATTTCAAACGTGAAGTCGATACTTCCTTGTGATTCGTTAAGAAAATCATTTCCTATGATGCCGTCGTAGGGTAAATCTACATCTCCGACTACATGGAATTCATGACTCATGTGATGTTTAGATTTGTTATTATTAGGAAACAGTGTTACATTAAAAGAACCTAAGGTTGGGATAGTCTCATCGGAATTCGTAAGTCCTTTTAATTTTAGAATTTTATTATTTAGAGGAGTTTTCGATTTGACTACAGATTTTTTAATGAGGCTAATTGAAGATCCGGTATCAATTAGAAATGATAACGGTAAGTCGGAGGTTGCAGTATCAACAATAATGTGAGGGAGAGATTTTGTTGCAGGATCAAAGGATATTTCGTAGACCTTGTTGTCTATATTGGAGGTAGAACATTGGGATTCAGTGAATTTGGATTTGAAGGATTTATTACTTGATTCAATGGACACAGGTTTAGATCTGGTAATTTTCTTATTGGGCTCAGTGTTGGATGCAGTGGGTACAGCGGATGCGGTGTTGGATACGGTGTTGGATACGGTGTTGGATACGGTGTTGGATACGGTGCTTTTTAATGATGCAGTGGATACGGTGGATACGGCGGATTTCGTATTGGATACAGTGGGTTTTTTATTTGATTCAGGGGATACGGCGGATTTCGTATTAGATACAGTGGGTTTTTTATTTGATTCAGTGGATACAGCGGATTTCGTATTAGATACAGTGGGTTTTTTATTTGATTCAGTGGATACAGCGGATTTCGTATTAGATACAGTGGGTTTTTTATTTGATTCAGTGGATACAGCGGATTTCGTATTAGATACAGTGGGTTTTTTATTTGATTCAGTGGATACAGCGGATTTCGTATTAGATACAGTGGGTTTTTTATTTGATTCAGTGGATACAGCGGATTTCGTATTAGATACAGTGGGTTTTTTATTTGATTCAGTGGATACAGCGGATTTCGTATTAGATACAGTGGGTTTTTTATTTGATTCAGTGGATACAGCGGATTTCGTATTAGATACAGTGGGTTTTTTATTTGATTCAGTGGATACAGTGGATACAGCGGATTTATGGGTGTCTGAGGTTGAAAAACATCTCGTGCGACACCTGGACGAGACGTGTGTTAGTTTAAAGAGGTTTCAGGAATATTAGTATCATAGTCTACTTCGTCGCGACCTATTTCTTCGTCATGAGCGAAATTAATTCTTCCGAAACGATTTGGATTAGAGGATGATGGTTGTTGATTATGTTGATTCCTCAACCTGTTATTGTATTCGCGTTTTCTACATTGGTCAATGCTGTGACCGGGAGCCTTGCAATATCGGCATATCATCGTATTATTCGCGTTAAAGGGTTGATTTTGAGCACCTGTAAAAGCCCTTTGTGGCATTGGATTACGAGTCATTAGTGGATTTGGTATTCTTTGATTTCTAGTGTAAGTCTTATTTTCGATAGAAGTGTTCCGTTTAATACGATTTAATTGTATGCGTTCTTCTGAAATAGAATAATTAATAGCCTCGTTTAGATTTTTAGGTGACTTACACCGAACTATGTCGGAAATGCGCGGGAACAGGCCCATGAGAAAGTGGTGTAGAGCCAATTCTTCCATTGCTGCGATGCGACCTGGTAATTCCTTTACCTTGGTGTTGCTCAAGGAGATCTCTGTGAGTAATTGGGAAAGCACGGTCTCTACCCTTAAAGAAAATTGATTTACATTTTCGCTCGGAAGTTGTTTGCTCTCTTGTAGTTCCATTAAAAGATGTGAATAGTGTTTTCTTTCGCTAAATTGGGTTTTTAGAAACTCTTTTAATTGTTCCCAGTTAACAAACTCTTTAATTGAGCAGGCAACTTCCGCTTTACCTTGAAGCTGGCATAAGATATATCTGAAAATTAGATTTTTCTGAAAGCTGTTCGCTAAATCGTAAGCATTATTACAGTTTATGATAAATGAGTTTAATGTCTCCCTATTACCATCATAGGGTTTAATGAATTTTAAAAGGACATTTAATTCGACAGGCTCTGAAATTTGAGGAACGGAAGTCTTTTTCCCTTTTCCTTTTGACCTTTCTACGGGGCTAGTGGCCCTTTCATCTTCCGTATCGGTAGGTAAATCTACCCCAACGGGGAGTTGCAACGATGTCGCCATTTTAGATGAAGACGATGTATAAAATAGAACAAAGAAACGAAATTGAACACAGAGTCTAAACTAATATAAAAGTAACAATGATTAATACAATGCTTCGATAATTATTCAATACACAATGCCTGATTAGTTGACTTAAAACTAACACCGGAATTCATACACTAAATGCAAAGTATAAGATCATTAGTTAACTTACAGTACGTGGAACACAATAGCGGCGATAATATTCATTACGGTAACGCACAATGAGTTTCTTATAACTGCAACAATGTTGTACGTAGCTTGTTGCCGGCGAACTTGCGAGCTACGAAATTGCGGATGTTCGAAGTAGTTAATACCACGTTACTTGTAAGATGTTGTAGATATAGTATTTCTTTTGCAGGGTTCAATACAGGTTCTCGGGATATAGAGATGAGTAGTAGCACGTAGACGTGGTAGAGTGTATCAGGTACACTACACAGGACACGGTGATGCTGATGAGTTTGTAGATACAGAGGAAATAGTAAACGTATGCACTATTATTTGCAGGACACAGAGAGTAAGTTTTCAGGAAATTTTCACTTTCACCTTGAAACGACTTTGGAAATTAGAGTTTTACTTTCACTTTCGGTTTTCGAAGTTAGTGGAATTTTCACTTTCACTTTGAAACGATTTCACTTTCGGATTTAAGAGTTAGTGGAATTTTCACTTTGATATGATTTTGGAATTGAGACGGACCGAGGATCCTATTTTTTTGGATCCCTTTACGCTGCCACCAAATGTTAGATCGAGCCTCCCGTTTAGGGTTTTAAAAAAAGGAATTAATTAAACACGATTAATTAGAGAGTTAGAATCGGCAGCCGTCACGCTCGGATATTGGAAGGAGACTGGCGCGCTCGAGATGCGGGCGCGCCTAGCTCAAGCCTGAGAATGTTGATACAGAAACAAAGGGTGTCTGTCAGCAACATTACCTACATAGAAGGGATGTAACAGTACGCTCGAGTTGCGGGTTTATTGGTCATTTCACATCATCCTTCTTGACAAACTGTACCGCCTAGGAATTCGGGTGACTTACACAGGTGGATTATTTCTTATCTCTCTAATCGCTCACAAGCCGTAGTCATTGGTGATTTCAAGTCCGATTTTGTACAAACCTCATCCAGCGTCCCTCAAGGATCACATCTCGGTCCTCTATTTTACTGTGCTTATATCTATGACATTGAACAATGTTTTGAATTCTCAATTGTCTTCGGAAACTCGCCTTCAATTCCTCTGGCTTAGCGGGTGTCCATGGGCGGCGGTGATTACTTTCCATCGGGTGACCCGCCTGATAATTTGCCTCTTTTCAACATTAAAAAAAATAACGGTCCGCCCGCGCCTTCGTCCACGCTGACTTAGCAACACCGTGATATTTTCATTTTGTACAAAATATCTACAAATGATTAAAAAACCATCGTCGTTAATCGGTCTTTCCATAAGTGAAGACCGCGTAAAGATCCATTCGGAGCTACAGATACAGGAAAACGGCGACTTCATTTTATAACTAGCGGATTCTCGCGGCTTTACCCGCGTGGTACCTGTTCCCGTGGGAATATCGGGATAAAATATAGCCCATGTCACTTGGGAAGAATGTAGCTTTACCAATCATTTCCTAGTGGAGAAACAAAGCTTTTAAGTATGGTTTGTATGTAATTAAGGCGCTAGTTCGATTTATTTGTACGCAAATGTGTGATAATAATATTATTATTATGGTCAAGAAATGTACCTTCATTAATACTTTATTTAATTAATACAATTATGTAGGAGCTATAAAAGGGTAGGTCTGTGAATACGTCATCAGGCATTTTATATAGCCGTCATTAGCTTTGGGTCGCAAAGTAAAACGGCCAAATAAACGGCTTAAATTATCTGAGATTTATTGCGAAGTAGGCTAATGTAGCATTAACCCTACCTTCCACTGTCCTTGACAAACGTTATGTATTATACTAATACTACGTTCTAATGGATTTAAATAGTTTATAACATTAAACTTTGATAGGGGTTATCTTTTAAACTCAGGTCTGTTAATATTAATTATGAGGATGATATTAAAACCTAGCTATAACTTTTACGTACCCAACGTTAGCGGTAAACCCTCTTATACATTTTATTTATACTGCCCACGATTTCTTTTTTTACTAACACCGTTTACAACAAATACGCTAACATTTAAAATATTACAGCGAGGTAGGTTCTGGCCCAATGTCCCCACGTGGGAATTCCCTGCCTGACAGGTTTAAAGGCAGATGAGATAAAATGAATAAAATAGATTGTTTTTCTAGATTCTATTGAATTTTCAAAAACTTATGAATGTCATTACGCAATCGGTTCGTAAGTCTATAGGGTGTACTGAGATTAGCCGTTTACTTAGAAGGATCCGTATTACCCTGCTAAGATATCAAAATTTTTTTGAGCTTGCAGAGGTCTCCTTCTCGCAGTAGCAAGCCGACTGGATCTTTTGTGCAAAAACTTCATGATAAAACAAATCTTCTATATAAATAAAAATCAATTTTCACTAGTTACCTATTTAGCTTACTCTTTTTTTGTTGTATTTGTGTCGGGACAAGATTTAATTAATTTTTTTTTTTGAAAATTTATTATTTCTCAATAGGCTAGTTGACTAAATTTCAAAATCATATTAAAACGATACCTTTTTACCTATTTTATCCTAAAAATGCATTATTTTTAAAAAAATCTATCATTTACAATATTTATTTTGCGTTTTTATATTCCGATTTAAATTTATCGCAAAAACGCTTAAGACCGCCATATTGAGTAAATGACGCCACCCCGTGCCAAACATCCGTTTCGTACGAGGCTTGTTTTTATGTCACAACAATAAAATGACATTTGGCACGGCGTGACGTCACGGCCTTTGATTTCCCTTTAATGTCATATGACTGAATACATATTATTGTCGACTTTTTTCTTTAAAAATATTAATAATCCCAATTTTTTATAATGAATATTTTGGATATTTTGTTTCTATAAATATTTTGATCATTAGAAACGCCAATCCACCCGATTTATTCTTAGTGGACACGAGCCTATTACTGTTTTATTTCGGTTCCCACGCAGCGGCAATACTTCCGTCAAGCTGGGCAGATGGTGCTAAAGCTGGGCGACTCCCTGATCCCCTACATGCCAGGGTTCAGGCTTTACATCACCACCAAGCTGCCCAACCCCAAGTACACGCCGGAGGTCTCTGTCAAAGTGCAAATTGTGAACTTCGCGTTGGTACCAAGGTAAGACTTACTTACGAAACAATTTTAAAACACATAAATTTATGCTTATTAATTTTTGACGTTTTTTATGCTTAAGTTTTTATAAAAAAAGATATTTGAATGATTAAAAATGTCAACCTCATTAGTTAGGTACTAATGTTTTCCAAAACTCATTTCAGCCGTTACTTTATTTTACTTAAAAAAACTAAGTTATTTCCAATTTCTATTACTTACCACAATATCAATACGATAATTGGAAATCACATTAAATTTTATTCCTTAAAGTAATAAGTTAGTTTAAGTTAGCATATTCATTATGATTTATCATTCTTCACCTTTCATCCCATAAAAACGATAAACTACCTTTAAGTATTAGCCGTTTGTGTTGCTAGGGGAGAGACACTTGCCCGCTATTTTTGTCTTGTACTAGGATACGTTTCCTTACACAATTCTATGACCACGGCTTATATTTCGGTTCGACGCGATTCTGTTTCGGCGTGCAGTCCCAACTAACAAAATTGTCATATAATATGAAGCCTAAATAACATTTGGTCATATAGAGGTCATATAGATGTAACTCAAATTCCCATGAATCGTGTTACAATATATAATACGAACGATTAGTCGTATAATATTTTAGTCATTTAATTGAGTCCTGTAAACGTTTACACAACCAAATTACATGACCATCTTATAAAGATCGTAGCTGTGACCTTTAAAATACATTCACTCGTTTATTAGTCTTGTTTACGACCACTTTACGCCTTCTTGATGTAGTATAAAAGTAATTTATATGACAATCATAATCTGGTTATAATGACGACCATAACACTGCTTTTTGTCAGTCATAAGATTTCTACATGACAATCATATAAAGTCCATAAATTTAACTCTTATGAAACGTACAGCTGTATACACGTCTCTTATAGGATTTTTTGACTATCTTCACACGACTTTTATATAATGTTTAAAAGCCCAATAATTAGATTTATATGTCTTATATAACTTATGGGTTTAAAATGCTTATTTATGTTACTTACATAAACATTTTGATTATTTAATGGTTTCACGTGGTACTCTTTTACGAACTGAACTTGTATATTTTCCGTTGTTGTGACTTTGACTATACAAGCTTTTTATATGATAGCTATGATAGTGTCAAAGAATCAAAAGATGGTTCCGTAGTAAGAAATAGTATTTGTAAGAAAGGATGCATATGTACATATACAAAATGAACTTAATATTAAATAGGTAGCTTATCGTAATAATATCTAACACCTGTCAATTACCATATCTTTTTTTTCTTAAAATTTAGTAAGTTCAAGAAGTAATCCTCAAATAATCATCGCAGATTTTCAAAATGATGATGAAAATGATGATTATTCATTTGAAACCCAAGACGATTATGAAGAAAACAGTAATGAAAATGAGAATTTTAAAACATCTTCAATTATCACTATATTGTGATGCCATATTTATTACTGAATGTTATTAACTATATTGTAGTTGGTGTTAGTAGGTAACAATATCTACTTTTGTAAGGGAAATTAAATTTCATGACGATTGTATATACACTTTTTCACAAATTTTTAATGCTCCCTTCGAATTATTGCAAAATAAAAATAATTAATCCCATTTTATTTAAGATTTCTAGTACTTTTACAATTATACGACTTTAGGTAGTGATGATACCTCTTATATGATATCTTAGGACTATAAGTCATATACTACGATTTTAATTCTTTTGTCGTCCGCCATTTAGGATACCGTAAAGAAGTGAAAACCCGTGAGCTAAACATTTTATTGAAGGACAACGTTTTCGTCACAACTTAAGGTCAGACTGTTTTGGTTATATAGCTGTCGTATTGACGTATATATGACGCGAAATAGGCGGAAATAATAAAACCTTTATTCGTATAGCGATCGTGTCAAGGTCGTATTAGTGGCTACTAGGAAGGTAATAGTCATATTAATATCAGATATACGATAAATATTCGTATAGCAGTCGTGAAAGTGATTAATATTATAACCATCTTGTTGTGTAGTGATCCAATAGACGTCGTATAACTTAATAAACATTGGGAAGTAGTCATTAGCATAGCCTTTACCCGGATGCTTGCTATTACAGCGCAGTTCAGTGGGAGTGAGACATCAAAAAACAAACGAAAAACAAAATAACTGTTTACAAAGTGTCACCATCTTATGTCTATACAAAAAAAGGTTGGACCTTTCTACCTAAATAACATCGTCATCAGCCTATAAACGCTACCACACAGCTTTTAGAATAAATGCTTCAATAATGTTACCAGCGGTCTAGCAGAACAACTCCTGTCCATCGTGGTAGCCCAAGAGCGTCCAGACCTTGAAGAGCTGCGCGGTCAGCTGATCGTGTCGCGCGCGCAGATGGCGTCGCAGCTGGCCGAAATGCAGGCGGATATCCTGTACGGGCTGTCCAATAGCGAGGGGTCGCCGGTGGACGACCTGCCTCTTATCCTGACCCTGGAGGCGATCAAGATCAAGAGCGCTGAGATTCTTGTAAGTGTTTTATTTGTAAAATCAAAGTCACCACAATCTTCACTTTTATTCTTTTCGACAACCTCCGTAGTCCGGACCATCTCGAGGGTCCGGGTTTAATAGCCGGTCGGGTTAATATAGAAAATACCGTGTTACTGGATTGATTTTTCGTCTGGGTATTTTCTATGTTTTGTGTATGTTTATCCGTTATATAGTTAACCGTTTAAACAAGTTCCAAAAGAAACTTAACTTGGGCTAGAAAGTTGGTGTGAGCGTAGAAAGTTATTTATGTTTAATGTCAATAGTGGTTTGACAACCGCTCTACAGTATCCGGACCCCGTTCCACTGCAATTCTGGCAGAGGCCTTCCAACATAGACAACACAGGGCGGAATGGGGCCATATGGGGCGTTGGGGGGGTTTCGACTGCCATCTTACGACAGCAACCGGGACCAACTGCATTAAGTCCCTTCCGGAGCACGGAAACATTGTTTATTTCAAGATTACATAAATGCCATCGAAATCTTTTTATTACCATCAGATAAAAGTAGAAGACATCGAGAAGACCACCTTGGAGATTGAGATAGCGCGCGAAGACTACGTGCCGGTGGCGAACCGGGGACAGATCCTGTTCTTCTGCCTGTCCGGGATGGCTAATGTGGATCCCATGTACCAGTACTCGCTCGAGTGGTTTGTGAAGCTGTTTATTAGAAGCATGGCGGAGACTGAGCCTAACGGTAAGTGGGAATATCCAACTCGAAGGACCGTTTTTTATAATATTGTTGAGCTAAAAAAAGTTCCAACAAAGCAACTCTTTTCCAGTTAAATTACATTCTCCTATACCTTTTCTAGCTTGAGTACATTATTTTAAGTTAAATACTAACATAGCTATAAGTTATATTTACTAACAACAATTGTTTTTTTTTTATGTATGTTAGTCTGTAAGGTATATATTATATGGGCCTCATTATATTTTTACCATCTTTACATTGTATGTTGCCTGAATTAAAGAATTTTATTTTTTTATTATTTTTATTTTATATATTTATGTTTTGTTTTTTGCTAAGACATTATCGACTCTAAAATCGCCATGTATTTCTATTCATGCATTTTGTAAGACATGCCCCCTTGCACAGAGGACATAATGGAGCGCGTGGAGACCATAATCGAGCACTTCACGTTCCTGCTGTACGTGAACGTGTGCCGCAGCGTGTTCGAGCGGCACAAGCTGCTGTTCGCGTTCCTGCTGTGCGCGCGCATCCTGCTGGACCGCGGCGTCATCAGGCAGCTGGAGTTTGACTTCCTGCTCAACGGCGCCAAGATCGAGGAGGTGATTGTTGTTGAATGCCTTATGACAATTTTCAACAATCAAGAATCAATATAATTTATTCAGTTTAAGCTAGAGCATTTATGAATGTCATTACGCCATCTCGGTTCGGTCTATAGGGCGGGAGACCTTGTACTGGGAAGTACCGGCAAGAAACTCAGCAAGGGCATTTGGGCATTGTTGCACTTGGTATTCTTTGTTGGAGCCGTGTGGAATAGTGACTTACAAAAACAATACTACCAATACATCTCTTAACTTGGGTGTCGACTAACGGACTACATATTGCAAATACATGTAACAGCATAGAACGGCGATGAGCTCACCACTTATCACGCTGAGCATATGTGCAGTTGTAATTTGGTGAATCGTGTACTATGGCAGTGGACTGCTTCTGCGGTCCTTATTGCCTAGCCTCTGACTAACCATTTAGGGATAATAGTGTATTTACGTATGTACACTATCAGGAGCTGGAAAACCCGGAGCCGAAGTGGATATCCCTGCGCATGTGGCTGGACATGCAGCAGCTGGCCTCTCTGCCCACCATGAAGAACTTCGTGCTAAAGGACTTCTTGCAGCAGCTCAAGTTCTTCAAGACGTACTACGACGCCATGAACCCACACAAGTTAGAATTAAAAAGAAATGTTTTTTTAAAATTTCTTATTTTTTATTTTGACTCGTCATAGTGACTGCATCCTGCCTGATGATAAGCAGCCGATGCAGTCCAAAATAATGAGAGTGCTCCCCACCGTGGAATAAGCACGGTAACGAGCACATCCATTCATGACGGCCTGCATAAATGCCGTTTCACGCCCCGCCTAAAAGACCCGGGACTGTAGGAACTGGGAAACACATGCGCCGGCAAAGGAATCCTAAGCCGAATGGTCTTACAGAAAAACGACTTGCCAAATTTTTTGGTAAGAGTACTGATAGTCTGTACAGTATGATGGTGGTTCCTAAGACCAGCACGTGTAGTCCGGGAGAGGAAAGGAGAAGGCGGGATAAGATCAAAAAGTTCTTCAGAACACTCTCCGTAGTAATTCCGGTAGAAGACACTGAGAGAAGCAATGTCTCTACGCAGCTGGAGGTCCTCAAGGGAGAAAGGAAGTTACTTATTTTAAAACGCCTCAGTGACGTCGCATCGGTCTGATACGGAAGCGCAGGGTTTAATAGCCACGTAAGGCAAGGTGTATTTCGGATTTTTCGATGCATACGGCTTTGTGATCACCAACCAGCATTTGGTATCGTGAAGATTAAGCCAATACCGATCAATTGTAGCAAATACTTGATTTCAAAGATGGAGTCATTTATTTGCCCAGCTAGCAGTGGGGTTTTTTATTGTTTTACCTCTTAGCACCAACAGCAAATATTTGCTAGTAAGTCAGACAGATTTACTCAAAAGGAATTATGTTATCCGCCTGTTCATGTGCCTCCTTTTAACCTAAAAAAAATGCATACTAACACCAGGCACAGTACAGTACAGTATAGGTACAGTATCATACAGTAGGCACTGGTAAAATACAAAAAAAAAATTGATGTGTGTTCTTTCTAGGTTACCCTACCCGAAACCGCTGGATTCACAGCTGGATGTGTTCCAGAAGTTACTGGTGCTCAAGTGTCTGCGACCGGACAAATTGGTTCCAGCACTTCAGGTGTGTACATTTAATTGTTTATTACTTGGTACAGATAACGACTACGATCATCATCATAGCGTATGGCAATACCTGCTTGGATAAAATGTCTATATCCAGATTTTTCAGCCAGCTTTCTGCGTCAGCGGTGAAGTAGTGCAGCTCGGCGATGCCTCCGGGAAAACAGCGAAGTGGGCATTCATTCACAACGTGGGAAAGAGTTTGGTCAGGTGCTCCACAGTCGCAATTTGGTGACTCCCTTAGACCATTTGCGAAGGTGGTGATTTGTTCTCCGGAAGTTGGTTCTGAACCGGTTTAACCGGGTCCACGCTTTTCTGTTGTCATTAAAACCGGATTGCATTTTTGTAGGGTCAGTGACTAGACCTGCATTTGTACGACTTCGATTAATTAGCATTTAATCTATGTAACATGCTAAAAACTACTGTCTCTTAGTTTTTTTTCGTATGCGTTTGATATCATTTATCAGGGAGCAATGAAACTTTTTGTTTTTAACATTTTACGCTCACACCAATTATCTTGCTCAACTTTTATTATCTAGCCCAATTTCGGCAAGTAGAATATGCACGCGCTGCCCGCAGTTGGTGTGCACATGCCTTCGATCAACAATACCAACTGATAACGCGTTACGTACAAAATCAAAGCTAAAGTCGACGGTCTCTAAGTATAATCCCAGATGTGGCACATCCGTGATTTTCAGTTTTTTGTTTAATTGTCTTCTACTGATTTAACTCTATCGGTCTATGAAACAAACAAGTGAAAAAGTTCAATAATTATCGAGATTTCGAAGTATGTCAAATACTATCTGCAATTTAAATTAAATTTTACCGCCGTAGTATGTCTGAAGTGCCACAACTTGAATGATACGTCGGAGCGTCACTGCGCGAGGGGCCCTCGTATAAGTACCCTAGTGTCAGTTGCGTTTAATGTTTAAGTGATTTGGAACTAATTATGTAAATTAATACAAGTTAATTTTAACAAATACCTACATTACAATTTATTTTATTTGTCTAATACCCTATCTTAAATTAAACCAAAAAGTTTTCCAAAAACAAAATCATTAAATATTATATACAAAATTTGACGTTGAGCAACTCCCCACGTAAAATTCAGTAAGTGTCATTTGATTTGTTCAATGATTTGTATGTTCCGACCTCCAGTATACTATACTTATCTATGGTTCCGACGTAAAGTTCAGTAAGTGTAAAATAACATATATACAATATGTATTATAAATCGAGTAAATATATATTCAGTACATTCTTAAATTAACCTACTATTTACTTGCCTAATTTGGTTTGTAAATGTCGTTGCTTATGTGCGCTGTGGTCTCTTGCGCCCGTTCTTTGCCACAGTTAAAAAATGATGTCCTGAATGGGTGGTAGGTTAAAAAATATTTGGACGTTTCAAAGTACTTATTAATTGAGTTTATTGAATAAATATATTTTGACTATTGACTATTGACTATTGGCAATCGCATCTTGTATACTTTTGAAATTACTGATAAAGACACTTTTAAACCGCTCTCCTTAAAAAATTTCGATTTTCACATATGGGATTATACGTAGGGACCGTCGAAGTCTGTCCACGTGAATATATACTCATACAGCTACATTTCTTTATTATCGAACTGCGACAAAAGTTATAAAACAGTTTTAAGTTCAACCTAATTACAACCAAATCATCATCTGTCTATGTTGTACCAATAAATTGTAACCCGTACTTTAATGAATATTATCTGTACAAAACTATGGAAATATGGTTAAAACACTTTGATAAATGTAATTTCATAAATCTTAATAGTTACGAATTCGGAAATGAATCTTATTTTATAAATATTATGTGTAATAAAATTAATTTATGTGTTGATTATAATGAATATAAAATGCAATTTCTGACCATTAAAAATGTACTCGAGTTGACAAATAATAACATCTCGAGAATTAAAAAATCTGTAGCCACAGAGTCACCAAAAAAAGGGACTATACCTTTTTATTTCAATTTAAAACCAAAAAATAAATCGAAAGCTTCTGATGTTCCATTGTTACAGTGTTCCCCATCAAATGTCTCATTAGATTTTAACAACAAGAAACAGTTTTTTCGCGACTAACGGTTCTAAATCTTTGACATCGAATAATTTTAAAGTACTTCATCAAAATATTGCAAGTATCATGTCAAAAAAAGAAATACTAGACTTAACAATTTTAGAATTAACGGATGGAGGTAATCAGCCTGATGTAATATGTTTAACGGAAACTTTCTTAAAGTCAGGACACGAAAATTACGTTAATATTAACAATTATCAGATGATATCTTCTTTCTCTAGAAATAAAAAAAGAGGCTGCACCTGTATTTTAGCAAAAAAAGGTCTTTTTTGCAAGGATCTAACTTATTTAAAAAACTACTCAACAGAATTAACTTTTGAATGTTGCGGTATAGAGATACTTACAAATAAACTAATTATAGTCTGCCTCTATAGAACACCTGCATCCGATCCCAATATTTTTATAAGCAAACTTGAATGTGTTCTACATGACATATTTAAGAAATATAAATATAAAATAAATATAGTTATAGCGGGTGATTTCAATATAAACACTTTACTCAAAGGACAAATAACAGAAAACCTACAGGATTTAGCATATAACTACAACTTAATGTTTCATATTAATGAACCAACGAGAATGTCATCTTGTATCGACCATATACTAAGTAATATTAAAAATGCAACGGCATTAGTATTACCTCTTCATCTTTCTGATCATGAAACAGCCCAACTTCTAAGCTTTCCAGTAAAATACAAAAACATGAAACCTCTGTCTTACTTTATATATAAAAGAGACTACAATGAAGAAAACATCCTAAAATTCAAAGACTGTTTGAAAAGCCTCTCGTGGTCGGATATCTACGAAGAGACTGATTTAAATAAAGGGTTTGAAAAATTCCATGAGTTGATATGCCTTTTCTACACACTATGTTTTCCAAAACTTAAAATTAATCTGAATGCTTCTACTAAAAGACAAAATTGGATAACAGATGGGTTGAAATTGAGCTGTAAAAATAAGCGGAATTATCGTTATAAATATTATCTTAACAAAACGGAAGCGAACAAATCCAAGTATACAAAATACTCAAAGATATTAAAGAGATGTATTTATAACTCAAAAAGAAACTCTAATATTAAGTTTATCTGTAAGAGTAACAATAAATGTAAAGCTTCATGGACCATTGTTAAAAATGAACTTAATGCACACTTTTGTAATAATAATGAAATAGAAAAAATTAAAATGAATAAATCAATATTGACTGACCCTTTAAGTATATCCGCCGCATTTAATGATCATTTCATTAATGTATGCAAAACTAATACTGATTATCCAAAAAAAGATACGTCTAAGCGACAGTTATTAAATTCCATTTTCTTAATACCGTTAACTAAAGATGAAGTGAAAAAAGAAGTATTGTCGCTAAAAAATACAGCCTCTGAAGGGTTTGATGAAATCTCTACAAAGATTGTTAAAAAATGTGTTGATGAAATCTTGATTATTTTGACACATCTTGTGAATGTATCTTTTTCGTTGGGTATATTCCCGGAGGTGCTTAAACGATCTATAATAAAACCACTATTTAAAAAAGGTAACACCGAGGATTTGGATAGTTATCGTCCTATTGCACTGCTATCGATATTTTCAAAAGTGGTTGAAAAATGCATGTACAAGAGACTTATTGACTTTTGTAACAAATTTCATGTACTAGATAAAGACCAATATGGCTTCCAAAAGAACAAATCCACGACGTTGGCTGTGCATGAACTGGTTGGGAAGATAATATCAAATGTCAATGCCAAAAACTTAACAACTGCTTTATTTATTGATCTGTCCAAGGCATTTGATTGCGTTTCACATAAATTGCTGTTACAAAAAATAGAATCAGTTGGTATTAGGGGACCGGCTTATGAATGGATTAAATCCTATCTGAGCAACAGGCAACAGTCTGTCGTTATAAACAAGTTAAACAGAAATAGGGAAGTTATACCGTACTCGTCAGAGTTTAAAACCAATGAATACGGTGTACCACAGGGAAGCGTGCTAGGTCCAATATTATTTCTCTTATATATTAATGAGATCACTAACATAACAAGTCATAAATGCATTATGTTTGCAGATGACATCTCAATTGTAGTGACATCCGATAAATATAATAATAATTCAATAATTGATCATGAAAATGATATAAATAATACTATTAACAAATTAATAAAATGGCTTGACATGCACAATCTTAAAATTAATTTAATTAAAACTAATTATATACAATTTAATAATCAAAGAAATGCTAAACCTAAACAATTACACATTCATTATAAAAATACTAAAATCGACGAAGTAAAATATACTAAATTTCTTGGACTGACTATAGATCAGCAGACAAATTGGAAAACACACATAGATAATGTCTGTAACAGAATCAATAAATTTGTATATGCCCTAAAACAGGTTAGGACTGTAACGAATGTTAAAACTGCCATTACAACCTATCATGCTTATGTAGGATCCATACTGCGCTATGGGCTAGTAATGTGGGGTAATGGTACTCATATCAATAGAGCTTTTATTGCCCAGAAAAAATGTGTAAGAGCAATATGTGGTGTTCCTCCGCTCACATCTTGCCGTCCATTGTTTGCAAGACTTGGCTTACTTACTTTGACATCTTTATATATTTACGAAATATGTGTATTTGTGCAGCAAAATGGTAGCCTCTTTAAGAAAGCCTGTCAAATTTATCCTAGAAACCGTAGAAATCCGAACAGATTAGTACTAAGTGACACTCCTAAAACAATGCAATATAGCAAAAGCTGTTTAACCATGTGTTCCAAGATTTATAACAATGTACCTAACAACTTTAAATCTTTAAACATATATTCATTTAAGAAAGCCTTGCGCAACTGGTTACTGTCACATACAATTTACAATCTAAATGAATTTTTTAATATTAAGAATTAGTTGTATAAGTAAAATTGATGCTTGATGTAATAATGATTATGATAGAAAAGAATAGAATTATTATTTATTTGGAATGAATTGAGTATTATACTCTATATAGTTAAGTAAATTGCAATGAATTATGAATTATGTATAAATATGAATATTTGCGTGCCATTTTATTTCGGTAAAACATGATTGTGCTATTGATTTTTTTTTTATTACCACCAATGTATACAATGTTTTTATGCAAATAAAGAATTTATTATTATTATTATTATAACCATGGCACCCAGTAATAAAGTCACAAATGCATCCATCCACTCATCCACTGTTCTGTTACACAAATGTTGGCGTGTCTACTTATTGGTCGACGTCGGCCAAACATTTGTAGCGTGGGTTTAAATTGGTAATTGTGTTCAACATTTAATATAATTTGTTAGTATAAAGCTTAAAATATAATTTATTCTATATGTACTTACCGAAAGTAAGACACTCCGGCCGTTAAATTGCTATTTGGGGCACTATTTTTGCAACTTTTAAATACACATTGCGGCATTGTGAACATGTTCCAATTGGCCGTGTTTCAAGCAAACTAAACAAAATAAGAGCTCACTTCTCAAGTGCGCTATTATTTACCGAGACATATTTTTAGCGCCGACCTGACATCTAGTCAGTATTGTTAATCGAAGGCACATGCAAAAGGATAAAACAGCGTGTACAGTTAGGGGCCTGCTGTGTGTGCAGGATTACGTGGTGCTGGGCATCGGCGGGCGGTTCGTGGAGCCGCAGCCGGCCGACCTGGCCGCGCTGTACGCCGAGTCGGACCCCCTCGCGCCCATCATATTCGTGCTGTCCACGGGCACCGACCCTGCTGCCGGTAGGTAACTCACAAGTAGATTTACATGTTAGTACCATGTCGTATTAACATCTGCGTTAAGGGGGTTAGGCGGTCAGCGAAAATTTGGATGTTGCGCGGGGCCCCGCGGGTGTTGCGCGGTGCGTGGTCCGCGATAATACGTAAGCGCCATTCAGTTTAGTTTTTCGAAATCGAAAAGGTAAAAATACCTATGTCTTTAAGATTTTATAGGAATTATTTTTTGTAAAGTCACGGTCATAATGTGCATTTATATGAAATAGAGGTAACTTTAAGAATTCTTTTCTATGGGACAAAATGTTTCCAATAGTGTTTTGACTTCGTTCATCACACATACGTTCTTTTTTTTTTATGATAAGCCCGGCAAATGACCCCACTCCACCTGATGTTAAGTGGAAATGAAGTCCAGGCGCGAGGACAACTGGTGCAGCGTAAGAGACGTAGCATCAGTCATCCTCACTCTGCCGGCCCACAAAGTGCTTCTTCACGCTTCGTTTGAAGGACCCTATGTCATAGGTAGGAGGGAATACGTGTGCTGGTAGACTATTCCATCTTTTGGAAGTGCGACAAAAAAACGAGTCACCAAATTTCTTTGTGCGTGATGGAATGTTAGAGACTGTAAATTGATGACTCCGGAGAGCAGCACGCGTACTCCTATGGAGTAAGGGAGAAGGAGGGATGAGGTCAAAGAGTTCTTCAGAGCACTCGTCATGGTATAAACGGTAAAAGACGCTGAGTGACGCAATATCTCTACGCAATTGCAAAGGCTCGAGAGTTTTAGTGACCTCCGCATTGCCGATAATGCGCACAGCGCGGCGCTGCAATCTGTCCAAGGCATCGAGAAGGTACTTTGCGGAGCCGTCCCAAAGGTGAGAGCAATACTCCAGGCAAGACCGCACCTGTGTCTTGTATAATAGACACAACTGATCAGGCGTGAAAAATCGCCGCACCTTGTTCAGGACACCGAGTTTACGTGAGGCATTTTTAATCACGCTTTCGATGTAGTCCTTTTGGTTCAGATCGCAGCGGATATTCATACCGAGCATGTTAATACTGCTCTGCAGGCTTAGAGATGTACCCTGAAGAGAGGGAAGGGGAAGGAATGGCGACTTTTTCGCTGTGAACGCGCACACCTGTGTTTTCTTGGCATTGAACTCCACCAGATTATCGGAGCCCCATTTAGAAATAAGGTCCAACACCCGATCGAGCTCAATGACAAGATTTGCTCGCTTCATTTCGGTGTCTATCCGCCCAGCCGTTGGGTGACCGTTATATCCCCCATGCACTGTGCTATCATCTGCATAGCAATGAATGTTTCCAAGTGGAAGCATGTCATTGATATGCAGAAGGAACAGCGTGGGGGATAGAACGGAGCCTTGAGGAACACCAGCGTTCACTGACATGAACCGCGAAGCGCATCCATCCGAAAGGACACGGATTCTACGCTCATGCAGGAAGCTAGCAATCCAGGTACAGAACTTAGCGGGCAAACCGTATGCCGGGAGCTTGGAGAGAAGAGCTTTGTGCCAGACCCGATCAAAAGCCTTGGCTATGTCAAGGCTAACTGCTAGTGACTCGCCTCGCTTGTCAATAGCCTCACCCCAGAGATGTGTGACGTACGCTAGAAGATCACCCGTTGACCGTTTTGGCCGAAACCCATACGATCGTGAATTAGAGAGTGATCTTCTAGGTATCGAATAAGCTGTTTGTTCAATATTCGTTCTAGGATCTTACACAACACTGGAGTTACGGCTATACGGCGGTAATTAGTCGGATCTGACCGATCTCCTTTTTTAGGGATCGGTTGCACATTAGCTTCTCTCTAAGATTCCGGCACACAACCCGAAGAGAGCGAGAGACGGTACAGACGCGTTAACACAGGAGACAACTCCGCTGCACACATTTTCAGGACTATTGCTGGGATGCCATCAGGACCGTTAGCTTTCCGGACATCGATTGACTGCAGCTCCGCACGGACATCACACTGCCTGATTTTAATATCAGACATTGTGTGGCCACAGTGAGGAATTGAGGGTGGCTGTGCATTACAGTCATCGATCCGGGAGTTAGCCGCAAAGAGTTTGGCCAGGAGATCGACCTTTTCCTGCGGCTTGTGAGCTAAAGTTCCGTCAGGACATCTCAGTGGTGGCAGCGAGGGTTGGCAGAAGTTGGATTGCACGGCTTTGGCCAGACGCCAGTAGCCACGGCTGCCCGTAGGATGCGTCAGGAGTTCTTGGCCTACTCGTGCAACGCGCTGGGCATCCGCTCTAATGTAGGCCCTCTTACACGACTTGGTGGCATTATTATAGGCTGCTTTTAGCGAGCGAGTTTCGGGATACCCATGAGCTTTACCTCTGATCCAAGCGCGGTATGCCGTCTGTTTGCTCTCAACAGCGCTGGCACACTCGCGATTGAACCAGCGGTTGCGTCTGCCTTTGCTGATGACATAGGAGTGTGGAATATAGTATTCCATTCCTAATACTATCTCATCAGCAACGGCAGTGGCGCTAGCGGTCGAGTCCTTCCCGCTAAAGCAGCGCTGCCTCCAAGGGACGGATGCAAAATACTCCCGCATACCGTCCCAGTCTGCCGACGCGTAGTGCCAAATCTGGCGTTTCGAAACCGCTGTTGGCGGGCGCGATACCAAGGGCACTGTGCTGGATATCAAGCAGTGATCCGAGGAACCTAAAGGAGCTCGAATCTCCACCCGGTATCCAGCTGGGCGACTCGTCAGCAGAAGGTCGAGTAAGGAGGGCGCATGGCCAACTATGTCTGGGATCCTAGTGGGCTGGTTCACCAGTTGCGTCAGGTCATGCGTGAGAGCGAATGCGTGGGCAGTTCTACCAGCATGGTCTGTTTTGGAGGAACCTAACCACAACTCATGGTGGGCGTTGAAGTCCCCCAAAAACACCAATTCCGCCGATGGAAACCGCTCCTGCGCATCATCTGCTACCCGACTAAGATGTTCAATTAGTCGAGTTGTCTCCATGTCGCCGTTATGGGATCGGTAGACGCAAACGTAGACACGGCAATGAGAGCCTAAGTCGACGTGTACCACTAGGAGGGAGAAGGAAGGGTCCTCCAGACAGCGCAGACGGCGACAGCAAACATCCGCCCGAACAAATAAGCAAACTCCGGCTTTGGCTTTGAAGGATTCTTCAAGCACAAAGCCGGGATAGTTCAGGTAGGTGGTGTCAGCAGGGCGGATTATTTGCGTCTCCGTCAGGAACAACATTGCTGGCCGTGCCGTCTCAAGATGGTGGTGGACGGCATTGAGGTTTGCATGGAGTCCGCGGATGTTAGCGAACTCCACCTCAAACGGTAAGCTTGTGTTGGGGGTGTGCACCGCTGTATTACCAGTTTTGTTGTTAGGCACTGTCATTTTAGGAGTGGAAAGAGAGAGGCGTGAATCGAGAAAATGATGCCGCGATGCGAATGGTCAAAGTGTGGTGGCCTGTTTCCCCAGGAATTTGCCCACAGACGAGTATTATTAACCTGCCGAACGGAAGGGCCCCCGAACCCCCCCGGGAATGGCCGCCGGGACCCCACCTTCCGGTCACCAACCGGCACGACGGACCACCCCGAGATTATGCGTGGCATGGTGAGGCAGCCTCACGAGCTGGTTCTGTAATATACATTGAAAATTTCAGTGCGAAATATTTAAAATATTTTGAATAACAGCTAATACAAAACAGCCAATGTTTCCGTTTTGACCGCCTCAGCCCCCATAATGTCACGATGGTGGCACGAGCGCGATCGGTCCGAGCGTGTTGGTGTGATATGGTGCTAAAGTTTTAAGTTACTTTATGAAAATGTCGTTACTTCTTTTATATAAAGCTGTGCAGTTTCTTGCGCCCATTCTTTTCAGACTCAGAAGGATTCGCTTCCAAGATGGGGAGGTATGATAATTGTAGCGTTCGAGGATAAATGATACGCGGCCGTTTTGACAACAGTTTATTGCATATACCTAACGTCATAAGATAAAGTAACGCTTATATATAGACAGGTAGGTAGTTTAATATTAATCTCTCTCAGTATACAATACCTATTTACATAGGTACACTACAATAATGTATTTTTTTATACTAAGCCCGGCAAATGACCCCACTCCACCTGATGTTAAGGGGGTGCCGCGCGATCGCAAAAACTGTCATAATGAACTTCATAGCAAAATCTATCATATTGACATTTATAATTAGAACAAATTCTGCTTTGAAGTTTCAGACCTAGTAATTTAATTAGAGCAAAGTTTTTATTCTGCGGAATGTGCAAAACCATCACGCGCTTGTGTTAAAAATTCAAATTAACTTTTTAAAGAAGGGGGTGCCCTGCGGAATATCAATACAAATATTTTGATGTAAGAATTATTGTTTCATGCGTAAAATTAAGAAAGTTGTCGAAAAAATATGTTTTTAGGAGTCATTAGATTTATGTATTATTGTTTGTTATTGTTTATGCACGAAATTGTAAAAATTTTCGTATTTTTAAGTTACTTGTACTATGCGCTGAATTAGTTAAATACATTAAAAGAACTCACGTAAGTTAGCCTGATTATTGCACAAGGTCGTGACCTTGTTGAAATTTGAAACAAATTCTTTAAACAATAACAAACAATACATAAATCGAATGACTTCCAAAAACATTTTTCTTCGACAACTTTCTTAATTTTACGCATGAAACAATAATTCTTACATAAAAATATTTGTATTGATATTCCGCAGGTCACCCCGTCTTAAAAAAGTAAATTTTAATTTTTAACACAAGCGCGTGATGTTTTTGTACATTTCGCAGAATAAAAACATTGCTCTAATCAAATCGCTGGTCCCTATTAAGGAAGTCGGATCTGCAAAAATACAACTTTAAGGGAGAGCAAATTAAAGTTGGTTTTGTTGATAAAATTTTTACCTTTAAAGCCTGACGCTTGAAATTTGGACGGCATGTAATTCTGAGACATGGTTTTACGTTGCTTTACTGTACTTTCTATTTTTTTATGTTTATGCTGAGAAAAGTCAGATGTGGCACATGTGACATTATTTAATGGAGTTAATTTGTGTTAAATTGTCACATGTGCCACATCTGACTTTGTTGTACGTTTCACGTGCTACAGTTTTTGTATGAAGTAGGATTTCCAATATTTTTATTGTATTTAATATTCGTTTTTAATGTCGTATCTTAACATTATGTATAAAAATCTTAATTGAAGTAGGCGAGGGAAATAAATAAATAAAAATTAATGGTAGGAAAGTATTTATTATAGAAAAATAAGTCTCATTAGCCTCTTATTAATACTGAGATCAAAAAACTTATCATTAGGAGAATCACAGTCAGAAAATCACTTTGTATCATTATTATAAGTAATTTAATATAACTAATAAGTATCACCTTTCTTAGTTAAGGCATAGCGTATAAAATCTTATTTAAATTATAATCTCAATACACAGTAATATAAGGTTCATTACTTTTATCTTTAAGATATATTTTTTCAAAATATATTATAATAAACAATTACAAGTAACAAAAAATCACACTTAAAAGATATCAAAATTATTATTTATATCTCTAGTTTCTCTCATTGCACAGGTGTACGTAACAAAACAGAATCCAAAACTGAATTATTAACAATTACAAAAATAAAATAACGTATTCACTTATTCAATTATAACATTAATTAGAAAAATATTAGCTAGTATAGCGCCTGCAAAAGTAATCAAATATGTATATTATTTTGGAATTTTCATTTAATCTGTATCGTCAGAATGATCAGCATCTACCGATGAGTTTGTATGCAGCAAGTTTTTGTAAAAACTGTTATATTTTTTTGGTATTACACCTGAGGCACACATTTGATTTAAATCTTTATATTTATCAAAAGGAATGCGTAATGGTCCATCATAAGCTATAGATATTTCAAATTCTTTATCAATGCGCTGTGTGTTTCGTTTGCCTGATCTGAGTATAATTATTGTCTTTGGGTTTCCTTCAAGACAAAGAGATTTAAATAGTAATAGTTTAATGTCTTTGCTTCAAGATCATACTTATATTCCATGCGATCATAAACATTAGCCTGAACTCTTATTTCTCGTATTTGTGTCCACTGCATTTTTTCATTTTTAGTATTTTTGTTCCAGTTCTTGTTAGGCAGTAAATTTTTGAAATTATAAAAGTCTTTATTTGCCATTTCTTTCACAGTATATGGATTGCCCTCAGATTTTGCCCAACGTACCAAACAGTACCATTCTTCAGGAGCATAAATTAACTTACGATCGCTTGCTCTTTCTATTGCAGAATGAACACAGTCACCCTCGTTCTGAGTGTGTCCTTTTTCCATAAATCTGTGTACGATGGTTACTTTAAACTCTTTAGCAGCAAGCAAATATAAGGCAAAGACTATGCGGTTTCGGTTTTGCCCTGCACAATTATCCGACCAAAACCGAAACTCGTGAACCCCATTTTGAACATTATGTTTAATAAAATCGTACAGGCAACTCGATACTTCATTGGCACCCCTTTTAGCAGTGCCTTCATGCCACATGTAACATGTGGCGTCTTTGGTAGCAAGGTTATATACTGTAAAATTTAATGAATTTAACTTCCATTTATAATAAATAGCTGATACTATTCTTGGATCATTAAAGGCTTCTAATTTGTCTGTTTGCTTAAGTTGTCGAGCAATTTTTTTGTGAGCCTGATGTTTGAGGAAAGAGTTTTTCTCTTCCTCAATGGGAAATTGGTTGTTCCTAAAAATGTGGCAAACATCGCATAAGTCTTTTTTAGGTTTATGGAATGCGAGGTTGAATTCCGAGTTCACAGTATCACGATATTGGCGTTTGTTTGCTTTTGTTATATATGTTTTGGATCAAACCATTGGCGTACAAATCATACATCCGAGATGTACTTTTTATATCATTTAAGTACAACTTCTTTGTATCCTTTCGAGTGTAATATGACTCCGTGCGATCTAAAGAATTCACATGATCTCGAACACTTTGCAACATGTTATCATTTAAAACGTTGCGTTTATAGTCATATTGACCCCTTTTGTCAATATCAACGACCGTATCGTCATCATATTTTTTCCAAGCAGTTGTGACTATACGTTCTCCTGAAGATATGGTACTAAGGAACATAGTCTTGCAAACTCTTGTTAGGTTTTTACTCGCTGTTGGAAGATAATACACAAACGTATTCTGCCGATCATGCTTAACAGTTTCGGTGGTTTGACGGCGTTTATGCATCTTTTTCGTATACTTAACGACATACTCCCACTGCTTCTGACGATTACCAAGACTCCAAAACTTGTCAAATATGACTTGACGTTGATCTGCTGGGAGATTCTCAGTACACTTATAGCGGCATTTAAGTCCACAAGGTTGTCCTAAACTTTTTTCTGCAATATGTTTCCCTTTCTGATTACAAATGCTTTGCCTTCATTTTTCATCTTCTTCCTTAAAGTAACAACCCAATTTTCTTGGTGACGCAATCGCTTCTTGCCTCGGTCCTGTTTGTATGTTTTTTTGCGGGAAATCTTTCTAGAAGTTGGAGTTCCGTTTGAAGAAGTTGCCGTGATACTTGAAGGTGTGGGAAGATTTATACCATATAATTCATCGTTAATGACAATTTCCTCTACACAGACAGAACAAAAAGATTCTCCACAGAATTCCTCATGGGTATGAACTGGTGATGGTATTGGCGTCGAAGGACTATCAGTGTTATCAGTTAATAATGAATCTTCCAATGTTTGAACCAACGATTGTGCTGATGCGGCATCTTTTGGTTTTTCCACCGAATTGTGATTAGTTGTAGCAGCATGAAAACATGTGAAATTGTTGGCGCGGTGGGATCGTCTGACTCAGTGATATTGTCATCAAAGATATCATCTCCCAGCAAATCTTTTAATTGAACTAACTCATCTTGAAACTCTTCTGGTATTGGTGAGCTCTCTCGATCTAAAAAAAACAGAAGCAACACTTTTGTAAAAAAAAACTCCATTTAAATTACAGAACCGATCTTCTAAAGCACCCAGACGTAAGCCAAAATACATTATTTGCAACTCAAATCACATATCTCACGCTTTAAAATGACAGTTGTGGCACATCCGACAAAACAAGCCACTAAGGATAGCAATAAAAAAATGTCAGTAGTGAAACATTGGACAAACCAAACATACTCAGCTACATTTAATAATGTCAGTTGTGGCACATCTGACAAAATGAATGTATTAAACTACATTTAACAATGTCGGTTGTGGCACTACTGACATAAATGAATTTACTGAATCGATTAAAAATGTCGGATCTACCATAACCAACAGTTTTAATCGTATCGGAACTTTGTTGCTAGATAAATTTATGCACTAAACTAAAACAAATTTAATAGTATTATGCTACTGTCATTAAGAGTGTATTGCAACTTTATAATAATAATAATGTAATCCTTACCAGAATGAGTGGTAATATTATGATTTACTTCACATCTTCGTTTCTTTGGGGGGAGTGACCTGGCCGGAGCTTTTGTTATTAGGTCTATGATTCGTTTTGAACGATTAGACATTTTTATTAATCACTAAAATGGGTAATAACTACAGTAATACACATTGAACAATCCGTAAACATCGAGCGTGCGCTTTCCCGGCTGACAAAGTTGTGAGGGGCAGATCCGCGCTCGCTCTGTGCAGTCCTCGCCCCCTCCCCCCCGTTAAAAACGACGCGTTGTTTCTTCCTACATTTTTAATCGGACGTTTGAGTTAAAACAGACTTTATTAATTTGGGTAAATTGGTTATAATAAAAACTAGATTTTTTTATTACTGAATATTAAAAATCTTTGTATTTAGAATACGAAAATGTAAAGAAGTGAAAATCGTCCAAAACGTACTACTGACATTCTTAATAGGGACCAGCGAAATTACTAGGTCTGAAACTTCAAAGCAGAATTGTTCTAATTGTAAATATCAGTACGATTGATTTTGCTTTGAAGTTCATTAAGAGATTTATGCCAGTTTTTGCGATCGCGCGGCGCCCTCTTAAAGAATTTATTTCAAATTTCAATCAAGGCCACGACCTTGTGCAATAATCAGGCTAACTTACTTAAGTTCTTATAATGTATTTAACTAATTCAGCCAATCGCATAGTACCTACAAGTGACTTAATGTGAAAAAATACGTAAACTTTCACAATTTCGCGGAAGTGAAGTCCAGGCGCGAGGACATCTGGTGCAGCGTGAGAGACGTAGCATCAGTCACCCTCACTCGCCGGCCTAAAAGTATTCAGCGTGGTTGGTAATAGGGCTTAACAGACCTATAGCCGCACCACGCACCCCATAAACTCAATGGCTGTACTCTTTTTTTGCTTCGATTACATACTTGTCATACATGCTTGTCGGTTTTAAATGTTCTGTTCTTAAATACGTTTTTGAATAGATTTGCTGAAGTTCGCGGAAAAGATGAAGATGGGCAAGCGTTTCGAGAGCATCTCTTTAGGGCAGGGGCAGGGCCCGCTGGCGGAGGCCATGATGAAGATTGGCTGCGACTTCGGAAACTGGGTGTTCTTCCAGGTGAGGATGAAATAACTCGGTGCTTGCCGTTCGTGGTCCCGAGCCATCTCCACGGTATAAAAGGGATGGTACCTACTAGGTAATTTTATTAGGTAGGCCTTCCTCCCTTCCCTGTCAAGATATTCTCTGGGCGAGAGAGGGGAGGTAGAGTCCTACATAATCCGAGGTCGCCCTAGGCGTTGGTGTATGAGTAAGGCAGCATTAGGCCTCTTGGATTGGTGCGTTTGTACAGATTTTCTGCTGAATTTCTTGACAGGCACTGGATGTTTTCGGTACGGCATTGTTTATTCGATATTGTACTGCGCTGAGTGTGGTGTGACTGGTGTGAGTGAGGGGGCATATGCGCTCGGTACTGAAACGAAAACGCACCGATCCGGTGTGGAAGAGGCCTTAGATATAGTTAAAAAAAAAACGTTACGATATAAAATAGGACAAGGCCACGACTACACGCATACACCATACACTTACGGCTGTCACGACAATCCCCAAAGGGTTAGTCAGACACTAGGCAATGAGGACTGCAGAAGCCACACTCGACGTTCCTCCAAAATTCTAGGAAAACCACGTCTTTCTTCAAGAGCTTTTGGAGAGTTTTTGGGGAAAGTATTGGGCAGAGTGGTAAGTTATGGCCCATTCTCCACGTGTGTTGTAAATGTGGGAAGACCTGGCAGTGTGACGTTTTCTGGCTGATAATACATGGAGCCATCGCGCCCGCTTCCCGGAGGCGTAGGCAGAGACCACAGCTGCTTTCTATTGGCTACTATCCTGACACGCGCTCTTTGCTTCACTTATGCTCGACATTCACGGTCAGTTAAACTGATCAGTTGAACTGACGTACATCCAAAAACTGACCGTTAGTGTGAAATCGTAAGTTGAAATTTTTAACTGACGACAACCCACGGTTATTTCCGGGAGGACCGTAATCCGCTAGCTTTAGTTCGTTTGCATCAGTTCGAACTGACCGTGAGTGCGCGTGCTTACATCCGCTTGCCATCAGTCGGAGCCAGTGTTGCCAACTTAGCTACTTTATAGCTAGATCTAGCTATTTTTGGAAGTCAAGCAGCTACAATTTTATGAAACTTGTAGTTTTCTAGCACCTTTCATGTATTCGAGAAATCGTATTAACCCTATTCTTGGCAAATTTGAGACAGTCAATTTACAAAAACTTACGTTCAGTGAAAGCAGCCTTTTTTCGTTTTTTTTTATAATGATAAGTACTTAAATCATAATTTTTAATTTATAAATACATAATATATTTTATTAATTCGTCATTTTGGAAATGGGCACACAGCCCTTCGATTGCGAAATAAAGGCCGGTTTGAAGCCAGTGAGTGGGGACCGTTTTAACTGATCAGTTTAACTGACCGTTAATGTCGAGCTTTACTCTCATAACGTTCTTCATACATGGCTAATAAATGATGCTGATGATTATGATAATAAGGTATAGGATATTAATAAACCTCATGATATACATAGACATAGCCCAAAGAGCCGCCAAGCTCAAGTGGCAATGGGCAGGGCACATCAAAGAACCGATGGCTGTTGAGGCAGAACGAAGAGTGACGACCGCGCACCGGAAGACGCACTGTGGGCAGGCCTCCAACAATGTGGCCCGACGATCTGGTGAAGGTCGCGGGTAGCCGCTGGATGCGAGCAGCACAAGACCGGTCGTGGTGGAGATCCTTGGGGGAGGCCTTAGTCCAGCAGTGGACGTACTCTGGCTGATGATTATGATGCTGGTGATGATACCTCATGAGTGCCGTGGTCTCTCCAGAACTGCCACCTGTCGCCGTCCTGGATGCCGGTGCTGGAGCTGAACGTGGAGCATATCTCGCCTGAGCTGGTGCACAAGGACTTCCGGTTGTGGCTCACCTCCACACCCTCGCCGAACTTCCCCGTCGCGCTGCTGCAGAACGGTACCTACTTGACGCTCGATCAGCAGCCCCCCCTTTTCTTTTTAATAATAAGTTAAATTTTAATATATATTGCATATGTTATAATGCCACCAATCTAAGCATCCATATCCTACAAGAAGAGGAAAGAATAATGCCCTATGATATGGATTTTCTTCATTACATTCATACATTTTTTATTTTAATTAAAATAAAAAATAAAATTAATTTCCCAATTTAGGATACAAAATGACAGTGGAGCCTCCACGGGGGATCAAAGCCAACTTGTTGAAGGCCTACATGAACCAAGTGCCTGATTTCCTCGAATACTTCAACTCTAGCGACAGCAAAGTCCCTAACTTTAAGGTTTCATAGAGAATTTAATTTACTATGAGGTATATTGTTTTAGTTAATGTATGTAGATATTATCAAAAATGTAAACTATTTGTTTGAAATAGTAGTGATAGTAGTGTAAGAACAGTTTTTAGTCATCGTATTTATGGAAGGCACGTAAAGCCAAAGGAGGCCAGCAGTAGCTGGGTTCGATTTCTAAAGGGGAGTACATCGTTGTGTAGATACTTATTTACCTACAATTATTCAAACGAAATAAAAATTCTTTGTCTTTGGTTAGTGGTGATAGGGCTTGTTAATTCCGCCTGGCTAGCTACCACCATCTTATCTAAGTCTGCCGCCATAAAAACAATTTTAATGTCATTGTTGAGTTTTTTTTATGGTTGAAGGAGCCAAACGAGCGCAGGCGGGTCACCTGATGGAGAGTAATCACCGCCGCCCATGGACACCCGCAAAACTAGAGGAATCGCAGGCGTGTTGCCGGCCTTTAAGGAAGGAATAGGGTTAAAGCCCTTGTCAAACATACAAGCGAACCGAACCAAACCGAAAACGTGGAGAATGCGAACCGAAGCGGAGACGTCAAACCAGGCGCAGCGAACCGAACTCGTGGAGAATGCGAACCGAAGCTTCGGAACCCTCTCTGGCCGGACGAAACACAACAGCACCAAGTGCCGTTATTTCACGCTGGATATTCGTGAGAGGGTGGTATTACGCCGGGCGAGCCGGCCCAATGCGTGCTGCAACGCAGCGTGGCTATACCACTCAGTCAGTGTCACTCATTTAGCACCACCCAGGGATCACGTGTAGGGTCTCAAGGGTAAACCTACCGACGCGAGTAACTTTAACCCCCCAAAACACTGTTCCGATAATTTAGAGATAGGTAGGATAGCCAGTTCCTCAAAGGTTGAGGATTCCGGGTGAAGCGCGTCTCCACCTTCGGGCTTATCATCACTTACCATCAGGTGAGATTAACGCCAACAGCGTACCCGTAGACGATTAAAAACCTGATTTCCCCGCTCGCAGTGGTTGCTGTTCTCCCTCTGCCTGTTCCACGGCGTGGTACTGGAGCGGCGCAAGTTCGGCCCGCTCGGCTTCAATATCCCCTACGAGTTCACGGACGGGGACCTGCGCATCTGCATCTCGCAGCTGCACATGTTCCTTACAGAGTACACCGAAGTACCTCTCAGGGTGAGGAGCTGATGAATTACTTATATAGATACACGACTAATTTCCCCAAAGAGTTAGTCAGAGACTAGACAATGGGGACCGCAAAAGCAGTCCTGCAACAGTCTTTTCACCAAGTTACAACTGCACATGTGCTCAGCGTGACAGGTGGTGAGCCCATCGCCGCTCTATGCTGTATGCTGAGAAATCATTATTTATTTTAATAACTAATCAGGCGTAGGCCGGCAGGGTGAGGGCGACTGATGCTTCGTATTGTTGACGCTGCACCAGGGGGCGTACTCTCTTTCTCAAAACGAAATTTCGGCCGATTTTCGTTTGCTATTTACAGCGGTTTCCATTCCTTCCGTTTGGCATTTTCAGAAAATTGCTTGAAATTGCTTGAAATTGCAGTGGCCAAGTTTAGAAGCGCTCGATCAGATATCTCTAGGTCTTCAAATATTTTTATTCGACAAAACTGTTTTATTAAGCACTTTGAATCGTCCAAAAACATACATTCAGCATGTCGATCCTTGAAAGCTCAGTCGTAAATTTGCCTCTCACTTTGACCCACACGTTTTCAAGAGTGACGTTTTTGTTGTTTGTGTAAAGTCGAATTTAAAGAATGCGACTTTGATAACTCGCCGCGGATTCAGTTTCGACCTCATTTTTTTTAGCTTGGTACTGGGAGTTCAGGCTTTTGTTTTGGAAGGCCAATGTTTGTGATCAAGCACCCTCATTTGGCAAACGACGTGAAGGTCGTGATTAAGCCAATACCCATCAATTAATGCGATGACTTGATGTCAATGATGGAAGCCTTGGTCCGAAAGAAGGGTTTCTTCTTCGTATTTTGCCTAGTGTTTTCCCGGCCTAATGCCTGGGGTCGATTTCCTACTCAATCTCCTTCACTTTGCCCGGTCTTTGGCATACTTGTTTACCGTGTTTTGAGGGAGTTTGATGAGATCCGTGATTTAGGAGTCATTATTGACATTGTTTAATCCCTTGAGGATCGGAAAACCAGACACAATTGAAAATCATTTGTTTTGCGACCGCCGGCGATCTTATGTTTAATGAATGTCTAAATAGGTGAAAAAATATACGTCGACTTATTTCTTTTCTTGCCGGTTCTTTTCAGTACTAGTTTTCCCACCCTATAGAATTACGAACCAATGGCTAATGACATTACAAATGCTTTCAGTGTAGTTTAGGCCATGTTAGTTTATTTTAATTCAGTTTAGAGCATGTTAAGGCTACACCTAAACATGGCCTAAAATAAATAAATGATATTGATTCTTGATTTATTAAAATAAATGATATTGATTCTTGATTTATTAGGATCTTTTGTGCAATACTTACTCACTCATTGACCAGATGCTGACGTACACCGCGGGCCACATCAACTACGGCGGGCGGGTGACCGACGACTGGGACCGGCGCTGCCTGCTGTGCTTGCTAACCGATTACTACTCTACTGCAGTGCTCAGCGAACGGTGCATGTTTGACGAGAACGGTGCCTACAAGCAGGTGTTCACTTGTATCTTCATTGACATCATTTTTAAGTCTATAATCAGCAACATCACCACTAAAACCATCATTATCATCACCACTACAAACTACATTATCAAAACCACTTAAACATCATCAACATAAACTTGTACTAGTATAATACTCTACCTACCGCTTCTTATTTGACGAGGATATCTATATGCAGGTGATCTAATCATTTAGAAGAGCCGTGATTGCGACTCTGCTAGCCGACTACTACTGCACCGCAGCGCTCAACCAATCGATGCATGTTCGGCGCCTACAAGAAAATGCGCATAATCATCATCATCATCGTCCTGACTAATTTTGCGTATATACTGCAATTTTATCATCTTTTGTGTTTGCCCCACAATGACGATGTAGTTGATGATCATCAGCCTTTAATTGTCTCATTACTGGACAAAGGCATCCCACATGGAAAACATCACCATGTTGAAATTGAGCCATAACCCACCACGTAGGCTCAATGCGGTTTAGTGGATTAGTGAGTGCGCCATCATCATCACCACGACGTCTACCAACGTGGATGACTACATCAAGTACATCTGCACGCTGTTGCTGAACATCATCAGTTTTTGAAATTGAGCCAAAACCTACCACGCTGGCCCAATCGTAGATTGGAGGGTGCGCCTTCATCATCACGGCAATTGTGTAATACAGGTGTCTTTGTCGTTGTAGCAATCGACGTCGGCCAACGTGGACGACTACATCAAGTACATCCGCACGCTGCCGCTCAACGACGATCCGTCGCTGTTCGGCCTGCACAGCAACGCCAACATTAGCTACGCCATGTCGGAGACCAACTTGTGCATCAGTGAGTGCCTGTCATCAAGAAATATAAAAATGAATCTCCAAATGTCTCAAAATCTCTAAGTGCAAAACTCGAAAACGACTCCCCTGATTCGGTATTTTTTTTCATATTTTCGATAAGGTATAAGGAAGGTGAAGGCGGTGATGGGATCACCACTTGTCACACTGAGCACATGTGCAGTTGCTATTTGGTGAAAAGTGGACTATGGCTTACTAAGTACGGATAGCGCGTTCCTGTGTCGTATCACAGGCGTAGTCGGGATATGGTGCTCATGCGTACATTAGGTTCGTTCGTACAGCTACTGTACGGACCGCCGCGAACCTGAACACGAGGTCAATCGATCCCCAGCGCTACGCGAGTCAGTCATTCGTCATGACTTCGCCGAGAAACATAGCCATTGCCTTCCATGCATCTTCGCGTAAATCGTTATTTCGATAGTTAAGTAGAGTGCTATCCCACAAAACCCGATGAAATTCATAAAGTTGAATTAATCTGAAAATATTTTTATTATTGAAACTCGATGAACACGAGTCATCATCATTATCGTCGTCATTAGTCGACCTCCTTGGTCGAGTGGTTTGTACACCGGTTTTCATGGTGTCGCCATCTCTGAGGTCCCGGGTTCGATCCCCGGTCGGGTCAATTAAAAAAATTATTATTTTTCTAAATTGACTCGGGTCTGGGTGTTTTCTATATATAATAAGTATGTATTTAAGTATTTTAATTATGTTTATCCGTTGTCTAGTAACCATTTAACGAGTTTCGTAAGGAAGCTTCTCCTGGGCTAGATAATTGGTGTGAGTGTAGGAAAGTTTATATTATTATTTATTATTATCATCAGCCTATAAATGTCCCACTGCTGGGCACAGGCCTTCCACGTGGACAATAGCACGTGGGGATATTGGGCCAAACCCACCACGCTGGCCTAATGCGGGTTGGTGGGTTTTAATGACTGCCATATTACGACAACAACCGGGACCAACGGCTTAACGTGCCTTCCGAAGCACGGAGGAGCTCAAGATGTTTTTTTTTTTAATTTGGTCACCCATCCAGCGACCCGGCATTGCGAATGTTGCTTAGCGAGCAAGATCGCAAGCCGAACGCGCTAGCCGCTGCGCCATCGAGCTCCTCTACACGAGAACAAGAGTGCCTACTGCCTATCCATTTTGCCGCAAATATTAGCTACCCGGGTATGCGCGTCCCCTTTGACGCGCGACCAAAACCGACGACGGCGGCTCGCGTAGCTTGCGCGGCACGCGTTCCCCAACAGTGTACGCGTAGCTGCAAGTTTGGACTTGGTGTTCCAGGACACGCGTAACCGACTACGCCCTGACTTAGAAAAATTTGCGATATTTTTATATGAAGTTTTGACTTGTAAAATTTTTCCACGTTGTGTCGCTAAGGGAATGCAGGACTTAGAAAAATTTTGTCGGATTAAAATGTATGACTGCCCTACCGCTGTAGGTCACGTCATAGGTTAGTAATTTAAGACAATCGCGAGGCGCAGCGTAGCGATTGTCTTGAATTCTGAGATATTTTTTTTATGAGACAACAGAAATGTAGCTCCGTACAAAAAAATTTTTTTTTCTAAAAAAACTTTTTATTTGGAAATTTTTCTATCTCTTTCTGACAGCAATGTTTTTCGTCAGTATGTGAAAAAAAAAATTAGAGTAATTTTTATGCACCTCCTTTGCGACATCCGGACCAGTGGTCGACCGGCAACTTCTTATGTATAAACCCCCTTGTGCAGACACGCTGCTCAACCTCCAGCCCAAGGAGGTGTCAGGGGGTGGAGGGCTCACGGCGGAGGAGGTGACGGAGCGCGCGGCCACCGACATCCTGCAGCTGCTGCCGCCGGTGCTCGACCACAAGTTCATCGCCGCCACGTGAGCATATTTGCAAAACTATCCGTTTAGAGGGCACCGCGCGGAGCCGCGCGATCGCAAAAACTAACATAAGTCTCATAATGAACTTCAAAGCAAAATCAATCATATTAATATTTAAAATAGAACAATTCTGCTTTGAAGTTTCAGACCTAGTAATTTGATTAGAGCAATGTTTTTATTCTGCCAAATGTACAAAACCATCACGCGCTTGTGTTAAAAATTAAAATTTACTTTTTTGAGATGGGGGTGACCTGCGGAATATCAATATAAATATTTTCATGTAAGAATTATTGTTTCATGCGTAAAATTAAGAAAGTTGTGGGAGAAAAATGTTTTTAGGAGTCATTAGATTTATGTATTGTTTGTTATTGTTTAAACAATTTGTTTCAAATTTCAATAAGGCCACGACCTTGTGCAATAATCAGGCTAACTTACGTAAGTTCTTTTAATGTATTTAACTAATTCGGCGCATAGTATAAATCCTTGAAAATACGTAAATTTTCACAATTTCGTGCAGGTTCCCCTTAATTACCCAAGTCTGGTAATAGAAGTTGATCGCTACCACAGAATGTATATATAATTCATGCAAAAATGCCCCAGTTTTATAAATTTTGTTTATACAATTTTAACGCAAATTTTGTTGCAAACAAATTGCAAATTAGAAAATGTTGAAAAAATTTCCACGAGCAGGATTCCAACCTGCTCCCTTCTGACAATTCGGGTCAGGCGCAGGTTCGATTCCTGGTCGTGGAAACTTTTTCTACATTTTCTAATTTGTAAAGAATGCTCTTAGTTTTCAAAATTATTAATTTAAATTTCCCCGAATGTCCCGTCATTGACATTAGAAATCCCATGCATAAATCATTCTATTCCACAAGCGTTCAACTTTAAACAACGTTCAAAAACTATTGAATAAAAGCACCTACGCGTACCGGTGACGTTTCTACCTACTGAGTTGCACCGGTTGTGGTCACGGGCTGCTCGATTTTACTAACTTTCCTTATTCGTTGACAGTTACCCTGTGTCATACAAAGAGTCTCTCAACACGGTGCTGATACAAGAAGCTATTCGGTACAACAGACTCCTGGGTGTCATCATGAACTCACTCAGGTATGTGGTGAATATGATGACCAAATGACCGGTGGGATGGATATCGATTTATGTTCATGAGTATTGTGTATCTCGACCAAATAGTCTCATTTCAGACGCGACAAGGCAAAGAAGTTACTTGTCGCAATGAAAACGCCTGGAGGAGCGAAAGGTCGATGAAACATGAAAGATCTAATGAAAGGCATTTTGCCGCTGTGCCTGTTAGTTACGCAACCGGCCGTGGATAAGGCAGAATGACCCTTGCCCTAATCCAACCACCGAGCCGGGGCGTACTTATTACCGCGAAACACGGCGTCTAGGATGGCACGTTAAAGATGCATATCCTAAAATTACTAATATTTATCACTTACTGCAAGTGTTCCATGAGCAGCCGGAGAACAGCGGAGAGGAAGGGGCGTCCCTTCTATACCTGCACCACGCCGTGCTACTGATAGCCCGACCAAAGGCTTTTAATCTTCAGTTGGGAAACACTTGCGCTTGTACACAATACCAAGAGACACAATAACAGACACAAAACAATCCAGGGGATCCTAACTTAGGCCATCAAACCCACCTGGATTAAGGGTTAAAGGACTATTTAAGTATATGACGCCCGTGACAACTCAGGCGCAACTCCGTAAAAAGCAGGAGTGATTCACGACACTACAAACCGACAGCTCAGTCCGAAAGATCACGGGCGACTGCCTGGGCGCTGCTGTGCGCCCTTCAAGGCCAGGAACCGAAGGTCGGCCTTCAGTTCCGTACAGTGCCAATACGCAAACTCATGGACATGTGCATTCATCCCATTCCTACTTACGGTGCTCCAACATGGTCTTTGGCCGTAAGTAAAGTAAAGGTCTACCAGCGGCCAATAGAGCGCAGTATATTGAATTTTCACCTTACGGACCGCATAAGGAACTCATTTTTGCGTTCAAAGACAAAAATTCAGGACGTTTCACTAAAATCTATAACTGTAACGAATATTCCCAGGGATCTCCTAAAAGCGCTGAAGGGTTTGGTGGTAATGTCTGAAGCGCTGGAGAGCATGGCCTCCAGCTTAGCGCGCAACGGCGTGCCGCTCATGTGGAGCTCCAAGGCGTATCCGTCGCTGAAGCCGCTGGGTAAGTCTGTAGCCTATCTGTAGGCTGGCTAATTCGTACATGACAGTACCATGGTCTGCGGGTCAGTCGTGACATCGAGACACAACTAACGTTCCTGCTACGCGGCCTCGCCGCCGGCGCCCTTCTTTCCCGCCTCCGCAACCTTTGTTTCTCGTCTCTGTTTCCCGTCCCGCAACCTTTGTTTCCCGTCTCACGACCTTTGTTTCCCGTCCCAAAGACCATGGTACTGTCACGTATGGATTTTCCGGCCTATACTTAGTTGGTGGTTGTACTTCTTGGCAGAAAAGTAAAGCGACATTATACTCCAGCCAAATTCGAGAAAGAATTTATGTTAACAAACCAAATGAGGTACATCACAAATTTGGGCAAAAAGTATTTATACTTTTCAGACCATCTAGCCATCAAGCTAAGCACATGTGCAGTAGTTCTTTGGTGTGCCATGGGGTGTGGCAGTGCACTGCTTTGCTTTTGCGATCCTCATTGCCTAGTCTGTCACTAACTCTCTTATACACAAAATTGAATGTATAACATGACCTTAAAATATCGCTAGCCCTATCCCGAACACACTGTATAATGGCTTCGGGCGGTCAGCACATTTAGCCAGTGTCAAGTAAGATTTATTAGTAAATGTTTTCTTTGCTTAAAGTAGATGATAATGAACGATAATGAACGTTTAACCCCTTGACACTCAATAAAGCTGTGGGACTTTATTGAGATCTCACACGGACGGAGAGAATTTGAAAAGTGATGATGCACTGTTTCGTTTTATTTGCCACTCATGCACGTTCACGAACGTAAGTAATCCACCATTATTTCACATTAATTTTCGACAAAACACAAATTATAGAAAATGAAACAAAACTGCAGACACGACGCTTCACTTTCCCGCCAAGGAGTCTGTCACTAACTCTTTGGAGATAATAATCGTGATAGGGTATGTTCTCACTTCCTGGTCTCTGACTAACCCTTTGGGGATAAAATTGGTGAGTGTATGTATGAACTTCCAGCGGCGTGGGTGAAAGATCTGTGCCTGCGCGTCCAGTTTATGCAGCAGTGGGTAGACGGCGGCATCCCCAAGGTGTTCTGGATCTCAGGCTTCTTCTTCCCGCAGGCGTTCCTCACGGGGGCGCTCCAGAACTACGCGAGGAAGCATGTTATCGCCATTGACACCATCTCTTACGCTTTTGAGGTCAGTGCGTTAGTTCAATCATTCAGGTTAGGAGCCTCACTCTCCAAGCGCATCTGAACTACGTTGATCCGTAATTCGTCGTCAATGCGTGCGTGCTGCTGTTTTTCTCACAAGGGATTGGCATAGTACATACACACACAGCAGTGTACGACCAATTACTAGCCAACAATGTTTTGGATGTGCTTAGAAGCTGTCTGAGTGGCAAGATTCTGGCACCAACTTTTACGAACATTCCGTTGCAATGCATCGAATTCTTTGCACGTATTAAAACAAAATTATATTAAATAGCATGTAAGTCAATATGCGTGTACGTCAAAATGCGTGTAAGTCAATATGCGTGTAAGAAGTTAGTCATTATGCGAGTAACCCTATAAAGTCACATAGGTAATTTAATATTTTATTTTACTAACATTTAAATTGACATTAGTATAATTGCATTTAATATTTGTTTTTAATTTATTAATGTTGTAGTGTTTATTTTTTAACTGTAAATTAAATCAATTGTATTAATTTTAAACTAATAAGTTTAATAAGTCACTATTTTATTCATACTTTATGCTGGTACCCAAATTTCACCCTTCTTTCCATCCGTCCCTTAATACCAAATATCGAGGCCGTCATTTTTTTTGTGCAGGCCCTGCCCCAGCCGCCAGCTAAACGGCCAGAAGACGGGTGCTGCGTGCGCGGACTGTACTTGGAAGGAGCGAGATGGAACATGGGCGATATGTCGCTCGAAGAGAGCAGGGCTAAGGAACTACATACAGGTACTCGTGTGATTCAGTGCATTGTCTACATAATAAAATCTGAACTAGCACTTAACGGTCGGTGGAATCAACTTTTGTTTTTATGTTGAAGTGAAGTGTTATGATAAACTAGCAGCTCGCCCGCGACTTCGTATGCAGTAAACACCTCGTATCCTGTGATGAATATCCAATTTTTTATATAAACCTTTTACTTAAGATAAAACAAATCAAAAGAAGAGTTAGCCAAATAGGTGGTGCAGCCGTTCTGAAGCGATGTACGAACAAACATTCGTGAAAATTGATTTTTATTTATTAAGAGACAAAATTACGTGTTCCAACTTTGACAAACCAAGTAATTTCCTACAGATATGGCAGTGATCTACATGAAGCCCGAACAGAACCACAAGCTGCAGCAGGGCCTGTACGAGTGCCCCGCGTACAAGACGCTGCTGCGCGCCGGCACGCTGTCCACCACAGGACACTCCACCAACTACGTCATGACCATCGAGCTGGCGACTCACAAGCCGCAGGCGCATTGGATCAAACGAGGGGTCGCGCTATTCTGCGCACTCGACTATTAGACCTCAAATACGTAATGTAAGTTCATCATATTTTATGTCACAGACTTTACTGGTCTCGTACTCTTCAAATCGGAACAGCAGAGCAAAACAATGCAGCTTGCTGACACTAGTAAGTATTAGAGAAGGCGCCACCAAGTCCGACTCTGGGCAGAATCCTATTATCAGGCACACCAGGCCTTTTCAAATGTAAAGGCCCGGAACACTGTTTACCACGAGCTATTTCGCCAACGTGATGATCTTTGAGCTGGGCTATTGGATCAAGCGAGGAGTCGCGCTCTTCTGCGCACTCGACTATTAGTCATTATGTCATAGACTCCATTGGTCTAGAACTCTTCAAATCGGAACAGCAGTGCAGAACAAGGTAACTTACTGACACAAGTAGGTATTCGAGTAGTCGTCATTCAGTCGGATTTGGGGCAGAACCTTACTATCACTTCACAATATAGGCAGGCATAGAAGCCTAGCGAGTACCGCCTAGCCTACCGCACTTAACAACACAACCTAATGACAAACTTGTCAAATCAACTTTTCTCTAGCTGGGAGATTAAATGATCAATTACAAAATAGTAGTTAACTTACTTGATCGAACTGCGAAGAAAACTTTCACTCTGGCCTCAGGTGTATGTACCTAATGAACGCAAAGCTCTTAATCCTTAGAAAAACAATTGCTTAAGAAAAATCTTATCTGAACTTTTTATTCCCAGGAGAGCTGAGAAGCAGAGGTCAACCGATCGTAGACTATCGAGATTCGTCAATTGCTACTTAGGTTAGTTACTTGGTTACTTAGTTCAATAAAGATTTTATCCTACAATTCATTTTTTTCATTTTACCACCCAAACCTGTTCAAACAATTAAATAATTGTTAATTAAAGCAAGTTAACTTTCTACTTTAGTGGCTCAAGGCCTCTGATGCATCCCTAAAGGTTCATTAATTTAAGGACTTTTTAATGTAATGGTGCCTCTTTAGTTATAAGTGTATGGATTCCCTTGGGACTACACACGATTTCAGGATAAAATATTATTTTTCATGTTTTATTTCAAGTCTCTAGGTACTGACAGTGTGTTGGTACAGTCACGAGCATTAATATAATATATACATTTCCACATTTTCTAAAATATGTAAACAAATAGTATTTTAAAAATATTTACCCAACAATGTCTTCAAAATTATGTAACCATCAAATTGTGCTAAAATTAGGTATACGTACGTTGGGTTTACATTAATGTAAACGATACATAACCAATAACAAGTACTCACTATGTATATCAAATTTATGTAAACATGAGAATATCTATAACAGTATACAATTTCAATTTTAAACTAATTTGTAAGTGGAGACCGTGTTGGCTTAAATATCAAAAATATGTATATGTTACCGGCAATCTGTATAATTCAGGTATTCTATACAATACCTAGGCGATGTATAGAATACCTGCGGCGTACAGGCAATGTATGAAATATTAAGCATATTATTGTCCATTACATACTTTACCTAGGTAATGTGTAAAATTCCTAGGGATTGTATAGAGTACCTGCTAGTCCACCGGCAATGTGTGAAATAAATAGATTTTTGTCTATATTTATCAATGTTAATCAGCCTAAGGTAACTACCCCAATTATGGACAGGTTAAGAAAAGATTTGGTTGTTTTAGTAAATTTCTCATTAAGTTTAGTGATTTTTTTTAGATATTATTTACGCATATTATTATTATTATTAGATATTAGTTAAGTGTTTTTAATGTATTTGTTCGCATCTAATACGTTAACTAAAAAATAATTTGTAAAATAAAAACCCTACTTTTTAGACCAATAATGGACAGTAGAAATCTAGTGATGGACACCCAATAATGGACAACACCTAGTTACAAATCCTGTAACTTGAAATGATATTCCGGTAATTGGGACATGTATCTCGCTCATCACAAGGACTCATTGCTCCAACAAATACTCATCGTCTTCAGACAGATATGTGTTTGGACCCATAAAACAGTTTTTAGGACTTTTTACTGACACTTTATTATGTAAAGTGATTCTCGGTACTCCAAATATTTCAGCGGCTGTTGCTATTTTTTTCCCATTGAAAGAAAGATATGGAGAAGTATAATTGCTATGTTAAATCTTGAATAGTTAGATTTTCGACAATTGTTCATTAATAGAACATCCTAGAAAAGACATCCAGTTATGGACACGAACAAATAGCATTTATACCACATAACCTTAATCATGCCGAAAAAACGTGAAATATGTTGCAAATTTAAGCAATATAACAATAATACGCCATAAATCTTTGAGACTATTTTAATAGTAGCTAAAAATAATTGTGCGTTACTTACTTCCTTAAAGATTTTGTTAGTAAAAATGGATTTTCTAACAACGACTCGAAGCGTGCTCAAACACCTTTACGCCATTTTAAAATATAAGGGCTGAATTTAATGAAGGTACTTTTCAAAATAGCACCTAAGTAGTATATTTTTGTTACTTATACAGTAAAATCACTTTAAAAATAAAGTGCAACAAAAAATTCTTTTGTATATAAGTAACACAATGTAATTTCTTACAAGTAGGTACTTAGGTACGTAACAAGTATAAAAAACTTAAGAAACAAAACAATTCCGTAAAATTAACAAGTAGATCTACTGCCTTTTCACACATTACCGGATGCGCATTCGGTATTGTACAGAATAAATACCTAGGCAAAGTATAAAATGAATATATTTCATACATTACCTACACGTTTTAGGTATTCTATACATTGCCTAGGTATTGTATAGAATACCGGATTATACAGATTGCCGGTAACATATACACAATTCAGTTTCAAAATTATGTAAACAAACGGTAAAAAGTGTATTTTCATTAATAACTATAATATTTTTTACAAGCTTTTATGTCTTTTGTTCGGGTGGAATTTTGCAACTCAATTTTGATCCAGTTTTAGGTTACCGATTAAGCTGAAATTTTAAAAATATGTGTGATCGCTTGACAGTGCAATATTATGATAACGTGGTGCTGATCTGATGATGGAGCTGGAAGGTGGCCATAGGAACTTTGCTTCGAAACAACATAATTTCATCGAGTTTGTGCTCGTTTGAATCGTCTTGACGAGTAGTTTGTCTCTAAATGGTAACCATTGTCTGATCTGATGATGGAGCTAAAAGGTGGTCCTAGGAACTCAGCAAAGGAACGACGCAACCCCATCGAGTCTCGGCTCGTTTGATTCATCTTGACGAGTACTTTGGTGCTAGATGGTAATCAGGGTCTGATGATGGAACTAGAAGATGGCCATAGGAACTCAGTAATTAAATGACATAACCCCATCGAATATGGGCTCGTTTGATTCGTCTGGACGAGTACTGTGGTGCTAGATCGTAACCAGGGTCTGATGATGGAGCTGGAAGGTGGCCATAGGAACTCAGTAATTAGGCAACACAATCGCTTCGAGTTTGATTCGCCTTAATGGGTGGACCGTTTTGATGGGTGGTGAGTGGTGGTACTTTGGTGGACGTGAATAAATTTTGTATACACGTTCAGTGAGATGAACACATAAAAAACGTGTCCAGGAATAACTAAAAAAATTAAAAATAAATTAAAAGTGGAAAACCCTTAAGTATTTAAAAAACAACTTTACTTTAAATCCGCTAAAACAAAAAAAAATAAACTTTTACCCTGAAACTTTTACTATCAATTTATAACGTCATTCATTACACAATTTATATGATATAAAAGGTTGTCGCGAGATTTACTATATACTATATAATTATGTGTAATTAAATAAGTAAATCTAATATCTCTCAGTCGTCGTAATCGTTCGTCTACGGTCGGTCGTTTGCGGAATCGAGATGTTTACCACAGTGAAATGTACGAAATGCAATATCGTCATAAATGAAGTTCTTGCTTTTATGTGTAATAAAATGGACGTTATGGACGAAGAGAGTATTAGCCTGATTTGTGCAAGTGCTTTCTCACAGAGTGAAATTACAACAGCGAAAAATTTGTTGTTTGAATCGCTTCCGAAATCAAAAAAGAAAATCCGCAAGAAGGAAGGTAAAACACAAAGAGAGATCGAAGACATCATATGTTTGTTGAAGGATACTGACCCTGAGAAAATACCTATCTTCGTGGCCAGGGAGCTGCAAAAACTGCCCCCGGTATCATTCGATTACATAGATGTTACTAGTCTCTTAGAAGATATTGTGAAAATGAAGGCCGAAATCACGCAGATTAAGGAAGGTTATGCCTCAAATGAAACCGTTAAGTCACTAAAATAGGAATTAGATGCACTAAAGGAAGCTTCGCTTGTAAACAACTTTCATCAGAATGTCGCTGTAAAACGAGGGGCTTGCCTTATGAACAGCTACGAGTATGATAGTGGTCCCATGGGATTGCTACCCATGCCATCCAACACATCACCACAAATCATTCCCAGCAATATTTCTCCGGAGGGTAGCACAGCACCAAAAAGTTGTTTACCGCCTATAACCTGCGATCACCTGAACACGAAGCCTATAACGCATAGCATCGCGGTCGGAGCTCCGAGCAACTGTCGGCGAGATTTGAATGTGCGCGGATCCGACCGCCGGCCGACGGCCACCGAGGCGCAAACGAGCGGACATACTGCCCTCGCGGTCGATCGTAAATCGATGGATGATGTTGTCCGTAATGGAGAGTGGAAAGAATATGGTCACAGTGAAGAATGGAAATTGGTTCAAAAAAAGAAGTTGAGAAATCGCTTTATAGCACAAACGGGAAGAGCTGAGACGGATAAGAATGACAATTTTAAAGCAGCAGAAATAAATATTCCAATTTATATTTATAATGTTTCGAAGGAGGTAGCTGTGTGTCACATCATAGATTACATTGAAAAGAAGTCAAACGTTCGAGTCAGTTTAGAAAAAATAAATATGAAAACTCTAAAGGAATATGATTCATATAAAATTTTTGTACCTAAACACAAGTTGGATGTGTTTATGAATGATGAGTTTTGGTCGAATGGAGTATCGTACCGGCGTTTCGTTGACTTCGGGCATAAAAAACGTTTGTGAAACAAATCAGATAATGACAGAAAGCAACAATCAAAGTAAATTAGTACATAAATTGATTAGTTTTAACTGTAAATCTTTTAAGAGGTCTATTGAAGGAATTCGGTCCCTATGCGCATCTAGCGACATTATAGCCCTTCAGGAAACATGGCTGTTGCCCCATGATCTGCCGCTGCTTAATACTGTGGACGAGAACTTCGGATGTACCGGCACGTCGGCGGTAGATACGTCTGCTGGGGTGTTGAGCGGCCGTCCCTACGGCGGTGTAGCTATCTTGTGGCGAAAGAGTGCGTTTGAAATGGTGTCGGTAATCGATTGTGATAACGTCCGAGTTGCCGCTGTCAAGATGACTGTAAGTACTTGATCTATAGTAGTTTTAAGTGTCTACATGTCAACTAACTCTCAAGAAAATTTACCTATATTTACGGAGTGTTTAAGTGCGATAAGATCTGTTATTGAAGTCGAAGAGAACTCTGGTGTCGAATCTTTTTACATACTAGGAGACTTTAATGCTCATCCTAACGAGTTATTTTTTAATGCGTTGATCGATTTTTGTGTCGAGCAAAAATGGGTGTGCGCAGATGTCAATATTCTAGGGATGAACTCTGATTCGTATACTTTTGTAAGCGAAGCTCACGGAAGTGCAAGATGGTTAGACCACTGTAAAGTCACGGAATCAGCCTGTAAACAACAACAATAACAACATGATGTGTACTGGTCTGACCACTTTCCACTTGTGCTTGAATGCGATTTATTTAAGGTTAAACCTAAAATAGTGTTACCTACTTGTGACCACAACGAAGGTCGGAAAAGAGTCGTATGGGGTGAAAGGGAAATTTCTCAAACACAAGAGTATGCTCAAATCTGTCAGTTTAAACTGAGAGAAGTTGACTTTCCGGAAGAATTGGGTTGTGATGATTATTGTGATAATCCCAAGCATAGGGCTATAATCGATAAAATGTATGACATTGTAATACGCATACTATCTGATGCTGCATCAGCGACGTATCGTGGCAAATGCCCCAGGAGGGATGGTTATATAGCGGGGTGGTATAGGTATGTCGCGGATTCACATAGGGAGGCGCGACTTAGATTTAAGATATGGGTAGAATGGGGTAAACCACGCTCCGGTAAAATTTACGAAACAATGTTAGAAAGTAGAAAATGTTTTAAAAATAAATTAAAATGGTGTCAAAACCGACAAGATCAAATAAAGATGGATGTTTTAGCTTCAGACTTATCGGGAAAAGACTTCGTAAAATTCTGGAAAAACACAAGTAAATTAAATGTCAAACCAAGTGTTCCCGTGAGCGTGGGGGGCGAACATAATCTAAAGACAATTGCAAATATTTTTAAAGATCATTTTGTGGTGAAGTCACCGTTGGACTCCGCATCGGGTCGCTATGGTGAGGGCGTCGTGTCTGTGAGATCTGTCAAGTTTACAGCAAAAGATGTGGCTAAGGTGCAGGTATGACAAAAGGGAAGTCTCCTGGACACGACGGCCTAAGTATAGAACATTTTAGGTACGCTGGGGTACACCTACCACGTATACTTGCAATGCTTTTTAATTTTAGTCTGGGGCATGCCTATCTACCGGAACCATTAATGCGTACAATTGTAGTACCTATTGTAAAAAATAAGACGGGTGACACATCTGACATAGGTAACTACCGGCCCATATCGCTTGCTACAACAACTGCAAAAATACTTGACAGTTTGCTTAATGGCTGTCTCGCGAAGTATGTAGAACTTCACGATGCCCAATTTGGGTTCAAACCGGGTGTGTCTTCAGAGAGTGCCATTTTCAGTCTTAAGCACACTGTCAAGTATTACACGAATAGAAAAACGCCGATATATGCGTGCTTCCTGGATTTATCCAAGGCCTTTGACATGGTAAATTATGACCTGCTATGGGAGAAGCTGAGGAGCACTGGTATGCCGGCGGAGTGCACAAATTTGTTTAGGTTTTGGTATAAGCACCAAAAGATCCAGGTGAGGTGGGCAGGTGCCTTGTCGGATGAATATTCCCTTCGATGTGGGGTAAGACAGGGCGGGATTAGCTCGCCCACCCTTTTTAACCTCTACATCAATCAGCTGATCGAGGAGCTCAGCGGCATCCATCTCGGCTGTTACATTGACGGACAGTGTGTCAATAACTTGAGCTATGCTGATGACACATACAATACAATGACAACCCTAATGTCTTTTATAATATTTTTTTTAACATTTATTGTTCAGAATTTAATAAAACTTTTATTCCAAAAAAGATCTCAGTTAGTGGTACTGTTACTTTTAATGAATGGGCTACAATTGGTATTCACAGAAGTAGGAAACGCCTTTATGAACTTTATGGTGAACGCAACTATAACACCAGCGATGACTTCAAATTATATGTTAAAAATTATTCAAAGTTATTCAAAAGAGTATGTCGATTAGCCAAGGCAAACTATTTGAGTTCTAAGATTAAGAATAGTAATGACAAAATAAAAATGACATGGAATATTATAAATAGTGAAACAGGAAAGGTCAAAAGTCGTAATAATGAGTACAATTTAAATTGTGATAATAAAACCTTGACTTCTGATGCTGATATTGCTGCAGCATTTGAGAGGTTTTTTACTGACACTCCAGTTTCAACTACTAAAGCCTTGATTTCCTCCCCCCACTGTAGCTGAATCTGTTTTGAAGGAGAATGTTAAAGATTGTGAAAGTAATTTCAGTTTTCAAAAAATTTGTGTTATAGATATAATAAAAACATTTAACACTCTCAATAAAAAGAAAACTGCTGATCTGTGGGGTAATTCCGTGGACGTCGCTAAATCTGTAATTATGACAATAGCTCCAGTTTTAGCTTGCATATTTAATGAATGCATTGACTGTGGTGTTTTTCCTGACCTCATGAAATATAGTAAAATAATTCCATTATTTAAATCAGGTAGCACTTCCGACCCCTCTAATTTTAGACCTATTTCTGTGTTACCCACATTTAGTAAAATTTTTGAAAAGTTAATGCTAGACCAAATGCAAATTCATTTTTATAAAAATAAACTTTTACATTGTAAACAATATGGTTTTACTAGGGGTCGCTCTACAACTGACGCCGGTGTTGAGCTTTTAATCCAAATATTTGATACCTGGGAGGAATCACAGGATGCCCTAGGGGTATTTTGTGATTTATCCAAGGCTTTTGATTGTGTTTTACATGAAACTTTGGTCAGGAAGCTTAACCAGTATGGAATTAGGAATGCTTCTTTGAGCCTTCTAATCTCATACTTGAGTAACAGGATTCAAAAGGTCGACATCAACGGTAAAAGATCTCCGGGATCAGTGGTTAAAATGGGAGTTCCGCAGGGTTCAATACTTGGTCCATTCTTGTTTTTGGTTTATATTAATGACTTACCTTATTTTGTAAAAGACAGTCATGAGATAGTATTGTTTGCTGATGATACTTCACTTTTATTCAAAGTGAAACGACGACACCCAAATTATGACGATGTGAATAATGCGGTCTCAAAGATTGTTCACTGGTTTAGTGTTAATAACTTGCTATTAAACGAGGGAAAAACCAAATGTGTAAGATTTGTATTGCCTAATGTTAAGCAGGTAATAACTAGTGTACAAATTAAAGATAAGAATGTGAATCCTGTGGACACCACTGTGTTTCTAGGCATCACGTTGGATGCCAAGCTTCAGTGGGGCCCACATATAGCTAAATTGTCGAATAGACTTAGCTCTGCGGCTTATGCAGTAATGAAGATCCGTCAGTTAACTGACGTTGATACAGCGAGATTAGTTTATTTCAGTTACTTTCATAGTGTAATGTCGTACGCCATTTTACTGTGGGGAAATGCTGCCGACATTCAAACTATCTTTGTGCTGCAGAAGAGGGCTATTCGAGCAATATATAACCTACAGGCTGGTGACTCTCTCAGAGAGAGATTTAAGGATATAAGTATAATGACAGTTGTATCACAATATATTTATGAAAATCTTGTGTATGTTCATAAAAATATTGAAATGTTTCCAAAAAACAGTGATATTCACAAATTAAATACTAGAAGTAAGAACAAATTATCAGTGCCTTATACTAGGCTCCATAAAATAAATAATTCTTTTAAGGGTCTGTGTGTACGATTATACAACAAAGTACCAAATGATATTCAGAAATTAGATCTTGATAAATTTAAAATCAAAATCAAAGAAAAGCTTTATAAAAAGCGTATTATAAAGTGTCGGATTTTACAGAAGACAAAACAGCTTGGGTCTGAAATGCTCCAAGTACCTACTCCAACAGCTATTTCTAATTGCCTATAATTAATTTATATAGAGCTCCATATTTAATTAAACTATTTACATTTAAATTCATATTTTGTATTTTGTGACCTGGTAACGACATATAATATATATATTTTTTGTAAATGTCGTTGCATCTGTGCGCTGTGGTTTCTTGCGCCCGTTCTTTGCCACAGTTAAAAAATGATGTCCTGAATGGGTGGTAGGTTAAAAAATATTTGGACGTTTCAAAGTACTTATTAATTGAGTTTATTGATTAAATATATTTTGACTATTGACTATTGACTATTGACATGGTGCTGCTGAGCCCCTCGATCGGGGGGTTGAGAAAGTTAGTAGCTATATGCGAGTCGTATGCGGGGGCCCATGGCCTGGTGTATAATGCCAAAAAGAGTGAAATCCTCGTGTTTAAGGCTGGAAAACGTACACCGGGCTATGTGCCTCCAATTACTCTAAATGGGTCATTGTTGAACAATGTATGTAAATTTAGGTATCTGGGCCACATTGTCACAACAAATTTAAATGATGATGAGGATATTGAGAGAGAGCGTAGGGCGGTGGCGGTAAGGGGCAACATGCTTGCACGCAGGTTCACTCGATGTGCGGCGGAGGTCAAAATTACCCTTTTTAGGGCATTTTGTCAATCGTTTTACTCGAGTGGTCTGTGGGTGAGTTATACGCGTTGAGCCTACAGCACACTACGGGTGCAGTATAACAACGCCTTCAGAGCGCTGCTGCGGCTGCCGCGGTTCTGCAGCGCCTCGGGAATGTTCGCGGACGCACGGATTGACGGATTCCACGCGATTATGCGCAAAAAAGCCGCATCCCTACTGCGACGCATGAGGGCCAGCAGCAACAGCGTTCTGAAGACAATTACTGCTCGTCCTGACTGTTATATCCAACAACACTGGATAAAAATAGTAACTGGCCAAATAAAATAATTTATTTTTAAAATATGTAACTAATAATTTTCCACACTAACCTAACCAACTAACATACTTTATAAGAAAAATTGTTACTAACACACTAATAAAATATGGATGTAAAGTCTGAAATAAAACATTTTTATTTTATTTTTATTTATTTATTTTAATAACTTGATTTGACTGATTTTTATAGTTAAAATCTTTTTTAAAAAACAAGCTTTTATTTAAATGCGCTAATAACAAAAAAAATAAACTTTTACTTTAAAACTTTTACTATCTTATCTTACTATTTATTTATATATTTACTTAATATTTATTTTATATTTTAATAGTTAAAATCAATCAAATCAAGTTATTAAATTTACTTATTTATTTACACATAATTATACAGGGTTACATGTTAAGTTGACCTATATCCTTTAATGTAGTTTCCATCATTTCTGACTTATTTGACTATGAAACACCGTACCCCAAACCAGCGCACAAATTCCATATAGGACAATTATTGTCCTAGACGCAGGGAGTAACTTAACGTGTTCCCGACGGGTGTAGTCGCAGAACAGTTTAGCCGTTGTGCTTCGATGTGGACTGTAGGTTCTTCAATAAAAACTCGATTCTTGATTAGTGCTTCTTTATTCTTCTAGGTGGGGTCCGGAGAGCTTACAAATTCTGCTCTGACCGGCCGTGACTTAAACACATTATGGGTTGGCAACTAGCAGCTTTGTGGGACAGCTGCCGGCTCATGTGGGCAGTTTTACATTTTACCATAACTAACTACCCACATGAACCGTCGTAATTTGTGCAGCTGTCCCTTTCGTTCGGACCTCTCTTTTTATCTTAAATTTATTACCTACCCTACGGTATCACTCGTAATCTGGATACCCTACTTATTTATTTTCTTAATTACATTGATATTCCTAACAATAGAAACCTATAATTACGAAAGCTAATATCTTACTTTCCTAACTTTAATTACCTTAGAGAGGCGTAAGGCCCCTGGGCACGTATACTTGGCCCTTACCTTTGTCAAAACCATTACCTGTTTAATAACTTTTACCTTTTGTTTAAAATGAAACGCAAAAAATTAATTATTTATTATCAAAAAACCCTTACACATATGAGACTTAATCTACTTATGCAAATACACATACCTAAATTTAGCCGTATTATATCTAACTATATAATATTATAAAGTCGAGACTTCTGTCCGTAACATAACGCAATACCAATATTTTGATTGCTACCTGGGAGTCTTTTAACAAAGTTTTTTCCGAGAATCCTGATAATATCCTATCTTGTTATATCTTGATAGAAAGCTGAGGAACCGTAGATATTTTACGATTATCTGCAGCATAACTGTCATAGACTTTTTTAATATCGAAAAAGGAAATAACATTTTATTCCGAATTTAATTCTTTTTTATACTGTTCATCGTCTACTAAGATTTAGTTGGTACAACTACATGCAATTTTAGTGTTAAGAATTATTAAGCAACTCATCTTCTACATAAAAAAACCAAAACCAAGATAAGTTAGAGGCACAAAACACAAAAAAAGACAATAGACAAAAAACGGAAATTTTTATAAAAAATCTTCAAAGTACCATAACTTGAAAACAGTTAAGTTTAAGTTACGGTGTTTAATAGTCAAATCAGTCAAAAATGATGGAAACTACATCCCTTTAAAGGATATAGGTCGACCTAACCTTTAACCCTGTATAGTATGTAGTAAATCTCGCGACAATCTTTTATATCGTATAAATTGTGTAACGAATGACGTTATGAGTTGATAGTAAAAGTTTTCAAGTAAGAGTTTATTTTTTTTTGTTTTTAGCGCATTTAAAGTAAAGTTGTTTTTTAAAAAGGTTTTTTACTTTTAATTTATTTTAAACTTATTAGGTATCCTCTGACACGTTTTTCATCTGTTCGTCTAACTGAAAGTGTATACAAAATTTATTCACGTCCACCAAACCACCACCACCACCAATCAAAACGGTCCACCCATTAAGGCGAATCAAACTCGACGCGGTTGTGTCGCCTAATTACTGAGTTCCTATGGCCACCTTCCAGTTCCATCACCAAACCCTGGTTACCATATAGCACCACAGTACTCGTCAAGACGAATCAAACGAGCCCATACTCGATGGGGTTATGTCGTTCAATTACTGAGTTCCTATGACCATCTTCCAGCTCCATCATCAGACCCTGATTACCATCTAGCACCAAAGTACTCGTTAAGACGAATCAAACGAGCCGAGACTCGATGGGGTTGCGTCGTTTCTTTGCTGAGTTCCTAGGACCACCTTCTAGCTTCATCATCAGATCAGACCCTGGTAACCATTGAAAGACAAATTACTCGGCAAGAAGATCAAACGAGCACAAATTCGATGAAATTATGTTGTTTCGAAGCAATGTTCCTATGGCCACCTTCCAGCTCCATCATCAGATCAGCATCATGTCATCATATTATTGCATTGTCAAGCGATTCACACATGTTTTCAAAATTTCAGCTTAATCGGTAACCTGAAAGTGGGTCAAAATTGAGTCAAAATTCCACCCTAACGAAAGACATAAAAGCTTGTAAAAAAATATTATAGTTATTAACAAAAATACACTTTTTACCGTTTGTTTAATATTGAAATTGTATAGGTACATGTTATAGATATTCTCATGTTTACATAAATTTGATATACATAGTGAGTACTTGTTATTGGTTATGTATCGTTTACATTAATGTAAACCCAACATACGTATACCTAATTTTAGCACAATTTGATGGTTACATAATTTTGAACACATTGTTGAGTAAATATTTTTAAAATGTTATTAGTTTACGTATTTTAGAAAATGTGGAAATGTATATATATTAATGCTCGTGACTGTACCTGTAGCATTTGTAAAGCAAACGAAGTATTTGGTACAAGGTAGTTATAATCTCGCAACCGGGCCATCTATTAAATGCAAAGAACAATTACTATTACAATTTATACGGGAGCGACTCTGAAATTGCAGAATAAAGATTCAATAACGCGCGTTTGGCATAACCATGCATCGCTACAAAATGTAGAACTTTATTAAGGGCTTAGTATTACATTTAATGGATGGTTATTTCGTAAAATTTGATATTTTTGGCGTTAATACTTAGATACCATCAAATACACTTTAAAATATTGAAACTTTAAAAAAAAGTAAAAGTATTCTACCTCAGGTGGGATTCGGACCTACGTACCTACTTCGCAATCGCGCTATAAAAACACAAGCCAAAAGCGATAAAAGAATGTCGACAGGTCTAACAATACCTCTGTGGCGGAGTGGTCAACGCAACGAGGAGTGAGGAGAACGAAAACAACGGCGAGCGGATACTTTGACCATTGCGCGTTTACTACCTACGAAAGTCAAGTTCAATGGTCATGGAAAGGAGATGCAATGAACGAAGAATCCGCTCGCCGCTCCGCGCACAGCGGCAAGGTTGTGGCCGAGCCGTAAACTTTTTTCAACGTTTCATTATCTTATAAGTATTATAAGAAATACCAGAACTGGTTCCGTGAAATGACCAAAAACATGAGACCTACAGGAGAAGAGCAGCTAGTATTTCTGTTGTCTAAAAAAAATAACCTCGAAATTAAAGACAATCGCTACGCTGCGCTTCACGATTGTCTTAAATTTCTAACCTATCACGTGCGTGACCTACAGAAGTACACAGAAGTAGGGCAATTTATGTTTTAGTGGTTATTTTTGAGATCAATTTTACAGTACTTTAGTAATTATTATAATTATGATATAATTACAAATAAACGACGTTTAAAATAATATACAAAAGCTTTTTTGTCATTTCACGGAACCAGTTTTTTTTCTAGTAAACATTTTATCCGTTATCTATATAGCATTGTGAATGCAAAATTTCAATAATAAAGCCAGTTGTGGTATTTGTTCAAATCCCTATATTTGTTTAGGGAAATGATAAAATCGTGTTGTTATTTTAACATCCTCCGTGATTTGATCAAATCCCTCAGGGAATTGATCAAATCTCCGTTTTCAACATATCACTGCGACATATATACCATTGACGCGGTTGCGATGAAACTTTAGTGGGTTGTTTTGCGTACGCCCAAAACTATCAGGGTTGACTACCATCATGAGATAATTCGCGCGGACGAAGTCGCGCAGCGGCCGCTAGTTTTATGAAATTATGTTCATTTATGACGCAAACAAAGGCATGATCTTGCTTATTAATTAAATATGAATAACAATTAAGGAAAACTGTGCAAGACATACAACGTTGGGTGTTTCTTAGAAGGGACAATTAATAAGTAGATGGTAATAGTCCCGGGTGCTTTTTGTTCAAGCATTTTAATTTAATTGCCGGACACTCTCCGCCGCGCAAATAATTACTTAATTATTTTTTTGTTGGATATTAAATTCTCAATGATTAATATATTTACCATTTTAGAGGAAGCCTAGCTCATAATAGAAGAGATTCTTGCAGACGAAGAGATTCTTCTGTTCAGTGGTATTTAATTGTGAAATATCTGAACCTAACTCATAAAAGTCAGAAAATGGCAAAGAAAATCTATGTGTAATATGGTAAGTAAAATTTTTTGATTCCGTATTCTGCGATATTTATTATTTAGGTACTTACAATATTACGGTTTTTCTTTTCATCTCTCATATTTTTCTGACATGACATGTGCACTTCGTAGTGGCTGTCTGTAAGTTTACTAGGTACTTATTACAAAATATGTACTACTTACGTACAATTAGCTAGCTAATTACGTTTACCATTAAACAATTAATTAGGGAGAACCCGTAATAGAACTTTGATATAATCGTGTGAGAATTATTGCCATTTCGTCTTAGCGCTGAGGATTAATATCTAAGCCTAGCCTAGACAAAATGAGTGCAAAATATCGATTCGCCGCTGAATGGAATCCCATCTGCCGTTTCATTACTGCAATTGAATTTCTTTGAACCATAATCGTGTAGTGCGTTGGAAATCCATCCGAATGATTTCAGAGTGGTCTTGTTTCTACAGCTGTAAAAGGAAACATTCTTTTTCAATCTTCTATTGGTTAGCCTTTGGAAAATGGAAACTTTGGTATTTTTGTAAAAATAATATAAATGGAAAATCGCTACTAAAAGACCTCTTGTATAGTAAGTAAGTATGAAGAATAAAGACTTTCCTTTTTGCGTTAATAATAGTCCCCCCAAATCCCTTTAATTTCACTAATGGTGTGGGACCTTGCTGAGATCTCACACGATCTACTTGAGAGAACACGCACTCATGCAATAAACGGTTAATAACCCACCATTATTTCAGATTAAAACAAAATTGCAGACAACAAGCAAACAGCGATGGGTTCACTAGCTATCACGGTGAGCCCTGTGCAGTTGTAATTTGGTGAAAAGTGGACTATGGCAGAGGACTGCGTTTGCGGTTTCCAATGCCCAGTGTCTTACTAACCCTTCGGGGATATCAGTCGTGATTTTATGTATGTGTGTATTTTATTGACGCTCGCTGTTAGATCCATCCAGGTTCAATTCAAATTCAAAATGTACTTAAGTATATTATTATATACTCAAATAATTAAGCCCTTTGAATCATCCAAAACATATTTTTCTAAGCTACCTCCAATTCAGAACGTCATTTTAGCTGTGGAGAAGAATGGACAGAGGAAACCACAGATTATACAGAAGTAACGACATTTACAAAAACAAAATACCTATGTCGTCACCAAATCATAAAAAAATATAAGTACGCTATGGTTCTTATCGCTAGTTTTTTTGTAATCTCAGTGGTACATACGTACACTTGACTATTATCCTTAAAGATAATTGTCGTGACTACGTAAAACAATACTGCAGACATGACGCTCCACTTTCCCGCCAAGAAGTCCGTAAATAACCCTGCCTCTCTGCAGTGGAATCCAATGTGACATTGCACTTGCCACCGCCGTGAGAGTCGTGGGACGCAACATGGTGTCAGGTTACCGTCCCCTGGAGCACCGGTACATGACACCTTTCAGCTACAACTCACTCTTTATGAAGGTTGACAAATGGCTTACAAAGTTCATTCTTGATCGGAATCGGAACGTGAGCAAGCGAGTAAAGCAATTTCAATAATTACAATGAAATATTTACTCTTTAATATATTATTATGAATTTATAGCACATTCAAGACCACGAGCGGGTGAATGATGAGTAGGATACATAAGTACATACATATAATCACGACCATCTGTAATCACGACTATTATCCCCGAAGGGTTAGTCAGAGACTAGGCAATGAGGACCGCAAAAGCAGTCCTCTAACATAGTCCACTTTTCACCAAATAGAGACTGCACATGTGCTCAGCGTGAAGGTGGTGAGCCCATCGTCGCTCTATGCTGTTGGATGTATGTGCAGTCTTTAGTCCGTTAGTCATAAGTCCGTGAGTATACAGGTGTTTGGTAATAAGTATACATAATTATAATCTCGCAACTGAGGAAACACTACGTCGACGTGGCATGCAAAATGCTCACACAAAACACAGAAAAACGACGTTTCGTAGTCCCTTGTTTCCTCCTTCAGACATGGACCAATTTTTATTACTTTTTCAGCATCGGTTAAAGAAAGAGATTTTCTATGTCTGTATGTTTAATTTTTTCAATAAAGTCATTTATTTATTAACCACAAGCCTTCAAAATTTTGCGAAATCACTCCATTTTAAGGCGTCTTCAGAAACTTTAAGAGGCTGGTTTAAAAATATCAAACATACAGACGTTGAAAATTTCTTTCTTTAGTAATCTTAGTAATCTTTTTCTAAAGTAATAAAAATTGGTCCAGTTGTGAAGGAGGAAACAGGGGACTACGAAAAGTCGTTTTTTTGTGTTTTGTATGAGAATTTTGCATGCCACTTCGACGTAGTGTTTCCTCTTAAGGGAGTGCCGCGCGCTCGCAAAAACTGACATAAGTTAGTGAACTTCAAAGCAAAATTAATCATATTGATATTTAAAATTAGAACAATTCTGCTTTGAAGTTTCAGACCTAGTCATTTAATTAGAGCAATGTTTCAACATTGAAAATGTTTTTTCGATCGCTCTGGTAGGGCCCCATTTTCGCTGAAAGTGTGTTTGCCCCGTGGTATATAGTGGTTAAGGCCATGAAGACGTATGAAGGCTCAAAAGACGCAGAATTTGAATGGCTTTCAGATGGTGAAAAATTTTTTTGTAAAAGTCGAAATTTTTTTTCGAAAATTGAAAATAACCAAAAAAAACCTTGATTTTTTAACACCTTCCCACGGAATATCTTTGGTATTTCGTGAACGAGGTCGAAAATCAAAAAACTGAGAGAGATGCCTAGAGATAGTAAGACGGGGAACATTTTGTGTCTTTATTTTTTTTTGTGGGAGTGACTTAAGAGGCCTATTACATCTCGACTGTGATTTTTGCGTGAAATGGCCAATTTTGGCGTTATGGATCTCAGAAACAAAAATACATTAACAATTATGATTTATTGAATAGTGTAGAATAGCTATTGGAATAGTGCGTAGTGGCCTCGCTTATTGTAAATTTTGCTCAACTTTTTAATTAAACCCAAAATTGCAGAGAAAGATTTTCATAAAGTGCGCGAAGGCACTTTTTTGAGCTCATCGATTGAACTACTGTTCTAAACAAGTGAAATAAAAAAATTATAATGTTATCTCTTATATAGTCGAATAGTGCGTAGCGGCCTCGGAATTTTTAGATATCATTGATTTTATTTAGGAAAAAAACCTTATTCAAAACGAAAAAACTTTGAAAATCGCTATAAGTTAACTGTGAATCTCACCTATCTACGATAATATTATTGAGCAAAATTTATACCAGAGTAATTGTTACTTCATGAGGAATAAAGATTTTATAATGAATTTATTATCCTATTTCGATAAAAACGATAAATACAACTGCAAAATTACTACAAAATGCGATGCGCTGGCCGCCCGAATTCAACTTATGCTCACAGAAGGGAGATTTGTAATATTATGCACAAATTTATTATCCTATTTCGATAAAAACGATAAATACAACTGATAAATTACTACAAAATGCGAAAATAAGCATTTTTTTTTTTTTTTTTTTATAGCAGAAGGAGGCAAACGAGCAAGCGGGTCACCTGATGGAAAGTAATCACCGCCGCCCATTTTACGCAAAAATCACATTCGAGATGTAATAGGCCTCTTAATAGATGGAAAAGTCAATAATTAAAAAAAAAAAAAAATCATTAATAATCTATAATAGCTAGGTTCATTTTCAATGCCCTTTCAAGTCGTGTAGAGCACGAGATCTGTGAATTTTTTTTCTGCGAAATGTGCAAAACCATCACGCGCTTGTGTCAAAAATTAAAATTAATTTTTAAAGAAGGGGGTGCCCATCCTGCGGAATATCGGTACAAATATTTTAATGTAAGAATTATTGTTTCATGCGTAAAATTAAGAAAGTTGTCAAAGAAATATGTTTTGGGAGTCGTTAGATTTATGTATTGTTTGTTGTTGTTTAAAGAATTTCTTTCAAATTTCAACAAGACCATGACCTTGTGCAATGATCAGGCTAACATAAATAAGTACTTTTAATGTATTAACCTAATTCAGCGCATAGTACAAGTGACTTAAAAATACGTAAAATTTCACAATTTCGTGCAGGACTCCCTTAAGGTCAAAGAACAAGTATTTGTATGGAGCAACTCTGATAGTGCGAAAGAACACACAAACTCAGTTCTTTCACACACTTAAATAGAATTGCATTTGTGGTTTTGTATGGAACAGATGTTTTTTTTCTTGTAGCATCAGTCTCCCTCGCCCTGCTAGCCCACAAAATGCTTCTTTGCCCTGTTTAATAGACCCTAATCTATGCCGTGGTAGTACGGAATACGTGTGCTGGTAGACTATTCCATCTTTTCGAGGTGCGACAAAAAAACGAGTCCAAACAAACAAAGAACCAAATTTCTTTGTGCGCGATGGAATATTGTATGATAACATTGGATGGAAAATTATAAATGAATCGCTCGATTACCTACCGACTTAATTAAGAGACCTAATTGTTTTTCTTCTTTGAATTTACTGAATCTCCACATGCCTCGACGAACAATTAACTCGAAGCAAGTGGGCATGCAAATTTTATGACCGTAAATTTAGTCTGCTGCCCAAGTACCTACCGAGGGGCCTTTTAAAAATTAATTGTTTTCCTCTATCGGCCCTCGGGACTGATTTATTGTACACAGACAGTACAAAACTGCTTTACTATTCAGGGAACAAGTAATCATTACAAAATATAAAGTAAAGTCAAATTATTTATTCAATGTAAAACTTTACAGGAACTTATTGACGTCAATACTAATAATAATAAAAAAAACAGTTAACTAACTTCAAATTAAGACTTAACAACTAATCTAACGAACATAGTCTGTGTCAGACAAACGCGCATCGCTACCCCCAGTACCACTGCAAACCGAAACAGGATCGCGTCGAACCAAAATAAATGCTTAGATATGATAGAATTATTATGATAAAATTCTGTGTAAACAAACATATCCTGTTCATTCCTGGTACGAGACAAAAATGGCGGGCAAGTGTCTCTCCCCTAGCAACACAACCGGCTAAAACTTATCTTGATCGTTTTTTGCTATGATAGGTACAGAATGATAAATCATAATGAATTGTTAACTTAAGTTAACACTTATAAGGAATAAATGTGATCACCAATTACTATCCTATTGATACTGTGGTAATAGAACTTGGAAATAATTGAGTTTTTGAAGTAAAATAAAGTAAGTAACTGCTAAAATGAGTTTTGGAAAACATTAGTATAATAAGGTTGACTTAAATCATTCAAAATATTTTTTTTATAAAAACATAAGTATAAAAAACGTAAAATATTGATACATTAATTTGTGTGTAATAATTAATTGTTTTGTTTTTCGTCTTGGTACCTACAAGCACAGAATAACTAATATAGTCGCTGTTTTCCTCTGTCTGCGGCATCGCACTTTCTTTTAAACCACGTAATGGATTTTTATGCAGTTTTTAAAGATAGAGCGATAACTGAGGATTATTTTTGTCCATATTTTGTAGATATATTTTTAAATGGCTGAACTATGACGGTTTTTCTATTGTAGCGTGGACGAAGGCGCGGGCGGGCCGCTACTATAATAATATAAAAGTGAAAGTGAAAGTTAAGTATACTTTAAGGGGATCCTGCATGAAATTGTGAAAATATACGTATTTTTAAGTAACTTGTACTATGCGCTGAATTAGTTAAATACATTAAAATAACTTACTTAAGTTAGATTGATCATTGCACAAGGTCGTGGCCTTGTTGAAATTTGAAACAAATTCTTTAAACAATAACAAACAATACATAAATCTAATGACTCCTAAAAACATTTTTTTTCGACAGATTCTTAATTTTACGCATGAAACAATAATTCTTACATGAAAATATTTGTATTGATATTCCGCAGGTCACCCCCCATCTTAAAAAAGTAAATTTAAATTTTTAAACCAAGCGCGTTATGGTTTTGTACATTTCGCAGAATAAAAACATTGCTCTAATCAAATTACTAGATCTGAAACTTCAAAGCAGAATTGTTCTAATTTTAAATATCAATAAGATTGATTTTGCTTTGAAGTTCATTAAGAGAATTATGTCAGTTTTTGCGATCGCGCGGCACCCTCTTAAGTTAAGTATATATATATAGTTAAGCCTATATACCTAACCTAACAAAAAATACAATATTATGTCGTCACCAAATCATACAAATTATAAGTAGGTACGGTTCTTATGGGCAATCCAAAGGTCCATGGGTTCGAATCCCATTCGGCGAGCTTTCCTGAGACTGGTTGTTTTTTTTTCAAAATTTTACGGTTTTTATCGCTAGTTCCGTTTATAATCTCATTGGTAAAATACTTTTACGACTATTATAAATAGGTACAAAAAAAATATTTAATAAATTCTTACTTACAAACTATCCTTAAAGGGACGAGGCATGAGGACCACACAAGCAGTCCATATTTCACCAAGTAACAACTGCACATGTGCTCAGCGTGGTAGGTGGTGGACCATCCGCTTTAGGCTGTTGGATGTCTTCAGTCTGTTAGTCGCCTTTTAAGACACCTAAGAGATGAAATGGGTTTTTACCTAGTATTCTTTAGCACCGACGAACCAACCCGCATTAGGCATGGTGATAAGCCAATACCCTAACCCTATTCCTTCCTTAAAGGCCGGCAACGCGCATACGATCCCTCTGGTGTTGCGTGTGTCCATGGACGGCAGTGATTACTCTCCATCAGGTGACCCGCCTGCTCGTTTGCCTCCTTCTACTATAAAAATATCTTGGTTTCAATGATGGAGGCCTTGGTCTAGTAGTAGAATAGTACACACACATAATCACGACTATTATCTCCGAAGGGTTAGTCAGAGACTAGGCAATGAGGACCGCAAAAGCAGTCCTCTGCCATAGTCCACTTTTCACCAAATAGCGACTGCACATGTCCATTGCCACCATCGCCGACATCGCCGCTCTATGCTGTTGTTTAAAAAAGCTGTATTTATTTGATGTGAACACTGTCATGTAGCGCTTTTATATGTATTTCTTTTTATTTTTATTTATTAACTAGCGGCCGCTCGCGGTTTTTCCCGCGTGGTTCTCGTTTCCGTGAGAATATCGGGATAAAAAGTATCCTATGTGTTAATCCAGGTTATAAACTATCTGTATGCCGAATTTCATCCAAATCCATTCAGTAGTTTTTATGTGAAAGAGTAACAAACATCTATCCATACTTACAAACTTTCGCGTTTATAATATTAGTAGGATTAGTAGGATAATAATGGCATCCGCGGAAGACCAGCGTCGTGGGTAACACCAGGACAAAATATGTCATATGTCGGACATAATATGCTGAGCGGAGACCAGTTTGGTACAAGCATATTATACTCCTGTTTTTTAACCGACTTCAAAAAAGGAGGAGGTTCTCAATTCGGTTTTATGTTTTTTTTTTATTTGTAACCTCAGAACTCAGTCATTTATACACCGATTTAGAAAATTCTTTTTTTATTTGAAAGGATATACTTCCAGATTGGTCCCATTTTTATCAAAATCCAGTTCTGATGATGGAATCCTCAGGAATTGAGGGAACTCCTCAAATATTGTAGGCATACCTATAGCGATTTTGGTATTTTCAGCAATAAGTCAAAAAAATTGAATTCAGAAAGTATCATTTAGTGAAGTAGAACTGATGAAGCAGACCACAGAATGTCATTGGAACTCCTCAATGATAAGTATTTCACGGGTGGCGATTAGATATCTCTATTAAGATAGTTAAGCGACTATGACGAATTAAAAGAAGGTAGGTACCGGAACTCAGTTCTGATGGTGGAATCCTTGAGGAATTGAGGGAACTCCTCAAATATTGTAGGCATACCTATAGCGATTTTGGTATTTTCAGCCATAGGTCAAATGAGATCCACTCCGGCAATAAATCCTTCCTAATTAATATAGTAAATGCGAAAGCGTGTTTGTTTGTCCGTCTCTCACTTGCGCATCGACCTGATTTTGCACCTAGATAGCTGAAGAACAATAGTGACATAGGCCACTTTTTATCACTCCTTCCGAAACATTTCTATTATTATTAAAAAAAAACTAATTCTGTCACTTCTTATCTAAATTTTTCTTAACATCTTTATGCCGATGACTTACAAATTTACTCTCAGGCCTCGTCTGAGAACCTCTCAGAAGCGATTGAGCAGATCAATGGTGACTTGGCTACGATCTACGACTGGAGCAAGTCAAAAACGTCCCTCTAGGTTGCCTAACGGTGAACCCTAGTAACTCGCAAGTCATCATCGTAGGGGGGTCTATACAGCGTTCACGAGTAAATCCGGGTAACTTGCCATCCGTCTTGGATGTTGATTTCCTACTTTGTGATAGGCGTTTCTAATTTTCTTCGCTTGTCGCATTTAAACGGCACTGTCGTATACAAGTAGCGTGTTTTGTAGGTTTACCAATAGGTATTCGCTTTCGATAAATAGATCGGACGATTCACTAAAAAGCGAGAAATAAACAAAAATTTTAACAAAAAGAAAAACCGACTCCAAAAAATTTTACTGAAATAAATGCACTAAAACGTAAAAAATAATTACGTAGTTTAGTTTGTTCAATTTACTTGCAATATTTACCTTTTACTCTACCTTAGAATCTTAAAAAATATTTGAAAAGTCGGTGCCAGCTTAATACGACAACGTAGCAATCCCTAATAAAATCTATTCACTAATGAACACGACAACTGTTAAAGGCTAATTCAACATATTTACAAATAAAAACGACAATGGGGTTAAACGGCAGCAAGGCCGACCAAGACCAGCCCAGACGGAGGTGGAGAGATGTGCTTGATGCTTACGCGAAGGATTGGCCAACACACGCAAAAGACCGCGAATACTGGAAGGGTGGGGGGGGGGGGGGGGGGAGGGAGGCCTTTGTCCAGCAATGGGACAATATGGGCTAATATAACAATAATATAGTATGTCTTTTAATGTTTATGTTTACCTTGGCTGGCACCGACTCCAAAAATATTTTTTAAGATTCTAAGATAGAGTAAAGTTAATATTGCAAGTAAATTGAACAAACTAAACTACGCAATTATTTTTTACGTTTTAGTGCATTTATTTCAGTAAAATTTATTGGAGTCGGTTTTCTTAATAATGTAATGTAGTGTATTGAATCAAATAAAGATTTTTCTATTCTATTCTGTTAGAAGTAAGTGCAGTAGTCCGTTAGTCGCCTTTTACGACACCTAAGGGAAGAGAGGGGGCGGTAGTATTCTTTCACCGCTACGCGACATGTTTAGAATAAATACATTTTGAATTTGAATTTGAATGTTACCTGGATGGACCTAACAGCGTAATAAAAGGTCACCCCAATGAGCAAGCGCGAGTTACAGCAAGTCAGAGTTAAGTGACTTAAGGGCTACGGTCAAGAGACAGTGCCCGCCACTTACGGCGCTAAACGGATTCATGTCGGCTCCATTTAAAATCGAGACGTAACTTCCTTAATTGCTCGCGGCAAACAGTGCTTGGCTTTTCTTGAAACGTTGGCGTGTAACTTTGTTGGTACAGCACTCCGAATTACAACTTCGCGATCGGAGTGCGTTTTTAACTTCTTAGTTTTTTTATCTATTTGGGAAGATTTTTCTTTTATTTATATATAATTGATCGCAAGTAGGTCTTTTTAATGTAATATCAACCACCTATTATATACTAGTGGCCCGCCCGCGTCTCCGTCCGCGTCTCCGTCCGCATGAACGCTATGTACACCGTGACGGATTAAAAAAAATCTTTTTGACAAACTTCATCCTTACAGGTGCCAAACAGGTGCAGCACTTTTTATGGAGTGATTCGCGAACATCATTCGTGGCAGTTGATTTTTACATAAAATTAATAAATAATAAATAAAATAAAATTTGTTTACGCTCACACCAATTATCTAGACCAATATAAATAAGTACTCTTTTGAAACTCGTTAATAAGGTAAGATAACGGATAAATAAACATAAACAGAAAAAACACCCAAGCCGTAATCAATTTGGAAACACTGTTTTTCTTTAAATTGACCGCGGAGGTCGTCAAAGCAAAATCAAATAGATATGTAGGTACCTTCGATCAACAATACAATGTACTTGTACTTAGATACTTAGATGTCGCTGGAAAATGAAAAAAACGGGGATTTGATCAAAACCCTAATTAAAATAAATCGCTGTTTGTATTGCTTGCGTTGCTTGTTGTGTTCAGCCCTTCGATCAACAACGTTCAGCCAGTTTAAAATCTTCTTCTTCTTCTTTGTCCGGCCTTAATCCCATCTTTAATTGGGGTCGGCTCTCCTAATTTTTTGTCTCCAGATATGTCGGTCCTGGACGGTCATGGGGTATATGTTATTAATTTTAAGATCATTGTTAATTACAGCGATCCATGTGAGTCGGGGTCTTCCGCGCTTTTTGGGTGCGGTTTTATACTTCAGCACTTTTCGGGTCAAGTGATCTTCCGGTCTCCTCATGACGTGGCCATACCTCCGCAGTCGTGCGTGACTCTGTTAGTTTTTCTTGTATAGGCCTTACACTAAAGGTTCCTCTGACGTAGTGGTTTGGCACTCTGTCCAGTAAAGTTACTCCTCCAGACCACCTGAGCATTCTCATTTCGGCTGCATGCAGTTTGTCTGTTTGTTGCTTCTAGATTGGCCAACATTCCGCACCGTAGGTAAGGGCTGGTCTTACTGCCGTTTTATAAACTTTTCCATTGAGGTGTATGGGCATTAAGGCGTCGCAGAGCACTACCGTGAGTTCTCTCCACTTATGCCACGCTGAAAAACTAGAAAAATTAAGACTCTTAATTCTATCCATGAGGTTAGGTAATACCTACCTACTAGGTTTATAGCAAGTTATAGGTACTATGTAGGTGTTCAGAAATGGTAGACATGCCACAAAATAACAAAGTGCGCCTCGTTCGTAGTTTTTAGCGGCCATTTTCCTACAACCTCTTAACCTTTACGAGCGACTAAGTGTGTAGAAAATCATAGCGAGAGCTGTGATCTCGATGCGGCTGATATACGACACACTCTCGTCGCTCTGATGTGAATAGGGGGGGTTTATTCATTTTTTTGTTATACACCGAGTGGGGGTAATGGCTCGGTGTTATTGTGTCAGACATTCTCTGAGGTTTGGTGTAAGAGCGTATTGTTATTTTAATTTTATTTTGCATAATAATATGTCCTGAATCGTGCACGCACAACAGCATGGAGCAACTGTAAAAACTAAATTCAACTGTAAAAAAAAAGTATAAAAAAATACATTGTCCTTACATTGACATTGAGACACAAGACAAAACAAGTACGGCATTTATGCTGTCCCACTGCAGGGTAAAGGCTTATACTACTAATACCTCCCATAAATTGAACTCTTAAATTTCCTTCAAGGAAATACCCCAAAGTTACCAAACTCACAAGTTAAGCTTTTTTAGAATTATCAACACTAAATCAGAAAAAAATTTTGAAATTCCCTCAAAAACAAAAATGTCAAAAAGGCTTAAAAAATTTTCGACCAAAAACTCAAAATTTCAAATCATTTTAAAACTTTCAATTATCATAAATCCGGCTTAAAAACTTACAAAAATCAATTTTTCGCCAAATTTTTCATAACAAAATTTTGTATAAAATCAAATTTAAAAACCTAACCTAACCCTAACCTAACTCGAAATGGCATCTGCCGATAGACGCCAATCTCGTGACGGACCACCTGAGCGGAGTGCCACGCCCATCCTGATTACCCAGAGGCAGGAGAAGGTGCGAGATGTGCCGACGTTTATGGAGGTGGTCGGCCATCTCTGCTTCCAAATCAGGAGGGCGGTGACCGCCGGAAAATCCGTCATAAAAGCGCACAAAGAACTTATTGTAGATGCAGCAAATGAAATAGAGAATTGCCTGGAGCTGCTTCCCCCTTTGTGTTTGCCCACCGAACATCTAAGCGACCAAAGTGTCAGGGAGCTTAGCCATAAATTGGACAACGGCATGGACGCGGTCCTCAGCGTCCAAAATGAGATGGCAACCGAGGTCCGACGCGAGGTCTCTCAGAAGGTCGATGAGCTTCTGAGACAGGGGGAGAGACTCGAGGACCTCGTGCGTCTCTCCGGCAATATGCTGACGGCCGCCCTAAAGGACCAGCAACAACATCCGCTGGCCCATAGCTCCATGTCCGAAGTCCAAGCCACGCCAACCGCACCCACAATTCCAACCTATGCTAGCGTTACTGCTAAGCCAGTGCCCCCAACACCACAAACCCACCCTGCCATTATAGTCAGCTCCTACGACTGTACCTTAAAACCCCCGGAAGTGATGTCTCTTTGGAAAAAGGAGATATCCTTCCGGAAATGTAAGTACGCTCCGGTCAAAATTCTCCCTATCCCAAATTCTAAATTGAGAGTGGAGTTTGAGCAAAGGGAGCAATGCGAGGAGACGATAGCCCGTCATACGCAGAGTCTTAATTTCGTCGCCGAAAAGGCGAAGCAACGACCACCACTGCTCATATTGAAGGGAGTCTCCAAAGACGTGACACGCGACGAGCTAGTGGAGGTCCTTGTGACGCAAAACTACGTTGGCATCTCCCGCATTTGCTTCCTAACGACCAACAGGAACCCGGCACTGTACAACGCGGTTGTAGAGGTAACCCCCGAGATGCGGAAAACCATCCTCGCTCTCGGGAAGCTCAACGTGGACCATAGTAGGGTCCACGTTGAGGACTTCAGCCGCTTTGTACAGTGCCATCAGTGCCTGCAGTTCGGGCACACGAAGGCCAAATGTAAGGCGGAGAGAAAGCCCTGTGCCCATTGCGCTAGCCCGGGACACCAGTTCGCTGAGTGCCCAAATAAAACCGAGAAGGCAAAATGCTATAACTGTGCAGCACACAATCAGCGCATGGGCACTAGGGTCGACTCTGGACACAATGCCACTAATGGCCGCGAGTGCCCCCGTATCAAGTCTATGGTTCTGCGCTTGCAGAACCAAACCGATTACGGCAATTAGACTTCAAATTCAAAATTTTAAACAATTGTTGTGTAGCTATACTAAATAAATTATTAAACCCTAAATCAAATAACTATCTAAAATCTACCAAATAAATATATAAATTAAACTAAAATGCATATCCAAAACCATTTAAACAACTATAAACTAAAATTAAGTGTATAAATAACGAAATTTAATTATATATCCTCATCTAAAATAATAAACAAACAAAAATTAAAATAACCAATAAACCCTTTGAAACACTAAAACCAACTCAAAAATGCATAAATAACAAAAAAATTAAATACTCATACAACAACATAAAAATAAAAATTAATAAATAAACTTAAACAAAATTTAAACATGATTGTTCCTTAAAATAACCAAGTCCACAACAAAACTTTTAGATAAAATTAACAAATTCATCTCTCTAAACTATTAAATAAACAAATCGGCAAAAACCATTAATTAAAAATTTCTAAACAGTTTAATCTTTTCACAAAGTAATTTCATTAAAAAATTAATAAGCAAAACTACATTATAACTTAATATTGTATGATGTAATATGTAATATGTATATGTAATATTGTATTTGGCGAAACTTAAACTGTAGCAGTGCACTGCTTTTACGGACCTCGCCTCGTCTCTGACTATCCCTTTGGGGATAATAGTCGTGAATGTATGTATATTTAAAAAAAATATCAAATTCGATGTTCCAGAGGGTTCTAACAGGATCCAGGGTGACGATCAGTCGGTTCGTCAGCTGTCTTCGATGTTCGTCTCCCTCTGCGGGGTGGTGGAACAGCTGGACTCAGGCTTTGGGCCCAGCATGCTACTGTGTCTGATTGTCTACTTTCTGCACCTGATCAGGACTTGCTACTATTTAGCTATGTCACTTTGTGAGTATAAATGTATGATTATTATTATGTACAAACGCACTAGTTTTTCAAAATACGAGACAATGTAAAATTTATTAAATACATTTTGGATTTTGTTACAAGAGGTGGTTACCTCTTGTAACACTGTAAAATAGGTTTATCTTACTTTCGAAACTTTTCTGTTCGAATTTCAATAGTTTTAAAACAGTATTACTAAGTTTTAAATACCAGATTGTTGCTTTTACATAATTTTATTAATTCATAAACTTATCATACATACGTTCCATTTTTCAGAAAAACTATTACCTGATTATCAAAGCTACTTTTTTTTTGGCAGATGTTTTGCTTACAATAAATTTCATACCTAGAAGTATTTAAATTCGAAGTACCTTTTTCTCTAAAATATCATACCCAGATTTTCGTTTGTCATTTATTTTGTTTTTCATATATAAGTAGGTATACATAATATTCCTCGGAATTGCTCGGCTATTGCTCGGTGGGAAATCTGTAGTGAAACAACTCCAACTCCTATTTAATAAAGCGCTGTTTAAGGGAATAACCCCAGAGGCATGGAAAATGCGGTCATGCTTCTACTTCACAAGAAAGGAGACATCACCAATCTTGGCAATTACCGGCCCATTTCATTACTTAGCCATGTCTACAAGCCATCCCGCCTTACGTATGTCCTTGCAGAGTGCCCAAATCTCCCGAACACTGGAGCAAGTGGCTCCAGGCGTGGGCGCTCTATAAGTAGACGAGATAGGCGAGCCGATGAGAGAGGGGGCAGCGACGAAGGTGGGGAATTCACCCACGATCCCTGCCACAAGCATGGGCACATACTGGGTGGTGACCGAGCCACCCCAGCGCAGGTCATCGGTGCCCAATGGTACCCGCCCACTGCAGCTCGAATTGCCGCCTCCAATTGACCAACTTCTCCAAGACCTCCTCCCCGAAGGTACAGGAGTATGGGCGACAAGATAAGAGAGAGCCCTCCGATGTGACAACTTATCATAATGTTGTTGGTTGAGTCCCGAGCCCTCTGGGGTCAACCCCCCAGGCCCTACATGAGAGGGAGCTTTCCCATGGGGCCCCTCAGGAGAGAGGGACCCCCGATGAGGCCTCTCCTCCAACCGTCCCTGCGCAGGTCCCTGACCCCTGCGCCCATCCGAGGGCGCGCGCCATGAAGACCTCTCCGGTGGGGATCAACTTCCGTCAGCCTGTAGCTGTTCCCGTAGAGGACCCCTAAGTCCTTGCTGGTGATTGTACATCAATATTACAGAAATTTATTTAATACTTTTCTATTAAAATCCAAATATGAATAAGGCACCTAAATCAAAAATAAGAAGCTTAAAAAATAACTGTCCCTCACCAAATCCCCAAAATGTCTCTTCCTTTCTAATCTTGTTTCCTTCTTCCCCTTCCTTTCTCGTTTCTTCCTTACTAAGCGCCCCGCAACTAATTAGGAGTGAGACCTTAAGTCCACTTAAATATAAGAATTAGGACTCTTAAGTCCACTTCAAAAATTTGGCAGTAAAACCTAATCTTTTCAAAATTTCCCGTCTTTCCCAATTGTTCCCCAAAAATCCCCATATCCCCAATGATTCCCCTATCCAAATTTTATCCTTAAAACTCCCCTTTTAGTTATAGCTCTAATCATGTTGGAGAAATGCCCCCCTTTTCCATTTGTCCTACGCTTCCCTATGCGAGGAAATACTGAAGATCTATACTCACCAATCAAAGGAAACATTTGTCCAAACATAACATTATGACCAATTCAACTCTCAAAAAAAAAAAAAAAAAATACCTCCCATAATACAAAAATGAGATCGATTTTTTTTTTCATTTTTACACATAGGTTTCTTGGGGAAAGTTGTTTAGTTTCATGCTTAGATTAAAACAAAAAGGGAGGAGAGGAGTTGGTAGTTATGTTTATTTGTATTTCACGTTTTTTTAAATTAAGTATATAAAGTGACAGTAAAAAATAATTATTTTATCTTTCTTTCTTTTTTGTATTCTTTGAGTGAGCCACTACACGACACGACTTATTGCTTTTTAATGATTCGTAATTCACGGCCGTTTTAAACAAACCTTTGTCGCAGGACGACAGCTATCGACGGCGACCAATCCCACGAGATAACTCGTCGGATACTGTCGCAGCGCGGCCTGCTCGCGTCTCCGATGAAAAAGTAAACAAGGGTTTTGGAGAGGCAAAATGCACATCTAATTCTGGTAAAGCGGTTGCAGACAAGCGTTTTATAGTCGTTTTTGGATGCGTGTTTAGGCGCGTACTTGTATATGAGCGCTTTTTGTTCATCGATACATACATAAGCACATACATATAGTCACGACTATTATCCCCGAAAGGTTAGTCAGAAACTAGGCAATGAGGACAACAAAGCAGTCCTCTACCATAGTCCACTTTTTACCAAAAGCGACTGCACAGTCATGTGCTCAGCGTGAGAGGTGATGAACCCATCGCCGCTCTAAGCTGTAGGATGTATGTGCAGTCTTTAGTTTGTTAGTCGCCTTTTACGACACCCAAGGGAGGAGAGGGGGTAGTAATATTCTTTCACCGCTAAGCGACACGGTTAACAATCGATCCATCGATTATAGGTACCGTCAAGCGGGGTTACTTTTGAATCGAGTGTAAGATTGATCACACCTTCTGATCCCTGTAGTAATCTTCTATATGTTAACTTACAGTATGATTACCAATATGGGTATCATACTAGAGAAGCCCAGAACGTTAAGGATACCAATTTAGCTGTGATCAATGTTACACTTGATTTAAAAGTAACCAGCACTTTCTACCGGTATATAAAAAAAATAAATGCACAGTCAACGCTCCCAAAACGTCCGCACACAGAGTGTAGCGAGATGTTTAGACACGCCTTTCGTTTGGTACCTAGTGAGTGTGCGAGATAATTGTCAACATGCGGTCGTTCTTTGTAACTGACCTACATTGTCAGTGTTCCTTCAAAAATTGATATTCTGCCAAAACATCATAATACGTCAATTGTATATAGTCAATGCCACCATTCCGCTACGATTTAGAATCTTAGAGGATTGAACTTGTATCTTGTTTTTATATCTGATCGAAGTTGTATGCGCAAAAATATACGCAGGTCTGCCAACCGCCTCAGCAAATAGGCGTTGATGGCAATCCCTAATCTGTGGTGTGTCAGTATTGTGACGAGGGTGCCAGTTACGCGCAGTTGGATGGCTTTTAAATACGTGTTTATACTGTTTGGTAAATGCGACAATTTTTACTTCTTACAAGTAAAAAATGTAACAAGGATACATTTTTAATTCGTTTTTAACTTTAACTAATCTAATTATGTACATTTAAATATAAAATAATTAATAACATTAATGTAAATAAAGACTAACCACTTTTGTATTTACCTTTACCTGTCTTTTTTTTGTATGAGTTTAGTTAGGCAGATCTATGAGAATGGCACACGTAAATATTCGGGTAAAAACGAAACTGATTCATAGTAATTAAAATTTGTAATATTTTCGGGTGAAAATGAAACTGGGGAAAAACGCCACTAACCTAACTAAAACACTTCTTGTAAAGAAAGAACTTCAAGTAAGGAATTCCTGTTAAATTAAGTTAAAATATAAGGTATAATATTAATGGCAATAGGTAGGTGTAATGCAGAACTTTTATTTGTCATATTATGTTGCATAAGTGTCTTAAAACTGTTTTGTATTGTTTATAATATTTATTACTAATACGGCGTTCAGACTTGGTCTTTGACGATTCAGCAAACTCGAAGTTTGCCAACGGGCGATGAAGCGCAGTTTGTTAGGAGTCAAATTATCAGACCGCTTAAATACGATACTGCGTTCCAAGACACAAATCACCGATGTAACTCTAAAAGCCGCCTTGCTTAAGTGGGACTGGAAGGACATTTTTTGCTGCATGCCTGACGAGGTGTGGGCAAAAGGTCACTACCGACTGGATCCTACGTAGGCTGAAAGGGCAGCGAGGCCGACCTAGACGCAGGTGGAGGGATGAGCTTGAAGCCTATGCACAGGATTGGCCAGCACAAGCAACAGACCGCGAAAATGGAAAGAGGGGAGAGAGGCCCTTTCCCAGAAGTGGGATAACAAGTAAATGTTACGCTCTTTAAAATTACCAACTATAGTAACATTTTGAATTGCAAACTACTTAACTGAAATCATTTACTTCTACAGGGTACCTGCTGAGTTGGCTGTCGTTGATTACCTACTGCATATTTATGAGTGATTAAGAAAATTAATTGTTAAACGGGTCAGTTGAAAAATAAACAGAATTAAGTGCGGTCGGCTCTGTCTTAAACGGCTCGTCCTGTAGGCTATAAAATGAAAATAAATTGGAATTTTATGCGGCCGTGCTGGACCTTCATGAATAGCTGTAAACCCTATCGGTGACGGACAGACATCATTGAATATTTTACGATACGCCCGTTATCATGAGTATATGTGGCCTATTAAAGAATAAATCGTTGGATGCTGGCTTCTCGGTAAACGTACGTGTTGAGACGCTTGCCTAGGCTGTCAATTTTGTTGTATCTCTTTAACAGAGGTAGGCTTTGATCGCATACTAGATACACTTTATTATAACTTAGTTAATGACTTCGCGTTTAGCATTAAGCTATTTCAAGTGGTATATATTTTTAAAGTACATTTTTAGTATTGTACCGTAGATTGAATTAAAATGGAGTCTCACTACCATAGATATAAACAATAGAGCGTGTTTTCATCTATGCTCACAACACGTGTTGTTGCTAAAAGAACACGGGAGAAACTCCAGGAGGAAATAAAATACATTTTTCGATTTTGACAACTACACTAGCCTGCAAAAATAAGTATCACACTTTTAAAATATAATTTTTTTCTAAACTACCTATAGAAGTTAGAGATTTAAACGTTTTATAGCATTTTTTACCAGTTTTCTTTGTAACTATAGTAACTAACTAACTCTTTTTCGGGTCCATTTTGTTTTCAAAAGTATATCTTGTGTACTTAAAAATTTATTGTAATTTTAAAAGTGTGATACTTATTTTTGCAGGCCAGTGTAGACACAATCCAACCGTAACGGATTATGTGCTTTACATTTTGACTTGTATGTGTTTTGGCAGAATGGCAATTTAAGAAGGAGTCTTTCTTTCGTCATGTTGACGCTTACGTAGCCTTTTTCAGAGCATTCATTGTGCATCAACTATTAGAGAATAATCATTGAATGCTGGCCGTTCTCGATAAACGTAGGAGTTGATACGCTTGGCTATAGGCAGTCAATTGAGACCACAGAACATAAAACTCTGTCTTCTGTTCTGTGATTGAGAAGTATTTTTATGACAGGGATGTTAATAAGTTTGGAGACTGGCGGTGTCGAAACGCCTTAGCTTTTCTGCCTACATCATCATCGTCCTCTCATTATGATGCATCGAATTTTCGATTTTTTGTCAACTTACCTAGACTGTACATATTATAGAGTAGCGTCGTCTTTGTATCCATATTAGCACTTAAGGTGTTAGCATATAAGTTAGATAGTCCATAAACAGCATTGTATAAACGACTGTTTGATGCCAAAATAGTAAATAAATAAATTTAAAAAAATGACTTAGAACGGCAGTGGCTTATTTTGCTACCACACCAAAAGAAACCTTATTCACAGACAGAATGCTCAGTAAGATAAAGGGTTAATGTATCTTCTGAGGCACAAAGGAGCTATTAAATTAAATCACTAATCCTAGGAGCACCCATTATGAAAGTTTGCTTTGAACTTTGACCGTTGTAATATAAACGAGCACATCTCTAACTATTAAACGTCCCACTGCTGGGCTTATGCCTTCACACATCACACATAGGAGATCAAAATATAACTCACCACGCTCTGGGGCCCTACTACCACCTCTTAGAGCAGTAAGAGGCACAACATGTTAAAAAATATCGTTGGTTTTCGACCTTACGTTCAGGGAGTTTAAAATATGGTGCTCGCTATAAGATCACTGCCTGGCTAAGGGTTAAATCTGAATACTACCCTTTGGATGTCGTAAAAGGCGACTAACGGACTAAAGACTGCACATACATAAAAATGCATAGAGCGGCGATGGGCTCACCACCTATCGCGCTGAGCACATGTGCAGTTGTTATTTGGTGAATCGTGGACTCCGGCAGAGGACTAATTTTGCTCATTGCTTGTATGTGTGTATTTTTTTAAGCTTTTATAGAGCAAGCAAGCAAGCTTTTACGAGTACTTATAGAGCTTTTATACCACACGGCACACACTGCCAGGAGGGTTAATAAAAATAAACAAAACAATAACATCCAATGATGCAATATCTCTATGATCTGTATATTTTAATTTGATTTGTATAATTCAATGGTTACATTCCAAACAACATTTTGTTAAGTCTTAAAGAAACTTAATTTATTATGCTTATGTTAGATACTAATTAGCAACGAGTTACGAAGAGTGTTTATAATAATAATAGAATAATAACACTTTCTCTAGCTTCAATCTAAGCTAGGTCTCTAGCTTGCACTTTGGACATTAAGTAACGATTTTAAATGTATGCATTTATAAAAACACATATTCATCTAGGTCAAAGATTTGCCTTATTGGGAGTCGAACCCACGACCTTTGTTTTGTATGTGTTATCTCGTAACGTTGCCAGAACATTGACTATGGATATTTTGACGTTTCCATACATTCTTGGTTCATCTTTACACAAATCCAAAACGTATAAGATAGTTATATATAAAGACTTTGTATTTGTACAATTAAAATATAAATTTTCTATCAGAAAAAATAACAATAAATAATAATTTGCATGTCACTTGTTTACGTATATCGTTCATGTAACAATAATTTACTAAAATACTGTGCATATATTAAATAAACATTAATAATTAATATTATTGATAAAAATAACAAATTATTAAAATGTATAAGATAGTTATATATAAAGACTTTGTATTTGTACAATTAAAATATAAATTATTATCAGAAAAAATAACAATAATTAATAATTTGCATGTCACTTGTGTACGTGTATTGTTCATGTAACAATAATTTACTAAAATACTGTGCATATATTAAATAAACATTAACAATTAATATTATTGATAAAACTATCAATTTATAAAAATGTACCTACCCAAAATTTTAAATTTAAATAAATATAAAATTAAAATAAATTTTACAATACTAAAAGATGTTTTTACAATTCGCAACTCGTTAACGAACATTGTTTAATAGTCAACTAGCTAATTCTTAGCTAAGAATGTTTAACAATTAATTTACAAAATTATTTCAAAACCGCCATTTCATCATCTTTTAATACGTTCAATATAATTGTTACTTAATTGGCAAAAATTTCGATAAAAACGAATATTGCGTAGATTTATTATGTAATTAAATATATATCATAAAAATATTTCGCTCTAACATTTCCATGTTAATTTTACATTAATAGAATCTGATTCTACGTGGAAACTTCAATGAATGTCACAGTCCAAGATTTTTTAGGAAAATAAAACATTAACTTCTTTTAAACATACGAGTAGGTCGGTGAAAACTTACATGGAATACAAACACATTAATATTATAATTATTGAAATGAACAACTCTTCTGTATTATCTTGTGAAAAATTGGCTGGGTCTCTTTCACAAGAAAATTTTCAAGAGTTTTTCCCGGTGTAAAAAAGTTATTCAAATCAATTACTGCACAGCTTTTTCAAACGAATAGAAATAATATTTTAGCTTATCACGCAATTAAAATTTTTGTTTAAACAAAAAAATTAAATTTCTTCGAACACTTTTAGAACGTATCAAAAAACAAAATATACCTAAATTATAAATCTTAAAAATTGGCTTCCACGTAAATTACCACACGAAAAAAAATAACAAGTCAAAAACAAATTAACCCTCAAAATAGTCAGTACTGTCGTCGGGTGTAGGGTCTTCAGCCGCCCGCTTGCCCAAGCCAAAGTTGAATCGATGCATGTCGCGCTGCCGCTTGCCGAGGCCGAAATTGAACTTGCTGCTCAGCCGTTTGCCGAGCCCGAAGTTGTAGGAGCGCGCTCGCTTGCCGAGGCCGAAATTGTAGAGCGGCATACGCTTGCCCAAACCGAAGTCGTACATCCTCGCGCGCTTTTCTTCTGCCTCGTCGTCCACGTAGCGTTTGCCCAGGCCGAAGCTGTAGGGTCGAGCACGCTTCTCCTCGTACACTGCGAAACAATAATAAATTACAATAAATATGGGAATATTAATTTAAGTACGCTTTTGTTGCATCTTGTGTAACATGCCTTAGTGTAATTTATCTGTGCATATTTATTGTATTAATTACAGTAACCCGTATCGCGTAACGGTGAAAGAATACTACCACCCCCTCTCTTCCCTTGTTCCTAACGGACTAAAGACTGCACATACATCCAATAGTCAATAGTCAATAGTCAAAATATATTTATTCAAAAAACTCAATTAATAAGTACTTTGAAACGTCCAAATATTTTTTAACCTACCACCCATTCAGGACATCATTTTTTAACTGTGGCAAAGAACGGGCGCAAGAAACCACAGCGCACAGGAGCAACGACATTTACAAAATATATATATATTATATGTCGTTACCAGATCACAAAATACAAAATATGAATTTGAATGTAAATAGTTTAATTAAATATGGTGCTCTATATAAATTAATTATAGGCAATTAGAAATAGCTGTTGGAGTAGGTACTTGGAGCATGTCAGACCCAAGCTGTTTTGTCTTCTGTATAATCCGACACTTTATAATAAGCTTTTTTATAAAGCTTTTCTTTGATTTTGATTTTAAATTTATCAAGATCTAAATTCTGAATATCATTTGGTACTTTGTTGTATAATCGTACACACAGACCCTTAAAAGAATTATTTATTTTATGGAGCCTAGTATAAGGCACTGCTAATTTGTTCTTACTTCTAGTATTTAATTTGTGAATATCACTGTTTTTTGAAAACATTTCAATATTTTTATGAACATACACAAGATTTTCATAAATATATTGTGATGCAACTGTCATTATACTTATATCCTTAAATCTCTCTCTGAGAGAGTCACCAGCCTGTAGGTTATATATTGCTCGAATAGCCCTCTTCTGCAGCACAAAGATAGTTTGAATGTCGGCAGCATTTCCCCACAGTAAAATGGCGTACGACATTACACTATGAAAGTAACTGAAATAAACTAATCTCGCTGTATCAACGTCAGTTAACTGACGGATCTTCATTACTGCATAAGCCGCAGAGCTAAGTCTATTCGACAATTTAGCTATATGTGGGCCCCACTGAAGCTTGGCATCCAACGTGATGCCTAGAAACACAGTGGTGTCCACAGGATTCACATTCTTATCTTTAATTTGTACACTAGTTATTACCTGCTTAACATTAGGCAATACAAATCTTACACATTTGGTTTTTCCCTCGTTTAATAGCAAGTTATTAACACTAAACCAGTGAACAATCTTTGAGACCGCATTATTCACATCGTCATAATTTGGGTGTCGTCGTTTCACTTTGAATAAAAGTGAAGTATCATCAGCAAACAATACTATCTCATGACTGTCTTTTACAAAATAAGGTAAGTCATTAATATAAACCAAAAACAAGAATGGACCAAGTATTGAACCCTGCGGAACTCCCATTTTAACCACTGATCCCGGAGATCTTTTACCGTTAATGTCGACCTTTTGAATCCTGTTACTCAAGTATGAGATTAGAAGGCTCAAAGAAGCATCCCTAATTCCATAGTGGTTAAGCTTCCTGACCAAAGTTTCATGTAAAACACAATCAAAAGCCTTGGATAAATCACAAAATACCCCTAGGGCATCCTGTGATTCCTCCCAGGTATCAAATATTTGGATTAAAAGCTCAACACCGGCGTCAGTTGTAGAGCGACCCCTAGTAAAACCATATTGTTTACAATGTAAAAGTTTATTTTTATAAAAATGAATTTGCATTTGATCTAGTATTAACTTTTCAAAAATTTTACTAAATGTGGGTAGCACAGAAATAGGTCTAAAGTTAGAGGGGTCAGAAGTGCTACCCGATTTAAATAATGGAATTATTTTACTATATTTCATGAGGTCAGGAAAAACACCACAGTCAATGCATTCATTAAATATGCAAGCTAAAACTGGAGCTATTGTCATAATTACAGATTTAGCGACGTCCACGGAATTACCCCACAGATCAGCAGTTTTCTTTTTATTGAGAGTGTTAAATGTTTTTATTATATCTATAACACAAATTTTTTGAAAACTGAAATTATTTTCACAATCTTTAACATTCTCCTTCAAAACAGATTCAGCTACAGTGGGGGAGGAAATCAAGGCGTTTGTAGTTGAAACTGGAATGTCAGTAAAAAACCTCTCAAATGCTGCAGCAACATCAGCATCAGAAGTCAAGGTTTTATTATCACAATTTAAATTGTACTCATTATTACGACTTCTGACCTTTCCTGTTTCACTATTTATAATATTCCATGTCATTTTTATTTTGTCATTACTATTCTTAATCTTAGAACTCAGATAGTTTGCCTTGGCTAATCGACATACTCTTTTGAATAACTTTGAATAACTTTTAACATATAATTTGAAGTCATCGCTGGTGTTATAGTTGCGTTCACCATAAAGTTCATAAAGGCGTTTCCTACTTCTGTGAATACCAATTGTAGCCCATTCATTAAAAGTTACAGTACCACTAACTGAGATCTTTTTTGGAATAAAAGTTTTATTAAATTCTGAACAATAAATGTTAAAAAAATTATTATAAAAGACATTAGGGTTGTCATTGTATTCTAAATAATTTAATTTTGTATCTAGATTGCTTTTAAAGCGTTCCAGCCGACCTGCAGTTTTTGGTACAACAGTGATATTCTTTTTCGTCACTTGTTTACGCTGGTGTGGAAAGCTGACCATTTGGCCACAATGATCAGAGTCCAGGTTATTAATAATTTGCTTAGCCAGTGGTTTTACATTTGTATATATGTTATCAATACAGGTGGCCGAAGTGGCAGTTATTCTTGTCGGCTCCAAAAATAAATGATTCAAGTTGTATGATAGAAATAGGTTTTTAATTTTAGTTGACATCGTGGAATTTTCTAACAAATTAATATTAAAATCCCCGCAAACAATTATTGTTTTACCTACATTACGGACTTTATGTAATGCCTCATCCATAACTTTTTCGAAAAAATCATATGATGCTGAAGGAGGTCTGTACACACTTAATACAACAAACTGCTCCAACTCCACACAAGCTATTTCTATTGTTCGCTCAACCGAGAGGCTCACTATGTCTTTGCGTTCCTTTAATTTAAACTTTTTACTAACAATAATTAAGGAGCCACCATGTATTGCATTTCCTCGACTGAACGAACTTCCTACCAAATGATTCTTAAAATTGAGAGAATCCAACAGCATAGAGCGGCGATGGTCTCAGCACCTGTCACGCTGAGCACATGTGCAGTTGCATTTTGGTGAAAAGTGGACTATGGTAGAGGACTCCTTTTGCTGTCCTCATTGCCTTGCCGTGATTATATGTATGTATGTAAAATATGTTTTTCTTTTTCAACGTTTTTGTACATGGAAATAAAACACTTCCCGTCTTATTAATGAAAATGGCCAAATGTTATTATTTGTTAAAGAAGAAAGATAGAGACAGCATCAATTTAATCCAAAGTGTAACTTTAATCAACGTTTTTTAATAACAGGGTTAGGTTATGTTTGGTTGCTTAAACCACCGACCGGTCTCTGACACAGAGGTCCCGTATTTGATACCCAGCTGAGGATATAACGATAGGTAGGTAATAAATAGTAATCAATAGCAGCAATGCTCTGAATTATGAAGAATAAATTACATTACTCGTACAATATCATGCGGGAGTTTGAAGCTATCTTCATGTTTAGCTTAAGACTTTTTAGGTATTTTGAGGTTATGACAACTGTTATCGTATGACTATCAGTTCAGTTCAGCATTTATTTATGACTTGAATCTTAACGCGGCGTTCTATAGAAAACCTTTTTTAACAGTAATCATTATAACTTAAGAGAACACTTTTGATATGTAAATGATTAAGACGCAATAGATATCGAATAGGCTGGTTTGGTCTCTCTCCTTTGCACCTGCTGCCGCCAACTTTTTCTGTCAGGTGACAAAATCATGCCGCCCTTGCATCGGTCTACTTGGCCATGAAATGTCAGATGTAGCACCATTAATTATCAGCTATATAAGCAAAGGGCAATGATGATGATGACGTCATGATAGATCGTAACTCTGATAGTGAAGAGAGTGACTAGCAATTGTTTGTTTATTAATTTTAATTTATATAGTAAGTAATCGACATTAGTATAATTTATTAGACATCGTATTTTGTAGAATTATTGTATTTTGAAATTGATTTATTTGGATTTGTGATTGTGTGTTAAATGTTATTGATGAATGTCGTTTATCACAACAAAATAAATAAATAAATAATACAACGTGTTAATTAAATGGCTCAAAACCTCAGACATACCAATTTATGCGATCTAAGCCTGCACGTGCGAGCGACAATGCACCGCGATAGTATTCAAATGTGAGTGCAACGTTGCAAAGAAGATTTTGTTTTTGTTTAAATTATTAATTTATGTATTATTTTTTAATAGTGGAATCCATTCAATATACTGTCAATTCTTCACTAGTTTTAGGTTTTAAGCAAATTCGTTTAAACATGTTATAGTATAATTATTTAATCTGCTTGGCAAAAAAACTGCAAAAGGCGGATTTAACGCCACATGGCATTCTTTACCAGTCAACCGGTAACGATGTGGGAGACTAGAAGTAAGTATAGTGTGTTATCTTTACCTGGTGCATCTTCGTACTGGTCGAACATCTCGGCCAGGGCTTGCTGATCGTCGTTGCCTACTTCCTCGGTGGTGTCATCGTCAATGGAGCGCTTGCCGAGGCCGAACGAGTAGGGACGGGACCTGTAGGCGAACAAAAATTACAAATAAGTTTTCATTTACAAAATATTTCTTTCTTAAGGTTTGCAACCTTGTCAGTTGAGCAACTTTCGTAATTTCGGGTAATGACCCGACCATTAGATAGGTGACGAAATTAAAAATATATGAAGTTTCCCTTGTGCTTTGGAAGGCATGTAAATCCGTTGGTACCAGTTGCTGTCGTAAGAACCCAATCGTTAAAACCCACCAAGCCCCATTTAATAGCGTGGTGGATTATGGCCAAATATCCCTCGTCCCTCGTGCTATTGTCCATTGGGTGAAGGCCTTGAGCAGTAGTCGTAAATACATTCAAGATTTGCATGCATATAATCACGAATATTATCCCCGAAGGGTTAGTCAAAGACTAGGCAATGAGGACCGCAAAAGCAGTCCTCTGCCATAGTCCAGTTTTCACCAAATAGATACTGCACATGTGCTCAGCGTGACAGGTGGTGAGCCCATCGCCGCTCTAAGCTGTTGGATGTATTTACAGTCTTTGGTCTGTTAGTCACCTTTTACGACACCCAAGGGAAGAGAGGGGGTGGGGGGGGGGGGCTCCATAAAATAAATAATTCTTTTAGGGGTCTGTGTGTAAGATTTTACAATAAAGTACCAAATGATATTCAGAAATTAGATCTTAATAAATTTAAAATCAAAATCAAAGAAAAGCTTTATAAAAAAGCTTATTATAAAGTGTCAGATTACACAGAAGACAAAACAGCTTGGATCTGAAATGCTCCAAGCACTCCAACAGCTATATCTAATTGTCTTTATTTAATTGATACTACATTGTATTGTAATTTTGTATTGCATCATTTTTTTTTATTTTTAAATTCTTATTTTGTTTTGACCTGGTAACGACATACTCTTTTTTTTGTTTGTAAATGTCGTTGCTTTTGTGCGCTGTGGTTTCTTGCGCCCATTCTTTGCCACAAACTGACCGTGAGTGTTGTGATCGTCACTCCAATCGCGTCAGTTCGAATTTTTCCAATGAATATTGATCCTTAGAACCTAATAATAAAGTTCAAATTTGATTGTATCACCTCAGTTCGAACTTCTCCAATGAATATTGATCCTTAGTGCCAAACACTAAAGTTCAAAATTGATTGTACCGGCCGGTCGAGAACTGACGAGCTGGAGGGACGCTAGTAAGTGGGAAAATCTTTTTGGAGTAACACTATTTGGAGTGACGCCACAGTTTTACGCCTGGACTGACGCGCAAAACTGATCGTCAGTGGCCAGCTTAAGGGCGAAAATCAGTTTAGGCCGTGGTTTAGGCTACTAGGAATGTCACTACGCTGCAATGGCTCAAAAGTCTTTAAAGGGCGAGAGACCTTGTACAATATAGAGCAGGCAAGAAACTCAGCAAGGGCATTTCTTTCAATATGAATGCTTCACCAGAAAGAATATAATGATGTACGGTATATTTCCCATTTTATGCTGACGCACGCAGAATTAACACACTCCAATATACGGAAATGTATTTGATTGATATATTGATATAGTATGTAAAATTAGGTACCTACTTGGCATTCTTCCCGTTTTCTTAGCAATGGTTGACCAGCGTTTGGCTTCGTTTTGTTAGTTTACTATATTTAAGAAAAATATTGATAATTTTACCATTAACTATTATTGTATTAGGTATTCAGTTTCGGAATACTGTAGTGGTTGTTGTCCCTTGTAGTAGTCCCTTATCGCTGCAAGGTCAATAGAAAAAAATATAGAAACCCTTTAACCTGCATTCCACTAACAGCAACAAGTGTTATTGTTTCACGCCGTCGTGTGTTCCGTGCTATTTTCCGTGTGGGAAGGCATGTGTCCAACAGTGGGATATTTTAAACTACTGACGAGAAACTACATACCTCTTCCCCAACCCGAAGTTGTACACCGGCAGCCGCTTGTACTCGGACACGTAGCTGTACGCGCGCTTGCCGAGACCGAAGTCGTAGTGGGGCGAGCGTTTCTCGAGCGGCGCGTGCGCTGACTCGCGCTCCTGCGCTTGCTCGCTGGAGACGCGCTCGGGAGCGCACACCGCCATGCCGACGAATAGGAAGCATAGCGCTACCGATGGATACAGCATTCTGGAACAAAGCGTAATGTGGGCTTAGCATCGTCGGGAAATATCTTAGAATAATAACTAAAGCATAGATTTTTTTAATTTTTATATCAATCAGCTCATCGAGGAACTTAACAGCTCCATGGTCGGTTGTCACATTAATAACGTATGCGTCAATAACTTAAGCTATGCCGACGATATGGTTCTTTTGAGTCCATCGGTGGGTGGTTTGAGGAAACTGCTTAATATTTGTGAGAACTATGCTGTGGATTATGGTCTAATGTATAATGAAAGAAAAAGTGAGTTTATGGTTATAAGAGGTAATAACAAGCAACCAGATTTTGTACCACCTGTCTGTATAGTAAGTACCTTTGGTCAGAGTCTCGCAGTTTAAATACCTTGGTCACATTGTCACTGAAACCTTGTCTGATGATAAAGATATTGAAACAGAGCGAAGGGCATTGGCGGTGCGTGCTGATATGTTGGCCCATAGATTAGCTGGGTGCACTGTTGCGGTTAAGCTTACTTTATTTAGAGCCTTCTGTCAAAGTTTTTATACCTGCTCTCTCTGGACCAATTATTCGCAGAGGGCCTACAATGCTCTAAGGGTACAGTACAATAACGCCTTAAGGATATTGCTGAGATTGCCTAAATTTTGTAGTGCGTCAGGCATGTTTGCCGATGCAGGGGTAGATGACTTTTATGCAATAATGCGTAAGAGGTTAGCTTCATTTGTAACCCGTCTAAGAGGTAGCTCTAACGTTGTTCTGAGGCTTATTGCTGACAGTCCGGAGCTGGTAGTGCTGGGGAAGTTTTACAGACTTCATGTGCTGAATACTAACATAGCTTTAAGAAGGTACTAACAATAGCATAATTACTAACATAGCTTTAAGATGGTATGAGCAATAGCATAATTACTAACATAGCTTTAAGATGGTATGAGCAATAGCATAATTACTAACATAGCTTTAAGATGGTATGAGCAATAGCATAATTACTAACATAGCTTTAAGATGGTATGAGCAATAGCATAATTACTAACATAGCTTTAAGATGGTATGAGCAATAGCATAATTACTAACATAGCTTTAAGATGGTATGAGCAATAGCATAATTACTAACATAGCTTTAAGATGGTATGAGCAATAGCATAATTACTAACATAGCTTTAAGATGGTATGAGCAATAGCATAATTACTAACATAGCTTTAAGATGGTATGAGCAATAGCATAATTACTAACATAGCTTTAAGATGGTATGAGCAATAGCATAATTACTAACATAGCTTTAAGATGGTATGAGCAATAGCATAATTACTAACATAGCTTTAAGATGGTATGAGCAATAGCATAATTACTAACATAGCTTTAAGATGGTATGAGCAATAGCATAATTACTAACATAGCTTTAAGATGGTATGAGCAATAGCATAATTACTAACATAGCTTTAAGATGGTATGAGCAATAGCATAATTACTAACATAGCTTTAAGATGGTATGAGCAATAGCATAATTACTAACATAGCTTTAAGATGGTATGAGCAATAGCATAATTACTAACATAGCTTTAAGATGGTATGAGCAATAGCATAATTACTAACATAGCTTTAAGATGGTATGAGCAATAGCATAATTACTAACATAGCTTTAAGATGGTATGAGCAATAGCATAATTACTAACATAGCTTTAAGATGGTATGAGCAATAGCATAATTACTAACATAGCTTTAAGATGGTATGAGCAATAGCATAATTACTAACATAGCTTTAAGATGGTATGAGCAATAGCATAATTACTAACATAGCTTTAAGATGGTATGAGCAATAGCATAATTACTAACATAGTTTTAAGTTTTAATTGTTACTAACAAATTTATGGACATCATTGTCTGAAATAAATGAATTTTATTTATTTTATTTTATTTATAGAAGGAGTCCAAATAAGATTCGTATAGTTATCCTATTTTTTCAAATGAGCAATAAATATTGAAAAGAAAGAGACAAAATAAGTTGCTAAAAACATCAAAAGTAAAGTGAAAAAAAATTGGATACTTGGTCACCAACCGAATTCAAAAGCGATCTACAAAATGTAATTCGAAGGGTGTAAAATTTGACTTTATATACATCATTGGACATTGGCAAGGGCCAACGCGCCCGTGTAATTTAGTTAGGTTATATTTTTGAGTGTGCATGTCACAATATTAAATTGTTTGTTGTCAAACGGTGTGCACAATCATTCCTTTGCTTTATTTAATATACATGGGAAATATTTAGTAATTTTGTTTTTTCTTTTGTCACTTTGTTCTTTCATTTTTGACGTTGCATTGTAGAGATTGTTTGTTGGAAAGATGTGGTCTCATGCCTGCCCCTTTGCGAAACGGCGAGTTGTACACACATTACGTGACTATATACACGATTTTTTAAGTTACATACATACATATGGTCAAATCCTACAACATTGCCCGCTTTCAACTCTTTTTAAGACACTACTAAAAAAATACGAGGTATTTAACAGCATGTAACACATGGATCAATAATTTAACATGATTCAATAATTTTTGCCTAGTTTTTCCAACAAAAGAAAAAGCGGCGGATAAAGTTATGCGGACTTACGCTCAACTTTACCACCTTTTAATTGCGAAGCTATTTTCAGACCTAAGACGTTGGTTTTAAGAGTCAATCATAGGACAGTGGTAAAGATGCAATACAGAACATAAAAGTAAAATAAAGTCATTAGTTTGTCTATAAGTTAAGTGGGCAATTCTGGGCTTTTTAGCTAGTAAATTTTGCACCATTTTCACACACCCTACTTTGGCGTCACTGGTTGGCTAAATGAAACCGTAGATTACTAGCAAGGAGTAAAAAAGTCAATTAATATAATACTTTTTTTTAAATCGATTTAAAGTTATTTTTGGTCTTTGGGCAAAGATTAGACGGATGGGCAAAGTTGGAGGATTGGACTATGCTAATATTTGTGTTCGAAAAGTATTCATTTATAGCATAGGTAGGTAGACTTGTATATTTAACACATTATATAAATCGTACATATAAATAATGCTTGCTCATCCGTCATATAAGATCATTATGCTCTTTTTTAGTTAGCAGGAAAGATATACATTAACTATTTGCTTCATACACAAAAATATTTATAATAATATAAATATTTTGTGAACAAGTTTTCTATGAATGATGTTTATTTATTTTCAAAGCATTTACTAACTTTCATTGTCAAAATCATTTTGTGCGTCTCTGTACTAACGTTAGAAAAGCTTTAACTTATTCCATTTAATTCTTCACCTTCGGCCGCGTATGATACCAGAGTTTGGTAACCAGTATCATACGAAGAAAAAATTCATTGATCACGCGTAACAAAAGACTAATCGGAAGGCCTAAAAACACAAAACAGTTGTCAATAAAATTGTCAATTTCAATGTATAGGTAGCTGCTATTATCAATTTTGTTCAGCGAAAAAGGTGATTCGATATATTTATTACTGAAACGCAAATATGTATTGTCAGTAAGCGGATTGCCTTTTCGTCCTAAAACAACAATCCGATGAAATGTGGGGCATATTACAACGGACCGAGCGCCAGCTTTTTTGAATTGCCGAAAATTTGTTTTTCTTTTATAATCTCAACAATGACTTTCTGGACATAATGAACAAGCAGAAGAGCTTCTTGGCGGTAAAGTGAAGCGTCATGTCAGCAGTTTTGTTTTTTTATTTTATTTTTGTTTAGTATACGACATCATAAACGATTCTGAGTGTTGGCAAATAAAACAAAACACTGCAACATTGCCTTAACCGCTGCGCCATCGAGATCAAAATCAAAATTAAAATATTTTTCTTCCAATTGAATTAGTTGATAAGCGATTTTAAATCGACAAAATCATTTTTAAGCCTACCACCTTACTTTAACACTCTAGTTATTTATTTTGTTATTTACACGATAAAAGAAAAAGTGTTACATTTCCACTTGAGGACCTCAAGGACTAGGTTTAAAGAAATATAATGAATTCTTAACTGAAACATAATACTTATAACGAATGCTCCGTAGAGACTATTCTTTAAAATTACGTATTCAGGATTATTGAAGCATTGCCCTTTTTATATTGAACGTAACGTAACGAATAAATTGGTTATGAAGCATGCTCTCCATGAACAATATTTATTAAAATTGGTTTTTAATTCAATTTACTCTGAAAAAGAAGGCGCTTGGATCCCTCCTGATGGTGTCATAATAAAGCCGAAGAGCGAACGCACTAAATGATAGTATATCTGTGCTTCAGAAGGTATGTTTAGCTGTGGGCTCAACACCTATCACACTGAGCACATGTGCAATTTTTCGCGCTCAGCTTTTTGTAATTAAGATTTTTTTTCAATACACACGTGGTGAGTTATGGCTCAATATCACTATGTGCTGTCCATGTGAAACAAATTTTTCAGATCACATTGTGACCATGCCGCCAGACGTCAGGGTCATTAAAATCAATAATTAAACGCGAGTTATTTCGAAAAAGGTCTTTAATTTCAAAGTGCAGTCTTTGCGTAAACTTTAGAAGATTTTATGTAACCTAATTAATAAAAATGAATCGCTCGTAAATAATAAATTCGTAATTGTGTCTAAAAAATGTTGTTACGCAGACATTACAAATGTTAGGTTTTTTATCTTCATGCGAACGCGATCTACGGGGATTCCAAATGGTACCCAACTTAATCCAGCTCAATTATGATATAAACTTTTCATACTAAATTAACTTTAATGGCGAATTGTTTGGATTCCCAAGTGAGGTGGTGAATTTATAAAATGTTCTGTTAGGAAAGTAACATTGTAAAATTGTTATAATTCTATACTAAAAGCGTTAAGCGTCTAGGCCCTCAGTGCGCTCAAGCGCTTACCGTAAGCGTGGATGGTAAGCGAGACTCGTGAGCTATGTAACAGCGTAAGGTTTTACCCTTTGATCACATACAAAACTAGATACAAACTTACACGATCCCATACTAAATCGTAGCTTTGATATAATATGTACATATTTTGACAACCTAGAACACATTCGTCAGATTCCTTTTTTGTCAGAATAATTTTAAGGCTGATTTTTTCTGACGACAACGGAATCCCTTTTTGGACAGAAAAAACATAAGTTAATTTTTACAATATTTATTTGTTACTTACAATTCTATGTGTTTTGGCAAAATAGACACTTTTGAAGGAGCGCTTCTTCATGTTGACACTTAGCTCGCAAACTACTAAACGAAATAGTACCTAAACATCTTACTAGGTACTCTTCTTGTGAGGACGTTTTGAGAGCGTTTATTGTGCGTCTAGTTTTAATACGACTGTAATCGAAGGTTTTAGCACGTTTTACTATGTAACGATACAAGACACCCAAAGCTACCAACAGCCCTACAATAAACACTACGGAGTAGCAGGGCTGCTACAGCGCGAGTCGTAGCGGCGGATTAGCTACGATGTAGCAGATGTGTAGCAGACTTCACATGCATTGCGGGGATGTGGCGTCGCGCACTTTAGTGTCGTGTAAGGATTTTATAATAATTCGTGATTCCCATACAATATGGATTCCACACAACTGCAGTTTTATACTACCTCTGTATACAAGTCAATAATTCGTAAGAAAATAAATTAAACAATTTGAAAGGCTTGTATTACTACACTTTTATCTACTTAGAACATTTTTAAGTTATTATGTTACTTATGTATCTTATGTTATCATATGTTCTCGTATATGTTGAGTTGTGTGAAATTCGTCCCTAACCTCTATAATTAATATACTTAAATATTACATGTTTATTAATGTGATTTATAAAAAACATAAATTTAAAAAAAAGTTTTATTTATTTTCTTACGAATTATAAGACTTGTATACAGAGATAGTGTAAATTTATTGATTACGATGAAATAATAACAACTGAGTGGAATTACGAATGTAGTAAACTGCAGTTGTGTGGAATCCATATTGTATGGGTATCAAGAATAGAAAGAATCGCGTTTTTGTAATTAATCGCTTAATTACTAGCAACCCATGTAATTTATAACTGTATTTTGTGAATTCTTCCGCGCAAATAAATGCGGTACCTATAAACATAGTTATTCTTTCTGTCCTCTACCCTAACCCTACAGTGACACATGAACTCTACACGCATGTATGCGTAAAATCATGAAGAATTTAATTCTGCATGCATATCCCAGTAACATTATAAACGCGAAAGATTGTAAGTATGGATGGATGTTTGTAATTAATCGCTTAATTACTAGCAACCCATGTAATTTATAACTGTATTTTGTAAATTCTTCCGCGCAAATAAATGCGGTACCTATAAACATAGTTATTCTTTCTGTCCTCTACCCTAACCCTACAGTGACACATGAACTCTACACGCATGTATGCATAAAATCATGAAGAATTTAATTCTGCATGCATATCCCACTAACATTATAAACGCGAAAGATTGTAAGTATGGATGGATGTTTGTTACTCTTTTACGTAAAAACTACTGAATGGATTTGGATGAAATTCGGCATACAGATAGTTTATAACCTGGATTAACACATAGAATACTTTTATCCCGATATTCCCACGGGAACGGGAACCACGCGGGTGCAACCGCGAGCGGCCGCTAGTACATACATATAACCACGACTTTGTCCCCGAAGGGTTAGTCAGAGATTAGGCAATAAGGACAGCAAAAGCAGTGCTATGCCATAGTCTACTTTTCACCAAATAGCGACGGCACATGTGCTCAGTGTAACAGGTGGTGAGCCCATCGCCGACCTAAGCTGTTGGATGTAAGTGCAGTCTTTGGTCCGTTAGCCGCCTTTTACGACACCGAAGGGATGAGAGGGGGTGGTAGTCACGGTTGTATTTAATTCTACTTATTATGTAATGCGACATACACAGTAAAGAACAATATAATAAGCAGTATATTTTTTTATATATTAGAAGGAGGCAAACGAGCAGGCGGGTCAACTGATGGAGAGCAATCACCGCCGCCCATGACACCCGCAAAATAAGAGGAGTCGTTGATGCGTTGCCGACCTTTAAGAAAGAAATAAGAAAAAGGGTTAAGGAAGAAATAGGAGTTGTGAGGGGGGGGGGGGGCGGAGGAAAAGGGCCTCCGGGACACAACAGCACCAAGTGCAATTATTTCACGCCGGATATTCGTGAGAGGGTGGTATTACCCCGGGCGAGCCGGCGCAATGCGTGCTGCAACGCAGCGTGGCATTACCACGTCAGAAAGTGTCGTTACTTCTTTATAATGTCGCTACTTCTTTGTGGAGTTTTTGCGTCACTTCAAAAAAGGCGTTAAATCCGAGTGGTAGAGCCACGCTGCGTTGTAGCACGCATTGGGCCGACTCGCCCGGCGTAATACCACCCTCTCACTAATATTCGGCGTGAAATAATGGCACTTGGTGCTGTTGTGTTTCGTCCGACCAGTGAGGGTTCCGGAGGCCCCCCCCCCCCCCCCCCTCCCAATTCCTATTCCTTCCTTAAGGGGGTGTCCATGGGCGGCGGTGATTTCTCTTCATCAGGTGACCCGCCTGCTCGTTTGCCTCCCTCTTTTATAAAAAAAAAAAACATCGATTTTCCAACGCTCGATAGTGCTCTCGCAATCACTTCGACCCTCACGTTCGAATTTAGAAACTCGCTGCGTATCAAGCATGTCGTCATCAAACCCTCATTCTCTAAATTAGACCCTACGCTAACGTATTCACAACGGCCACTCGTGATCGCAACGTGAGGGTAAGAGAGAGCGCTAGAGCACGATCGTTAGAGAATCACACCACTGAATGGTAGGCTAAAAATAATATTGGATGATTCAAAAGTACTCATTCGTTAATTAAAAGAGATTGGGCCATGACGGCATAACCCACCGCGCTGGCACAATGCGGGATGGCGGATTATTCCTCTAACTGAATTAATTAGAATAAAAAAGGAGGTCCATTCGCCACAACAACAATCGGAATTCGTTGCTACTTTCTCCCGAATAGGGCCCCCGTTGTTAGCCGATATATTTTCCGTTCCACTGAATAGGTTCTTGATTGCCCCGCGATTCGATTAGTTCCCAAATAATTGAAAATATCCAGACAAAGACGGGCATGTGTCCAGTTTTGTGTATTTCATTTCATTCAAATAATTGACAGAGAAAATTTGGTACATTTTGTTCATTGGTATTATTTTGTGGTGACGTGTGGAATAGCGGGAAACCCCTCTCTTCCCTTGGGTGTCGTAAAAGGCTATTAACGGACTAAAGTCTGCACATACATCCAACAGCATAAAGCGGTGATGGGCTCACCACTCATCACGCTGAGCATATGTGCAGTTGTATTTTGGTGAAACTTGGACTACGGCGGTGGACTGCTTCTGCGTTCCTTATTGCCTAGTCTCTGACCAACGCTTTGGGGATAGTAGTAACAGTTGTAAATCTTTTTATTTATGTAAGTATGGAGTTTGAATAAACAATAAAAAAATTGTAAATCTTTTAAGTAATTAATAAAGTACGACTTCTTGGCGGGAAAGTGAAGCGACATGTCTGCAGTTTTGTTTGATTTTCTATAATTTGTGTTTTGTTAAATATTAATGTGAAATAATGGTGGATTATTTACTGTTACGTGTTCGTGAACGTGCATGAGTGTTAGCAAATAAAACAAAACAGTGCAACATCACTTTTAAAATTCTCTCAAGAAGTCCGTGTGAGATCTCAATAAAGGCCCACAGCTTTATTGAGCCTCAAGGGGTTTGGGGGAATAACATTTACTTTAAACGTTTATTAACAGTATTATCACTCATTATCATCTACTTTATGCAAAGAAACTATTCACTTTAATATCTACTTGACTCTGATAAGCTATAATTTAAGAGAACAAAAATTAAATGTACGTGTCGGTGCCTTTGATTACCTATGAAAACTATATGCATCAACGCTCTCAAAACGTCTGCTTATAGAGCGTACCTAGCGAGGTGTTTAGGTACTCATTACCAGTAGTAAAAGTGTAGATTACTACAAATATCTAAACTACTCAAAATGACCACCTTTTGCGTTTACACATTTCTCCAAACGGGATCTCTGCCTTTTCGCCGAAAATTGTTTGCCAGATTTTCACTTGCCAACTAACGTTTCGCAGAATTTTATACTGCCGAATAATCATTTGCCAACTTATCATATAATTTTGTGTTATTTCCCAACCTTACATTTACCAACGGTACGTTTGGTCTGCTTTTCATAATGACACTTTTCAAAATGCCAACTTTTTAGTAGGAGAATGTTTTAGTTTGCATAATATTCATTTAGTGTTTTTTTATCATTATATCAATGTATGAAAAGGGAACTGTTACACTGACAAAACATTATTCGTTTAATAGTTGTGGGGCCTAGTGAAATATTTGACAAATGATAAATGTCCCAAACATTTTGTGTCATTATAATAATCAGCTCAACAATAATTCTACCAAAGAAACATTGTCATACAAAAATTTGCTTATCGTTAGTTGTCAAAGTGAAACATCGGCGAAACGTTGGTTGGCCAGTGATAATCTGCCATACAATTTTTGGCGAAAAGGCAGGATACCCTCCAAAGGTCCTGGATTCATTCCCTCCATTCATCTATGGCCGCACATACCACATCCGATGGTATCGAGGCGGCTGTCTTCACTAAGTCTGCTTTTAATATTGAGGTAAATATACTAGAGTATAGACATCCCATACAACAAATGTGCAGTTGTGCACAGCTAAAATGATACTTGTACCGTTGTGCGGGGCTTACCTAGTTGTCATAGAAATGTCTAAGCGCAGATGCGACACACTATTCATACAGATTTATTACAGAGTTGTAAAGTTGTAAGTTAATGTTGTTTAAAAAACTAATATGTTAGTTTTTATATTTATTGATTGTTGTAATTGTAATATTGAAATGAAAATAAGTAAATTAATGCCAAAAATAAAAGTAAGTAAATAATTTAGTTAATACATATTTCATAATAATAATAAAAATCTCCGCCCGGAATGCGGAAGGTGCGTGGTTCGATTCCCGCCTGAGGTTGTCGTCTTTTTTCAGTGTTTAAAAAAAAATACTTAAGTATATTTAAGCGTTAATAAAACGCTAAAATATAAAACATTAATCAAAAAAAAAATTAATAAAAAACTTTGTCAATTATTTTGGAAAAATATTAATTTAAGTAGGTACGTATAAAAATATTACTGAGTATCAAATATTCAGATGCTCAAATATTCAGATGCTCAAATTTTTTAAGCATTATTGAGATGAGATTAAAAATCGTATTTGAGTCCTGCCCGCTTCATCTGAATTACTTATTTTACGAATATTAGTTTAATTACTCACATCCATAAAGTAAAATAAAAAAGTCGCGTTCCAATTTTTATTTAAAATTAATACACGACTTTTTGGAAAAAAATGTCCTTGACTCCTATTATTCACAATTATATAGGCAACGTAATCGCTGGGAAGTGACTAAACAGCGTTTCTCCCGTGTTCTTTTAGCAACAACACGGGTTGTGAGACTCCATTTTATTTCTATCTACCGTACAATAATAAATAAACTTAAAAAAAAATTAAACACTTGAAATTGGCTTTATGCTACACGCGATAGCCATTAATTAAGATATAATACTATGTGACTAAACAAGGTGTAGCAGGTAAAGACTAAACAGGTCTTCCTAGTTTATTGCACCTTAATGGTTAGTAACCTCTACGTGTTTTCGTGACAGACAATGGGAGTGAAAATGTGTATTATTTGACAACATATTACTCTTTAACCATATACAATTAACAGCGCTAGCCCCTCAAACCCCAAGCGGTCGCATGAGACCGCACCTACAAAAACACACTTGACTTTGTACCGTGTTTTCATAGACTTACAGACTACTTTAGTATGAACAAGTTTGGTTATTTCGGTTCTGTGGTTCATCTTATGTATTGTTATCGCACAATATCGCATAGTCTATGCTCCATTCTGTCTAATTTGACGTTGACAGTTACTGTCAAAAAAGTGTCAAAAAAAATCCAAGAGTGAGTGGCTAGACCGCTTCTAGAGTGTTATTTTCTCGTGGGCAAAAGTTCAAAAGCGCCGCCATTTGCACGGCGCGCTTACGCGTTTTGTTTGAACATATGGTTGACCCACAGATGTGTTGTCTGTGGGTTGACCATATTCAACGTAGTGCAACAGATTATAGATTTTACACTGCAGAACGGACATAGTTGTTGTACATGTTTTCTACCTACCTTTAATTAGAATTCAATCTTTATTACATTTTATTATTTCAGATTAAACCACAGATAATACTATGGTTTATAAAATGAAAGAAACTTTTTGCGTTTATTTATTTACATACGTACTATTCCTTCTGCCTAAGTAGGTACTAAAATATAAGTAAAAATATCACAGAAACGGTGCATCGGAGCTAAAGAATAAAGTTATTTTCCACGCCGTGTGAATCCTGTGATACCCCGAAAGTAAATATCTAATATTTATTAATATATCTAATGATCTCTAAAAAAAACGGTCAAGTTCATTAATAAAAAAGTATTTTAGGTAAGTTTCTTAATTATAACGAAATCCCCAATCAAACTGCCACCATAATATTAACCCTATAGTAATTATTTCACATAAAGCGTTAAAAGTGTCACTTCTGCACAAAAGAAAAATATTATTACTCTATAAGCATTTTACCGAAACATGGCCGCCGCTTTATGTCTCAGCGATTTGATAAAATAATTAGTCAAATGCATGTTACATCGATAATTTAGTACGTATTTCCAGGTGAAAAGTGATTCCTTTGGTTTTATTTGTATTTCCTGAGTTGTTTAGCACTCCTAAAGGTATATTTTAATAAAATAGAACACAGAATACACACTTATTGTTGCGTCTAGCGCCTGCCACAGACTACTACAGTTGGAGCGAGCTGGCTCTAACGCGTGTTACAAACAATCTAGTTAAGATGTCATCTCTAGTACGTAGTACATAATAACTCAATGGCTTTTAACGACTCGACATTTCGATGAGGTTTAGATATTCCATAAGCTATAATAATTTATTTATAGGAAGTAATATTAGTTATTCTGTGCTTGTACCAAGACGAAAAACAAAACAATTTTAAAACACACAAATTTATGCTTATTAATTTTTGACGTTTTCTATGCTTAAGTTTTTATAAAAAAAATAGTTGAATGATTAAAAATGTCAACCTTATTGGTTAGGTACTAATGTTTTCCAAAACTCATTTCAACCGTTACTTTATTTTACTTTAAAAACTCAGTTATTTCCAATTTCTATTACTTACCACAATATCAATACGATAATTGGAAATCACATTTAATTTTATTCATTTAAGTAATAACTTAAGTTAACAATTCATTGTGATTTATCATTCTTCAACTTTCATCCTAAAAAAAACGATAAATTACCTATAAATATTAGCAGTTTGTGTCGCTAGGGGAGAGACACTTGCCCGCTATTTTTGTCTCGTACCAGGATACGTTTGTTTACTCAATTCTATGACCACGGCTTATATTTAGGTTCGACGCGATTCTATTTCGGCGTGCAGTGGTACTGGGGGTAGCGATGCGAATTTTGTCTGGCACAGACTATAGCTCGTTAGATTAGTTGTTAAGTCTTAACTATAAGTTAGTTAACTGTTTTTTTTATTATTATTATTATTGTCGTCAATAAGTGCCTGTAAAGGTTTACATTGAATAAATAATTTGACTTTGACTTTGACTTTATAATCCAAAGAATTAAGATCAGGACTTGCAGGGGGCCAATCTTCAGAGGCGATGAAATCCGATAAATTCACGTCTAACCAGCGCTGGGTTGACTTCGCTTTTGCGCTGGTGCTGAGTCTTGTTAAAATATCCGTTGTTTACCAGCGAACACAGTGCTACTTAACCACGTGGCTTAACCCTTTCTCTAAATTATCGCTTTAGTAGTTAGTAACTCGTGTTTTCACCCCTTGTTCACAAAAATGAAGCTTTGTCCAATCCAATGTCGTTAATCCAAACCATCACAGATGCAGGTTGGTGGCCTCTTTTGACCTTCGGAATTTTGTCAGTAGCTTCTTGGGAGCTGTGTGCATACACCTTATCGTTTTGACGGTTAAACATCTCTTCAACACAATTTTTTTTTTATCTAATGGCTTTAGCAAGTTGAAAATCTCGGCTGGTGTTTTGTTACATTTGTGTAGGTAATGCAATTACTGCGATTCGATTCTCTCTGGTAGGTACCCCACTCCACGTTTACACAGCTATGTGTTAGATCGTAATGAATAGTATAAAACCTACTTAATATAAAATGATATCTAATAATAGTACTACCGGTACCGTCATATTATTTATTTTAAAATACCCTCATTTAAGTTAGGACAGAACTTAAGGCAAGACTAGGTATTTATAGGTCCGTGTATACAGATTGCCGCGTCTGCATGTATCTCTATTAACAAAATGTAATGCACTTCGTGTTCCCTTTTATACAAGAAGGTAGCAATAGCTGCTGTCGCGAACTGACAGAAACACATTTGCATATAGTTAGCAGCCGGTTCGAACCGCTTTTGTCCGCTTCAAACTGGTTCAGATAATCATTACCAGAACTTGGGATTAGTTAGCACATAGTTATTGCTAAAGTTTGTGTGTATTGAATATTATTTTTTATTGTAAAGGTGAGGTCGGTTAGCTCGTTCCAGTTGCGATCGTGAATGCTAAGCAACTTTTGTAATGCTGGACTCCGGATGGAAAGAGATTTTTGTTATAAAATTGAGATATTCCTTGACTTGTCAGTTAGTGCCACCGTGATACGTGTTCTAATGAAAGGTTGTCGCTCGGATTGCTAAAGGTCGTTTAAGGTTTGAGTTCCAGGTAAAGCAACACAGTTGTTTTTATAATACTATTTCAAACTTTAAACTCATTTACTACATAGTTCAACAGACGTCGAATTTAAATGACGACCTCCATGGTCGAGTGGTTAGAACTCTGATTCTGTCATCACTCCATCTCTGAGGTCCCGGGTTCAATTCCCAGTCGGGTCAATTTCTAAGTTGACTGCGGGTCTGGGTGTTTTCTACATTTATGTATGTTTATCCGTTATCTATATTTAACCATTTAAATTTCGATGGGTGAAAACCAGACCTCGGTAGCCAAGTGGTTAAGGCAGCCGCCCGGTATGCGGAAGGTGCGTGGTTCGAATCCCGCCTGAGGTTGTCGTCTTTTTTCAGTGTTTAAAATTGTACTTAAGTATATTAAAGCGTTAATACAACGTTAAAATATATAAAAAAACATTAATCTATAAACGCAGCTTCATCTTAACAGAATGTTTATTATTTCTTTCGGACCTCAGAGGTGAAAACTCCTAAGATTTGATGAAGCAATGTTGACTAAAAACATAAGCATCAAGCACTGACAAATTTCGACGGGTGAAAACCAGACCTCGGTAGCCAAGTGGTTACCGAGTGGCAGCCGCCCGGAACGCGGAAGGTGCGTGGTACGATTTCCGCCTGAGGTTGTCGTCTTTTTTCAGTGTTTAAAATTTCATTTAAATAAGTTTTACGAGAAGCTTAACTAGGGCTAGATAACCCAGTTCGAGCGTAAAAAGTTATTTAAAAAAAAAAATGGGAGCGGCATTTGTTTAAAACGTGTTGCTTGCCACTGCCTCATTCGAATAGGCATGTGTCATTTGTTTTAAATGTGCCGCTGAAACGAAACAAACGACTACATTCGCTTCTGTAAACAATTCCCGACGCTTATTGTTTGCAAGATATCGTTTGCGGTTGCTCCAACATAAAAGTGGCGAACACAAGGTTGGACCGTTGATTAGCTCTTATTTCTTAGTACTTAAAGTTCAATTTGGTACAACTTGGAGCGTTAACAGGCTCGGTGGCTTGCTGAAAGGAATGCAAGGCTCATTGAGAATGCAATCGCTTGCTTTGTGAGTGGAGGCGGTGTACCGTGCCTCTTTATTGGAATACTTGTTTTGAACCGAGGAGGTGAGGTTTGACGCTCAGATTTAAACGGAACGGTGGAAATGGTTCAATATTGTATCACGTGTAATAGAAGCAATAATTTAGAAATGTTTCTGAGAATAAAATTATTAACCCCTCAGTCATAAATAAATGATTGGCCTCGCTGCGCTCGTCCGCAGCGAGACCAATCATTAATAGCCCTCAGTCTTGGAAATTTTTTAACACAATTTTTGGCGCAACTGTCAATGTCAAATCTGACAGAATCGAGCATAGACTATGAGATATTTTGCGATAACGATGCATAAGATGTACCACAGAACCGAAATAACCAAACTTGTTTGTACTAAAGTAGTCTGTAAGTCTATGAAAACGCGGTACAAAGTCAAGTGTGTTTTTGTAGGTGCGGTCTCATGCGACCGCTTGGGGCCTGAGGGGAAGGAAACTTTTTTTGAATTTTGCATTACTTAATAATCATTGTCTGTTATCTATAAAAGTACTGTCTTGGGCTATAGCCTACCACACTGGCCCAATGGGGATTGGTGGGTTCTGACAACGTGAATGCAACATTTCATGATGTTCGGTTAAATAGGTATAATTAAAGACGTAAAAGCGTAATTTTAACCGCCTCTGTGGTCTAGTGGCTATGCCACCGGTTTCAGACCCAGAGGTCCCGGGTTCGATTCCGAGCGGGGGGTACAACTTTGTATGCTTGTTTTGGTTTTAAGTCCGCCTGGCTAGCTACCACCAGCTTATCTAAGTGTGTCGCCATAACAACGATGTTTATAGCATTGTTGTGTCAGCGCGCGTCGCAACGACAGCATTCGAAACTACATATCTGATTCTGTTCTGACAGTTTGAGATAGATAGCCAGTTCCTCAATGGTTGATTCCGGATGAAGCGCGCTTCCACCTATGGCCTTATCGTCACAGATGAAGGCCAAGCGCTTACCCGTTATGGAAAAAAAATAATAAAAAATAAACTGATGATTTCATCAAACTCACTGTCGCATTCATAACATTAGTTTAGGATAAATAATAAGGTCTCGTCTCGATCAAATATTTCTTGTAGTTAACTTTAAATTTACTTAACAAATTATTATCACTTTGCGAATTTCCTTTACATCACAAACTCTGTAATTGAGACGGTTTAAACTTCGCACCCATACGTTTATGAATGTTCATCTAAATATCGATGTATTTATATACACTTAAAACGATAAAAATATTGTCTAATATTTTGTTTGTCATTTTTAATTTTTGTGTTTTAGATGGGGTTACGTGGACGTGTCCCAGGTTCCGTGTAAGTGCGGTGTCGCCGAGCAGACTATGCAGCACTTGCTCTCTTGCCCGCTGGCCCCACATGCGTGCAGCACGGATGAGCTCATGGCAGCCACGGATGCAGCGATAGATCTGGCTGCTTTCTGGGCCAATCACAAATAATAGTTGAATCTTTGTTGTACGAACAAACGACACGAAAGAAGAAGAAGAAGATTTTTTGCATATAAACGCTCAAATATACTCGACGATAACGAAACGTTGTAAAAAATGACTTTAAGAGATAGAGAGACAGACAAACAAACTTTGTTTGAAACAGCAAGGTGGACTTAAAATAGCTTTGCCAACCACAACATACTGAACGCAATATATGTACCCCCGCTGGGAATTGAATCCGGGCCCTCAGAGTCTGTGACAGGTTGTCTTAAGACTAGCCCTTAGATGCTGTTGAGAACTCAACACATAAATCTAAAGTTGTGAAATATAAGTAGTATTAAGTAATATTAATAAATAAAAATAATAATGTTTTAATATTTGATATGTTGTGTTTCGTCCGGAGACTGCAAGGACCGGAGGTCCATCTCTCCCCCTCCCTTCCCCCCACAATGCGTACTTCGTCCTCAAAGATCCTATAAACTCAAACTCAAAATTTATTTATTCAATAAATTTAAAATAAGCATATTGAATCGTCTACATTTATTTGGATGGATGTGCACCCGCTCACCCACTCCACCCATTCAGGAAGTCTTTTAGCTGTAGAGAAGAACGGGCGCAAGAAACTCCACAGATTTTATACCTTTTTTTATACCTTCCTCAAGCCGGCCACGCAACTGGGATTCCTCTGGTCATGCTGGTGTCTACGGGCGGCGATTACGTCCCACCAGGAGACCCACCTGCTCGTTTGCCGTTAAAAATTATTAATATATCGATATTACATCCCACACATACCACATTACTTAACAGAAACTTACTTACGTACTTACATACGATCGATATGTGTTACACGAAGTTTTGAACGAAACAATGAGCAAGTACGCGCGATGGTATGCTTTGAATAGACACATTTTCATAGGTCGCCCACCTAAAACACAATAGCTATTGGCTATATAGGTATTATATAGGGACTTTGACGCATTGACGACTGGCTGGTGGAAGACAATTCGCCAATATGCCTATTCAAAAGCACTGTTTGGACTTGTATTACTATTTCGAAGTTAATGATTGCTTCGATGTACTTGTATAATGGGAGAAACTATCGTTTTGTAATAAATTTAAGTAATTACTTAATTATCTTTTTACTCAAAACAATGTTAATTTTTTTATTCAAATGAAATTGTTTGATAATTACTTTTGGATTGTTTTTCTTTTGCTTATATTTGCTAGTTAACCACCTACGTGCCGAGCTCAAATCTATATGAAAATGGATTGTTTTACTTAAGGGGATCCTGCACGAAATCGTGAAAGTTGTACTACTATGCGCTGAATTAGTTAAATACATTAAAAGAACTTATGTAAGTTAGCCTGATCATTCCACAAGGTCGTGGCCTTGTTGAAATTTGAAACAAATTCTTTAAAGAATAACAAACAATAGGTACCTAAATCAAATGACTCATATATCAACATTTATTTTCGACAACTTTCTTAATTTTACAGATGAAACAATAATTCTTACATTAAAATATTTGTATTGATATTTTGCAGGTAAAAGTAAATTTCTTTCTTCTTCTTAAAAAGTAAATTTTAATTTTTAACACAAGCGCGTGATCCTTTTTTACCTACAAGTGCAACATGCAAGTACAAAATGCGGTGTGCCACAGGGAAGTGTATTGGGGCCATTTCTATTTTTAATATATATAAATAATATCCCAGAAGTAAAGGACCACAACTGTGTCTTATTTGCTGATGACATCTCTGTTACAATTAGCTCGAATAGTAATATAACTGACATTAATATAAAGGAACATAAAACGGACATCAACAATACAATACAAGCTGTAGGTAAATGGTTAGATGATAATAATTTAGAAATGAACTTGACTAAGAGTAATTTCATTAATTTTAATAGTAACATATCAATGTCATTTAATATCAAATATAAAGATTCTATTATAGATCAAATAAATTCAAAGACTATTTAAATCTCTTTGAATAAATTAAACAAAATTTCTTGGCTTAACAATCGACAAAGATTTAAACTGGAGCATACACATTGAACGAGTTTGCCAAAGAATAAATAAATTTGTCTATGCACTAAAGCGTCTTCGAAACATTACCGATATGAACACGGTGTTGTCGACCTATCATGCATACGTAGTATCTGTACTTCGTTATGGTCTCATAGTGTGGGGTAACGGTTCTGCGATACAGAGAGCGTTTATTGCACAAAAGAAGTGCATAAGAGCAATAACAGGCAATATGCTACGTGACTCATGTAAACCACTATTTAAAGAACTTAGTTTGTTGCCACTACCATGTTTATACATTTATGAAGCTTGTGTCTTTGTGAAACAAAATCCTCAATATTTTGTTAAAGCAATTGAGTTATATCCAAGAACTGTTCGGAATGTCGGTACTCTTTGTACTAGATGAAATACCTAAAACAGAAAAATACAATATGAGTTGTCTGTGTATGTGTGTTAGAATATTTAATAAATTACCGAATGACATTCAAATACTAAATGTAAAATTATTTAAGACAAAATTGTATAAATGGCTAAATAATTATAATTTCTATAGTATGAAAGAGTTTCTTGAAATGTAAAGCAATATAATAAATAATGTAATTTAAATATAATGTAATTTGTAATTTTTAATAATGTAATGTCTCTGTAATAATAATGTATTTGCATCAATGATATTAAATAAAACAAGAAACGGATATGTCACTACGCGGCTCGAGTTGAAAACTCAACTGTTTATAGTATCATTAATTTGCATGCTATCTTAATGGCAAAACACGCTGTACCATTTTAAATATTATAATAACTTAAATACAGTGTTTTAAGGCAAATAAATGTTTTCTATTCTATTCTATTCTATACATTTTGCAAAATAAAAACATTGCTCTAATCAAATTACTAGGTTTGAAACTACATAGCAGAATAATAATTATTATAGGATAAAATGTTTACTAGAAAAAAAATCAACTAGTCTCAGGAAGCTCGAATGGGATTCGAACCCACGACCCTATTCGAGCTTCCTGAGACTGGTTGATTTTTTTCTAGTAAGTAAACAATTTATCCTATATTTATATTGCATTGTGAATGCAAAATTTCAACAATAAAGATAAAGAATAATAATTGTTCTAATTTTAAATATCAATAAGATTGATTTGCTCTGAAGTTCATTAATCCCTCAAGCAACATGAAACCAGACACAATTTAAAACCTATTGTTTTGCGACCGTTGGCGGTCTAATGATCCTTGAAAGGTTAAGAGGCTTATGCCAGTTTTTGCGATCGCACGGCACCCCCTTAAATGTAACCACAGCTTGCCGCTGCGAAGTAGTTTGGTTATAGTATAAGTTTACATACCGACATACATACATATAATCCTCGAAGGGTTAGTCAAAGACTAGGCAATGAGGACAGAAAAAGCAGTCCTCTACCATAGTCCACTTTTCACCAAATAGCGACTGCACATGTCCTTAGCGTGACAGGTGGCGAGCTCGTCGCCGCTCTATGCTGTTGGATGTATGTGCAGTTTTTAGTCCGTTAGTCGCCTTTTACGACACCCAAGGGAAGAAAGGGGTGGTAGTATTCTTTCACCGCTACGTGACACGGATAATAGTAAAGATACTTGACTGTAAATTGATTGAATTACAAAATTGAGACTCACAACACATGTTGTTACGAAAAGAACTCGGTTAAAACTCGATAACAATATTATTATATCACACGCATGACGTCACGACATGTCAGTTGATTTTTGACGTCTGTCAATTTGATAATGGCGCGCGGAAGATGTTTATCGCGTCGCGGGCGGCGCGTCTCGTCTGTTGCAAAGAGATTGGCGCGCAAACGGTGTTGTTCGGAATTCGAATGGGAATAAATCAAAATGGCGCCGTTCGAAAGGTTAAGCATTGTAAAATGTGAGAAATCCTTTATTTTATTAGTCATCCATTTTTTATACACTCATATTTACATACATACATACCTATAAATTACGACTATTACCCCCTAAGGGTTAGTCAGAGACTAGGCAATGAGGAATTTATTTATTTATTTATTTCTAGGAAGATTTACAGACAAATAACATCTACAGCTAAGGTTAGTAAGTAAACATACGCTATTAACAAATCTTCACATCAATTATATGGAGTTCGCTGTCAGTCGCGACGTCAATAACATTTTTAATTAGCTCCCGTTATATTGCTCTAAAATAATGGTTAAATGTGACATTTATACTTTGAAATTTATATTGAAACAAAGCTTGTAGTGCAGACTAACTAACTGTCTAATTATACGTGTGCTAAGTTCCATAACTTACTGGTAATCACTGTGCAAGTGTATGGTGTGAAGACTATTACAATCTCGGAAACGTGTGATTAGTGATTCACGGCCAAGGTCAACGAGTCGGGCGGTCGTCATTGCGTTGCACCCGTATATAACAGCACGCATATCTACACACACCGAACGACTTCACGCAGCTAAGTGACAATATTCTTGTTATAAAAACTAACGACATTTTACAAAGATGAATTGCGTGGCGTGTGGTAATGGTCTTAAAAGCGACGTCGTGCTTAAATGGGTCGCTTGTAAAGGTGGTTATCATTATAAGTGCCTAAATATGCCCACCGAGCATTATGTAAAAATATACGCAAACTCAATAACAGCTGGCGATGTCCATCTTGTATTAATGTAAACACTACACGGCGTACTAGAGGCGACGATACACCAGTGCAAGCGCGCGATAGTCAGGAATCGCTCGGAGAATCTTCATTGGAGCCTGCGGATGCGGATATGTCGATATGCGAGACTCCAAACCAGGACTGTCGCAAAACAGGTGGAGGTGTAACCCGTGGGAATAATAACCAACCTAATATATATACAGATAAGCTCATGGAGCAATTCTCAAGTATTCTCGATTCTAAGTTATGCAGTATGAAACATGAGTTGTCGGAAGAAATCAATAATAAATTCGACCATGCCCTTGAAAGTATAAAAAAAAGATTTTTCGGCTACAACTAACTTTTTGTCAAACCAAATCAAAGATGCTATGACAGGTCTACAAGCGATGGATAAAAGAGTTAAAGACTTGAAATTGGAAAACTCCCGTTTAAATAACGAGTTAACCACACTAAAACAAAACCAAAATTGTCAGCCTACGACATCTAAATTACAAGAGGCTATTGAAGAGCTACACACAGAGATCAATGAAAGGGACCAGTCCCTGTTAACAAACGAATTGGAAATATCGGGTATACCTGAATACGAAAGTGAATCCACCACTCACTTAGTTAAACTTGTAGCCAAAAAGCTCGGTTTAGCTATAGAAGAGAGAGATTTGATAAGCATAGAACGAGTAGGGCCTAGGCAGACTAATAGCAAGGGAGGTGTAAAGACACACCCCCGTCCACTCGTGGTGCGTTTAGTAAGACGAGCAATACGCGATGATTTTCTAAAAAGTGCTCGAGTCCGGCTTGGGATCACGACCTGTGATATGGGACTGCCTGCACACGAACCATTGCCAATATATATTAATGAGAGGCTTACAAAAAAGAACCGAGCCGTCTTTTGGAGAGCCAGAGAGGCCAACCGTGTGGCGAAATGGAAGTTCGTATGGATCAAAGATGGGCGGATTTACGCTAAACGTACGGAAAGTAGTGAGAGCAAGGCGATTCACATTAGGTCAGAAAAAGACATAATAAGTGTTTTTGGCGTGGACCCAGCAATTACCAAACTTTCTAAATGACTGTAGTTATGACGTGAACCCTTTTCCAGCAATCGATATTAACTACACTAGTATAAAGTATTTGTTATCAATTTTTTTCAAGTTACCTTGTCATTTGTTATCCGCTTACTCAACCTGTTCCCTACGTTACCCAACAGGAATGTTGTTGTTTTTTTATGTGTGCAGAATATGTATGAAATTTCTAGTAACTGTAAATTGTTTTTTTCCCATTGTCGTTGGTCATATTGAATTTAAACTTTCAAAACTATGCTTCAGCAATTAATATAATACTCCTACTATGCTACAAATGTACTCCTCCACATACAAACGCAACTATATTTACACACCAGTAAAGAATACCAACATGTTTGAAAACCACAAGAACACCATACTACTACCACCCTAATGGTACACAGAGGAACATTACATTTAAAACTGTCACTGTTAAACGTACGTTCCTTGAACACGGGTCGCGATGAACTTACTGTTATGATGGATAGATACAAGTCTGACATTTTAGCACTTAATGAGACCTGGGTTCAAGAGGGTGAGGATAAATACATAATAAATATACCGGGTTACACCATTAAACACACGCCACGGCAAAGCGGTCGCAGAGGCGGTGGCGTTGGTTTTTACATCCGCAGGGGCCTACGAACACGTATACTAAAACACCCATCCTCCCCTCTGAACAAATGTGGTTGGAGCTAGGTCTGCCCGGCAGTGGGCGTCTGGTGATCGGCACGGCATACAGACCAGAATCTGTCTCAGTGGATAGTGCTATCGAGTCACTGAGCGACTCTTTTGATGTGTTTGCTTCGTATAATGCAATGTACTTATTGACCGACTTTAACGTCAATCTTCTGACTCTCGATAAACCTAACACGCGGAAGCTATTATCTTTCATGAAACAGAGAAGCTTGGAACAACTAGTCAACGAACCAACTAGGGCCGCAGGTGACACAGTTTCACTACTAGATCTTGTAATCACCGATTCGCCTAGCACATGTCGTAAAATAAGTGTAATCCACAACCCCTGTATCAGTGATCATGCTATGGTTAATACAGAGTTAAAAATTATGAAACCTAAAGAAAGCCCGCAATACATATACAAACGTTGTTTAGATAAAATTAATGAGGATTTTTTTAAGAGTGAATTAATGTCCACGCCCTGGTATAGCATTATAGATTTGCCAACTGTTAATGACAAAGTAAAGCGCTTCAATGAACTGCTCCTACAACTGTTTGACCGGCATGCTCTTATGCGGTGTATTTGTATGAAAGGCAAGTCAAATCCGTGGATAACTGATAATGTAAAACTTATGATGAAACTAAGAGACGAAGCACTGAAGAAGGCACGTAAGACAAAAATCGAATGCAATGTTGAGTACTACAAAAGTCTGAGAAACTACACACATGGAGCTCTCGACCGTGAAAAAACAGCCTACTTCACACATTTTGTAAATAAAAATCTAAGTCGACCTACAACAATGTGGAACCATCTGAAACGAGCAGCTGTAGGTACTTGGAGACAATAAATCTATCATACCACAACACCTTAGGGACCCCAATAAAATAAACGACTTCTTTCTTAACCTACCAGGAAATGGGTATACGAATACAGAAGCCATGTCTAACTTCGAGGTCGGAAAACGCGATGGAAATAAATTTAAAATAAGTCAGTGCACAGAAAGCCAAGTACTGAAAATAATAATGTCTATCAGCATTAAAGCGAGCGGCCACGACAACATCACAATTGACATGCTTCGTTTAACACTTGAAGTAACCCTTCCTATCATTACCCACATCGTAAACGCTTCAATTGAGTCTGCGACGTTTCCCGATGACTGGAAACTGGCTAAGGTTAGACCAATTCCTAAAGTGTCGAAAACAGAAGAATTTAAAGATCTTAGGCCTATCAGTATTTTGCCGGTGCTCTCCAAAATTGTAGAGAAAACAGTATGTGAGCAGTTAACTAAGTTTCTCGAGAAACATAACGTGCTACCTTCTGTACAGTCTGGCTTCCGTAGTGGTTACGGAACGAATACAGCTCTAGCAAAGGTGACAGATGATATCATCGCCGCCTCTGATAATGGACAATCGAGCATACTGGTGTTACTAGATTTTTCCAGGGCTTTTGACTGTATAAACCCTGAACTGTTTTTGGCCAAGCTGTCCTACTACGGGAAGAAAACAATATGTCGAGACACAGTCAGATGACGGATCTTTATCAAAATCGAACGTGAGAGAAATCAATAGAGGAACACCTCAAGGCTCGATTTTAAGTCCTTTGATTTTCATCATCTACACCGCAGACCTCATTTCTGAAGTGAATTACTGTAATGTTCACCTTTACGCGGATGGCACGCAGTTATATCACTCGTTTTTACCAAGAGACTTGGACTTTGCATTGGAGCAAATTAATAAGGACTTGGCAAAAATTTCCGAATGGTCAGTAAAAAACAACCTTGTTTTAAATCCAGCGAAGTCCAAGTTTCTTGTATTCGGTAGTAAGCAACAGCGTCAAAGAGTTATTGAACTAAATCCGCAGGTTCGAATTGGTACTGAAACTGTAAGCAGAGTGGAGTGTGCGAAAAATCTGGGCCTGATGCTGGATGAGGAGATGCGATACAAAGAGCATGTAAATATCAAGATACGAAACGCTTTCTTCAGGCTTAAATCTTTGTACAGAATCAGGCGCTTTCTAACTGAAAAAATTAGAATAATTCTAATGGATAGCTTGGTTCTCCAACACTTTAACCACGGTGATATTGTGTATGGACCTAGAACATTGGTAGAAACTAAGAAATCCATCCAGCGTGTTCAGAATGCTTGCATGCGTTTCTGCTACGACATTCCAAAACGTGCCCACATTTCACCGTACATAAATGATAAAAATTTCCTTAATATGAGTACACGCAGAGACCTACACTTGGCAGTTACATTGTGCAGAGTAATAATGACCAAAAAGCCATCATATCTGTTTGAGAAAATGGATTGGGTAAAAGACACGCCTACAAATCAACACATGGCCTTGAGAAGCCACAGAGAGTCTAGTCTTCTTATACCAAAGCACAAAACCACTCTCTTTAGAGGGAGCTTTAAGTTTGCCGCAACAAAACTGTGGAACGATCTGCCACCTCCATTACGTGAGCCCATGTCACTAAGTATTTTTAGGAAAAAAGTTCGGAACCTCCTTTTACAATCACAAAAGGCAAACAACTGATTACATGCGGTAAAAGGGCTATATATATTGTGAATTTCATTACTATTCGTCATAATGTAACACATACGAGACATACACCAACAGCATAGACATGTATGCACATTCATACACACATACACATTCTCAAGCATACATCGCTCTTACATACATTTCAAACACTCATACATTCGTACTATATTTAAATACTATACTTGCATACGCACGAACATACAGGCACAACATAGTGTGACAAATAAATGTGTAAAACGGGGGGAAAAGGAAAAAAAAAACTTCTTTTTTTTATTATTTTTATACCGAGGGAAGCCTCGCGAGTGTTATTGCGACCGACCTGGGAACGGGGCCAGCCTGAAAACCAGCGCTAGGCTATACCTAGCCTAGCCTTATGCTGAGACTAGTACCCTTTGCTCAGACTGATTATTGCACGCAGAGACATTAAAATTAATCTCTTCAGCAATCAGCACATAATGGCACAAACATGTAGGTACAGCAGCAACAAAGCTGGCATACGCAGTTTATCTTTGTTTATATTTATATTTTTTACTTTTGAGGGGGTTCCGCGTGATCGCAAAAACTGACATAACTCTCTTAATGATCAAAATCAATCATATTGATATTTATAATTAGAACAATTCTGCTTTGAAGTTTCAGACGTAGCAGTTTAATTAGTGCAATGTTTTTTATTCTGCGAAATGTGCAAAACCATCACGCGCTTGTGTTAAGAATTAAAATTTACTTTACTTTTTGGAAAGGGGATGCCCTGTGGAATGTCAATACAAATATTATCATGTAATAATTATTGTTTCATGCGTAAAATTAAGAGAGTTGTCGAGAAAATATATTTTTTTAGAAGTCATTAGATTTATGTATTGTTTGTTATTGTTTAAAGAATTTGTTTCAAGTTTCAACAGGGCCATGACCTTGTGCAATGATCAGGCTAACATACATATTTTTGTATACATATACATTACATTATTGTTTTAATGTATTTAACTAATTTAGCGCCTAGTGCAGGTGACTTGAAGGTACGTAGGTTTTAGCAATTTCGTGCGGGACCCCCTTATCGAATAAAATAGTATGTTTTTTTTTTGTTTACTTGCTTGCATTGTTTGTTGTTTTTTTATGCTTTGAGGTAATATTTTTATGGTTTATCACTTCTTTTTTTATTGTATTTTTTGCCATTTTTACTAATATTTTTTTCTGTGTTTTTGATGTAGTGTCAGTTCTGACAATAAAGAGTTTTATTATTATGCTCTTTATTTAAAATATAATCTTAAGTAAAATTTTTTACAATATTTTATATAAAAAAAACATATTTCCAATATAAAATATCATAAAAAACTTAACCTAGGTTGCCACCGGCAGCGGGGATAGACCCAAGCTATCGGTGGTTAGGGCTGCAGAGTGAGGAACCTCCTGACAATACGTGCCGTGTCAAGGAGTACTGCCTTTTGCATCTGACCCTTGACCCAACCTTTCAGCGAGAGCCTCTCTAGGTGTTGATCGAGGCTCTTCGCTATAAGGCCGTGTGCCGAAACGACTATCGGTACAATAATGGTTGAATCCACATCCCACATGGCGGTAACCTCGTGAGCCAAGTCAAGGTACTTACTGAGCTTGTCCTTCTCGGCTTTCACGAGGTTCTCGTCATGAGGTATGGTGATATCAACCAATATTGCTTGGCGCTGAGATCGGTCGATCACCACGATATCAGACTTATTAGCGACAATAGTCCTGTCCGTGATGATAGAGCGATCCCAGTAGAGCGTTGCTTGACCATTTTCGAGAACTGGCGCAGGTGCGTACTTATAGTACGGCACCTCTGATTCAACAAGGCCATATCGAAGAGCAAGTTGCTGGTGAATTATTCTGGCTACTTGGTTGTGTCTGTGCAAATACTGTCCGTTAGCAAGATGAGAACAACCGAAAATAATATGTCGGAGTGATTCTCCCGGACGGCGGCATGCCCGACAGATGTCGACCGTACCGTCCCTCATTATATATTTCCGGTAGTTATTCGTCTTGATAACTTCATCTTCAATAGCACAGACAAAACCTTCGGTTTCCCCAAAAAGGTCACCGAAACGTAGCCAGTTCACCGAGGCAGGCAAATCTACATCAGGCCCAGTCAGAGCCCGATAGTAGCGCCCGTGTAGCACCTTGCTCTTCCATATGTCCTTGCAATCGAGAGTGCTTAGCACCACTGGTTTGCGCCACTTTTCTGTTGCCAAGGAGAGCGGCGTAAAGTGTCTATCAACTGCCACGACATCCAAATGCATCCCGCACTCACTGTTAAGGAAATAATCTCTGAGACTGCACACCTCACGGTTATGTAGGTCCTTGGCATTTAAAAAGCCGCGACCCCCACGTCTCCGCGGGATGTACAGCCTCATAACAGATGAGCGCGGGTGTAACATTCTGGAAGTCGTGAGCATTTGACGGACTCTTCTATCCAAGGCGTCCAATTCGGTCTGAGTCCATCTTAGTATGCCAAAGGAGTATGTGAGGAGAGGCATAACCCAGCCATTAAAAGCACGCGTCCTATTGCCACCCGATAAAAGACTGTTAAGTACTTTTCTCAGGCGACAAAAGAATCGCTCCCGTAATGACTGTTTTATGTCCCTGTCCTCAACACCCAAAGCCTGTGACATACCAAGATATTTATATGTTTCAACTTCGGAGAGAGATCTGAGGTTTATCGTTTCGGAGAGTTGTAAATTGGTTGAATTTACTACTCTCCCACGCTGTACATGCATAACCGCACATTTATCCACACCAAATTCCATCTTGATGGCACTGCTGAAAGTCTCAGTAATTTTCAGAAGTTTCACCAAGTCTTGGCGGTTTGGTGCGAACAATTTGAGGTCATCCATGTACAACAAATGTGACATAACTTCACCCCCTCTCCGCAGTTGACAGCCTAACTTTGAATTTCTCAACAAAGTACTGAGAGAATTCAAAGCTAGGCAAAACCATAAAGGACTCAGACTGTCGCCCTGGAATATGCCACGCTCTATCCTTATAAGATCCTGCGTGGCAGAAACACTATCTCGACATCCTGGTTGACACAAGACCGTGGTCCACTGCCGCATGCATGACATCAAAAAGGATTTTAAAGTTATATCAATTTTATATAACTCTAAAATCCTCACCAACCATGAATGCGGCACCGAATCATAGGCCTTCTTATAGTCAATCCAGGCTGTAGAGAGAGTCCCTCTGCCACGCCGGACCTTCTGGCATATGGTCATGTCAATGAGGAGAAGCTCCTTAGTACCACGGGACCCAACCCTACATCCATTCTGAGTCATGTCCAAAATATTGTTTGCAACAATGTGCGTGTTAATTTTTGTTCTCAGAATGGATGTAAGGAGCTTGTATAAAGTAGGTAAGCACGTGATGGGTCTATAATTTTTCGGTTCCGTGGTACTACCTGATTTATGGAGCAGAAAAGTGACACCAGTAGTCAACAAACTTGGGAGTGAGCCGAGCTCTATGGCTTCTTGGAATTGTGTTGCCAGTAACTCGTGTGAACATCGAAACCATTTGATCCAGAAGTTGTGCAATCCGTCCGGTCCTGGGCATTTCCAATTTTGGGCCGTACGGATTGCACAACTTACGTCAGTTGTACTAATATTTATAGGCTGCATGGTCTCGATAGGTTCACACGCGTCACTGACAACACTCATCCATTCACCTTCCGTGTGCTCGACCAGAAATTAGTCATGGCATCAACATCTGGTAGCCGCCCGTCGCTCACACGTTGATCAGCTCCTTCCCAACGTCTGTATACTTTTCTTTGGTCACTTTGAAAGAGGCGATTTTGTTGGTATCGGTCCACACGCACTCTGTAGCGACGTATACGGTTTGCCCACGCATAGACTTTTTGCTTCAGAAAGTCAATACGTTCCGTCACACAAGCCATATAGTTTTCCGGACGAACATCAGTCCCAACAAAGGCTTGTGTGACGAATCGCATGACGCGAGGCCGATTATTGCCATTTCTGAAGCAAATTAGCTTTGCAATGAGTGTCCTGAACTTATTAATACGCCCCTCGATCCTCAATTGCCAAGCAGGGGCAGTCCAGGTTCGCCGCGGTACTCGGTCAGAATCCTGGAATTTGACACGAGCAACGCGACACACCGCGATGGCCCCACAATAAAGGATCGAGTGGGTATCAATTAAACTTTCACTGGTTCCAAGATAAGGAACCAGTAAATCGTTCAAGGCACTCATTAACGCTAAATTATGTCTATTCGTGGGCAAACAAGGTATACGCGGCCTAGAGTTACGCGTGTCACGATACTGTAGAATAGCATCTTTCAAAGCGCTCCTCATTTGCTCATTCGTCTGTGTACTTACATTCGTATTTATGAAATCTTCATCGTCGGGTACCTGATCTACTCGCGCCACCAAAACCGGCGTCACGGCCGGTAATTGTGGGGCAGGGCGACCCTGCACCGAAGAAGAAGCCGCACAAATACGTAGTGACTCCAGGCGTAGCCGATCAAGTGCTGACTGATCCAGCAAGTTGTTACGCTGGATCACCCGCACTTGATCCGACAATCGTTGGGCAGACACGTCGATGGTCGGTTCAAGGGCCTGAAACAAAGACAGCAGTCGAACACGATACGCAGTGAGGTTAGTTCCTCCCTCTGTTGCCCTGTAGTAGGCGCGCATGCAGTTCTCATTTATTTGTTGAGTCCATCGCATGCGGCGCTCTACACCACCGGTAGCGGGGGTCGTACGCGGAGCAGATTGCCCCACTGATCCCAAGCGTGCCGGCAGCGGTGGTCGTCCACGTCGCGCTGGTCGTTGTGGCGGCGGCGGGGACGGCGATCGCCCGCTCGCGCTGCTCGACTCGTCTCTGGTGAAGTCATCAGACGAGGAGCTTACGGTCGGCGGAGCGGGCGATGATGGAGGGCGTGCGCTTCGTCTTGCTCTTCTTGTTATCATTATTTTCCATTATTATTTCATTTTATTGTATCTTCTGATCTTCATGTTAATTTTTGTAAGTAATGTAATGTGATATTGTATTGACATTTCACGTCACCATGGGTCAACTTCATTTTTGTACTCGTTGTAAAATAATTTTGAATAAGTATATTTTTCGTTCCAAAGACATTAAACTATTACGTTTTTGAATAATTTGCAGCCGATTTATTGAGGACTAGGTTAAATTGTAGTTAATTGTCTAAAAATTTGGTAGAAAATAAAATAATATACAAATAAAGGAAAAAATGACGTGTGGTGTTGTTGACAAGAGCTTAGCTTTTTTATGATTATTATTATTATAAAAAAAAACAAAATGTTCAGTTAACTCGCTGAGTGAATAATGTTAATTTAGTTTCATCATCAGCCTATAAACGTCCCACTGCTGGGCACAGGCCTCCCACGTGAACAATAGCACGTGGGGATATTGGGCCATAATCCACCACGCTGGCCCAGTGCGGGTTGGTGGGTTTTAACGGCTGCCATCTTACGACAACAACCAGGACCAACGGCTTAACGTGCCTTCCGAAGCACGGAGGAGCTCGAGATGTTTTTAAATTTGGTCACCCATCCAGCGACCCGGCATTGCGAAAGTTGCTTAGCGAGCAAGTTCGCAAGCCGAACGCGCTAGTTGCTGCGCCATCGAGCTCCTCTAATTTAGTTTAAAATACAGATAAAAAGAGATTACTTATAAATTAATGAAATTACTGTTACAATAGTAGGTTGTTGTCATGTTGTTGTACAGCGATATTAGACTAAAGATTTTTATTGTAAAACGCAAAAGTAGTCCTCTACCATAGTCCACATTTCAGCAAATAGCTACTGCACATGTGCCCAGCGTGACAGGTGGTGAACCCATCGCCACTCGTGCTGTTGAATTTATGTGCAGTCTGTAGTCCGTTAGTCGCTTTTTACTACACCCAAGGGAAAAGAGAGGGTGGTAGTATTATTTTACCGCTACGCGACAAGGGTACTGAATGCATTACAAATATTGCCCCAAATTATCTACAAATAAAAGAATGTAGCTCACAGAAGCCTGCAGCGGCCATAATTCAATTCTAGTTAGACAAACTTACACATTTCGTTGCAACTGTTTCGTATTTTTCATTTCCCTACTAGCTTTCGCACAATACAAAGGAATAGGGCTGTCTACAATTGTTTATTATTAAATGAGATAACTAAAACCTTTACATACTGTTTTATTTATACTGTACCACTTATACTGGCATTTATAAGAGCTTAAGTATTGTAGCCTATACTGAATAAATGATAATTATTCATTCTTTATTCCTCTACTAACATATTTTCTTTCAAAATACTCCTAGGTCCGGTTCAAATTAGACTCTGCTTGTATCAATCAATTTATACTTAGTATTGATAAATCGAATTTCTGTGTGAAACTGCTAATGTGAATAAAAATATAAAAGCAATATTAGCAGAAATAAATATTATAATTTTTTTGCGACTGCTTGTTTATCTTTAACAATTTTCCTGTGCTAATGGTTAAAACTAAGTTTCTACACCTTCAAACTTTTCTTTTAAGCGTAATAATATTAAATTATATGCTATTATTAATCTGGACGACGCTCTAATAACTCACCGAAGGCACCGACCTTTTACACCAGCCAAGTTTAATTAAAAAAGGGCAACAATAATCTTATAAATAAACAATACAATTTACCTGGCGCAAAACAGTTATGGGTACACCGGCACTCAGCGCCGCCACCGTCGTATTTGTTGAAAGTGACAACCCTACCTACAAGCTTCCACATAATACTCTTTTGTGTGGAGTTAATCTAAAATTTTAATTTCTTTTTGTTGACTGTACAAAATACTGTCCTCACCAAATTGCTTGCTGGTTCCAATTCCAACTAAATTGGGGAGAGGTATGAACAAGTACTTTAAAATCACTGCTAATGTTTCTAACGTTTTATAAATGCATTCCATTACTACGGAATCAACACGAGTCTTTAAGAGTTATCACCTTATCAATAAAGTTTGTTTGTATTTTTTTTAAGTTTATGTTAATTTTTATTTATTTGAAAAAGACAGTGACGAAAACAATTTTTTAAACAGTATCAATATTGTTTATTTTGATTTTATTTTGTTTTAAATTATTTTTCATTTTATTCATTGCATTGTATTGTAATCATTATTGTAATCACTATTTTGCCAAATTTATTTTATTTAATTTATCTTATCGGACTTGAATATCGTGCAGGTTACACATATGTTTGGAGATACAGCCTACTCATAGTTGAAATAAAAAAACATGTTACTTATATTTTTTATTTGCTGTATATCTGTTTTGTAGAATAAAACGCCATGATTATTTCCGAACTCAATAACGACATGACGTTAGACCATAGTTATTTTTTTTTCTATTCTATCTTTGTGGTAAGCAAAGGGACCACAAACATACTGTCGGTTTTCAACAGTCGTGATTATATATATGCATGCAGTTGGAGATTCGTGGTTAGAACAAACAGGCAACTACTTGTATAATAATGCGCCCCTGCTAGGCAAAAGCCTTATTTACGCCTGAATTTAATTACCTGTCTATCTGTTGTGTTTCAGTTGAATCTGTTGTTTTGCCTATTCCTATTGATCGGAAACGATGACGTCACGTGGAGAATTCAACAAATTAATAAGCACCACGCTAGCCCAATGCGGGTTGGTGGGTTTTAACAACTACCATCTAACGACAACAAAAGGGACCAATGGCCTTACGAAGCACGGAGGCGCTCTGTAAAGATTTACTCTGTCTGCTGTTTGTATATTTATACATATGTGAGTCTGTATATGAGGAACTCGATGGCAGGCTAAAAACAAGATGTTTTTAAATTGGTCACCCATCCAGCGACCCGACAGTGCAAAAGTTACTTAGCGGGCAAGATTGCAAGCCGAACGCGCTAGCTGATGCGCCATCGAGCTCCTCATATACAGACTCACATATGTATAGATATACAAACAGCAGACAGAGTAAATCTATACAGACGCAGAGATTGTGAACCTCCACCTTTTTATTAAGTCGGTTTGAAAGTAGATTGTGCTAGGTTTATTTCCGTTGGTAATAAGCTAAGCTTTAGTGAGGCGCGGGTTAATATAGTGTTTAACAAAAATCCTTCTGCCGTGATTTATGAAAATGAAAGCACAGACGCGAACCTTCATCCTACAGTCCATTAAGCCTCCTCGGCTAATATTTAATTTTGTCTATTAAATAACCTTTCGTTGTCAGGAGAAAAATACGTGATCGCAAAAAGGCAGTCTGCTTAAGAAATCTCCCGTGAATAATGAATTTGTTAAAGGCAATAGAATTCTGTTGACTCGCCAATCGTTCGAGTGTATATTTGTAAGTTGTCAATATTAATTTCCTTTTATTCATCCGAAGTCTTGTTTGAATTTTTCGTAGATTTTTTTTAATGTCACATTGTCGCACTTGGAAATGTCTAATAAAACATTAACTACATTTTTAACGTGTCTTACGTTAAATATTGTTTAAAACATGCTCGGGGCATGATGCGACTTAAACATTGTGTCGGCATCTTTGGCACTCACACACACTTTTGTATAAGGTGAACAACATTTTATTTTCATTTAAAATTATATTTTACAATTTATCTTTCCAAATTCCAAATTCGAATCTGATAACCACCTCCGCGGTTCCCTCAAAGCTTTCGTTACATTTTGTATGTACATAGTCAATGATTTTAGAGAATCGAGATCAGTGGATAGGATTAGGTATCCCATTCGCGCAAGTAAGCATTTTCTCAACGATGAAAATTAAATTTTTACCCGCTGCAAACGAGCCGAGATGGAGATAGGACAGGACAGGTAGATGCTCCCCAGATATCGTGTGTGTGTGGGCGTAGACCCCCGTTAATTCTATTACTCGTGCTTAACTAGTATTCAATTTCATTCCGCTGAAATAGGAAGCTTTATACAAAATGTACTTTTATAAATTAAAATTTGGAAGGTTTTGAACTTCTGTTTTTTTTTATTTGTACTTACTTATTTACTTTTGTCTTTTAAACTTTACTCAAACACTACTCATTGAAAATGAAGACTTTAAGATCAGTTGCGTTTTTATATAAATTTGTAATAAATTACATCATGTACATAAAGAATAGATAACCTTTAATTTTCTAATTACAAACACAATGTTTACCAGAAACATAATTATAATCTACTCAAAAATATTCCATTAAACACAAATTATTCTAACGGGGTTTAACGCCAAACTATATTCATATTCATTTAATCACTTAAATTTGGTAACCCAACATATGTACGAGTACATGGCAAGTTGTTAGTATTTTACAGGTGGTAGGTTTTTACCTACGTATACATCTGAAGATGCGTTCTTCTCCACCGATAAAAAATGACGTACTAAATGGGTGGTAGGTTAAAACATATTTTGGACGATTTAAAGTACTTATTAATTAAGTTTATTGAATAAATACATACATTTTGAGTTTGAATCTACATTTAGCCGTCTCAGTGGCTCAGAGGTTAGTCCCTCACCGGTTTATGCCGTTGGATATATGTAAGTCACCTTTTACGACATCCAAGGAAAGAGACAGGTTGCTAGTATTTTTTAATAATAAACCGCCGCCACACAACTCTAAAAAGAATTCGATCTAAGCTCTATTCTCTCACAACTATATACATATAAAACAAATTGAGCGCACCGCGTAAAGGATTCCATAAAACTAGATAGCCTGTGTGTAAATCGGATACAGAATCGAGATACATCACACTTCGTGTAAAATCAGACAACATACCAGACGAAAAGTGGGAATCCTTTAAAACGATAATATTAAACATTGACGGGACGCTTAGAAGCACGTCATCAAATTTATATAATATAATATTTATTCTAAATATTTTCGTATAAGGCCGTGTATCCACGCGGGGATGGGCGGCGTTGACGAAGAAATATAATTTTATATAGAACGGCGATGGGCTCACCACGTGTGCAGTCGTACTTTGGTGAGTGGACTGCTACTGCGGTCCACATTACCGTCTCTGAATGACCCAACGTCCCACTGCTGGGTACAGGCCGCCCACGTGGACAATAGCACGTGGCGATATTGGGCCATGACCCACCACGCTGGCCCAATGAGGGTTGGTGGGTTAATTACGGATAATAGTCGTGAATAATATAACATGTATTTATATTATTGAAATCCAGAGCATTTACTATTTCTTTAGCAACCGGGTAAAGCGTGTAGTGTGTACAAGCCTTTAGCTACACATGATTCGGCAACGAAATGAATGCTTCGGCACGCTCCGGATTAAAAAGGTTCGGCTAGATGCCGCACGAGGACGAAATGGCTGGATAACGTAAGACTTTCTTGGAAAATATGTGATTTAATCCCATCGTACCATTTTTGTTTTTCAACTGCCGGTAAGCACTTGGACTTCATATCATCCACAGAACAGAGGAAAGCTGCTGTTCTGTTATCTTTTTTTTTATAGCAGAAGGAGGCAAACGAGCAAGCGGGTCACCTGCAAAACAAAACCAGAGGAATCGCAGACGCGTTGCCAGCCTTTAAGGAAGGAATAGGCTCGTTTCTTGAAATCTCAGCTGATGGTAGGTGAGATAAGGCCGAAGGTATAATCGCACTTCAACCGGAATCCTCAACCACTTAGTAACTGGTTATCTTATCCCTAAACTGTCGGAACACAAAAATGCTGTTAACATTTTTGTTATGGCGCTAGATTTTTGATAAGATGTTGGTAGCTAGCCAGGCGGACTTAACAAGGTCTACCACAAAAGACGTTCCTCCTCTGGAAATCGAACGCGGGAATTCTGGGTCTAAGTATTTATTCTTCGTTACACAAGAAAAGAATACATACAGGAGAATACTTAGTTCGAAGTATTCTTTTGTATGTGTTGTGTTGTCTTGTCATCGTTTTAAATGTTTTTTTTTATGTTGTAATGGAAAATGTAATAAGGATGGCATTTTCCAATTTGTATTGACGCTCTAAAAGAAAGGGAGAAAAGAAATGCCCTTGCTGAGTTTCTTGACGGTTCTTCTCAGTACAAGGCTCCCGCCCCATAGTTAGGACTTAACCGATGGCATAGCGACATTCATAAGTGTTTTATTATTGTAAATTATTATAGAGATTGCCTTGTTGATTTTTTTTATTTTAACCCTTAAATGCATAATGTTGCCAAAAGTTTACAATCATACTTCCCCTTGATATAAGTGTTAAAATCAATGACCGCCTCAAGGGAAAAAGAAAAGTAGCCTAATCCATGAGGCTACTCCTGCGGCACCGCAAGATCATCGTCTCGACGAAGAGGGCTTTGTCAAGGTCGAAAGGAAGAAGAGGAAGCCCGCCTGTCAAAACCTGTGCGGTGTTGCACCGACCGGACCGAACCACCTGCTGCGTCCAGCTATACCGACGACGCTGCTGTACGTGTCCCGACTGCATTACTCTACGAAGGCAGAGGAGATCGTAGAGTATATCAGAATCAAGCGCAAATTCACTCTGAGAGTCGAGCGATTGGAGTCCCGCCATAACGTGAATTTTAATTCATTTGTGGTGAGAGTACCGACCGACCATCTATCCACTCTGATGAAAGAGGAATTTTGGCCGTAGGGTGTCATGTTCCGGCGATTCCGTGGCCGGCTACCGGACACCGCGCTGCGGTGTCCGGTAGCCGGCACGACACGACGCCGTGTTTACGTGCAAATTAGTTTATTTCTTTAGTTTTATGTTATAATTGTATGTATGTTAGTCTATAAGGTATTTATGTTGCTATGGGCCATTGTAGCCTGAAATAAATAAATAAATTAAAAAAAAAAATGAAAATTTTTTGGTTAATTCATGAATTTAAGAGATAAGACTCATGGCTTAGCCTCTAGACTTCATCGTTACGATCTCGAAGAATTATACATAGTACCGGTATTTAATGACTGCACTTAGATTATATTGGTTTACTCCGTTTTAGTAACTCAGAGGCGCAAGCCAGGGCGAGCGAACAAAAAGTTACAAAAGTTTAGCGAAGTAACGCATAAGGGGCAAAACAAAGTCACATTTACGGTATTACTTACGTGGTACTTACTAAAATATGTCGACAGTAAACTAAAACTTCTCCAGTACAAAAAGGTTAATATCAATACTTGATAAATAACTAAATTAAGTATACCATTTTCAACAAATAAGTAAAGTAATTGATTTATCTTAATTAATTAATGGCTTCGCGGTAAACGTATTAAGCCAATTTCAAGTAGTAGTCGTATTAGGGTTGTAAAATAGATTGAATTCAAAATGGATTCTCAACATCACTTACGTGTTGGTAAAAAAAATCGGTTTATTTTTCGGATGGCTAAACAGGAGACTTAACAGTAGCTTAATTGGAAGAGAGCCTGACCCGGAATGACAGAAGGATGCAGGTTCGAATCCTGCTTGTGGAAATTTTTTCAACTATTCTGAGTCGCAACGTCGCTATCCCAAGTGGTCATAATGATAGGCAATCTGAGATAGGAGATGGCACTTCCATTATCCGAAAAGTGTGACCATTGGTAGAAATATTCCTGTTGGACAAATCAGTTTGACCAAGTGGACGAACAGAAAAAAGAAGAAGAACAAATTTTGTGTTAAAATTATAAAAAAAATATTCGATAAGTAAATTAAGACTAATAATCGCAAGAACAACAATACAGTTTGGTGACAACTTCATCAAACGCAAAATAGAGATAAGGCTATCTAAGCAAACGAAAACTAATCACTGACAGTCTTAAGTATTACAGTGCCTTTCTCAACAATATTGAAAGTGACGAATTGCACGTACCAAGTTGTTCTACGCAGTATACAATCGAAATGTAACATCTTAAGACTTTAATATACATTGCGTTGTAGGCAGCCGTGATTTCGAAGGTTGCGTTAACGCACTCCGCAGTGTACACTAAACACAGCAAGTTATTCGACACGGTACAGCTCAGATGAAGATAGGGCAGGCACTAATCAAAAGCACACAGGAACCTCGCTATCGAAATAGGATTATTGCGAGACTCAAGATAATTGAAAATATGTGCAGTTTAATCGGAGAACTCTACAGCAATTGGGTGTGTTGTTTTCTGAGGTTTACGCGAACACTGCACATATAAATGAAACATAAATAAACTTGAAACAGATCAACTGGTTATTTATTTATTCCTAACAAAATTTTATTCAAAGTTATAGTCAATAGTCAAAATATATTTATACAATAAACTCAATTAATAAGTACTTTGAAACGTCCAAATACTTTTTAACCTGACACCCATTCAGGACATCATTTTTTAACTGTGGCAAAGAACGGGCGCAAGAAACCACAGCGCACAGAAGCAACGACATTTACAAAAAAATATATATTATATGTCGTTACCAGGTCACAAAATACAAAATATGAATTTGAATGTAAATAGTTTAATTAAATATGGTGCTCTATATAAATTAATTATAGACAATTAGAAATAGCTGTTGGAGTACTTGGAGCATTTCAGACCCAAGCTGTTTTGTCTTCTGTATAATCTGACACTTTATAATAAGCTTTTTTATAAAGCTTTTCTTTGATTTTCATTTTAAATTTATCAAGATCTAATTTCTGAATATCATTTGGTACTTTGTTGTATAATCGTACACACAGACCCTTAAAAGAATTATTTATTTTATGGAGCCTAGTATAAGGTACTGCTAATTTGTTCTTACTTCTAGTGTTTAATTTGTGAATATCACTGTTTTTTGAAAACATTTCAATATTTTTATGAACATACATCAGATTTTCATAAATGAATTGTGATGCAACTGTCATTATACTTATATCCTTAAATCTCTCTCTGAGAGAGTCACCAGCCTGTAGGTTATATATTGCTCGAATAGCCCTCTTCTGCAGCACACATATAGTTTGAATGTCGGCAGCATTTCCCCACAGTAAAATGCCGTACGACATTACACTATGAAAGTAACTGAAATAAATTAATCTAGCTGTATCAACGTCAGTTAACTGACGGATCTTCATTACTGCATAAGCCGCAGAGCTAAGTCTATTCGACAATTTAGCTATATGTGGGCCCCACTGAAGCTTGGCATCCAACGTGATGCCTAGAAACACAGTGGTGTCCACAGGATTCACATTCCTATCTTTAATTTTTACACTAGTTATTACCTGCTTAACATTAGGCAATACAAATCTTACACATTTGGTTTTTCCCTCGTTTAATAGCAAGTTATTAACACTAAACCAGTGAACAATCTTTGAGACCGCATTATTCACATCGCAAGTTAAAGTGATAATTGTCTATATATACAATTATATACATACAATATTATCACGACTATTATCCCCGAAGGGTTAGTCAGAGACTAGGAAATGAGGACAGCAAAAGCAGTCTTCTCTACCATAGTCCACTTTTCACCAAATTCCGACTGCACATGTCTCAGCATGACAGATGGTGAGCCAATCGCCGCTCTATGCTGTTGGATGTATATGCAGTCTTTAGTACGTTAGTCGCCTTTTACAACACCCCAAGGCAGAAAGGGGGTGGTAGTATTCTTTCGATTTAGTAAACGTCCGTCAGATTCCACTTTCGTTAGATCACTTCTTTTCTCCGTATAGGTCAGAATCCACAGTCACCGCTACGCCTACACGGTTTAAGATTTTCTATATAAATAAAAATCTATTTAGTATAAAATAAATAAATCGTCACTCACTCCCCCCACTGTGACCATCCAAAGCAAACTCGAGTCCACCATTCAGCTAAAATTAAATACTGACATGGCATTCTATTAATATGCAAATAATGTTGTCGTGTCCCTCAAACTGTCTTGCTCGCATCACTTTCATACTATATTTGTATTTGTTTTTATTACACAAAGCGAACAGTGTAGTAATAAAAACAAATACAAAAAACAAACTAAAATAGCCTTAAAAAATTAAAATACTAAACTGTCTCACTGCACGGCAAAGGCCTCTAATCATTGAAATCAAGTCTGATAAGAAATATGAAATAACTAGCGGCCGCTCGTGGTTTCACCCGCGTGGTTCCCGTTCCCGTGAGAATATCGGGATAAAAAGTATCCTATGTGTTAATCCAGGGGCCCAAGTCTGCTAATTTACGAATGGCATAATTGAATCGCAATTGGATCGCATTGTAATTGTTTGACACATTTGGTATTCTTAAATGAGTAAGATGTGTCAAACAATTACAATGCGATCCAAATGCGATTCAATTATGCCATTCGTAAATTAGCAGACTTGGGCCCCTGGTTATAAACTATCTGTATGCCAAATTTCATCCAAATCCATTCAGTAGTTTTTACGTTGTATTCATATATGTTTCGCTGTAACTTTGATCGATGTTTTTATAATAGTGTATTTTTTTTAAATTAATTAATTTATGACGTATTAAAAAAAACTACTTACTAGATCTCGTTCAAAGTTCAATTCAATTTTCGGTGGAAGTTTGCATGGTAATGTACATCATATATTTTTTTTAGTTTCATCATTTTCTTAGTTTAGAAGTTACAGGTTAAGACACACATTTTACCACTTCGAAAGTGTCTCTCGCGCAAACTATTCAGTTTAAAAAAAAATGATAAGAAACCTCAATATCATTTTTGAAGACCTATCCATAGATAAAAAAAATTGAGTTTCAGTTCTAAGTATGGGGATATTGTTTTTTTTTTCTATTTTTGTGTGGAAATCTTAATGCGGTTCACAGAATACATCTACTAACCAAGTTTCAACAGTATAATAGTTCTCATAGTTTCGGGAGTGGCTGTGACATACGGACGGTCAGACAGACATGACGAATCTATAAGGGTTTCGTTTTTTGCCATTTGGCTACGGAACTCTAAAAATGCGGGTTAAATGTGCATTGATTTACCTGACCTGGGAATTACACCTTCGGTCGGAAAGTGATCTAACACAACCACAGAGGCTTTTATAAAACTCATACATACATACATAAACAGCTCACGACTATTATCCATTAGCCAGAGACTAGCAAGGACGACCGCAAAATTAGTCCTCTGCCATTAGTCCACGTTTCACCAAATTACAATTGCCCAGGTGCTCAGCACGATAGGTATGTGCAGTCTTTCGTCAGTTAGTCGCCTTTTAGGACACCCAAGGGAAGAGATGTCGGTAGTTCTTTTAATGAGTCGCTACAGCTAAGGATGCGCCGATCCGATCCGATCCTTTGAAAGATCGGATCGGCAGGCATACGATCCAGCGATTTTCGGATCGGAGCGATCCGGATCGATTCAAAACTTGAAAGATCGGATCGCTTGGATCGTATGCATTAAAACGCAAAATTTTAAAAAAATGGGTACATACTTAGGTTTATTTATTACGAACGTGTTCTAACTTTGTCTACATTTTGATTTTAGCGGCAATCTTTGCGGGTAGATTGATATTATAGCTGTTAAATTATTATAAATGAATGTTGTGGGTACGTTTAGAAGCATAAAATGTGTATATCCAGTCACATGCATAGTTACTTCTTTACAAGGTTTATTTGGGTTTACCTAATAAAGATCTAAAATTAATTATGTCTTAATTAATTGCATACGATCCGGATCGATTTCCTGAAGATCGGATCGACGGCATGCGCGGCGCATAACGCTACGATCCGATCCGCGGATCGGATCGTCGCGTTACGATCCATTACGATCCGAAAAATCGGATCAACGACCCGGATCGCGCATCCCTAGCTACAGCTAGTATTTAAAATTCATAAATAAATAATGCTAATAAAGACTAAGTTTAACAATTACGATAGCGAAAACTTTCGTACTGAACGAAAAGGTTAGAGACTTCGTTATACGAGTACCATAGAGACGAGTACTGAAACTCCGCTCAATGTTTAATAACTTTTAATTTGCAATCCCTTTTCTTGGGAATACATTAACTTGTGTAACTGATTCTTAATTTCCCCGATGCCTTCGTAGAAATGAAATGTTGAATTATTAAATATTATTATGGAAACAAAGTTACGAATTCACTTAACTAAGTTAGTTAGAAGTCAAAGCGAGGGTGCATTTAACTTCATCGTCGCAGACTAAATAATATCTGTGGTAAAAGTGCTCATATAACTTTGTTTGGTTTTTGTTCTTGTATCAAAATATTTTTTTAATTAGCATAATTTTTACAAACTAGATTGGGCCCTTTTGGGCCATAACTCACCACAAATCAAGAAGTTTTTTAAATTTTAAATTTTACCATAATTAGAAAAAACGAAACTACGTGAGCGATTGGAAATAGCGTACTTTAAATCTCACAAATTAAATTGTATATTATGAAAATGTGCAAACAGCACCAGCCATTTAAAAAAAAAGTTTTCCTCAATCTCGTCTGCTGATTTACTAGATCTCTGTAGATTCTTTAATTATAGAAAGTTTAATAATATTGGTATTTGGATAATTAACTTAAAAATATTATACTTTGCAGTTGGTTGAATACCGAAGTTAATTTTGATATGATAGGTACTTAAACTTTAAGTTTCGCGTTCATTGTAAATGTATATTTTACGCGGTTTATTTAGTATCAGTGACCTTTCAAAATGTACTTATAACTCGCTAGCACTCAAGTTGATGAACAAAATAGATTCCTAATCACCTAATTACATTAGTAGGTACCTAACTTGTGACATGTAGTCGTGGTATTAGGATTGTAATGTACAGTCAACATTAAATTTATCTTTGTATAAAAAAAGAAAAGTAGATATTACTCTGTAAAAAAAAGCAAACTAGAAACTTTACTTTTTTTCGCCTATATGCTGTCATGTCCGTCCCCCTGTCTGGTAAAGGCCATTAGGTACTATTGATTTCATCGAAACAAATACAGGGTGTAACAAACCCTTAAGGGGGTGCCGCGTGATCGCAAAAACTGACATCAGTCCCTTAACAAACTTAAAAGCAAAATCAATTATATTGATATTTATAATTAGACCAATTCTGCTCTTCCCTCGCTCTCTCTAGGTCTGAAACTTCAAGTTTCAGACCTAGTAATTTAATGAGAGCAAGTTTTTATTCTGCGAAATGTGCAAAACCATCACCCGCATTTACTTTTTAAAGAAGGGGTGCCCTGCGGAATATCTATACAAATATTTTCATGTAACAATTATTGTGTCATGCGTAAAATTAAGAAAGTTGTCGGAAAAATATTTATTTAGGAGCCATTACATTTATGTATTGTTTGTTATTGCAATTATATTGACGCGGCATTGCGAAAGTTGCTTAGTGGGCAAGATCGCAAGCCAAACGCGCTAGCCGCTGCGCCATCAAGCTCCTCAAGTGTGATCATAGAATAAGAATAATAACTAAAGCATAGAAGGAGTCCAAATGAGACTCGTATAGTTGTCCTACTTTTTCAAATGGCCCATAAACATTGAAAGAAAAGAGACAAAATAAAGAACGTCAAACGTAAAGAGAAAAAAAAACAGGTGACCAAATGGAGTGCACACTCAAAAAGGTCATAGCACTCCTTCTATGCATTAGTCTATGATTATTAATTTATAATTTATAATCGTATAGAATTTTATTAAAATGCTATTATGTTGTTATTGTGCGTAGTTTTATTAATAATCTTATTAATGATTTCTTTTTGATATTATTTTAGATTTTTATGTGGAAATGTAATTTAACAAATAAATTTTTTGATACCTTTTTTATTATTACTATTCGCATGCTGATTGTTTTATCGTGCTGTGTACACTTTAAGTGGATTACTGTCTAGGCTAAGTCAAAAATTCAACTTATTATTCGAATATGTATTGGCTGTAATCTGTCGGTGTACCATAAATAAATAAATAAATATACTTAAGTTATTATTCTGAGGTGTTATAGTAAAATACCACATTATTACATTACTCCGCGAATAACGTAGTTGGTTAAACATACGAAGCATTGCTATTTCGCCGCACTACCATGGAGCAGATATGGAACTTTTAGCAGCGGCGATCGGCGATTTAACCGCTTTTTAGAAGCTGAATGCAGCGACTGAATCTATAAACCGCGCGACTCCGATACTGCAATCGAACGCAGAGAGTAGCCAAAACGCGATGCCAGTCGCAAAATCGCCGATGCTAAAAGTGTCGTGTTCGGTGGCTCTAAGTATTCCTAATAACAAATACAAATACTTAAAGGAGAATGACCATTTTACTATGGGAGTTAGGCTAGTTATTTAGCTAGCGTAACACAGCGCTTTATTACATTACAATATCATGCGGGAGTTTCGGGTGAGAGATGCGGGTCAGTATGGAACCAACAGTTTTTTCTAAAGAAGAATGACCTTTTTACTATGGGAGTTAGGCTAGTTTTTTTTGTTTTTTTAGCTAGCTAGCGTAACACAGCGCTTTAATGAAATAAATAGTAATCAATAGCACCAAAGCTCTGAATTATGAAGAAAAAATTACATTAGAATATCATGCGAAAGTTTGAAGCTATCTTCATTTTTAGCTTAAGACTTTTTAGGTATTTTGAGGTTATGACAACTGTTATCGTATGACTATCAGTTCAGGTTCAGCATTTATTTATCACTTGACTCTTAACGCGGCGTTCTATAGAAAACCATTTTTAACAGTAATCATTATAACTTAAGAGAACACTTTTGATGTCAATGATTAAGACGCAATAGATATTGCAATAGATATTGAATAGGCTTGCTTGGTCATTCTCCTTTAATGTAACTAAAAATTATTATTAAATGGTTATTGTGAAGAATTGAGTTGATTCCTATTACTTAACACGTCACGCCCGTTTCCCAGAGGGGTATTTCCATTTGTTACATTTACATATATTTACATACGTAGGTTCACGAATATACATCTCCCTGCCCGTTAAAGGGTTAACCCTTAAACCCTTTAACTGGTTAACCCTTTAACGGGCAGAGGGATGTATATTCCCACCATATTTTAAACTTTATACAATTGAGATGAGGTGTAAACCAATGAAAAATTTGAACATGCCGTGCCTGTTAAAGGGTTAACTCATTAGGGTTAGTCAGAGACTAGTCAATGAGGACCGCAGAAGTGTACTGCCGTAGTCCACGTTACACCAAATTACAACTGCACATGTGCTCAGCGTGATAAGTGGTGAGCCCATCGCCTATATGCTGTTGGATGTATGTGAAGTCTGTAGTCCGTTAGTCGCCTTTTTTTGTATAAATAAATACTTACCTCGTAGCCAGAAGATATTATAACAAAACACTTAGAAGGATTGGTTCACTTACCTGTAACAAAAACAATAATATTACGTCACTTGAAATGCCAAAATCGTGCTATTTTACTACACACGCATACCCAAGGGATGTCATAAAAATAGTCACATCATTTCCTTACATAAATAGCTATGAGACACCGCTCGGTTATTTGTTCAAAAGTATGACATTACTTAGTTTATTTTTTGTGTTGACAAATACTCGTGCAAACTTTTTTTTCCCAGTGCATGATTTTGGCAAATATGGCGGCTGCGTATGATTTTATTAGGAGTTATGCAGAGCTGTGTGATGGCGGTTTTTAATAGAATACGTCCTACTCATCTCTTCCTTTAGGTATCGTAAACGGACAAAAGACTGCACACATCCAATAGCTTAGAGCGACGTATCATGCTGAGCACATGTTCAGTTGAGTGAAACGTGGACTATGGCAATGGACTGCTTCTGCGGTCCTCATTGCGTAGTCTCTGACTAACCCTTTATGGAGTCTTACGAGGGTTTACGCATTTCGGTTTTCCATACAAACTTCCAAGTCGAAATTTATAAAAACCGATAAGCCAATTTTAATGAAACTTTGCATGCTTAAGCAAAACACAGGGATCTAAATAGTCTGTTGAAAACATTTTTAAAAAATGTTTTTTTAGCTGAGTTATTGCGATTTGAAGTCCACTATAGAAAGTAATCGCAATAACTCAGTTAAATGAACGTTTTTTAAAAATGTTTTCAACAAACTATTTAGATCCCTGTGTTTTATACTTCAGCATGCAAAGTCTCATCAAAATTGGCTTATTGGTTTTTAAAATTTCGACTTGGAAGTTTGTATAGGACACCGAAATGCGTACACCCTCTTAAGTGTTTGAATTTATGCATGGCATTTGCTAATGTTTTATATACCACCACACTACCACACGGCTTTCAAGTTGTTTTAATAATAATAAATATCACTTGATAACTGTTATCTTGCTGGCTCCGTTAAAAGATTTTACGTGGACCTTTTTCATCTCGTCCAATTTTATCGAGTCCTAAACAATATTACGCGATATGGGAAATATATTATGCTTAATTCGTTTCCTTCTTGACTCTCACGGGAGGCATAAGGTTGCAAATGTTGCAATATTATAAAGTTGTTTTTTTGGTAAATTAAACTAATATTACATGTAATATTTTTTGGTTGTAGTATTTTATTATAATTATCACGCCGGTACACAAGGGTAGGGATAAAGAGGATCCTAGCCACTATAAGCCTATATCTGTCCTTCCTGCTATTTTAAAATTTACTGAAAAACTTATTTCTAAAAGATTGATAAATTACTTAAATAAATATGATATTTTATCAAAGAAACAGTATGGATTTAGGCAAGGGTGCACCACAGAAGATGTTGTCATAGCACTATCTTCGCTTGTTACAAAGCAAGTAGACAGTGGAAAAAAGTGTCTTACGGTCTTCCTTGACCTGAAAAAGGCTTTTGATACTGTCTCTATCCCTAGCCTAATACAAAACTAGAAAATATTGGCATTAGAGGAGCTGCCCTAAATTTGTTCTCGGATTTTCTTCCACAATGTGTTAAAATCGATGCTTGTGTCAGTCAAAAGTCTAATATCGTCTTCGGCGTCCCACAAGGGTCAGTAATGGGCCCAACCCTCTTTTTAAACAACTTAAGTAACATGAAAATTCGAGAATGGTCAAATTTTCTCTTATGCGGACGACACTGCGGTGGTCCTTTTCGGCGATACATAGGATGAAGTTAAACAGTCAACAGAACGAGCTTTGGCTAGAATTGCAGAATGGTTGAACCTCAATCTCTTAACGTTAAACATTAGCAAAACCAATTACATCTGTTTCACAAAATATAATAGCACACAACCCGGGAAAAGCCATGAAATAAAAATATACATATGTGATGCTTCCCGCTATATTATGATGAAAAATAGAAACTGCGGATGTGAAACGATTTCTAATGTATCCAACACCAAATATCTTGGAGTAGTGATCGACGAACGACTGACCTGAGATGCTTAGGAAAAGGATGAGAAAACTAACATGGATTTTTAAATCATTGAGACATGTAGCCCCAAAAGACCTGTTAAATCAAATCTATGTGGCATTCGCTCAGTCAGTCTTGTTCTACTGTATACCGGTGTAGGGAGGGACTACTAGGACCAAATTTTTTGAGATGGAGAGGACTTTAGTATTGTTATCTTTATTATTTTAATTTCAAATATTACTGCTATTAATTATTGTTGTAATTATTTGATATTTCTTAAGTAGGTATTGTTAGAGGATTGTTAAAGTGAACAAATAGCTTAATTTATTGGTATGTAACTTAAATTATCAAGAAAACTTTGTTATGGAGGAGCGGATTCTCTTGATACAGGTATATTTTTACTAAAAGGAAAATCCCAACATTTATTTGTAAATATATATTAATTTGAAAAAATTAACCGTGTCGCATAGCGGTGAAAGAATACTACCACCCCCTCTCTTCCCTTGGATGTCGTAAAAGGCGACTAACGACCTAAACACTGCACAAACACCCTACAGCATAGAACAGCGACGGGCTCACCATCTGTCACGCTGAGCACATGTGCAGCCACGATTTGTTGAAAAGTGGACTATGGTAGAAGACTGCTATTGCGATCCTCATTGCCTAGTTTATGAATAACCCTTCGGGGGATAATAGTCGTGATTATTATGTATGTATTTAATTTAATAATACTCTTACTATTCAATTAACTAGCGGTGACATTAACCCGTATTAAGTCCGCGTGGTATATTTTGGCCCAATTTGTCCATGCCAGAAGGCTTGTGCACAGCAGATAAAAAAGCGACGTAGGGCTGCGGTGGTCCCTTCCCATCCTAAGTAATTAGTATTATAAAAACGAAAGTAAGTTTGTTTTTTAACGTTTTCACGCTTAAACCGCTAAACCGATTTTGATGAATTTTGGTCTAAGACAAGACAGACAGGTCCCTTTTTTCTTTATTTATTTAGGAGCTTTTAACACGATAGGGTTATGCCAGCCCAATCATAACCTTATTTACATTAGCACATTCATTTGTTCTGCTGGCCAGACAGAATTCTTTGAAACATGCTTATATCCATAGTATTAAGTTTCAGCGATGCCATTAACTCTCCAGGTCTCTTTGTAAGATTCTTTGTCAGTAAAAAATTAACGCAAACGAAGCCACGTGCAAAAGTTGATATTATTGTATAACTGTAATAAGGCTATTCTATTCTAAATATGGATACCGTTTTCCTGTTACACTACACAGCTAATAATACACTAATATTTGATATCGACATGTTCAAACAAGTGTAAGTATTTGGAGAGAGTGTGTTCAAACGATAAACGTTCTATAGAATTATCTATTTCTTAGGATTCTACGTGGGAAGAGCTCTATGGCTCAGTGATATTAGGTGCGATCTTGAAAGTTAACTCAAGGCTACGCCATCGAGTGGGTGACTAAATTGAACTAAGTACCTATATTAAATTCCGCTGTGCTTTGAAAGGCACGTGAAGTCATTTGTAAGATTCATACAATGACAAGTCAATATGACAATACCTAAATTAATTGCCAGGAATGTGAAACACAGGAACAGCTCCACCTATTTGGCTAATAATTTTTTTGTTTTGTTTTTATAATAGTCCGAACAAGATTTGTATAAAATCTTTTTTTTTAAATTCGTTGTCTTTTACGGGATGATAACGTGGTCGAACGCGCCATAAATCAAAATTAAACATTCTGGATTCGATTCCCAGTGGTGGCAAACAGTGTGGTATCGGCACTCGTTTTGATTTTTTGCCCTTTTCATTTATTTGCATACAACAAGTAAAACTTACGCAGCGAGACCAATCATTCATCTAAGAAGTAAAACATAAGAACTTCTATGTCAGCATCAAAAGTAACTGAACAAAAACAAGGTGGCAAAAGTAATAGTCACGTGTAAGTGTCTTTACATACTCATCATTTAACATTTCAGAAATAAATGACATTTTTTGTGTTCATAATAAATGGTTAAGGCAATAATGCAAAAGTATAGTGTCATGTACTTTGACTCAACAGCTATGTCAGACAATTCTGGTCATTTCAACCGTAACAATCATTTGAAAATTTCAAGCTAAACTACTTTTGATGCTGACGTACATAATAGTATTATTCTAAGACACAATAAAACTCGAAGAAGAGAAAGTATTGGCAATTTAACATTCAATATGTTTTAAATTAAGGAATTTACAATTTCTATAATTAATTATCAACAAGATATAGTTAGCTAGAACTGCCAAACTCCAAACCTACCAGAATGGCCGGTATGATCAATGATATTATATGTGTCGATACGTTGTCTACCCTCAGAACAATAGTGTCTCCCCTCCGTAATGACTAGAACAAACTCAGGTAATTGCCCGAGTTTCACTAAGTCACACGCCAGTCAGTGTCACGTCAACACGATTTACACGATCGTTACCATTATAAGTTTTTTACTATGTATCCAGAAATTGTAAAAAATATACGGCAACCGTAAGAGACAATAAAAATGTCTTATTTCATTGGTAAGTATTGTAAAATACAAATATTCATTTAGTGATGACATTTGCCATGTTGCCAATTCGATTATGCATGAGTGAGGAGCTTATACTATGTTTTCTGTAAGAATGAAAAAAAAAAACAATGGCGGCCGAGATAGCGCATAAATTCTATGAGCTCATTGGTCGGGTTGTTGTACATTCGCCGCAAAGTTGATTTGCCACAGAAAAAAGTATGTGTACATTCGCCACAGTTCTATTTTTGTAAAGTTGATTCGCCACACTTTTATTTTCGACACAGACAGCAGAAAAATCAAACAATAAGTGAAGTGAAAACGTTATTTATTATTTTTTAGATAGTTATATAACAAAATAATAGTAAGTAATTATAAAAAATACTTACACCATGCTCACCAGAGCTTGGGGTATTCATCGAAGCGCACCCATTTTGAAGCGCACCAGACCAAGCGCACCTAAACTATTCCTCCAAGCGCACCCGTTGGCTGCGCTTCAGAATAGGTAATTAAAATATTATATTTTTATTCCTCGAAGCGCACCTACCGTAAAAAATTAGAGAGGACCTTAAAAGATTCGTAATATTGATGTCGATAGAAACTAGGACTAGGTGCTTATGCAACTTACTACGTCAATAATAAATTGAATCATGACAGTCATGCTGATCTAAAAGTACCAGGGAGACATAAATTAAAAGAGGTAGATAGGCCTTAGCGATCTTACTTACCTTTAACTATCAGGAAAAAAGAAATAAACGAGTAGGACTAGGTGCTGCAACTTACTATGTCAATAGTAAATTGAATCATGACAGTTACTTTGAACTAAAAGTACGGTAGAACTATTACTTATTCTGTGCTAAAATTACCAGGGTGACACATAAATGAAAAGAGGTAGATACTCTAAAAATAAACGTACGTTATTCGTTATTGATATTTTCTGTTAGTTTATGGTTACTTAGTTCTAATTATTTTTAGTAGGTTATCTATATACTTCCTGCGCCTATCTATCCATCCATAAAAAAAAAAAATTTAGTCGATTCAAAATGCTTATTTTAGGCTTACTGAATAAAGATATTTTGATTGATTGATTGATTACATCAATAATTTTAGAATAAAATAACTACCTTTCATTTCGAGCGCTCAAAACGAACTTTCCTTGCTACCGGTACTTTATGAAAAAATGATGTACTAGGAAGACTTGTGGCGAATGTACAATAACGATTACCTACCTGTGGTGAATTAACTTTCAATGTATGGAGTTTCAAACACGTGGCAAATCAACTTTGTGGCGAATGTACAACAACCCCATTGGTCAACTACCAATAGTCAAAATATTATCTATCTCTTTTTAACAATAGGCTAATGATATGATTTTCCCTTTCGACGTGTATTATTATCATAGAAACAATTTCGCCATTTTAAAATGCAATTCATTCACGTATAACTAGTCTATTTATAAAAGGTCATTGTGGGTATGATGGGTTTTTAACGACTGATGTGTTATGAAACCAATTAATTGGGTTTACGTGATTTCTGAAGTACAGGGGAGATAAAACGTCTTTTTATTTGGTCACCCAACATTGCAAGAATTGCTTAACTGCCAAGGTCGCAAATCGAACGCCCAAACAATTGAGCTCGATAACATACATACATATAATCACGACTATTATCCCCGAAGGGTTAGTCAGAGACTAGGCAATGAGGACAGCAAAAGCAGTTCTCTACCATAGTCCACTTTTCACCAAATAGCGACTGCACATGTGATCAGCGTGACAGGTGGTGAGCCTATCGCCGCTCTATGATGTTGGATGTATGTGCAGTCTTTAGTCCGTTAGTCGCCTTTTATTTTACGACACCCAAGGGTAGAGAGGGGGTGGTAGTATTCTTTCACCGCTACGCGACACGGTGGCTTGATAAAATATCGTAACATTTGATTTTGGCGTTAAAAACGCATAAGAGGAAATCGAAATTTTTAAAAACCATTAAGCCTATTTCAATGAAACTTTGCACGCTAGTAATATACACATTTAAAAGAAACGTTTAAATAACAGAGTTAACGCGATTTTAAACTTTCTATAGTGAACTTTAAATCGCAATAACTCAGCTAAATAAACGTTTTTTTAAATGTTTTCAACAAACTATCTATTTAGATCCCTGTATTTTGCTTTAGCATGCAAAGTTTCATTAATTGGCTTATTGGTTTTTAAAAATTTCGACTTGAAAGTTTGTATGGGAAACCGAAATGAATAACAATAATTATCAATCATAAACCCTCCTAATGTAGTTCTTCATTCGAAATTCATAGAAACCGGTATAAATTAGATAGCTTTTGGACTAAAGCTTACAGCTAGCCGAAGGCTTTGAAGCGCCAGGCTAATAACCCTTTAATCTCGGCCCTGCAGCGCTGTCGCGGTTGGCTTTTGACTACAACCTGGGGAGATGGTTAATTAAAATTAGACTTTAACGACGCCGATTTAGAGCGTACATTGCAATTTGTAGAAGTTTGTTTTTTGTCAATTTATGTTTGAATGTAGGTTGGCTATTTGAATCAATGAAATCATAGGAACTACACTAAAATGTCTTACTGTGCCTGTGTATACAGGGTGTTTCTTGTTAGGTGTCAAGCTAATGCGTGGTGATAGGGGACTATCATAATCATCTATTGAACCCCCATGTAGGTATGTTCAGCGATTTTTGGTAATTTTCGAGCTATATTTTTGCTTGCTTTTCTTAGTATTTTATTACGACATCAGTTTAAACTTTTTTTCGTATATTTTTTTATATCAGGAAGAGATTACTTAGTTAAAGTAAAAAGTGGACAGAAATGTCGACGCAAAAAAAGAGGTAATTAAAAAAAATCATTCATCATTAAATACTTAGGCAATAAAAAAAATACCGGTATCTACTCTCGGTCAACTGACCGGTAGGCAACTTAATTTGCAAAAAAAAGAGCCTATGTTCTGTCCCATTGCAGGGCAAATGCCTCCGTCGTTGGAATCAGGTCATCGCTACAATGATGATGATGATGGTGATGAGAGATCACAAACCCGGGCTATACATACATATAATCACTACTATTATCCCCGAAGGGTTAGTCAGAGACTAGGCAAATGACAGCAAAAGCAGTTCTCTACCATAGGTCATTTTACATCAAATATCGACTGCACATGTGCTCAGCGTGACAGGTGGTGAGCCCATCGCCGCTCTATGCTGTTGGATGTATGTGCAGTCTTTAGTCCGTTAGTCGCCTTTTACGACACCCAAGGGGAGAGAGGGGTGGTAGTATTCTTTCACCGCTACGCGACACGGTGGCTTGATAATATATCGTAACATTTTATTTTTGCGTTAAAAACGCTTGAGGCTAGGTGATAATAAAAATTAAAATAACACGTTCTTAGAATTAATTTTTGAAGTAGTAAACAGTAAATTAAAATCTGCGAAAATTATGAAACATTGTTGAGGCTTTATTCTGTAGAATATACCCGATGGAAACACGATATCATAAAGTTGGCTCGATAGAATAAATTCACAAAATTACATATTTTTGTGTCATTTTATCTTCTTTTCTAGGTTTTATTCTTAAATTAAGTGATTTGACATTATAAATCATTTACTAAAATAAAGTTTATAGATAACTTGAGAGATTATTACCTATAAATTTTTTTTTTATTACATCTGTCAATTTTTTAAAATATAAAACGCGATTATTCGCACCGCTTCGCTGTTATACCCGTCCCTTACCGTCGTACCGTCGAGAGAGCGAGAGAAAAACGCTCGAAATACCTTCCCCTAAATACTCTAAAAAAACGAAACGTTGAAAATTACTACCACAGGTGGGAATCGAATCCGTCCGGATTGCGGAGGACGGGAGTTCTATTTTTAACCTTGGCAGTCATTTTTTCAAAGTTTTGTTATCTTCAAGAGTGTATAATGTCGCAAAGGATATGATAAAAACAGAGATTTGGCCAATTCCCTAAGTGATTTGATCGAATCACAGAGGATGTTAAAATAACAACACGATTTTATCATTTCCCTAAACAAATCTAGGGTTTGAACAAATACCAGAACTGGTTCCGTGAAATGACAAAAAGGCTTTTTTGTGGTATTCTCACCGTCGTTTATTTGTAATTATATGCATAATTATAATAATTAGTGAGTGTAGTACTGTAACATTGATCTCAAATATCATCACTAGAGCATAAATTGCTCTACTCCTGTAGGTCACGTCACAATTTAAGATGTCTTGAATTTCGAGGTTATTTTTTTTATTAGACAACTAAAATACTAGCTGTCCTGTAGGTCATATGTTTATTTTCGTCATTTCACGTAACCAGTTCTTGTATTTGTTCAAATCCCTAGATTTGTTTAGGGAAATGATAAAGTCGTGTGGTTATTTTAACATTCTTCGTGATTTGATCAAATCCCTTAGGAAATTGACCAAATCTCTGTTTTATCATATCACTACGACATGATATACATTAATAAAAATATTTTGATTTTAACTTTGAAAGTCTATGTATTCGTGCAATTTATTAGCAACGACTGTAAAGCTACGTACCATGCTGCTTTATGAGGTAATTGTAGGCCCCCAGAGCGGAAAGCATTTGGTTTGCTCATTCAGTGTTCAAAGGGATAGAAAATCCTTTAAGCGGATCACAACTGCATGAATGGCTACTTTTTATTAAACCATTTATTGAATGAATGCTGGTCTCTATAATATTCTTGCGTCTCCCCAGTGTCTTTGCTGAATGAAAGTTCTCACTGTTTTTCTCTATAATATTCTTGCGTCGGGGGAGTGTAGTATGCTGAATTAAAGATCTCTCTTTTTTTGTTCGTGCTGTATTAATAAATTAATAATATGTGATAAGACAGGAACTGATTAAGAAAATAAACATTTACTTCTGATTCTAATGATTTTTATTCTTCAGTGTTTGCGTCGTTTATCGTATAATTTATAATTTGTGGGTACCTATTAAGTGATATTACTAGTATGGTTACAATCACATATTTTAGTGTACACTTAGCAATAGATAAACCATATTTAGCACCAATGTAAGTCTCCATAGACAGGATTACCTAGTTTGGGGACTACTGTAATAAGTAATGTAAGTACGTACTTAACTCTTTTATTTAATAAAGCATTTTTATTCATTATTTATTTATTTATTTACATTTATGAAAATCTCATGTATGTTCATAAAAATATTGACATGTTTTCAAAAAACAGAGATATTCACAATTAAAATACTAGAAGTAAGAACAAATTAGCAAGCAGTACCTTAAACTAGACTTCACAAAATAAATAATTCTTTTAAGGGTCTGTGTATACGATTTTACAACAAAGTACCAGTTGATATTCAGAAATTAGATCTTGATAAATTTAAAATCCATATCAAAGAAAGCTTTATAAAAAAGCTTATTATAAAGTGTCAGATTACACAGAAGACAAAACAGCTTGGCTCTGAACTGAAATGCTCCAAGTACTCCAAAAGCTATTTCTAATTGTATATAATTAATTTATAGTACCGTATATTTTACATTTAGATTATTATTTTGTATTTTATGACCTGGTAACGACATATCTTTTTTTTTTGTAAATGTCGTTGCTTCTGTGCGCTGTGGTTTCTTGCGCCCGTTCTTTGCCACAGTTAAAAAATGACGTCCTGAATGGGTGGTAGGTTATATTTGGACGATTCAAAGTACTTACTAATCACAGACATATAAGTATATGTCTGTGTTACTAATTGAGTTTATTTAATAAATACATTTTGAGTTTGAGTTTGAGTTTGATCACAGAACAGAAGTGTGGTTCTGATTAGAGTGATGTACCTCTATCTTCTTACTAGTTGATTATTAGTAATTGAGTTTTATAATCTGGCAGCAGATAACTGCACTTATAAATACTATATTATTATACTCTTTAAGCAAAATACAACCTACAGAATCTTTTACATATATATTGACAATAATATAAAATATTATAAAAAAAACTTAACCTAGTCTGCCGCCGGCAGCGGGGACAAACCCAAGCTATGGGTGGTTGGGGCTGCAGAGTGACGAACCTCCTGACAATGCGTGCCGTGCCAAGGAGTACTGCCTTCTGTGTCTGACCCTTGACCCAACCTTTTAGCGAGAGCCTCTCTAGATGTTGATCGAGGCTCTTATATAGGTATTATTACTATTATGAACATCGTAATGTCCCACTGACTGATCTGATAATCTTATAATTTACAAGGAATTCTAGCTCGCCCCGCTATCTCCTTCTGGCAGCATTTGACATTAATAAAGAGCACTCCCCACTACAATTATCTCCAAAGGCTAAGTCAGTAGCCAATGAGTGAGAATGAAATAATAGGTGACATGTGCTCGGCGTGATAGGTGGTGAGCACGGTCGCCGGTTTATGCTGTTAGATGTATGTGCGCAGTCTTCAGTTCGTTAGTCGCCTTTTACGACAGCCAAGAGAAAAGATGGGTGGTTAGTATCCTTATTATTATGACCGCCACACAGCCCCAATAGTCATCTTATCAATAACAAAATATCTGAAAGTTTACCTAAGATGTAATATATTTTCAGTTCATAAATATTTATAAAATGTGTTCAATTCAATTTATATAACTGTGTCGCGTAGCGGTGAAAGAATACTACCACCCCCTCTCTACCCTTGGGTGTCGTAAAAGGCGACTAACGGACTAAACACTGCACATACTTCCAACAGCATAGAGCGGCGCAGGGCTCACCACCTGTCACGCTGAGCACATTTGCAGTCGCTATTTGGTGAAAAGTGGACTATGGTAGAGGACTTTTTTTTTTTAATTGGCAACGGGTAAGCGCTTGGCCTTCATCTCACCTGATGGTAAGTGACGATAAGGCCGAAGGTGGAAGCGCGCTACACCCGGAATCCTCAACCACTGAGGAACTGGCTATCTTATCTCAAACTGCCGGAACAGAACAATGCTATAAACATCGTTGTTATGGCGACAGACTTAGATAAGATGGTGGTAGCTAGCCAGGCGGACTTAACAGCCCTACCACCAACCAAACCGAGCACACAAAGATGTACCCCCCGCTGGGAATCGAACTCGGGACCTCTGGGTCTGAAACAGGTAGCTTAGCCACTAGACCACAGAGGCGGTTAAATGACTGTTTTTGCTGTCCTCATTGCCTAGTCTCTGACTAATCCTTCGGGGATAATAGTCGTGATTATATGTATGTTTGTATAAAATATTGGTTTATTGTTTATGTTTCTATTTCAGTCGGATGTTAAAACCTTTCAAAGGGCTGCAGGGTCCGTGGTCACAGGAAGACAGTCTCCCTGTCGAGTACAGAACAATCACATTGTTCACGAAAAGCCTTTTTCCTGAACACAGACAAATAAATCAAAGCACAACGTCAAACGCTCCTTAATAAGTCTGATTTATAACGTGTGGGAGGTTTTCGCGGAAGAATTCAGTGACATTTCCCATGTTTATTGTTGTTACAACTAAATTATCTACTAATTGTGGTTAAACTCATTTATTCATGAGTCATCATAATATCAACAATATATACAATTATATTGTTGATATTATGATGGTCTTAGCGCTCAGAAAACTGGTCGCGGCCGAGATTTATGCCTAATTGGAATTATTAACAAAATTACACAAACAAACAAATTTGGACCAGGGTTATGACCTGATACCTCCGTATTATTAATTAACGTATAATTTTGTCTAATTAATCCTAAGCCTGCACTATAAAAGTTGATCATATAAACAATAGATGCACGTAATCACCCTATTGAAAGACGCCATAACTTTTGTTAATGGCGCCAAATGTCAATTCAGTTCTGACATTTGTGAAGTAAACAGACGTAGAATACAAGTCGACAAGCCATGAATCGGTTTACTCGTCAAGAACGCGGAATAATTCAGAATGAAGCATTTCCGGGTCGCTTAATCTCTCGTTTTGGTGATTTGCACTGGCCGGCTAGATCACCCGATTTAAGCGTTCCAGACTTCTTTTCATGGGGTTTTTGAAGTCGCGGGTTTACGTCAACAATCCTCAGAATCTTGAAGCTCTTAAGGAGATTATTCGCCAAGAATGCGAGAATCTGTCGCCCGAAGTTATGGCAAGAGTGATGGAAAATACCATAAAACGGGACCGCATGGTCATCAACTCCGGCGGCGGCCATTAGGCCGATATCATTTTCTCGACTTAATGGAATAAATCCTAATGGATTAAATAAACATATATCACAAGTAGAACCAGAGTATTTCATTAGAAAAAATTACAGGTAAGAACATCAGGTGATTGCTTTTGCCCCATCTTGTACATATCCATAGATCAACATAAGTGGCTAAATATTATGAATCCTATAATAATTAAAGATTTATTAAAATATACACCTTATTTGGTTACAGACAATGTTTTAAGTCATTTTGTGTATGCTTCCTACTTTTTACGTTAAGACTCCGACAGTAAAATGGAGAAGTATATTAAAAATTACCTAGGAATGAAACGAGATAAATATATAGATAAATATTTATTGTAAAGTAAAAGTACATTTAATTTGTTCTAAATAAAAAAAAATGGTTCGCTTTGATTGATAGCGTTAAAAAGAGATGTGTGCAAAGCAAAAAAAGGCATAATTATGCCTTGTTTCACGATGTGTGGTGCCGTTTTTCAAGCAGCATAATCGTGTATCTATTGTTTATATTATCGAAGGCTGATGTTATTAGTTACACTAGAAAAATCTTAATAAAAAACAAAACAATTTAGAAGTTCGAATTTTTCGTTACATTTGCTAAGAATCCCACATTTGGTAAACGTGGTACCTACCCATCAATAATAAATCGTACTTCTACGATATAGACTAACTATTTTTTTAGGCGTATCTAATAAATCTTGTACCTATTACAACAACGATTTAAACCTCGTAACTGGTTAAAACGACCCGCTCCAACTTCATAAAGATTCTCAGATTAACCCTTTTCAAAAGCCGCGCGAATGCGGGCCATCTTCGTTCTATTGTGCTTGCATTTTGACATTTTACCTTTAAGGTATTTTTATTTTATGATGTTATTTCGCCTGTAAAAAGTAATAAAAAGAAGAACAAAAAATGTTAAGCATGGAAATAGTGAGCGGTTGTTGGTGTATAATTATTTTAGGGTTTTCGACTGTCCTCAAGAGTTTTAAATATTTTTGTAACCAGTACAAACTTCCATGTTCAATATTTTTCAAAGAAAAGCTTATATAAAACTGTGCATACTAAACGAAAATACATAGTTTGCCGATAGCTTGACGTGTTTATGTAACAAGATTCATATGTATCTTAGTATTGCTTAATATGACATGATAATTTATTTAATCTTAGTGTTTGTTGTTATAGTATTATTCTTGGCTTGACATCTATCTATGTATTATGATTGCTGTTGCATATAGCTTGTCGTGCTTGTGTAACGGGATCCATGTGTATGTTAGTATTAATTAGTTAGTATTAGTATGACATGATAATTTATTAAATCTTAATGTTTATGTTGTAATATTATTATTCTTGACTTGATATGATGATTGCTATTAATTTTTTTTTATAATATTGACATTGTGTTTGCAAAATTGTTTTGATTTCGAATGACTTTTGTTTTGAATTGTTCTGTATAGCTACTCCCATTATCATTAGTAACCATTATTTTAAAATGTATTTGTAAGATTTTGTTATTTTGATTGAATGCATGTAAAAAGTTGGTTTCGCTTGTTGGCGCTTTGGTACATACTGTAAGCCAGTGAGTGTCCTGAATAAATAAATAAATAAACAAATATATGTAAATTGTAAAAAAAGATTTAAAATTTGTATTCTATTCGCGTAGACGTGGGTTTGATTCTCACGTGAGGTAGTAACTTCCTACAACGTGTCAATACTCTATGTACGAGTTACGTACATGATTTTAGTTATTTAGGTTTTTGATTTGTTCATAGTTTTACTATCGCGTAGGCGCGATTCAATATTGCACTTTGGTCGCGAGTTCGCGACCTACATTTTATACAGTGACTTTAGGCCAACCTGGCCGAATGCATACATAATTACAGCTAGTGTTCCATTAGAAACCAATCGGTTAACTTGGGAGTTTTCTCAAAAGGTGATGTCAAACCTTTTATCCCTTGGACACTCAATTTGATCTTTACATTTACATTGACGTTGACGTAGCTAAACGTTACACTACAATCATTTCGCTCAATATTTTACACAACTTTAACTCTAAGACTAACTATCAAGTTACGAAATAACATTGGCTGTTCCATACTTACGTATAGCGGTTCACTAAAGAATAGGTACCTACTTACTACCAACCCCTCTTTTCCCTTGAGTGTCGTAAAACGGAATAAAGGCTGCACACACATCCAATAGCATAGAGCGGCGATGAGCTCACCATGAGCTCACCACATATCACGCTGAGCACATGTGCAGTTGTAATATGGTGGATTGCTTCTGCTGTCCTCATTGCCTAGTTGCTATGTAGGTATGTACGAAACGCGTGAGGCCTATGTGTGAATATACACACATCAACATTAATGTAATAATAACAATTTGCGAGATTCATGAAATAATTTATCACAAGTAATCAGAGTTGGTAATGAAGCAAACATCTTCAACTATTTCGCCTTTGGAATCCAACCTCCAAGGCAGATTCAGTTTCTAAACTGATTCAGATAAGTTATAGTTTTGCTACAAGATCGTGTATTTGTAATCAATGAAAATAATTATTGTAAACATAATAAATAATTTATTGAAACAAAACAAATGAAATAATAAAGGCGACAACAACTTAATTACTTACTTAAATAAAATTTAATAACCAAAACATTTACTTACTTTAATATTTCATTTAAATTAATGTTGATGACGTTATTGTTGAAATAGAATGCATTGCCTTTGGTTTACAAAGTAAGCCGTAATTGTATTGAATAAAAATACGTTAAGATTCACCTTTATGGACTAGTCTCATCTCATGACCACGTGCATTATAAAGTTGCATTTCTGGGTTTATACATACAAAACAACATACAAAAACTATCACCAACCAATAAATGTTTTATTATGGTGGTATTATAAAATAAGTATTGATTTAAATGTAAGAGCTTTCACATAACTTACCTTAAATAACTATTTCAGCGTCGCAATTACCAAATATGCCATAACACATGTTTTTCCAGAGCAATAAACGCACGTAATATTTATTCTTATCGAAGTTACGGACATATAGCATCTACGCCCTCAAACTATCACTAGCGTCGCACCCTCATGAATTTCCATGGATAGGTGTTCAAAGATAGGCAGTTAATGGGCCCATTTGAAATATTATAATCACCAAGTCCGACACTGGTACAACAGCATGGTTTTATTTATAGCTTTAGCGCACTTGTATTATTATGTATTCTATGGTGTGGCCGAGTGATCTAGCGCTCGGCTCGATATCCTGGTCCCGGGTTCATTAAAATTAATCAGAGCACTGTTGGGCCTTCGTCGTTTCTGCAGTGCATTGGGCATGTTTGCCGATGCAAGGACTGATGACTTACTTCTACACAATAATGCGAAATAAGTCCTACTTCCTTCACCGTCGCGTTGGGATGGGCCTGGCAGTGTTTTAAAAATGATGTCGGAGAGGCTAGATACTCCTTTTTTTTGCTCGTTTTACTGCTTTGCATGTTATACAAGAAAAGCGGTGAAATGAGTTTTTAAATTATTATTATTAATTTTTTTTTGCGTTACTTATATAGTATTTTAGTTTTTTTAGGGTTCCGTAGCCAAATGTAAAAAAACGGCACCCTTAAGGATTCGTCATGTCTGTCTGTCCGTATATCACAGCCACTCTTTTCCGAAATTATAAGAACTATATTGTTGAAACTTGGTAAGTAGATGTATTCTGTGAACTGCACTAAGATTTTCACACAAAAATAGAAAAAAAAACAATAAATTTTGGGGATTCCCCATACTTAGAACTGAAACTCAAAAACTTTTTTTTCATCTAACCCAACCGTGTGGGGTATCTATGGATAGGTCTTTAAAAATGATATTGAGGTTTCTATTAGGTATCATTTTTTTCCAAACTGAATAGTTTGCGCGAGAGACACTTCCAAGGTGGTAAAATGTGCCCCCCCCCCCCTGTAACTTCTAAAATAAGAGAATGATAAAACTAAAAAAAAATATATATGATGTACATTACACAAATCACCATACAAACTTCCACCGAAAATTGATTTGAACGAGATCTAGTAAGTAGTTTTTTTTAATACGTCATAAATTAATTAATTTAAAAAAAATACACTATTATTAAATCATCGATCAAAGTTACAACGAACTACAAGAACTTGATGTTACTTGCTGCTACGGAACCCTTCATGGGCGAGTCCGACTCGCACTTGGCCGGTTTTTTTTGTATACTTACCTACCAACAATTATTTTTGTTTTTTTGTGTACAACAATCTGAAAATAAACGAATTTAATTTTTTTTTTTTGATTCCCACGTTGAGCAAAGTGTGTTTTCGTATTTTTGGATGCATAGCGCGGGTTTGTAATCGGTCACTAACCCGCATTTGGTAAACGTGGCATCAAATGTAGAGATCACTTGATTTCAATGATGGCGGCCTTTGGCCAGCGGTGGACAGGTTTACAGGTTGTGCTTTACATTACTTAACTTAGGAATGAACTTCTTGGCGGGAAAATGAAGCGTCATGTCTGCGCAGTTTTGTATTATTTTCTATAATTTGTGTTTTGTCGAAAATTAATGTGAAATAATGGTGAATTATTTACTGTTAGTGTTCGTGAACGTGTATGAGTGTTAGCAAATAAAACAAAACAGTGCAACATCACTTTTCAAATTCTCTCAAGATGTCCGTGTGAGATCTCAATAAAGTCCCACAGCTTTATTGGGTGTCGAGGGGTTTCGGGGGAAATCATTTACTTAATGTAAAGAAAATAATAATTACTATTAAAAACTTGACACTGGCCAAATGTGCTGATCGCACGAAGCCATTATTTAAGAGAGAAAAAACTTAGGAATGGTGGGCATTTACCAATGTAGTAGATAGTGGGCATTTAGCAATGTAGTAGTGGTGAGCCCATATATTATCCCACTGCTGGGCAAAGACCTCAATCACAACGATTGCCAAATACGTGAAAAAAATGTACCATGTTTTCTGCAAATAAAAAATCTTTATCTTTATCTTTACGGGTTGGTGATTAAACCCGCAGGGTATACCTTACGAAGAAAAATCTGAAGCTTACTTTGCTTGACCTATATTATAAATAATATGTTTTTGTTATAATATCATCGAAACAAATGTGTAATTTAAATTATTAAAAAGGTTATAATTATACTAAATTAATAATTAGTCTTAAAGGGCATCTTTCAATGTAGAGAACGTCGCGAAGCAGAATGCGTAACCTCCTTTTTCATACAATTCAAATGCAGCTTTTAAATATTCCCAAGAGGGAGTGATTCCAATTACCTACGTTACGTAAGATTATTACCCACAGTTAACAGAAATATTATTAATTTATCCAGTTATCAATCGGCATATTTGTACTGTAACAGAATTGATAACGAATCCATAGAATTGCTTCGTTACTTCAGCGTCTTGTAGTATTTTCATTGAAAACCTCGCAACAATGGATATCGTTTGTGCGGAGAATCTTGATTGGCTGATCAATTAATTATATAAACTGTTGATTTTACTGTATGCCAATGTTTCCATTCAATGGAAGACCAATTAAATTCGGTGCTATTGTACTGGCTTGAGACAATTAAAGCTAACATTTTATTTTTAATTATTTTTTTTTATTTGACGGCCAGGTGGTCGAGTGCTCAGCGACCCTGACTGCGAAACTTACGGTCTTAGGTTCGAATACCGGTAGGGGCAAAATGTTTGTGTGATGAGCACGACCGTTATTGTGACCGAATTACGGATGTTTATTAGTATTTATGTATGTTAATCCGTTGTTCAGTCACCATAATTCAGGCTATGCCTTGTTTGAGGCTGAACGATTGGTGTAATAGTTTGTTGTGTGTTCCGTCCTGGCCTGGCCACGGCTCCAAAAAAGGTAATGGTTTATTATAGGTTATGGTAAAGCCTGCAGTACGCACATATAAATAATCAAATGGCATATAAGTGTAGTTAAGTTTCATATTTTTCTTTTTCATACAAAAATAATTCGACATTTAATTATTTTTATTAAGTGTCTCACATAGTCTCTAATTATATTTTATTAAACCTACAAATCTTTATTTTTATTGTCCTTGGGGGTACTACAAACCCTGCATCATTATATATTGAGTGTATTTATAAACTCCAACGTAGAATACCTGAATTAATAGTTCCAAAATTTATAAAAAATAAAGTTAAAAATGACGACATTGAATTGTTCCGGTACTGTAAAGTGATTAATATATTTGATAAAATTAAGTTTAATATTCTAACAGAATGTAATGAAAATAGTACTACTTTAGTCGAACATTGTAGACCTCCAAAGCTCCGTACAATTTCTGGTTTAAAAAGATATACTTTGCCTAAAACCAATAATGTATTTGGCACTAGAATGTTGAATTGTCAAATTACTATTTACCTTAATGAATTGCCCACTGATTTGCAAGATATGTATAACCAAAACATAACTAGATATAAGCCAAAATTTAAGAAATACTATTTAGAAAATAATTCCTTGTGTCATACTAACCAGAGGTAGGATAGTTATACTTAATGTTAAATAATATAATACATAGTAACACTGTTGTTAAATAATTAATTTATGTAAACTAGCGGCTCTCATATACGGATAAACCCAGTGAGGTTTTTGTGTATGCATCTCTAATTTAATGTATTGTGATGATTTCTTGTATTGGAAAATTAATTTAAAAAAAAAAGCTATTAGAGGTTTTTGCTCTTATATTCAGGTCAGGCGTTTTATGACACAAAGTTTGATCCTTAGACAGAGTCTACCAAAAACTTTTAAAAAAAGGCATAGTGTCGGAAGTTCATGATGCGTACAATCATCACATACCTAAATAATAACATAAAGTTACCTAGTTTATTAGATATGAGCGTAGCCGGGCTAAAAAATGTGGTATATCTGGTGAATTACTGAGGTACTATGTTTTTTCTCTCGGGTACATGAAAGTACACACCTGTACAGCCTGCACACAAAACCGTTACCTCTTTTGGCGCCGTGGCCGGGATAGGACGGAACACACACAGTCGTAAATTAATAATTATTATTATATATTTTACTGAGTCGGGCATACCTCTATGCCATATCATTTCGATAAATCTAGTAACCCTTCAAAGCGGAACGCAACAATGTGAAACAATGATGCTTTGCGGCAGAAGTTGGTGTTAGGGTGAACAGAATCTTACCACGATGCAAGCATACGGAAAACGAGCGTCAGGCTACCGGAAAAATCCAGGCTACTTATGTATCAACATGTATATAATCACGACTATTATCCCCGAAGGGTTAGTCAGAGACTAGGCAATGAGGACCGCAAAAGCAACCCTCTGCCATAGCGACTGCACATGTGCTCAGCGTGACAGGTGGTGAGTCCATCGCCGCTGTATGCTGTTGGGTGTATGTGCAGTCTTTGGTCCGTTAGTCGCCTTTTACGACACCCAAGGGAAGAGAAGGGGGTGGTAGTATTCTTTCACCGCAACGCGACGCGGTTACAGGCTACTTATGTATCAACAAATCCTAAATACTTTCCTAAACGCCGGACCAGCGGGTCTAACGGCTAAAAAAGATGGATATGGACATGGGCTTCATTTGACATTTGAAGCCCATATTTTGTCCTTATATGGGCATATTATGGGCTTCAAATGTCAAACGAAGCCCATGTCCATATCCATATTTTTTAGCCGACAGGGTAGCTGGTAATTTAACCCTGGACCTCCGGTTACCGGGTGAAACGCTTAGATGCCTGGTTTTATGTATTTAAATAAAAAAATTGATTCGCCAAATGTGTTTCTAAACGGCTCGACTAATTGACTGATTCTTTATACGTACTTATGTTTACTTATGTTTGGAATGCTCAGGACAAGGTCGGTAATAAAGAAAGCTTTTGGAATTTCGTCACGAGATACGCATGTTCTCGTGAACGAAGACGCGGACGGGCCACTAGTTTACCTTAAAAACATAACCAAAGTAGCTTTGTTCTCAATAGCTGTGTGTTCCAGAAAAAATCGCCTAAAAAGTACCATCGCATGCATCCATCACCCGTCGAGTACTAACGGCTAATTCGTTAGCTCTTTCTCAAAGTAACGCTTGCCTGAACGTCTACGCAACACTTCATTAATCTCAACGAGTTAACGCGTGTAGGATTTTCTTTTCCGAAAAACACTTGTACACTTGTAAACTGTAGCCACAGTTCATTAGACTGTAACTGACTATACATTAAGTCGTTGATCATTATGTACATATACTCAGCGAGCGAAAAAACATAGAGATCGTACCGAACAGTTACCTCTATTTGGCCCCACTAAAAAGTATCCCGGGCTTGTATTTCTATAATACATGCATGCATATAATCACGGCTATTATCTCCGAAGGGTTAGTCAGAGACAAGGCAAAGAGGACAGCAAAAGCAGTCCTCTACCATAGTCCACTTTTCACCAAATAGCCACTACACATGTACGTACTCAGCGTGACAGGTGGTAAGACCATCGCCGCTCTATGCTGTTGGATGAATGTGCAGTCTTTAGTCCGTTAGTCGCCTTCTACGACACCCAAGGGAAGAGAGGGTGTGGTAGTACTCTTTTACCACGCGACACGGTTGAAAAGTATACCGGGCTTGTATTTCTAATAAAACTAAATCAAAATTCTGAGAAATTTCGTAAGTGTCCGTTGTATATTTTTTTATACTAATTATGAGTAAGAGTAATTACTTATAATATTTTTTTTTTTTTTTTTATCAAAGAGGGAGGCAAACGAGCAGGCGGGTCACCTGATGGAGAGTAATCACCGCCGCCCATGGACACCCGCAAAACCAGAGGAATCGCAGACGCGTTGCCGGCCTTTAAGGGAGGAATAGGTTTAAGGAAGGAATAGGAATTGGGAGGAGGGGGGGGGGGGGGGGGGGGGGGAAAGGGCCTCCGGAACCCTCACTGGTCGGACGAAACACAACAGCACCAAGTGCCATTATTTCACGCCGAATATTAGTGAGAGGGTGGTATTACGCCGGGCGAGCCGGCCCAATGTGTGCTGCAACGCAGCGTGGCTCTACCACTCAGTTGGTGTCACTCATTTAGCACCACCCAGGGATCACGTGTAGGGTCTCAAGGGTAAACCTACGGACGCGAGCAACTTTGACCCCCAAAATAAATAATAATTTGTTATATATGTGTTTCTACAGGCAATGTTGATTTCAGCTTGTGTTCTAAACGTAAATACTTATTTGTGTTGCGCAAGTGTGTAAGTACATAATTATTACATAGCGAGGGGAGGTGGGACAGTGCACTGAGGAGGCACTGGATCACCGCCCTAATAGATCCTAATGTAAATCAAATTTATTTTTTTAATAGGTTAAATATTGTAAGTATTTTATTGTATTTTTAGTAACATAGATGTAAGAACTCTATTACCTACTATTACTAACATTTTATTTATTTATTTTATATTAATTGGATCTGGTTATCTCAATAAATAAATATTATTATTATTATTTTAGCATGTAGGTACGTTGTTGGGTACGTCAGCAGAAACACCCAATCCTGTGAAATTGTCTTTTTTTTTCTCTTCAATAATGTCTTTGTACAGTCAACACAATAGCCAGTGTCAAGTAAGATATTAAAGTAAATATATTTTCTTTGCATAAAGTAGATGACAATGAATGATAATGAACGTTTAATGGTAAATGATATTCCCCCAACCCCCTTCAGACTCAATAAAGCTGTGGGGACTTTATTGAGATCTCTCATCATCTAAGCTCCAGGCATACGGTTTGCTCGCTCAGTTCTGTACCTGAATTGCTAGCTTCCTGCATGAGCGTAGAATCCGTGTCCTTTGGGATGGATGCGCTTCGCGGTTCATGTCAGTGAACGCTGGTGTTCCTCAGGGCTCCGTTCTATCCCCCACGCTGTTCCTTCTGCATATCAATGACATGCTTCCTCTTGGAAGCATTCATTGCTATGCAGATGATAGCACAGTGCTTGGGGGATATAAAGGTCACCCAACGGCTGGGCGGTTAGACACCGAAATGAAGCGAGCAAATCTTGTCATTGAGCTCGATCGGGTGTTGGACCTCATTTCTAAATGGGGCTCCGATAATCTGGTGGAGTTCAATGCCAAGAAAACACAGGTGTGCGCGTTCACAGCGAAAAAGTCGCCATTCCTTTCCCTTCCCTCTCTTCAGGGTACATCTCTAGGCCTGCAGAGCAGTATTAACATGCTCGGTATGGATATCCGCTGCGATCTGAACCAAAAGGATAACATCGAAACCGTAATTAAAAATGCCTCACGTAAACTCGGTGTCCTGAACAAGGTGCGGCGATTCTTCATGCCTGATCAGTTGTGTCTATTATACAAGACACAGGTGCGGTCTTGCGTGGAGTATTGCTCTCACCTTTGGGACGGCTCCGCAAAGTATCTTCTCGATGCCTTGGACAGATTGCAGCGCCGCGCTGTGCGCATTATCGGCAATGCGGAGGTCACTAAAACTCTCGAGCCTTTGCAATTGCGTAGAGATATTGCGTCACTCAGCGTCTTTTACCGTTTAAACCATGGCGAATGCTCTGAAGAACTCTTTGACCTCATCCCTCCTTCTCCCTTCCTCCATAGGAGTACGCGTTCTGCTCTCCGGAGTCACCAATTTACAGTTTCTAACATTCCATCACGCACAAAGAAATTTGGTGACTCGTTTCTTTGCCGCACTTCCAAAAGATGGAATAGTCTACCAGCACACGTATTCCCTCCTACCTATGACATAGGGTCCTTCAAACGAGGCGTGAAGAAGCACTCTGTGGGCCGGCAGAGTGAGGGTGACTGATGCTACGTCTCTTACGCTGCAGAGAATTTGTGATTTGTGTGTGTGAAAGTGATGTTGCACTGTTTTATTTGCTAGCACTCATGCACGTTCACGAACACTTAACAGTAAATAATCCACCATTATTTCACATTAATATTCTACAAAACACAAGTTATACCTAGAGAATAAAACAAAACTGCAGACATGATGCTTCACTTTCTCGCCAAGAAGTCCTAACTGACTATAAAAGTATGAGCAGTATTGTAATCGATTAAAAAATGGCAGCCCAGTTCAGGTCAGTGAGGTCTCTTTCCCTTTCATGTGCGCCTTAACGCCCCTCTGTGAAGGGCTCTCTGGTCTCAAAGACCGCAATCAAGATATGAGAGGGTTTCTCCGTTTTGTAACTGCACATAGTTTTAAAGCGCGGCTTTGCACGCTTCGCTCGTCGTGACTGCCTTGTGTGAGATTCATTTTATTGTAGCAATTTATTAATTTAATGTAAATTACATAACCATGTTTTCCCGATGCCTTGAAAAGGTTATGTAACTAGCAGAACATCTTTAAAACACAAACACATTTCTGTATGTTATTGTACCTTTTGTTACAAATTTAAATGGAATAAATGTACAAATACATAACTCTAGGCAAACCAACAGATATATTAATTATTAATCGGGCCGTCATTCTAAATTCGATCGCAGTAACGACAGCTAAATTTTGTATGAATTTAAAAGTACACACACACTGCCATCACATAAAATTATTTAGGTTTAAATTATAATGCCGACATTTGAAGGCGATTATTATAGTGGCTCACTAAGAATATACACATATCACGCTGAGCACATTTGCAGTTATAATTTGGTGTGTCGTAGACTATGGTGGTGGACTGCTTCTGCGGTCCTGATTGCCTAATAGTCTCTGTATAACCCTTTGGGGATATTATAATAAAAAAAACAATAAATTTCATTAACCGAGTCGCGTAGAGGTGAAAAAATATTACCACCCCTTCTCTTCCTTTGGGTGTCGTAAAATGTAACTAACGGACTATAGACTGCACATACATCCAACAGTGCAATGTGGAGCGGCAATGGGCTCACTACCTGTCACGCTGAGCACATGTGCAGTCGCTATTTGGTGAAAAGTGGACTGCTTTTGCTGTCCTCATTGCCTAGTCTCTGACTAACCCTTCAGGGATAATAGTCGTGGTTATACGTATGTATGTATGAGAATTTCACAACTGTCACATAAATCATAAAATCATAAATCATTTATTGCCAAAAATATGGTACAAAGTGCTGTTATATCAGTTTGTAAGTCTCACATATTTGACTGTCGTACAGCATGCAATATTAGGTACATAATTTCATTTCATTCATCCCCAAACTAAGCATAGCCCGAACTATGGTGATTGAATAACAGGTATAACTTACATAAACTAATAAACATCCATGACTCGGTCACAAATGCTCGTGCTCACCACACAAACATTTGACTTTACCGGGATTCGAACCCGGGACTGTGGGTTGCGAGGGTCGCTGACCACTCGACCACTCGGCCGTCATGATTTTATTATTTTTAACATTTAAATAGTCGTGATCTACCTATTTATGTATGTAAAAATTACTGAACCGATGTTCAGTTGTGATTATGTTCCCGTTGTGACATTGAAAGCGGTATTGGCTGCGCTCCGGGAAGCGACGCGTCCGGTTTCCCCACGCGAGCTCGCGTTTCCGCCTGAACTTGGGAGTGTACTGTTTTGTTGGCGGCTTGATACGATTAGCTTACGACTTGGCATAAGCATAACTGTAGCTTTCTGCTTTATCGTACACAATTTGACTCGAATCTGCTCGAAAGACGATTTTTAATCCCAATACATCTGCTAACTACATAACTATAACACAATTTACATTGATTGAATTATTTTTTAACGACTCAAGCACTTGTCTCGACATCCGGAGGTCGCGGGTAGGGTTATCATCTGTGCGGATTAGTCCGGAAATGTCCGGAATTTTAGACTCTAGTCCGGACTTTATCCGGATTTTGGAATATGAGTTTTTTTTTCTCTTTTGACTATCTGCTCCACAGCAATCTGTTCCAGAAACCATAAGTTGCTCATCTGACTGATAATTTAATATCCGGAGTGACTAGTGCTTAGAGAGAACCAGGTTTTATAGGTACTGATTACTCTCATTTGATGTTGGAGAATCTGATTGGGAGAATGGGCATGTCCTGTCTCTTTAATCTTATATGCCGCTGGCTGCCATTTCCGCTCAGTGAGGATGCAAGTTCGTTGGTGTGTCGTGATAGTATTTTCTGGTAGCTTTCGCTGTATGAGGTGATTTCCTGCTTTACTGTTTTAATCTTTAGGTCTTGATAAATGTACTTGTTGCTAGTAACAAAAATACAAATTATGCAATATCAAATAAGTCTTTTAATCTTTATTAACTTCTCTTTTATCTAAAAACAAAATATAAAAAGTTAGTAGGTAATGATTTTTTTTATACAAAGCCCGGCAAATGACCCCACTCCACCTGATGTTAAGTGGAAATGAAGTCCAGGCGCGAGGACAACTGGTGCAGCGTAAGAGACGTAGCATCAGTCACCCTCACTGCCGGCCCACAAAGTGCCTCTTCACGCCTCGTTTGAAGGACCCTATGTTTCCATTAAGTGACTAAAAAGTCCGGACTTTTATCGTAATGTCAGGCTTTTCGTCAGGACTTTTCAAATTCCTAAATGGTAACCCTAGTCGCGGGTTCAATTCTCAAGTGGTGTAAAGTGTGTTTTCGGCTTGTTCGATGTCCAAGTCATTAGGTGAAAGAATACTACCATCCCCTCTCTTCCCTAGGGTGTCGGAACGGAACGGACTAAAGACTGCACATACATCCAACAGCATAGAGCGGCGATGGGCTCACCACCTGTCACGCTGAGCACATGTGCAGTCGCTATTTGTTGAAAAGTGGACTATGGCAGAGGACTGCTTTTGCTGTCCTCATTGCCTAGTCTCTGACTAACCCTTCGGGGATAATAGTCGTGATTATATGTATGTATAGCCCGGGTTTGTGATCTCTCATCACCATCATCATCATCATTGTAGCGATGATTTGGTTTTAATGATGGGAGGCATTTGCCATCCAGTAGGAGAATATTATAGGCTGTACTTTTTAAAAAAATAATTTGCCTACTGGTCAGCTGACCGAGAGTAGGTACCAGTATTTTTTTTTATTTTCTAAGTATTTAATGACGAATGACTTTATTTTTTTAAGTAAGACACTCTTTTTTGACGACCTCCTTGTTCGAGTGGTTTGTACACCGGTTTTCATGGTGTCGTCATCTCTGAGGTCCTGGGTTCGATTCTCGGTCGGGTCAATTTAGAAATTATTGTTTTCTAAATTGTCTCGGGTCTGGGTGTTTTCTATGTATAATAAGTAGTAGACATTTCAGTAAGTACTCTTGTTTCTTTAATTAAGTAATCTCTTCTTAAAATTAATAAAAGTTACAAAAAAAAATTAAACTGATGTCGTAATAAAATACTTAGAAAAGCAAAAAAATGTATAGCTCGAAAACTACCAAAAATCGCTGAACATACATGGGGGGTTCAATAGATATAGTTATGGTAGTCCCCTATCACCACGCATTGGCTTGACACCTAACAAGAAACACCCTGTATATATAGGCACAGTAAGACATCATAGTGTAGTTCCTATGATTTTATTGATTCAAATAGCCAACCTACGTGCAAACAATAACAAACAATAAACAAACTTTTACAAATTGCAATGTACGCTCTAAATAGGCGTCCTTAAAGTCTAATTTTAATTAACCATCTCCCCAGGTTGTAGTCAAAAGCCAACCGCGACACCGCTGCAGGGCCGAGATTAAAGGGTTATTAGCCTGGCGCTTCAAAGCCTTCGGCTAGCTGTAAGCTTTAGTCCAAAAGCTATCTAGTTTATACCGGTTTCTATGAATTTCAAATGAAGAACTACCTTAAGGGGGTTCACGCTTTCCCATACAAACTTTCAAGTCGACATTTTTGAAAACAAATTAGCCGATTTTAATGAAACTTTGCATGCTACAGAAACATACACAGATCTAAATAGTTTGTTGAAAACATTTTTAAAAAACGTTCATTTAGCTGTGTTATTGTGATTTAAAGTCCACTATAGAAAGTTTAAAATCTCAATAACTCAGTTAAATTAACGTTTTTTATAAATGTTTTTAACAAACTATTTAGATTTTAGTATTTTCCTTAAGCATGCAAAGTTTCATTAAAATTGGCTTATTGGTTTTTAAAAATATCGACTTCAAAGTTTGTATGGGAAACCGAAATGTGTAAACCCTCCCTTTCCTATGTATCTCTATAAAAAAATCACCAAAATCGGCTTAGCGGCTTATGCTTGAAAACGTAACAGACAAACAAACTCAATTTCACTCTTTTATTACCTATACTAGAGCCCGCCGCCGCCGGCGACTCAAGAGTTCAGCTATTTTGTATACAGTATCTTTTTTTTAGAATTTCAATAATAGAAACATTATTAACTAAGACCTAAATATAGAATATTGAGTACCTTCTGCAATCCGTACGGCCCTTGTACAAGGACTGACCAATTGAGGCTTACGCCCGCGACCTTTCTACTTCCGGGACTTTGCTCCTTCAATGGGTTCCTTTTTGTATTTAACATTTTCGACATAAGTACACACGGCGTCAGATCAACCTACCCTAAACTGTCAAATTTATCCAATTAATATTGACCCTTAGCTCCAAACGATAAAGTTCAAAATTGTTTGTAGAAATTTTACAGTTTTGGGTAGGTTGATCTGACGCCGAGTGTACATACATATAATCACGACTATTATCCCCGAAGGGTTAGTCAGTGTTAGGCAATAAGGATAGCTAAAGCAGTCCTCTACCATAGTCCACTTTTCACCAAATAGCGACTGCACATGTCTCAGCGTGACAGGTGGTGAGCCCATCGCCGCTCTATGGTGTTGGATGTATGTGCAGTCTTTAGTCCATTAGTTGCCTTTTTACGACACCCAAGGGCTCTTCCCTTGGGTGGGTGGGGGTGGTAGTATTCTTTCACCGCTACTTAATATGTTAGAATATGAAATAAATACTTAATGTAATCCTACTTACTACTCATATTATAAACGCGAAAGTTTGTAAGTATGGATGGATGTTTGTTACTCTTTCACGTAAAAACTACTAAATGGATTAGGATGAAATTTGGCATACAGATAGTTTATAACCTAGATTAACACATAGAATACTTTTTATCCCGATATTCTCACGGGAACGGGAACCACGCGGATGAAACCGCGAGTGGCCGCTAGTAAAAAATAAAAAATTAATCAGTCTTCTCCATACATTAATTGTTAGCGTTCAGCTCGACATCGGATGTACCGGGTCAATACCCAGTGGTGTCTTTTCGGACTTTTCGACTCATAGTCTGTGTTTATGATCGATTAGTACTATTCAAACAATTAACTTTAATTCGATGATAAATTGTTTTGACGCAAATATAGCCGCGGATCTCCTTATCAATTACCTAACTTCTGCAATTGACCAACATACTAAAGCTGTTTATATTCCCAAAAGAAATAGAATTAACAACTCCTGGGTCACTAAGGGGCTTCTGCGTTGCTCAAGGAATAGGGACAACTTACATAAAAAACTAAAACAGGATCCCGAAAATGAGGTATTAAAAATTACTTACAAGAGATACCGAAATTATTGTAAGGCTCTCACAAAAAAAACAAAGTGTGTACACGACAAGCGAGAAATCGAGAACGCTGCGGGTAATAAGAGGAAGCTATGGGACGCTATTAAAGCTGTTACCTGTTTTAAGAAAGTTACTGACTATTCTTCCAGTTTGATCTCTACGGCCGACCCAGTGGAAAGCATCAATAAAGTTAATGAGTTCTTTGCTCATGTAAGACGTAACCTAGCTCAAAAAATATTAAATTCAAGCCAACCTGATATACCTGCGATTCCAAATGAGAATACATCTTCACCTATCAATTCTCTTGCCTTACTTCCTGCAGACGAAGATGAAGTTGAGAGCATAATCTGTGGCCTAAGGGATAATTGTGCAGTGGGAGTGGATGGAATATCAAGTACAATTTTAAAAAGATACCGTCGTTTACTCACCGCTTCCATTACCCATATTTGTAATCTTGCTCTCTCAACTGGAGTATTTCCCCAGGCGTTTAAAACAGCTCTCATAAAACCTATCCATAAGTCAGGTGAAAAGGAATGTGTTAACAACTTTAGGCCCATTTCAGTTCTTACAACATTGTCAAAAGTTCTCGAACGTCTCATGAACAAGCGATTAACATCTTTTTGGAAACTAATAACCTTCTTTCGTCGTCGTAGTACGGATTCCGAGGTAGCAAGTCGACAAATGATGCTGTGCACGATTTGTCAAACTCTATTGTTACTAGCTTAGACAAAAAAAGAAGTGTCTCACTATATTCCTTGACCTAGCCAAGGCCTTTGACACCGTTTCCATTCCACATCTGTTAAAGAAGCTAGAGGAATTGGGTGTGAGAGGTTGCCCTTTGGGTTTGTTTGGTGATTATTTGACCAACCGCAAACACCGCGTCAAAATTGATCATTGGATCAGTCAAGAGCAAACGGTTGATTTCGGCTTGCCGCAGGGAAGCATAAATGGTCCCACCCTTTTCCTGGTTTATGTGAATGGCCTCTGTAATATGAAACTCCACAACGGCAAATTGCTTGCATTCGCTGACGACACAGCTCTTTTTTTTAGTGGCGATAGCTGGGAAGAAGTTTTCTACAATGCCCAGACTGGCTTAAGGAGAGTATGTGCATGGCTGCATGACAATGTCTTGACCCTAAATACATCGAAGACTAAATACATTGCATTCGCGCATAGATCCAATCAGATTCCCCCACCATCCTTTTCCATCAGCGCCCTTGTCGTTTGGGATCCGTTATCTGTGACTGTCCTTCACTCCAAAGAACTGATACTATAAAATACCTTGGTATTACCATCGACCAAACACTTTCATTTAAACCGCATATCTATGTCCTTGTGTCTTGGCTGCGGAAACTAATTTTTATATTTAAAACCTTAAGACACGTAGCTGACCGCAAGACAATCAAAATGGTCTACCATGCTCTCTGCCAATCCGTAGTTGAGTATTGCATCACGTCTTGGGGTGGTGTAACTAAGACTTATCTTATCCTCCTTGAGAGAGCTCAGAGAGCTGTACTAAAGGTGGGAGCTGGTCTTCCATATCGCTTCCCCACAACTTTGCTCTATAAGGACTGGGATGTGCTGACAATAAGACAAATTTTCATACTGCAAGCTGCCATAAAAAAACACTCCCAATTGCTGTACGATCCCCATCAAATGGATGATAAGCGAAAGAAAGCTAATGTCTGTCCTACACCATTATTTCATACAAGCCATTCTCATCATTTCTTCTGCTTCTTTGGCTGCTACATATACAATAAAATAAATAGTTTGTTGAATATCTATCCCCTTTCAAAACTGAACTGCAAACGCACAATCACGAACTGGCTCAAGACGCTAACATATAAAGAAACCGAAGACTTTATTATCCCAAAAGTGTAATTACTACAATAATCGGACCCCTTCTCTCTCTAAGGCTTTGTTGAAATATACTTGCGCTGTGTATTAACACACACGTACATCACGGATCCGCACACTTTTATACACACACTCATTAACACATCCCTCACTCAGGGGCTTCATCATATCTTTTGTTTGTGTTATATCAATAAGTAGGTAATAATGTAATAGTTATAGTTTGCTTAGAGTCCGCGGAATGGGGCACTGGTGACCTGTGGTCTACGGGTTTTTTCAAACCTATCACAAGCACCAGTCTCTCACAAGGGGTACTTATGGGTTCTATTTATTGATAATTTGCCATTATCTCTGTACAACGTAAGCCTTGTGATGAGAAATAAATTAAAATTGAATTGAATTGAATTGTAGAGCTGACTTGATTTCAATAATATTTTTAAAACTGCCCTGAAGGGGATAGAATATCACCTGAAATGACGAAGGTTAATGTGCGTTGCTTGTCTTGTGCTCTTGTTATAATATTTTTTTTATTGTTTGCTTGCTCATGTGTTTACATAGGTACGTAAAGAACTTGTTTTTTTCCTTTGTTATTTATAGGTAATAAAGAAAATAATACGTTCCGCCACTTATGTTTAAGTATTATATCTTGAACAATCGCCATTAATTGTTAAATATTTGTAATAAAACTGCTTAAGCATTTGCATAGCCGGTAGTCAAAGGTGGTAAATTCAAAACTACTTAATGCTTAAAAAAATTGCTCTAGCAGTCGTACGTATAGTCGTCGGATAGCAAAAGGTCGTAAGTTCGAAATTTACTTGAGACAATAATGTACTATTTTACCTTAACTAAGATTAAATTTTTCTATTTCCGCCTACAAAGTATAAAAAGGAACCCTAAAAATTATCGATAGCCACTCAAGGTATCCACTAGAACGCAAATGGAGTCCCTTCTTATTTGCGAGAGATGAAAGCTTATTTGCAGAGACATCACTTCAGCGCAAGCTTTTAATGTTAACTTATAGAATTTACGTATTTTCAATATTAATTAACCGTGTTGCGTAGCGGTGAAAGAATACTACCACCCCCTCTCTTTCCTAGGGTGTCGTAAAAGGCGACTAACGGACTAAAAACTGCACATACATCCAACAGCTTAGAGCGGTGATGGGCTCTGTCAGTGACAGACTGTCACGCTGAGCACATAATGCAGTCGCTATTTGGTGAAAAGTGGACTATGGAAGAGGACTGCTTTTGAGGTCCTCATTGCCTAGTCTCTGACTACCTGTTCGGGGATAATACTCGAGATTATTTATGGATGTATGTATATACTAGCGCCCGCTCGCTGTTTCACCCGCGTGGTTCCAGTTCCCGTGGGAATATCGGGATAAAAATTATCCTTTGTGTTAATCCAGGTTATAAACTATCTGTATGCCGAATTTCATCCAAATCCATTTAGTAGTTTTTACGTGAAAGAGTAACCAATATATACACTCACAAGCTTTCGCCTTTATAATATTAGTGTGATTAGCGGCCGCTCGCGGTTTCACCCGCGTGTTTTCCCGTTCCCGTAAAAATATCGGAGTAAAAAGTTTCCTATGTGTTAATCCAGGTTATAAACTATCTGTATGCCGAATTTCATCCAAATCCATTCAGTAGTTTTTACGTGAAAGAGTATATATAATAATCTCGACTATTATCCTCGAAAGGTAAGTCAGATGCAAGGCAATGAGGAAAGCAAAAGGAGTCCTCTACCATAGTCCACTTTTCACTAAATAGCGACTGCACATGTGCTAAGCGTGACAGGTGGTGAGCCCATCGCCGCTCAGCGCTGTTGGATGTATGTGCAGTCTTTAGTCCGTTAGTTGCCTTTTACGACACCCAAGGGAAGAGAGGGGGTGGTAGGAAATAATTACTAGTAACATGAAATAAGTAGCTGACTGTACATACTACGTCAGATTTTCACGATAGAGCGAGTTGACGACAAAAAAAATAGGTAAAATTGGAAGGTGCTATCTCGCGCGTACGTGCCAGTTGACGAATAAGTCCTGTCACCGCATTGCGACTTGGTCATACTTACTACTAAAACAAATTCGCGTCACTGTAGAAATAAGTTTGGGAAGCCATGGGCAAAACTTAATTTTAATACATAAAGAACAGTGAGTAATTAAGGAAGCCTCATGTTACGGCCCCTCACGATGTTACCAAAATTTAATCAAACTAGATTTAATTAAGTCTAATTAAACAAGGTGTTTGTTATAAAATGCGGTTGAATTAAGTTGGGCTTGCAAACTAACGAGGTGTTACAACTTAACTAAATTAAGGTCAATGTTAATGAAGAAATAAACAGCTATGGAGATAGGAATAATATTTAAACGTTAAGTAAATAACCTATTTACTTACATACCGTCAACCTATACATAGATATGAGATATGTGTGGTAATTTACACTACATGAAATAAAAACATGAGCCCCGTAAAATGAGATTACAATTTACGTTTTTACTTACAAATTTATAAATACTATGTTTTACTACAGGGCAAAATTAATTTATGACAATCTAGAAATCGGAAAAGACAATGTAGTGAGAAAAGTTACACTAGCAGGATTTGAACCTGTATTCTTTTACGTTTCTCTTCAAACAATGCTTTAAGGGTGGATTCGACCAAACTGGAATAAGGTCTTATACCTAGACTGAACGCCGAATTTGCATACACTAATCTCGGAGTAAGTCTTATTCCAGTTTGATCGAATCCACCCTAAATCAACTTGTTTAGTTCGAAACTTAAATTGTATATTGGTGGTTATTCATAATTTCCTTTAATTTGTATCCAAACAATATAAATACTACAAAATATAGAGCCGACTTCTGTCCCTAATAAATATGAATAAATTAAATGCCTCGATCGACTAATAAAGGAATTGCATTTCAAAAGGTGATCTATAGCTGACATCTACACGCATTACCAGTTACTCATCTGGGTGCTGCCTATCGGGTAGCTTAACATTAGCGATCGTCGCTAAGAATGCGTGACCGCAGCGCCGACAATGAAAGTGTCCCATTCCGACGTTTGGTTGGTGAAATCGATTCAAACTTGCCCAACTATGTGCATCAGTTAATTCCTTTAAAACTTTGACATTTAAATTTTGATGTCTGACGAATAGTTTGAAACGGTCGGCCGCAAGTATTTTGTCATAATTGAATTAGGTCAAATTGTACGTTGTTTCATTGCTTTGCAAGTTCTATGATGGTGGAATACCGGTTCCGGAAAGTCAAGGAACACTTTATGACATATCTACTGATATATAATCATGTAGGGTAGCCGAGAAAGAACACTACCACCCCCTCTCTTCCCTTGGGTGTCGTAAGAGGCGACTAAAGGACTAAACTGCATTTGGTAGTTTACATTCAACAATATAGAGCGGCGATGGGCTCACCACCTGTCACGCTGAGCACGTGTGCAGTCGTTATTTGGTGAAAAGTGGACTATGTTAGAGTACTGCTTTTGCTGTTCTCATCGCCTAGTCTCTGACTGACCCTTCGGGGATAATAGTCGTGATTATGTTATGTTATGTTTTGATATATAAAGATAAAGATAAAATATTCTTTATTGTACACCAAATAAACAACAAAAGGACAAACACAAAGTAACATACAGGTGGCGGCCTTATCGCTAAAAAGCAATATATCTACTTTACACTTTCTTGATCGCTATTTAATTTTGTTATTATGAGCTTTGTGTTGGCGACAGATTATAAATACAATACTACCAGCCCATCTCATCCCTTGGGTTTCGTAAAAGACGACTAACGGACTGAACATACATTCATCCAACAGCATGAGCAGCGATGGGCGCATCACCGCATGTTTATTTGTTATTTGTTATTTGGTGTAATTATATTTATTATAAATAATAACCGTGTCGTAGGTAGCGGTGAAAGAATACTACCACTCCCTCTCTTCCCTTGGGTGTCGCAAACGACGATTAACGGACTAAAGACTGCACATACTACCAACAGCATAGAGCTCGCTCTTTGGTGAAAAGTAGACTATAAAATAATCCTACTAATATTATAAACGCGAAAGTTTGTAAGTACGGATGGATATTTGTTACTATTTCACGTAAAAACTACTTAATGGATTTGGATGAAATTCGGCAAACAGAAAGTTTATAACCTGTATTAATACATAGGATACTTTTTATCCCGATATTCCCACGGGAACGGGAATCACGCGGGTTATACCGCGAGCGGCCGCTAGTAATAAATAAAATTATTACTGTTAGCAATCGGAACCTTTTTGCGTAGGAATGCCGCACGCCATGGTGGGATCGTTGGGGATACATAATTATTTGGTTGTTACAAAAATGTGCATAAGAATTTTCAATAGGAAGTTTTATTCGGCAACATTTCAAAGACAAAGGTTTACGCGCACCATATGTTTTATGGAGGAAGTACGCATTAAGTTTTAGTGTTTTGGAATGTTGTCCTTCCTTATTCCTTCAATTTTCTTTCTTAATGGCTTGGTGCGGTTAGCATGTTCCGCCAGTGTTAGGTAAGTCAAAGTCAAAGTCAAATTATTTATTCAATGTAAACCTTTACAGGCACTTATTGACGTCAATACAAATAATAATAAAAAAAACAGATAGCTAACTTATAGTTAAGACTTAACAACTAATCTAACGAGCTTATAGTCTGTGCCAGACAAATGCGCATCGCTACCCCCAGTACCACTGCACGCCGAAACAGAATCGCGTTGAACCGAAATATAAGCCGTGGTCATAGAATTGTGTAAACATACGTATCCTGGTACGGTAACAGAGACAATTACAAAAAATTACTTAGCACAAAGTAGTTATGATAGTGAGTGAAAATAATATGTACGAGTAATTACTATTGTTTAATGGTAAATATTCCCCCAAACCGTTAGTGAAGTTGTGGGACACTAAGATCTCACACGGACTTCTTTAGAGAATATGAAAACTGATGTTGCACTGTTTTGTTTAATTTGCCATCGCGAGGTTTCGGTTTTTTAGTTGTTTATAAATAAAGATAAAGAGAAAAATATACATCCAGATATAGTAGGTGCGAAAGAAAACCAATGCAGAAGAAGTACACGTGGTCGTAAAAATAAGAGCAGAACGAATGACAAAAAATAAGAAAAAAATAAGGATGTGAACTTCCAAAATGAGGCATTGTGAAGCTCCGTGACTCTTTAATGATATGCCAAATCGGCGAAAAACATTAACAATGGCAGAGAGAAAACATTTCGTTGACCCTGCCTCATAAAGGCCAAGGAAAGGTCTGTTTGGACCCAATGATTTTTCTTTTACTTTGTGCGGATCGTAATCTATCTTTATTAAAAGTAATCACGGTTACTTCAACCGTATGTAGTATTTAAACATTTATAATAATATTATGTATTATAGCCGTGTCTCGTAGCGGTGAAAGAATACTACTTACCCCCTCTCTTCCCTTGGGTGTCGTAAAAACGACTAACGGACTAACACATTTATATGAGGACCTCCTTGGTCGAGCGGTTTGTGCACCGGTTTTCATGGTGTCCCTATCTCTGAGGTCCCGGGTTCGATCCGCGGTCGGGTCAGTTAAGAAATAATTGTTTTTCTAAATTGTCTCGGGTCTAGGTGTTTTCTATGTATAATAAGTATGTATTTAAGTATTTTAATCTGTTTTTAATGTTTATCCGTTGTCTATTAACCATTTAATGAGTTTCATACCGAAGCTTCTCTTGGGCTAGATAATTGGTGTGAGTGTAGGAAAGTTTTAAGTTTAAACATAAAATATATATAAACTTAAAACATATATAAAAGAGACAAACTTACAATGAAATGTTATAAAACACTTAATGAAAACACGCGTTACATGACATATAGGAAAGTAAGTTTATCTCTTCAGCTTTCCCTAGCTGTGACGTAGAAAGAGACTCTGCGGGACTAATTTCTAACTTCATCAACTTTTGAAGCGGACAAATTTTGAATTCAGAAAAGTGTGCTCATGCATAAACTTATTGCTCCAAATATCAAAATCAGATTACCGAGGGACCTTTTAAAATAGTAGGTAGAATCAGAAATCAGTGTACCGATTATGATTTTTCTATTCAGGACGAAATCGAGTTCATAAATAGAAAAAGTTTATTGGAAACTCACACACGGGCCCGGCCAAGTTTAATCGAGTTAGCCCACTCACACTTCACTTTTATGAAGTGGCAAGTCATCTACATCTTAAGAGTGTCGTATTACCTTCTTTTTAACGTACTTTAAAATTCGTAATATTTGATTATTTGCGTTAAAAACGCTCAAACAAACTCAAAAAATGTTTAAAATATTGTAAAATATATTTTCGTTCAGATCTCTATGAATGTTAATTCTAAAAGTTTTAATAAGAAACTGTTGCTATAAAATGTTGTCAAAAGCGATGAAAAATTTCGTCAGTCTAACCAATACCACGGTGGCGGTGGTCAACGCAGCCGCCCTGTTTGCGGAGGTCCTGGATTCGATTCCCACCTGAGGTATAGACTTTTCAACGTTTCGTTATCTTTATACTTATAAATGTTATATTAACCCTTAGGGTGCCTGGTGGGTCTGTCAGACCCGTCACTTTAAATAGTTATCGATATTTATTAAATTTGAAACTCAGCGTGGGTTGCCCCTGAGTAGCTTGGCAATAAAGACTATGGCTCATTTTGCCACCGCCCGTGCAACCTTCAGAGCACTTGTGTCCGAGTAGCACGTTTCCTAAGTGCGTTTGGGTCTGAGAAACCCTACCAAGCACGCGTCTATTTTTGTTACCTAAAATAATAATTCAAAATGCATTTTCATTTTGAATTGATTAATTAAGCTTTTTAATATAATATTTCGTTTTATTTTGTAAATATATCATTAAAAATAACAGAAAACATGCATTCTAAAATTTCTTTTTTCTATCGTATAAAATTATCCATAAGTATAATATTCTATCAACGGGTCCTTCAGACCCACCTAGCATGCCGTGTGAGTTTTACCCACTAAACACCCCAAGGGTTAAAGCTGTGGGTCAGCGCTCGTTATTAAAAGAACACTACTCATTCAAACAAAACTCACTAAAAATACTACGAACCTTGGGTGTGTTAAAAGGCGACTAACGGATTAAAGACTGCAAATACTTCTAACAGCATCGAGCAGCGATGGGCTCACCACCTGTCTGTCACGTTGACGTTGACGTGCAGTCGCTATTTGGTGAAGAGTGGACTATGGTAGAGGACTACTTTTGCTGTCCTCATTGCCTAGTCTCTGACTAACCCTTCGGGGATAATAGTCGTGATTATATGTATGTATTATGTACGACCCATTTAGATTGCTCATCCTGTATGTTTATAAATAAAGCGAGCATATTCCCCTAACTGGTCCTTGGCATTTGTGGAAATGATAAGATCGGATGTCTATGCTATGACGTAGCTGTTGACATTGAAGACACTCACTTTGTCTTACAAAGTATATAGACGTGTTGACTAAACTTGGCTTGGCTGGTTGTAACTCTTAAGGATGAAGGCCTCCATCAATGAAATTAAATCTCAGTTACTATGGACGGATATTAACTAAATCACCAACCTTGTAAAATGCCGGTTGGTGATTGGCTGATCTGGGAATTAAACCCTGGACATCCGGTTACTGTACCAAGCTCTTAACCACTTGGCCATCGAGGTCATTTTCACATGAGTTAAGAATAAAACTGCACGAACAGAGACAAAACAGCAGTTGAACTGCAGAAGAGATGAAGATCTTTCTGAGTGGCATGCATTGGGAGAGATACATAGATACAATCACGACTATTATCCCCGAAGGGTTAGTCAGAGACTAGGCAATGAGGACAGCAAAAGCAGTCCCCTGCCATAGTCTACAATTCACCAAAAACAACTACACATGTGCTCAGCGTGACAGGTGGGTGGGTGAACCCATCGCCGCCCTATGCTGTTGGATGTACGTGCATTCTTTACTCCGTTAGTTGCCTTTTACGACACCCAAGGGAAGAGAGGGGGTGGTAGTATTCTTTCACCGCTACCCGACACGGTTAATGATGATGAATGAAGAATAAAGAATAGAATAGAATAGCTCTTTATTGCTATAAATAAAGAAGCTACAAGTTCTTTCATACATTTAGCATCTCATTCATATTGGTATGCAAATACAGAGAGAGATGAGAAAGCTCATCCGAAACACAAATTCTATGGAAAAAAAACCTGCGTACCGAGTTACGTAGGTTGACTATTTTGTCACAGTATAAAGATGTATTTATAATTTTATTTATGAAACTACATATTAAGTAGATCACAGATATGGCTGAACATATTATACAGGGCACGTAACATATATCTCAGCCATGATTAAAGCTGAGCAACTAACTAGCTTCAATGCATAATTTAGTAATTAACCGTGCTTTTGGGTGTAACTAATAAAGGGTTAGGCAATATATTAGGTACTTAATTATTTAAAAAGTCACAAGGGGTGCTTCACTGCCTACGTTTTTGCAGTTTCAGTTTAAAAAAATATAATTGAGGCGTCGGCAGCCGAGTGGATAAATGTTCAGATTGAACACGAGAAATAATCCCCATAGCTCCAAAAGTCAAAAGTCAAATTATTTATTCAATGTAAACCTTTACAGGCACTTATTGACGCCAATACTAATAATAATAATAATAAAAAAACAGTTAACTAACTTGTAGTTAAGACTTAACAACTAATCTAACGAGCTACCTATAGTCTGTGCCAGATAAATGCGCATCGCTACCCCCAGTACCACTGCACGCCGAAACAGAATCGCGTCGAATCGAAATATAAGCCGATGGTGATAGAATTCTGTGTAAACAGACTACCTACTGACGTGAACCCGCAGTCAATTTATATTACAGGATTGGTTAACAGGACTATATTAATGTGTTAAAAGCTCATTCATAATAATCTTAAAAAAAAAATCTCTATAACAGTGTCATTAGGAGAAAGTGAGTGTCAATGAGCGTGTCGTGTAACCCCCTTTTTTAGCTTGGGTGTCGTACAAGGCGACTAAAGGGCTAAAGACTGCACATACATCCAACAGCATAGAGCGGCGATGGGCTCACCACCTGTCACGCAGAGCACATGTGCAGTCGCTATTTGGTGAAAAGTGGAGAGGTACCATAGGGTAGAGGACTGCTTTTGCTGTACTTTTACCTTAGTCTCTGACTAACACTTCGGGGATAATAGTCTTTTATGTATGTATGTATGTCATTTTGTATTGTTATTGAATACGCTTTATTCCTCCCAGAGGGTCCATTATTTGATATTTACGTTATGTTACTGTTCTTATAAACACATATTGCTTATTAAATAGAGAGATTACAGAAGGACGGCTCAGGTGTGTAAAAAGTAGAATAAAGTACATACCGTATAATTTGTAGCTAATTTATAATTTCTTTATTGACTGTGAGATCTAAACCGATTTAGGTTTTGAAGGTAAACATACCGAAAACTATTGTCTGCGATGCATCGCTACTTGAACGTAGTGTTATACAGGGTCTAACAAAATTAATACTCCAACGTTTAAGGGCAGTATCTATACATAATTCTGAATACAATGACAAAAAATGGGCTCCAGTTTTTTAGTGATTTTTCAAAATTATGTTTTCTTTCAAACTAAATCAATTAAAATAACGCACATCATGAAACATGCTGATCTTTACTAACACCAAGTGTCAATAAAAAGATAGCTCAGTGTGCACCGAGTTTAGTGTGCATGTTCGGTTATCTTTGTGTGCGTGTAGTTCAGTTGTACGGGTTTGGAAAGGTGTCTTTTTTGGTGAATTATGCTAATGTTTTGTTGATTATCTCGGTAACGAGCCTGTAGGTTTGGACCATATTTGGTGAGCATGCTCAGTGTGATGTATAAACTCCCCTTAAACGTTCGCTTATTGATATTGTTAGACCCTATATATAGGTACTCCTAGCGGTTCTAGAGGCCCACTAAAATATTTCTACCAACCCCTCTCTTCCCTTGGGTATCGTAAAAGGCGACTAACGGACTAAAGACTGCACATACATCTAACAGCATAGAGCGGCGATGAGCTCACCACCTGTCACGCTTAGCACATGTGCAGTCACAATTTGTTGAAAAGTGGGCTATGGTAGAGGACTGCTTTTGCGGTCATCACTGCCTAGTCTCTGACTAACCCTTTGGGGATAATAGTCGTGATTATATGTATGTAGTACCTATGTACAGTACTCCTATAAAATATAAAGACGTCCTTCCGCAGTGGACTGTGGACAGTTCCAAGAATTCTGGCAACATAAAATGTTTTCACTTTTATAACGAACGACCATGTTTCGGCATGTTTGAATGCTTTGATGTGCCACAAAGAAACAGGAAAACGCAGGTAGAACAAGAGTTACACAACATTATTAAATTATATTGTGTTTCATATAGGGTAACTTAGAAAGCCGGTTTACCGGCCTCCTCTGGTTTTCGGACACTATGTAGTTAAATTCTTAAAATAAGAAATCATTAGCTCACTCATTTTAAAAATCGATGCCTCCTAAAATGTTTAAATGTACCCAACGTCTCCCTGACATAGCAGCATAATAACTCTTTAACTTTTTCGCAATTTACCTTTGAATGTCAAGCAGTGCAAGTGTGCATTAAAATTAGCAGAAATACAGTGCGCACTAGTTTTTGCAAGGCATGTTACAGCGTTGTAATATGGTTTGGTAAATAAAGATGTTGTCAATGTATCCGGAAAATTAATTGAACTTTTAATAATTTCATTCAAATAGGTTAAATAAATATTTGGTATATTATATAATTATTTGGTGGTCGGAAAACTAGATGCGACCATGCGCAGCTTTTACTTTTCGGCCGCCGGCCGGCTGAAAAGTGACTAAGAAATTGATTAATAATATAATTAATCATATCTAATATTTTAAAATAATTGCTTTAAAATTTTAAGGTAAAATACAAAATATATCTTCAATAGATTTGAAGCTTTAGTTTACGGTTTACATACAATGTATTTGAAGAAAACCACTTTTAAATTAGTTAGTTTTGACTGCCGAAAACTGAGTCGTATATAAGCTACTTTTATGTGGACGAAAATAAAAAAACATTGAAAAGATTTAATGACACAGGCTAATTTACAATAGGGTAAACATAACTAACCTACCTAGTTACATACTAAAATAACGACTATTATCCCCGAAGGGTTAGTCAGAGACTAGGCAATGAGGACAGCGAAAGCAGTCCTCTACCATAGTCCACTTTTCACCAAATAGCAATTGCACATGTACTCAGTGTGACAGGCGGTGAGCCCATCGCCGCTCTATACTGTTCGTAGTATGTGCAGTCTTTAGTCCGTTAGTCGCCTTTTACGATACCCAAGCGAAAGAGGGGGTGGTAGTATTCTTTCACCGCTACGCGACGCGGTTGGTTTCATATATTATATTAAATATAAATAGTTCAGCCAGTATATTATGTACCTAATAATAGAGAGAGCTATCGTTCAATCATTTCCAAATATATCTACATAGAAATGTCTTTCCTTCTTTCTTATTCAAATATAAATATTATGAGCCAGGAATATTTGCGATCATTTTCGATAATAATGTCTTCCGTTGCGTTATTTTATTTTGTACAAGCTGAGTCAACAGATGTGGTCCTGTCATAAAGTTATATCCAGCTCAAGTAAACTTCTTAAAGATCTGTAAATTGAGATATTGTTGGTTAATGCAGTAATTTTTGTAACGATGTCTCTTATAATAATATAAAGGATTTTTGTTTAACGCGTAAAAAGAGTCATCAATCATAGCTTTGAGTTCATTTAGAAAACTGTTTTTTTTTTAATTTATATCAACATAAAAAAAATTAAAGTTAAATTTTAAGAATTTATAAAATGTAAAAAAAAATAACTTATATTATTAAATTATTAGAATTAACATTATAATTTTTAATTTAGGGTTGAGTGATAATAATACGAGCCCGGCGGTCTTGAACTACGTGTGTACATGTGAATGTGCACCCAATGCATAACAAACGGATTACAGGTTAATGCCTGAGGGCAATTTGAAAAAAAAAACAGTTTTCTAAATGAACTTAAAGCCATGATTGATATTATTATTATTGATATATTATTATAATATATGTATTATTGATATATTCTGAAGAATACCGCTTATAAAATAAAGGATTTTTGTTTAACGCGTAAAAAGAGTCATCAATCATCAAAGAGTGACCTTTACTTCTTTCGTACAGCGTGCAAACCTACGGGCCAGCATATTGCAGCGAACTGCCACCGCTCTCCGCCCTTCTCTAAATCCTTATCATCAGATAAGTCTTCCGTGACAAGGTGTCCTAAATATTTAAACTCTTACACCATTTTAATGGGAGTTCCGTTTAAATTTACAGGAGAGACATAATCTAATGATATTCCTTGCCTTAAAAACCAGTAACTCACTCTTTTTTACATTATAAGTGAGTCCTTACAGGGTAGCGTATGACTAACACATTCTCATCGGCTTTCGGAGCCCACTGATCGAGGGACTCAACAGGACCATATTCTGCGTAACTATTATTATTTATAAAAGTTCCATCTATTGAGCAGCCAACATTAGACCCGTCCCACCCTCAAGCAGCTGATCAAGAGGCTAGAAAGGAGCGGAGATGTTAAGCGCCCCTGTCTCACCCCACACTCCAAACTGTAGGCGTCAGAGAATGTGAGAATGTGTCAGCCCACCTGACACGGCTCTGCTGTGAGCTGGCATGTTCTCCCGTGTTATTTTAGGAACAACACGTGTTGTGAGACTCCATTTTAATTCATTCTACCGTACAATACTAAATGAACTTTAAAAATATATACCACTTGAAATTAGCTTAATGCTTTACGCCAAGCCATTAATTAAGAATAATAATAACTGTGAGCTGTACCAAACCTCAGAATGTCAACTATCACTCCAGGTACTTTACGGCTATAAAATTTATTCAATAGATTTTCTTAGCAAACAAGGTCAAACGCCTTGGAGAAATCGAGAAATGCCGCATTCACCGGTGTCCGCGTATCCGTAGTAATACCTGACGGTCTGCTTTAGCGCCAGAATAGCGCTTTCAGTTGACAATTCGCTTCTAAAACCGAATTGAACGTCGTTTAACTTTATATGGTTTTTAAGCTGACGCTCAAACAGCCCGTCAAGCACTTTGCCAATAATAGTTGCAAGAGAAATTGGTATGTAGTGGTTTTTATCGGCTATATCGCCAGTTTTAGTTTTAACCACAGGCACAACTACACTATCCATCAGATCCTTACACAAATATGTATGCCTCACGCAGAGTGTGTACAAGAACACAATAAATATGCGGAGGAGCATGCAGAAGATGCTTGACGGTAAGAGCATCGTGTCCCGGAGATTTACCTCCTGACAATCCCTTTACTGCTTTCTTTACTTCTTTAGCGGTAAAGCCAAGAGGCGAACCCGAAACAGAAGTCACACTCCCAAGCACCTCCTGCCCTTATGCTTAAGGACCATTGTCCAAATTAGGTTATTTCGAAAATAATAACAAAAACAACTCCTGTTACAGTGTCGCGTAGCGGTGAAAGAATACTCTCCTCCTCTCTTTCTTTGGGTGTCGTAAAAAGCGACTAACGGACTAAAGACTGCACATGTATCCAACAGCACAGAGCAGCGATGGGCTCACCACTTGTCACGCTGAGCACATGTGCAGTCGCTATTTGGTGAAAAGTGGACTATGGTAGAGGACTGCTTTTCTGGTCCTCATAGCCTGGTCTCTGACTAACCCTTCGGGGATAATAGTCGTGATTATATGTATGTAGGTATATTACTGTCCTACTGCTAGCCAAAGGCCACCATCATCGAAATGAAATCATCGTTACAATTGGCTATTTGACAGTTGTAACCATTGAGGTACAACATCAATGGTTGTAACAATAAAATAAAAAAATATGTCGGATATGGTAGTTAAGGCCTATCCAAACCTGGGCCCTTATTCTGTAACGATTCCTTGTTTCGAAACCACGTCAATTCCTCAAAAATTTACGATATCTTCGCAAAAACGTATGCGTTTGACGTTTGTGCGCGGTAAGGTTTAGGTGTGGAATCTATAGATTGCGATACAGAATCAGGGCCCTGAGCGGTATTCGCTGCCGCTGAGGGTGAAGGTTTAAACCGCGCGGGTTTCGTTCAGGTATTTAGTATCAAGTTCCGCGGTTGCGGCAGCGAATACCGCTCAGGTTTGAATAGGCCTTTATAATTTAACTATAACTTATCCAATAGTTTTTTTTAATGAAAATAACTTGTAAATGTTTTATTTTTTTATCTGTGGATTACAAAAGACCCGAAATACGGGCGGCCATGATTGGGCTTCGTATGACGTCACATTTCAGAAAATATACTAACACCCGTATTCACAAACATTACTATGAGGTCTCACAGTGCGTTTGGACGCACAGGGTCTCAAAAACCTATTCATAAACAGTACTTGAGTGGCCATCGGCGCTATTACGCATAGCTAAGGTAGCAAGGCTTGTCATACGAAACGCACTGAGAAATGTCTTACTTCGCATAGCATTTCTACTTTGCTTAGACAAGTAATGTTTGTGAATACGGGTGTAAAACTATCTGTCAGGTTTTAAGTTAAATTTCTTTGTAGGTATAATGTGGTGTGACGTCACAGGGCTAAATGTCACGTGACCAACCGTTTTCGCACGTAATTTGGAATGAATGAAGAAAATATATCTTACTCAATTAAATAAAGCTTTTTCGAGAAAATATATTGTACGGGGTATAAAATAAGCGTTTGTAATGATTAAAATACTTTTCCGTAAACTGTCAAGTAGCCAGTGTTGGTTTATCACCGGGCTGGCCCAATGCAGGTTGGTGATAAATGTGATCACAAACTCGGGCTATGTATTCGATGATGATATCTATGTCTAAGGCGTTCGATTTGCGATCTTGCCAGTTAAGGGGAGGTATTTCGAGCGCTTCCATCTCGCTCTCTCGACGGTACGACGGTAAGGGACGGGTATAGCAGCGAAGCGGCGCGAATAATCACGTTTTATATTTAAAAAAATTGATAGATGTAATAAATAAAAAACGATCAGTTATAATTCCTCAAGTTATCTATGAACTTCATTTTGGTAAATGACTCATAATATCAAATCACTTATTTTAAGAATAAAACCTGGAAAAGAAGATAAAATGACACAAAAATATGTAACTTTGTGAATTTATTCTATCGAGCCAACTTTATCAAATCGTGTTTCCATCGGGTGTATTTCACAGAGTAAAGCCTCAACAATATTTCATAGTTTTCACAGATTTTAATTTTACTGTTTACTACTTCAAAAAGTAATTCTAAGATTGTGTTATTTTAATTTTTCACTAACACCTAGCCTTAACCCCTCAGCCCCCAAGCCACAGATTAAAGAAGAGTTAATTAACCCAAGCGGTCGCATGAGACCGCACCTACAAAAACACACTTGACTTTGTACCGTGTTGTCATAGACTTACAGACTACTTTAGTATGAACAAGTTTGATTATTTCGGTTCTGTGGTACATTTTATGCATCGTGATCACAAAATATCGCATAGTCTATGCTCGATTCTGTCAAATTTGACGTTGACAGTTGCGCCAATTTTTGTGTCAGAAAATTTCCACGAGTGAGTGGTACAATTTTCGCAATGGTGGATCACTTAATCCGTGATTAAATTAAAAACATCTCGTCCTGTTTGGAAAGTTATTTTAGGTGTTGTCTTTGGTAGGAACGTAAGGCCGTTGGTCCTGGATAGTCCTGGTTATTACTAGCCTACCAACCCGCATTGGGCCACTGTAGTGGGTTATGGCCTAATCTCAAAAGGTCCTTTATAGGCTGATAATGAAGATGATGAAATCTTTTTTTTACATCAATTTTTTTTTTTCTAGTAAACATTTTGAGGAGCTCGATGGCGCAGCGGCTAGCGCGTTCGGCTTGCGATCTTGCTCGCTAAACATTTTTCGCAATGCCGGGTCGTTGGATGGGTGACCAAATTAAAAACATCTCGAGCTTCTCCGTACTTCGGAAGGCACGTTAAGCCGTTGGTCCCGGTTGTTGCCGTAAGATGACAGTCCTTAAAACCCACCAACCCACATTGGGCCAACGTGGTGGGTTATGGCCCAATATCCCCACGTGCCATTGTTCACGTGGGAGGCCTGTGCCATGCAGTGGGACGTTTATAGGCTGATGATGATTTTTTTTCTAGTAAACATTTTATCCTATGGTGAAATGCGAAACTCAATTGGGCCGGTCTGGAAATCAAACCTAGGACCTGCCGATTACGTACCGAGAGATTCGCTACTCGGCTCTGTGTAAAAAAATAAAGGGAACATTCTCACATACATCATTACATTTGATATTGTAAAAGAGGAAAAAAATATTTAAATTACTTTTTCAGTAAATATTATTCGGAAAATATAAAATCAACCATTTCACGATAACTGTTAATAACCGGATTATTGAAATGAGCGGCGCCTTTGACAATAATTAGATTTTGCTTTCGAACTCAGACTTCTTAAAAATAAAAGTAAACGTGAATTGTAATTTTAAAATGTCGTCTAGGTACAATATTTGGTATGAATGATTTGCAATTATTAGAATTATATTATGTGGTCTAACTATTGAAATACGAATATAAGGTCATGTCATATGTTTTTTGGGACAATGAATTAATGTTATCTGTTGAATGTAACAAGATCCTATTAAATAAAAAAAATAAAAAGGCCCTAAAGCACTTTTTTATGAATGTGTTTAATAATTACTATTTTACTTGTGACCAGGAAAAAATAATACGTAAAATATGTTTGTTTGTTGTATGGGGTTTGTGATCCCCCACTCGCATTGAAAAGTGATTAAACCATTTTACATACACGCCTATTACCTATTTTTTTATATTTTTTTTATAGCAGAAGAAGGCAAACGAGCAAGCGGGTCACCTGATGGAAAGTAATCACCGCCGCCCATGGACACCCGCAAAACCAGAGGAATCGCAGGCGCGTTGCCGGCCTTTAAGGAAGGAATAGGCTCGTTTCTTGAAGATAAAAGCGTATAAAACCTATAAAGGCGTAGTCGGAAACTAGGCGAAGAGGACCGCAAAAGCAGTCCCCTACCCTCAGAATAATAACTAAAGCATAGAAGGAGTGCTATGACATTTGATTGGGCACTCCGTTTGGTCACCATTCGAATTATCCCCTTCGTACACCACCCTACGCAAATCTTCGATACTCGGCGATTTTAGTCTCCAAGCGACTACCGCCATACAAATCCATTTAGGTTCGTACACGAGTCGCGTCGCCGACATTTAATTTTATCCTGCGACTCCAATTTGTGTGGCGGTAGTCGCTTGGAGATGGAAATCGCCGAGTATCGAAGACTTGCGTAGCCTTGTGTACGAAGGGAGGGCTTACGCATTTCGGTTTCCCATACAAAATTCTAAGTCGAAATTTTTAAAAACCAATAAGCCAATTTTAATGAAACTTTGCATGCTAAAGCAAACTACAGGGATCTAAATAGTTTGTTGAAAACATTTTAAAAAAAGGTTTATTTGGCTGAGTTATTGCGATTTAAAGTTCACTCTAGAAAGTTTAAAATCGCATTAATTCAGTTATTTAAACGTTTTTTAAAAATCTTTTCAACAAACTATTTAGATCTCTGTATGTTACTTTAGCATGCAAAGTTTCATTTAAATTAGCTTAATGGTTTTAAAAAAAATCGACTTGGAAGTTTGTATGGGAAACCGAAATGCGTTAACCCTCTTAGTTTGTATCATAAATGGTGACCGGTTTTATTTTCGCTAGACATTTGACGTTTTTGGCAACTTATTTTGTCTCTTTTCTTCCAATGTTTATGGCTCATTTGAAAACATAGTACAACTATACGAGTCTCATTTGGACTCCTTCTAGTTATTATTCAATGCCTCTACCACACTTCGCGTTTCACTAAATAACAACTGTACTATACTCAGCGTGATACGTGGGGTGAGCCGGTTCGCCGCTTTATGCTGTTGGAGTATGAGCAGTGTTTAGTCCGTTAGTCGCCTTTTACGACACCCATAGTGTTCTTTTATTAATGAGCCGCTACCACACAGCTCTACTCCATATTAACCGAATTGTCTATACTAATATTATAAACAGGAAAGATTTGTTTGTTTGTTTCATATTTTTGAATTGAATAGGCGTTGAAAATAACGGACCGATTTAGAAAATTCTTTGACCATTAGAAAGCTACATTCTTCGCGAGTGACATAGGCTATATTTTTTCCTGTTGTTCCCACGGGAACGGGTACCACGTGGGTAAAACCGTGAGGATCCGCTCGTTACTAATAAATTATAACATAGACTTGCGATCAAAGATGGAAGCTTCCCCCAACAGTGGGATTGTATATTTGCTAACTACATACTACCACCACTACACAGGAAAAAGATCAATGTCGCGAAAGACGCGCGCGTTATCCCTCAGGAAAATGGGTGTTACGTATGGCTGTATGGAAGATTTTCAGTCAAATAGATATCTAGTATATACAACCAGCCGAAAAATGGCTCTTTTGAAATATCCGTAAATATGTTTTTTTAAAATAAAACTATAATGCCGCGTCCACACGCTTGGCAAACCTTAACAACCCGTCACAAATTCAAACGTGTGGATAGAGCGTTTGGCTTGGTTTACAAGCGCTTGTAAAAGATCCGTCGAACAAATCACAAATCCAAACGTTTGTAGAGGTTTGGAGTTTGCGGCAAGTGCCAAGCGTGCGGACGCGGCATAACAATAACTCTCCAAGAGTTATGTAAAAATATAATATTAACACATCAGACTTTTAGTAAATTAATTATAAAGAACATAACGGAACATTATAAATTGATTATTATAATGTTTTGTTATCTTCTATAAAATTGATTTACTAAAATTGATTATTAAAAAAATACAAAAAGCACGTACGTTCAATTAAGATTAGTTATTTAGCAAGTAAAGTATTACGTGGGTTAAAAATACCATTTCAGTTTTATTTTCCCTGAATATGTTTGCATTTAATTTAACAAGTGTTGTAAAATGTAAATTTCTATTGAGTTTCTTAATCCTGAAATATGTCTAAAGCATAGAGTTCTTCCTACAGCAACTTAGCAATCTAAAAAGCGTGGAACGAAATCACGATTGCAACTTGTCAAAGTTTGAAACTTCCAAAAGTTTCACGAAACTTAATCCTACAAAACGCTTGAAAAGACAAATGAACGTCAATTTCGTGTGTAATTTAAGATATTCATAGTTTAATTACAACAAAGTTTAAAACATTTCGTAACAATTAAAATGTAACACCGTAAAAGAAATTACGCTTATTTTTTTTTACCAACATAAAATTTTCTATCGCAACCTAACTTTAATTTGAAGATTTTTTTTAAAGTTTCTACAAAGCTGGTACTCACCTGAGTTATGAGCGTGCGGAACTTAAGACCTCGTACCACGACACAGGGTTGCTTCCAATGTGGATGCCACGTTACCGGGCGCGAGAACAACACTGTTTGAAGCGACCAACACAACCCCCTTATATAAGAACCGCCCAGTAGGCGTAAGGCGGGCGGGGTAAAACCTGTAGCGGTTTTCTTTCTTTTTATCCACTTTTTTAATTACGCGTGTACAACGGTAATTTTATGAAACATGAATTTTTAAACTCTCTTTTTCTGCAATTCTTTGATGAAGTTATGATTAAATTTTTCCGCGTTGATTGAAACCTCTTTTTTTGTGTCGTACATTTTTTGCGTGACAGTATTGGTTTTTTAAGCTAATTGAATATGCCACAAGAATGTTATGGCTTGATAGTAATGTCTTTGCTTGATAGTGAAATATAATCTATCGTAACGCCGCGGAGTCCTGAGATGGCTGACGTAATTAAATTTAGACGAACTTTTATTTCGCAAAGTAGGTATGCGGTGAATTGTTGGGTATTTTTGGTGTAAATTATGTGTTTGAATTTATTTTAACATTGATATAGTTATTTTACTTTACAGTTATTTACAGAAACAGATATTAGGGTGGTAGCCACCCATTCGGAGACACCCTTCTATGGGCGAAAGCGGTCAAACATTTTGTTCGGTATTCTTATTATTCATATTATCATACATGACAATATACCCTCGTAACCGATGCATGCTACTGACATATCTTTGGAATCGTTTAGCCTAGGGTTTCCTCAATATCGATAGCTGCTATATCGATAAGCTGATCTTGTCGATCGAAAGATAAAGTATAATAATAATAATAAATCTTCATTGAAAATCCTTTGTTACAATATTGTTACAAGAATTCTAAACTAGTAAAGACAAAATACACAAGTGCCTGATCTAGGGTTTCCCTGTTTTACAGGCAAAAGAAAAGGACTTTAATCTTAATTCATGCAGAATACAATTTTAATGTTATGGGCTAAATTAATAACAAAACATAAAATGATTTAAAAACTAAAGCTACTTAATATATAAAATAGACAATATTCATTCAAGATTAAAGTACAAGGGAGGTATGAGTAGGATAAGAACAACATTATTAATTGTCTTAAAATAAATTTTATTTTAAGACAATTTATAATGTTTCTGTATCATCGTAGGACATAATAATATTAAGAAGTGCATCTGTGAGTATGTTTTTATTTCATTATAGCAATGATGATATATATGCCAAATTTAGCGTTTGACAAATTGTAAAGAAGAGAACGGGGAAGTGAACGTTTTCTAGACACGTAATTAAAATCTAGAAGAGAAGGCATGTTTTGTACCTGCGTTTTGAGTGCAGTCAATAATTTTTCGTCTTTTGTTAGTAGTTACGGTGTATGGAAGTGCGTTGTGTTGTTTGAAGACTGTTCGATATCGATTTAGTATCGATAGTAAATAGTGTCTACTGATTTATCTATTAGTAATTTAGATGGATGAGTTATGTATCAGTAGAAGCTGCGAGGTAAACCGCTCGGTATGCAAAGGTCCTAGGTAAAATTACCGGCCCCCTTACTCTTGAAATCGATCGCTATTGGATCGGATTGGTAGGTATTGTGAATTTTCGTATTTTTAAGTTACGACACCAGCGCTAATTTGGATTTATAGTGGGTGAACTTAATAATTAATCTGCGAATTATTTGTCTTTCGTTGAGTACAAAAATTAAATGTAAAGTATCAGTAGCTTAGTCATAATATTGAAAAAACATTACAAAAAGGGGTAACTTTGGGGTTATTTTCTTCTATCGAGTGAAGTTTATTGGATCTTGTAACTGAATGAGACTTTGAATAGATTGGATCCTTAACTAATACATACTTTTTTTTTCAGGATTTAAACCATTATTTTCTATGTCTTAGATGGTTTGAAAAAACTCAAAGCGCTATCTATCTAGCCTTAACTCGTAATCCCTACGCGCGCGCGTAAACCCTGCGCTCCTGACGGACGTCAAATCGATATCGAGTCGGCTGTGCTTATCGGAATATGAACGCTCGGGTCACGCGATAGGTTTCGGTTTCGCGTGGGGTTCGTTGGAGGGTGAACCTTCTGTACGGTAGTAATATTAGTTATTCTGTGCTTGTACCAAGACGAAAAACGAAACAATTTTAAAACACACAAATTTATGCTTATTAATTTTTGACGTTTTTTTATGCTTAAGTTTTTATAAAAAAAGATATATGAATGATTAAAAATGTCAACCTTATTGGTTAGGTACTAATGTTTTCCAAAACTCATTTCAGCCGTTACCTTATTTTACTTCAAAAACTCTCCAATTTCTATTACTTACCACAATATCAATACGATAATTGGAAATCATATTTAATTTTATTCCATTAAGTAATAACTTAAGTTAACAATTCATTATGATTTATCATTTTTCACCTTTCATCCCAAAAAAACGATAAATTACCTATAAATTTTAGCCGTTTGTGTCGCTAGGGGAGAGACACTTGCCCGCTATTTTTTCTCGTACCAGGATACGTATGTTTACACAATTCTATGACCACGGCTTATATTTCGGTTCGACGCGATTCTGTTTCGGCGTGCAGTGGTACTGGGGGTAGCGATGCGCATTTGTCTGGCACAGACTATAATAGCTCGTTAGATTAGTTGTTAAGTCTTAACTATAAGTTAGTTAACTGTTTTTTTATTATTATTAGTATTGACGTCAATAAGTGCCTGTAAAGGTTTACATTGAATAAATAATTTGACTTTGACTTTGGCATTAAGTTTTGTATTTTTTTCACTCAATATCCATGCAATATGAATCCATATTAGTTCTGGTGTCGTAACTTATGAGTACGAAAATTCACAATACCAATCCGATCCAATAGCGATTGGTTTCAAGTTTAACGGGGCAGATCGGGCAAAGTGTGGTTCGCAATTTTCGATGCGATAAGCCTGGGTTGGCGATCATCAACCCTCTTTTGGCAAGCGTGGTGATGAAGACAATACCCGTCAGTTGTAGCGGTGACTTGTTTTTTTTTTTTTTTTTTTTTTAATTTTTTTTTGTTATTTTATAGTTTAATGGACACCTTTGCCCAGCAGTGGGACAGTATTCTTACTTCTAACTGTTACTTTACTTTATTAAACATATTACATATATACATACATATAATCACGACTATTATCCCCGAAGGGTTAGTCAGAGACAAGGCAATGAGGACAACAAAAACTGTCCTTTACCATAGTCCACTTTTTACCAAATAGCGACTGCAATATGCTCAGCGTGACAGGTGGTGAGCCCATCGCCGCTCTGTTGTTAGAATTTTGTCCAGTCTTTAGTCCGTTGGGCTTCTTTTACGACACCCAAGGGAAGAGAAGGGTGGTGGTATTCTTTCACCGCAACGCGACACGGTGAAACATATTACTTTATTATTATCATCAATATCAGCCTATAACCGTCCCACTGGTGGGCACTGGCCTCCCACATGGACAGCAATACGTGGGGAGATTGGGTTATAACATAACCCACCACGCTGGCCCCATGCCAGCAATCTATACTAATATAATAAAGAGGAAAGATTTTTTTTTTATTGGCAATGGGTAAGCGCTTGGCCTTCATCTCACCTGATGGTAAGTGACGATAAGGCCGAAAGTGGAAGCGCGCTTCACCCGGAATCCTCAACCACTGAGGAACTGGCTATCTTATCTCAAACTGCCGGAACACAACAATGCTATAAACAACGTTGTTATGGCGACAGACTTAGATAAGATGGTGGTAGCTAGCCAGGCGGACTTAACAGCCCTACCACCAACCAAACCGAGCACACAAATATGTACTCCCCGCTGGGAATCGAACCCGGGACCTCTGGGTCTGAAACAGGTAGCTTAGCCACTAGACCACAGAGGCGGTTAAAAAAAATTTGATTGTTTGAATTGAATAGGCTCCTATCGGGAGACGACAAGAACAAACGACTGTTTACTTTGAGTATCTCTTTATTACTGTCTCACATAATTGATACACGTTATAAGTACATATAATGTTGTACACAATACCATCGGGGTGCAACAAAAAAAAGGGGAAGAAAAAAAACTGATATAATTAGAAGAATTCTGAAGAAACTACTGGACCGATTTGAAAAATTATTTCACCGTTGGGAAGCTACACTATCTCCGGATGACAGAGGCTATATAATGTTTTCAATAATTCGTCACGGGGTACGGGGTCCACGCGGACGAAGTCGCGAGTGGTCAGCTAGTATCTTATTAAACATACATACATAGAGAGTAGGCAATGAGGACTTCAAGATCAGTCCTCAGCCATTACTCACCAAATAACAAACTGCACACGTGTTCAGCGTTTAGGCGATGAGCTCATCGTCGCTCTATGTCTACGTATGTGCATCCTTTAGTCCCTTAGTCGTCTTTTACGACACCCAAGGGAAGAAAGGGGTTGGTAGTATTTTTGAAATTGAAAAATGTTTATTGTTTCTAAAGGATACATAAAGTTTTAACAGTATCTGGAGCATCCGTTTAAGCAAAGATGTGCTTGTTGTAGGCAATGATATTATATAAAACAAGAAGCAGTTAATGTTTTAAACGCGCGCGAAGTGAAGACTCAAATACGTCCCAATTGTGACTCTTGTACAGGAAACATTTGAAGTACAATCATTCAAATTATAGCTATCTTTATCATTTGCGTGCTATTTCGTATCTTCTGTTTTACTTATCAGTGAAACTTGTCAATGTGTGCAGCTCGGAACACATTTAAAACGCAAATAACTATGAACGTAAATATATAGTTTATAATATCATTGGTTGTAGGATATTCTAGTGAGTCGCTACACACACTGCTTATTATTTAAGATATAAATAAAAATACGTCGCTGGACAGTCGCCATCACTACTTTTTATAAGTAAGGTGAATCCATTAAGCAGGAGATATCCAACTATGAACTTTCCGCCGGAAAAAGGCTTGAGGCTTCAAGACATTTCCTGCATTTGAAATCGAGAGGGAAAACTAATATTATAGCTTACTTGGCTTATAATAAACTATGCTATAAATACATTCTATAGGGTGTTTGGTAAAAGGTATATAATACAATTAATACTGCAAATTTATGTAGGTATGGAACCATAGATTTATGCAAAAGAGTCATACCATGTATGGAATCTATTTATATATAATGCGACTGCTAGAAACCACAATAAACTTCAAGGGCTGGTCAGGTCAAGTGTTTTAAACATGATAAAAATGACAAAAAATAAATTCTAGCTTTTTCATTTTTAATTTAATAATTCATTTTGTGTTCATTTTATGTGTATCTAATTTATTTTAAAGCAATAACATAAGTAAAATAAAATGAAAAACATTTAAAAATAACGATTTTTTACAACGCGCGGGCAGCGGCCGGTCGCACCCAATCCAACCGTCTGTTGACCCGTCAGCGTCGGCCGGGCGATAAGTACCTACGTTAGTCTGCAATGTGACCATTTATTTTCCTATTACGAATTGTGCGTATTTTTCTTATGTTATTGTTTTAAAATAAATAAGTTACTCAAAGACTATCCAATTAAAATTTCCAAAATGAATTATTTAATTAAAAATGAAAAAAGGACGAAACTCTTTTTGGTCATTTTGTCATGTTTAAAACACTTGACCTGACCAGCACTTGCAGTTTCTTGCGGTTTCTAGCAGTCGCCTTTTAAACATAAATTGTATGGAATTGCTGTTTTTTTTCAGAGTTGCTCTCATACTTTGTAAAATATAAGCTAAAATACAGCACTGGTCCTACTGCTGGGCAAAGGGCTCCATCATAGAAATTAAGCCATCGCTATAATTGAAGGGGTTTTTTTAGCTGGCTTTACCCGCTTTTTGGCAGGTTTTTGTTTTTCTGGTTTTATGTTTTCTTTTCTCTTTTTTCTAAGAGATTAATAATCTTGAGCTTTAATAGCTCTACTCTCTGTCTTTGTTTCTTTTTTTTTCTGTTTAACTTTTTTTTCTTTTTTTTTTTTCTTTTTTTTATCTTTTTTTTAAAATCTTTTATACTTACAATACTGTTTTTAATTCCAATACTAAAATTAAAAATATAATTAAAATTAATTAAATTAAAATTAATTAAATTAAATTAAAAAATTAAATTAAATAAATTAAGTTAATAATTAAATTAAATTTTTAATTAAATTAAAAAAAAAAATTCAATTTTTTTTTATCTTTTTTTTCTAAGAGATTAATAATCTTGAGCTTTAAGAGCTCTACTTTCTTTGTTTCTTCTTTTTTTTCTCTTTAACTTTTTTTATCTTTTTTTTTTATCTTTTTTTTAAATCTTTTATACTTACAATACTGTTCTTAATTCCAATACATTTCTTTTCCCTTTTTTATATACAGTTTTTCTTACATAAGTACTATTTATTACATTTCTTTTATTACTTACTAATACATTTTTCCTATTCTATTTATTAAAGTGTACGTTTCTTATGATTATATAAATTCATATTTTTCATATATTTATTTATTTTTTCATATAAAATCACACATAGAAAAAGAACAGATATATTCTCAAAGATAAAACATATTAAATTTTTGCCCGAACTAGGAAAATCCTGTATATCAGGCGACCATAATGCTAGTTAGTACTTATATTGAAAGAAAAAAATAAATTTAATTAAATAAAAACACAATTCATCACTTACTCAACTAATTGATGGGTTTAGCCTTATACCAGGGGCCCAAGTCTGCTAATTTACGAATGGCATAATTGAATCGTAATTGTATCGCATTGTAATTGTTTGACACATTTGGTATTCGTAAATGAGTAAGAGAATACCAAATGTGTCAAACAATTACAATGCGATCCAATTGCGATTCAATTATGCTATTCGTAAATTAGCAGACTTGGGCCCCAGGTAAGCAGTTGACAAAAAATGCAGGTTTTTAGACTGTGACGACTGGCCATCTTAGGAAAGCAACAACCGGGATACAAGATCACGTGAAACTTTAAGTATTTTAATCTGTGTGTTGTCAGTGTCGACGACCTCCGTGCTCGAGTGGTTAGCACGCCTCGTACTGGCGCCGCGCCATCTCTGATATCCCGGGTTCAATTCCCGGTCAATTTAGAGAAAAACTGGTCTGTGTATTTTTTCTATGTTTATCGTTATCGTTTGTTTTTCCGTTATCTTACCATATTAACGAGTTTTAATATAATACATACTTATATTGGTCTAGATAATTGGTGTGAGCTTTAACAAAATTATTTTAAAAAAGTCATCGTACTCCCGGAGGACGGCATGGCATTTTTAATGCATAGGTATAAAAAAAACTCCCGTCACACGGGGTTACGCTGTTGGCAAAAAATGCAGGTCTGTAGATTGAGACGACTGGTCATCTTAGCAAAACAACAAGCGGGATACAAGATAACGTGAAACTTTAAGTGTTTTAATCTGGTCACCCATCTGTTAACCCTACGTTGCGAAAGTTACTTAACAACCAAGATCGCAACCCGCGTGGCACAATCATATTGTGTTAAAAATGTGACACATTTGTATTCATCACACAAACAGTCAAATGAGGTTGAATGAATGATGAAAGCAATTTTTTTCACAAGTAAATGAGCGGCATTAATATAAAACAAACAAAGTGTTGTAATCCTACTAATATTATAAACGCGAAAGTTGGTAAGTATGGATGGATGTTTGTTACTCTTTCATGTAAAAACTACTGAATGGATTTGGATGAAATTCAGCATACAGATAGTTTATAACCTGGATTAACACATAGGATATTATATCCCGATATTCCCACGGGAACGGGAACCACGCGGGAGAAACCGCGAGCGGCCGCTAGTAATATAATAATTTAAGAATAGTACGAATTAATATAATATTATAAATCGCCTCTGTGGTCTAGTGGCTAAGCCACCGGTCTCATTCCCAGAGGTCCTGGGTTCGATTCCCCCGGGTCTGTCGCCATAACAACGATGTTTATAGCATTGTTGTTTTCCGATAGTAAATTTTAGAGATAAGATAGCTAGTTCCTCAGTGGTTCTGGATTCCGGGTGAAGCGCGCTTCCACTTGCAGCCTTATCGTCATTTACCGTCAGATGATATGAAAGCCAAGTGCTTATCAGCAGTTGATAAAAAATATTAGTATTATAACATAATTAAGCTTGGAAGTTATATCGGAACCACAGATATAAACTAGACACTCAGCTGGCATTCTCAGGTTGCCAGTGTTAGCCAAAAAGTTACCTGGACTTTGCGCTCCTTAAACCGCCTGAGGAACTTTTACCGTTCAAGATTAAGGTATAATGCTTGCGCAAACTTTAATATTTCCTATGGTCGACTATGGTGACGTGTGTTATTACGACCTTAACTCAGACCTGCTTGACAAGCTCGACAGACTGCTCAACAAGAGTATTAGATTTATATTCAATCTGAAGAAGTATGACCACATATCATAGGTCCGAGCTGAAATGGTTGCCCATTCGTCAGCGGAGACGTTTACGAGCTCTGACCACACTTTTTTCGATGCTAATCTCTCCTAATGCTTATCTAACTCCCTATATCCAGTATCTTTGCTCTTCTCATAGTAGGAATCTCCGGTCCTCTAACAATCTTCTCCTTCTCTTTCTCTCCCATACTTCTGGATTTGTACACTCCTCCTTTCTTATTCAGTCCATTCTTCTTTGGAACGCGCTGCCTCTCGAAATCAGGATGACCACTAGTCGCGAAGCATTTAAAAAGAAAGTCCGCTTGCTCTTCTCTGAAAAAACCATGGCAGAATCATATCAATAACTTCATATTTAAAAAATATGTATTGTATGTTTATTTATACATTTATATAGGTATATATTTAAAGTAATATATGAACTTTTAAAATATAGTGTGTTTATAGATTTTACTACTTATATGTTTTTTTGTATAAAGTATGTTTAAAATATTTAAAACTATACCTACACTTCCACTTTTATTATCGCACCTGAATGCACCTACCATGCCATCTCTGCACCACCCTATGGTTGACTGGTAGAGAATGCCTCAGGCATTAAGTCCGCCATGTAATGTTATGTTGCAAAAGTTTAAATAAATAAATAAAATAAATAGATTACGTAAATAGATAACCTAGATAAAGCAAGTATCACGGTTGTATTGAAACCAAGCGTGCCGACTTTTTAACACCCACAGTGACGTCACAGCCGACGTTTCGTTCCTGCCTCGAAATTTTTGGGCTATTGCAGTTAATTATCTATCACGCAACGATGCGTTTTTAGTATAATTTCATTTTATTTTAGTTTAACAGACGCGCGCGAACTGAAGTTAGCGTCGACCAACCCCGACGCTTGGTCGGGGTTTTTGGACACGCGAAGTACATGCATTTCCGTTATCTATGTAAATCTATAAGTATATGTGGTCTGAACTTTTCATAATTTCGAAAATGAAAACAGCACGTAAAACTTCAAGTGGGAATCTCTCGAACCCTCAATCCCGAACCGACGACCTTTAGCGATCCAGACGACAGCCCTATCTAAGCTACCGAGGTATCAGTTAATGTGCAAAGAACAAAGTTGCCCACAGTTGAAGGACATAATAATTAAAGTTTTATTTGTAGTTTAGGTTATAAAGTCATTTTAATGAAGTCAAACTTTGCGCTATGGTTTTTTTTACATACATGTAATCAAGACTATTATCCCCGAAGGGTTAGTCAGAGACTAGGCAATGAGGACCGCAAAAGCAGTCCTCTACATAGTCCACTTTTCATCAAATATCGACTGCACATGTACTCAGCGTGACAAATGGTGAGCCCATCGCCGCTTTATGCTGTTAGATGTATGTGCAGTCTTTAGTCCGTTAGTCGCTTTTTACGACACCCAAGGGGAGAGAGGGGGTGTTAGTGTTCTTTCACCGCTACGCGGCACGGTTAACCTCTACATATTTTTATACCACTTAGGGTGGATTCGACCAAACTGGAATAAGACGTACTTCGAGATTAGTCTATACAAATTCGGCGCTTAATCTAGACATAAGTCCTTATTCTAGTTTGGTCGAATCCACCCTGAGGTGGCAATAGTGTGTGATATACTATAGCTACCAGTAAATATGGCCCACCAGTAAACGTGGACACCCTATACCCGCCGCTTCATCGGTAAGTACTAATCATCACATTTGTTGAACCTACCCCGCATTGAGCCAGCGCGGTCAAATCAAATGCTTTATCACACTAATCACATCACACTAATATTTTAGAGGCGAAAGTTTGTGAGTGTGTATGTTTGTTACTTTTTCACGTAAAAACTACTGAATGGATATAGATGAAATTCGGCATACAGATAGTTTATAACCTGGATTAACACATAGGATGCTTTTTATCCCGATATTTCTACGGGAACGGGTACCACGCGGGTGAAACCGCGAACGGCCGCATATAAACCATTACAGATACTTATTGACGTCAAAAAAATATGTTATACAGCGTGTTAGTTTAACCGAGGTACATGTTAAGGGAAGACATTAGGTATTCGATCCCCGATCCGATTCTTAAAAAAAACAATTTCTTTTGCATTCATTATTCTAATAAATAATGTAAGCGCGGGAAAAGATCAAATATGATCAATTACGAGAGGAAAACCGGGTCACACCAAACATGACAGCTACTCAATCCGAAAGCGTGGAGCATAGGGTGCCCAAACATTACTGGAAGTTTCATGAAATTTTAACATCGATTTTCTGTATTATTTTATATGCTTCAAATAGTTTTTTTTAATTTGTTTGTGTTTATTTAGGCATAAACTACCATAGGATTGAATATGTCCCTCGTGCGTTAACTAACACGCTGTATAAAAAAAGTTAACTGACAATAGTTAAATCATCAACTAACTTAACTACCTACCTACCTACCTAACTAATCTACCGCCAGTTCGGCTTTTGGGAGAGCCTTTGACTGAGAAGAAGCTGGCTAGAAACTCAGGAGGCCTTACTTTTTTCTCCCTCTAAGTAACAAAAGGTACAATGTCGCCACCAAGTCATATAAAATATATTAGAAAGACGTATATTTATACAAATTACTAATTACTTTATTTTATGGTTATACAGGGTCTAACAATATGAATAAGCGAACGTTTAAGGGGAGCATCTATACATCACACTGAGCATGCTCACCAAATTTGGTCCAAACCTACAGGCTCGTTACCGAGATAATCAACAAAACATTAGCATTCATCAAAAAAAACATCCTTTCCAAACCCGTACGTACAGCTGTACTACACGCACACAAAGATAGCTAGCTGAACATGCACAATAAAGTAGAGATACAGCATGTTTCATGATGTGCTTTATTTTAATTGATTTAGTTTGTTAGAAAACATAACTTTGAAAAATCGGTAGAAAACTGGAGCCCATTTTTTGTCATTGTATTCAGATTGATGTATAGATACCTCTTAAACGTTCGCTAATTGATTTTGTTAGACCCTGTATAAGGATCAACCTCCCCATTTGATGTTCATGTCCACGTGGAATTACTACTTTGATCTCGTAAACCATAACATTTCCGAATGCAATCGAATAACATTAATTATTGGATTTGTGTATAAATGATTGCATTTTTTTACTAGCCAATACTGTTCTACTGCTGGTCAAAAGCCTCCTTCAAGTATCCATCTTTTTTTATACAAGGTTAAATCCTTTTATGAATACATAGCGGGCATGGAGGAGCCTGCTGCTTATGTGGGATTCTCCCCTTAGCGCCTGCTTCCCTGTCTAGGTCCGAAGGCCTTGACAGGGATTCTGGAGAAAACCCTACCCACTAAAACACCTTTAACCACCCCTTCACTTGTCGCCAGGGTGGTTTGGGACTGCGGACAGTTGACTCTGTTCTCATTCCACCTAACGACGGCTCGTCAATGGGGAGGATGCTCGGGATAGTTTGGGCATCCTCCAGACTCCGGTAAGACTCGTGCAATGCGGCTATGGGGCCTCCACAGCCACGTAAACCTCACTGCGGTGGAAGGAGAAGGGCAAACTGCCGCCTTCTTCTACCGACTCGCATGCGTCGAATCGGGTCCGCGTGGGGTTGCTCCTCCCGGACCCTCTCCGCAGCCTCCTTCAGCGAAACAACCGCTTCACTGAACGAGACCATGGTGCTCCTTGACCTGTGGCTGACCAGCATGGATTTTACCCTCAACCCTGCGTTTTGTGTCAATTATACCAAGTAATTTTTTAATTTTTGACCCAAGCCCCACCTCAAAGCCTGCCATGCTTAGTTCTTGAAGTATCGTTTGTAATTCCAGAGCTGAAGGGGTGAAAATGACAATGTCATCAGTAAATGTGATGTTGGTTAGCCTCTTGTTGTCGATCTTGCTAACCTTGGGCGCCCATGAGGTTGACAGTTTTCAAAATATATCTTCGAGTAGCTGGTACGCTGGTTTGAGTGAAAGCGTATAAAAAGTACAATAAATAATAATCCTGCACCGAGTGCAAAGGGCATTTGAAAGAAATCCGGCGCCGAAAACACGAAGTTTGCGGAGAGACAATACGAAAATAGACGCACAGTTCATTGAGGGAAACCAAACAAAAGACTCGCGAGTTCACGACTCATGAAACCATTAATAGAAAACTCAATTTCCAGGTTATGGAATTAAATTTTAAATACAATGCTTATTATGTATATAAATAAAAACGTATTTTCAGGTTGTAAGTACATAAAAATGTAAATGAACTAAATTATTTTTTTCAGTTGTTCTACAGATTTTTTTTCATTATCGTGTAACGGCAATCGTAACTTTGTAATATAATTGTGCAAACGGTCCATTTTGATTTGTTAATCTGAATAACTATGTCAGACATTAACACTCTTACTGCCGTTGTCAATTAAGTTCTAATAACAATTTAAGTTACTTGCTGGCACTTTCTTATGTGCCTATAATTTTAAATAGAGAACGAAAGATATTTCAATGTCATTAAAAGTTAATGGACGTCTCTGAGTATACTTAGCACAACAGTTCGGGTCTTACATAAAAACACTTTTTAAGAATTATTTAGATAAGCATTGTTTTGGCTCTGTTGCTCAAATTTAAAATGACGTTTGTGTGACGTAGACAAAACAGCGTTTAACTAAATAATCCGAACCGAACCACCAAACCCTCAGTAGTGTGAGGCGAGGGGGTGGGGAAGCGACATTCGCTCGTCAGTTTATAACCCACCACGCTGGTCCAATGCGGGTTGGTAGGTTAAAACGACTAATATATACCATCTTGCGAAAGTTGTTGAATTTGCAAGAGCGAGATCGAACACTGCGCCGTCGAGCTACTCAGAGAATCGATATATTTTTTTAATGGAACGCACTGCAATTCATTTTTTTATAATATTTGGTAACATGTCAGTAACAGAAAGTGTCTGCGCGGCACCCAATCCAGTAAAAAAAAAAATTTGCAGCTGACTTTGTTATCCGATAAGTGGTTTCTGAAATAAGCGTTTTAACAGGAACACGCCCTTAAATCTTTAAACGCCTTTAAATCTCCGAACAACTTTTTAACTACCTTCAAAGCGGCATCTTAAGAAGTTCCACTGAATCTCGGGCTGTTCGGCGAAACAATAAGTCATCGGGAAAGGTCGACATTCAAGCGTTGGTGAAGCGCGAACCATAAAAAAGAATTATTAATAAAAAATTACATTAAAATTTTTAAGTATCCCCCGACAAAAAGGAACTACAAAAAAAGCTGGTGAACACCTGAACAGATCTCCATAAATTGTAGCTAAAACCCATCTCAATCATGCACACCTCAGCTTTCAAACAAAAATAACCGCATCTGAATCGGTCAATTCGTTTAGCAGCTACGATGCCACGAACCATACCTCAATGCCACAAACAGACACACAGACACGACAAAATAATAATAGAACTCTCATAGAATTTATTAATAGAGAAAGATACATTATCAATGTACCGCACGCGCCTCTTGCAAACCGTGTCATAAAGACCGGGTAGCACCGAATATTGTCGTAATGACTGTCGTCAATACAGCAGTACAGCAACTCGTTCGTACCAGTGACGTTTAGATGTGTGTTAGTTAAGAAAGAGCGTTAATAATGCCTTGCTGTCCATTAAAAAGATGCACAAACCAGTCTTAAAAGGTCAAGAATCATAAGACCGCCGGCGGTTGCGAAACAATTTATTTTTAGTTGTCCGGAGGAGCAAAAACAAGGCACATGGAATAACTTTACACTGGTATGTACAGTAATATTACATGAGCGACTTTCATTTATCGTGCGACGTCGTGGTCGTGGAACTTCGCGGAGCTTGCTGACCCACTTGTTTAGCGTTTTAATTCATCACTAAAAAAATGTCTACTTCAGGTTGCGGGTTCAATTCCCGCCTGAGGTAGACATTTTTTTAACGTTTCGTTATCTTTGAGCTTATTTGAGCGTTTTTTAACGCAAATAATCAAATATTACGAATCTATAAAGCAGTCATAACATATCTGAATATTTAAAATATTGTGAAATATTTTCATTCAGATCTCTAAGAATTAATGTAAATTCTAAGGGTTTGTTAAGACACTGTTGCTATAAAAACTTAAAGTCAAAAGTGTTGAAAAATTTCGTCGGTCTAACCAATACCTCGGATTGCGGAGGACGCGGGTTCGATTCCCGCCTTAGGTAGACATTTTTTTCAACGATTCGTTATCTCTAAATTATTGAGCGTTTTTTAACGCAAATAATCAAATATTACGAATTAAAAAACAATCAAGAAAGAAACGATAGATGAGAAAAAAACTGAGTTAATCATTCAAATAAATGAACTAATTATAGAAGAGCATGATGTTAAAAATTACAGCCATGAGAATGAAAGATAGCAGCTTTCAAAAACTATTATCTTTAGTATCACGATGGATGTTTTCCACAGCTCTGGATAAGTTTCCCATGTATTCATAATAACAAATATCGCTTTTCTGTGAGATTAGTAATATTATTCACACTATTTTCGTCCTCCATTGTCCTTTTGGCGCGTATAAGTGAACAAAAAACAAACGTCCTGCCTTGAAATCTTTTTTCAACTAAAATATTGCCGCGCGCCCCGCACACGACAATATTATTGTCAATATCCCTGGTTCCTCCCAATATTGTAGTGCCCGTGCTCAGAATTTCTGGAAATCCACAATAATATTGAACAATCCCAATATTATTGACAATTTGTACTTTATTGAAAATATTATTGTGTGTGTGCGGCTAGCCGAAAGAGCGTTAATAATGCCTTGCTGTCCATTAAAAAGGTGCACAAACCAGTCTTAATAGGTCAAGGATCATAAGACCGCCGGCGGTCGCGAAACAATTGATTTTTAATTGTGTCTGGTTTTACGATGTTCAAGGGGTTAAGAAGCAAAAACAAGGCACATGGAATAACTTTACACATACATAACAGTAATATTACATGAGCGACTTTCATTTACGTAGTGACTTCGTTGTCCTGGAACTTCGCGGAGCTTGCTGACCCCACTCGCTTAGCGTTTTTTTTTTAATTCATCGCTCTGCCTCGCTCGCTTAAGTGAAATTAGCTGTTCTACTACAAAAAGTATTAAAGTAGTTGAGTTGGACTATTTTTTGATTCAAATTACTAAGGGTATCTTCCCATAGAATAATAACTAATATCGTCCTCTATTGTTTATATCTAGGACAAGCGGCCGCTCGCGGTTTCACCCACGTGGTTCCCGTTCCCGTGGGATTATCTAGATAAAAAGTATCTTATGTGTTAATCCAGGTTATAAACTATCTGTATGCCGAATTTCATCCAAATCCATTCAGTAGTTTTTACGTGAAAGAGTAACAAACATCTATCCACACGTTCCCGTGGGAATATCGGGATTAAAAGTATCCTATGTGTTAATCCAGGTTATAAACTATCTGAATGCCGAATTTGATCCAAATCCATTCAGTAGTTTTTACGTGAAAGAGTAACAAATATCCATACATACTTACAAACTTTCGCGTTTATAATATTAATAGGATAGGATAACAATTCCCTTTTTGCTTTGGAGCTTATCAAAGTAATAAATAGCAAAGTACGAGTATAGCTTACATACTGTCCCACTGTTGGGAAAAAAGCCTTCATCATTGAAACAAGTCATCGCTACAATTGGCTATTTGACAGTTAGAGATAAGTCAGTGCCTTAGTAGTTGTGGATTCTGCATCAAGAGAGAGTTTCCGTGTTTGACTTTTTTATCAGTTGAGACAACGGCCAAAAACTTCACGATGTAACAAAATACATATATAATTCATAAATAATTCATACTTTTAAGGAGTGGTCAACGCAGCCGCCCGGATTACGGAGGGAGTGCGTTCGATTCTCACCTGAGGTAGTATTTTTTTTCCATTTCAATAATCATACTTTCAACTTCGGTACCCTAAACAGCGAGTGGTTCCGAGTCGCCTCGAGAGCCATGCATTATGACGTCACGCATTGTATACTAGCGTTAACAAGATAGCATCGCCACACCACCGCCCAATGGCAGGCGGGCTTATGCGCGTGGGAGTTTGCTGCCTACGCAAGCCGCGTGACGTCACACGACAGGTCAAAAGGGTACAGGTGACGGCATATTTGGGTTGACACTTGCTCGGCGTAATGACTCTTTGATAGGGTGCCCTTCCTGCCCTAATTTCATATGGCCGATCTGTGTTGGCCTAAACTTGAACGTACAATTATTGTCAGTGGTTTTCACACTATTAAAGTTAATTGAAAATCCTAGTTTTAAAATCCCTAACATTAAATGCACTAAAATGACGTATTCATTGGCATAACTTTCTTTCGGCATTACGAAGATTACGCTGTAGTTTTGAAAACCCTAATTTTGGGAACTCTTATATTAAATGCACATAAAATTAACTCTAAAGGAATGATATTGGTATAATAATCATATTCTATAACTTGCAAATGAAGTTAAATAATAATTAATAATAATTTTTACTTAAAAATCAAAAAAGCTTTTTAATCCTAAATGATTCCAAATATTGTCTTAAAAAGATGATACGTTGTGTTTTCGGTGGTTTTTCTACAAAATACAGTGACAGAAACGAATCGCGGCAAAACCGACTCTTAGCCTCGTATTCTAAAATCAAATTCAAAATCAAATTCATGCTTAAATACAGTTAGAAAGGGATGGCGATATATGCGATGAATACCACTATCCTTTTCTAACTGTACTCAAGCAGAGATTTGAGTATGATTTTGGTTTTAGAGTACGAGCCTTAGTAGACTTGTCTGCCCCACGCTAGAGTGCAATTTAAGCCCGCGTAGGCGCGTGGGACCGCCGGAGCCCCGCAGCGCTGCAGCCGTGACAGAAACCATGCAAGCTGCATGCTCATGCTTGGATGCACGCTGCATGTTTGCTGTATGCTTGCTCATGCTGTATGCTTGCTATATGCTGCATGCTTGCTTGCATTCTGCATGCTGCATCCGGGGCGCTATAAAGAAAAGCTGAGTATGCAAAACTACAGTCCTGTCGGTTAGGTTAGGATAGACTTGTGACAATTAGTAATTGTAAATAGTATTGTTAATGAATGGTTCCGCCAAATGTCGCATTTGGGAAGTTTGAACACGGCGATAAAAAGTTAAGCGAAGTATAAAATAGGCTTAACACATTTATAAAAAGTAAAATTGTGCGAAACAAATTTATGCTTAAAGTTTTTATGCCATTGACAATTAGGTATAAGGAGTTCAAAAATTTATTTTTTTTGGTTGATGGTAGCTTTTGTTAAGTCCGCCTGTCTAGTTACTACCACCTTACCTAAATATGACGCCATACATTAATATGTTATTACAATTGCTGTGTTCCGACAGTTTAGTCCCTCAAACCCCACCTAAAAACTTGCTATTCCGTCAGACCCCAAGCGGCCATATAATATGGCCGCGCTGGCCGCGCTCTCCACTTGACTTTGTACCGAGGGTTGATACACTTATAGACTACTTTAGTATGAATAAGGTCGATTATTTCGGTTCTGTAGTACATTTTATGCACCGTAAATGCAAAATTTTACATGAACTACGTTCGATTTTCTTTATATATATTTTTTTTCCATTTCCGCCAAATCGCACCTGCTGTCAAAATTTTTAGACATTTCGTTGCCAAGACTGAGAGGTTAGACAGTTCCTTGAAAGCTGAGGAATCCGGGTGAAGTTCCACCAGTGGCTTAACATCACCTAACATCAAGTCAAATCAAAATTAAAAATATATATGTTTAACAGGTACTGTAAAGGAGTCTTTCATTCCAACAAAACATACGAAAAAAATTGTTACACAGCACAGCACCCGTAAGATGGTGCTGATTATTTTATACATATTTATCACGCCAATTATCCCCGAAGGGTAAGTCAGAGACTAGGCAACGAGGACAGTAAAAGCAGTCCTCTAAATAGTCCACTTTTCAACAAATAGCGACTGCATATGTGCTCAGCGTGACAAGTGGTGAGCCCATCGCCGTTCTATGCTGCTGGATATATGTGCAGTCTCTATAGTCCGTTAGTCGCCTTTTACGACACCCAAGGGAAGAGCTGGGGTTGGTATTCTTTCACCACTACGCGTCACGGTTCTTATTGTTTAATTATCATTATATTTGTACTGTTATGTATTTTTATTATTATTGTTTAATTATACCTATATATCAAGCGTCTATATTTTTATAACTAAATATAGTCTAAGACCTAATTTTGTACGACAGTTAAAATTATTTAACTCACGGTGTTGAAAAGGTTAAACTTCATAGAGTGTTGTTGATATTGTTACCTATATTTGTATAAGTCGTATCAGTGACGTTTTCTATTTCTTTTATGTGTAGATATTAGTAGAGGATCCGAGTATACAACGACCTTCACCGAGAAGGTTAATGGATGAAAAGTATTTTATATCAAATTTAATATGCTAAATAACATATCGCAAGTGGGTTGGCTGAAAAATTTCAGTCCAGTACCATTAATGATTAATTTAATATTAAAAAATTATTTTTTTTTACATTGCACTGGTTTGGTATCAGTATGTGTGTTTGTAATGAGCTTATCTTTATATAAACATGAATTTTATTTATTTAACCAGACGGTTGCAAATTACTAATATTGACTTGCCTGTTTACACCTGCCTACCCAATGTTATGACAGTAAAAAAATAGTCAACTTAACGTTTGCATATTATAGAAGCTTCATATTTTCGATTGGTACCTATGTAATTTATCTAATATCGAAACAAGTGCAATATTTTAAATTTTTTTTTAAATATTTAATTAATCATATACTGGACTGAAATTTTTCAGCCAACCCACTCGCAATATATTTTTTAACACATTAAATTTGATATAAAATACTTTTCATCCATTAACCGCTCGGTGAAGGTCGTTGTATACTCGGATCCTCTACTAATACCTACACATAAAAGAAATAGAAAACGTCACTGATACGACTTATACAAATATAGGTAACAATATCAACAACACTCTATGAAGTTTAACCTTTTCAACACCGTGAATTAAATAATTTTAACTGTCGTACAAAATTAGGTCTACTACCAGATACGCCAGAGTCATTTCGTCAATCAAAAACCAATACATTAGCAGACCAAAGTCGTTACAGTTATTATTTTCTTCGCATTACGCCCTCAAGTAATATGGCACCTACTGCGTTAGCGGAAATAATTTTCATTGCTGCATCGTTAGCTGTTCAACTGTTAATTAACGGACCGCAAACGCATTAGACAGGGGAATATTGTACCGTATTTCTGTGTGTAACGATTGTTGTAGAAGATCGTGCGTTTGTAATTCAATTGTGTATGTTACGTTTAATGTTTGTCTCTGGATAAGTAATTTAATATAATTCATATTTTTACTTACTTACTCCTAGTAACCGCTAGTAAGGAAGAAAACAGTCTATATACTGTGCCACAGCTGGGCACAGGCATTTAATATTAAATTCTGGTATAACGATTACTATTCTCGAACAGAAGAAGAACAAAACAAAAACACCTGTTTCATACAAAATTGCATATATTCGACCTTAATGTGTGGAACGGCTCAAAATGACATATAAAATAAACAAGTTATTAAAACTAAGCAGCTTAATAAAATTAGAAACTTATTGTTCTAACTAGCTTTTATTGTACCTCTGATTCGCGATTTTCTAAGGCACTATGCTGATAAAATAATCTGATGTTAACAAAAATATTGACTTAAATATAATTTCTAATTTAACATTACTTTATCATTCATACCCTAACTAAACCATATACCAAACTGTCTGGTCAATCCATTTCATATATGAGCATATTACGTGTGATAAATGTGTCGGCTTATCAACCTTATCTTCATATTAATACAAAGTTATGTGGCCTCTGCAATATCAGGGCAGCAGGGTGCCATATATTACAATGTGACAATATACGCCAAACGAAGTAATTTGCCTATGTAGTACACCCACGACATTTTCATTAAAAGTTATTTATAATACTAGATGTTCCACAAAGATGATAAACTTGACCTTTGTTTCACCTGATAGTAAGTGACGATAAGGCCGTAGGTGGAAACGTACCTCACCCATAATTATCAATTATTTTTTGAATGGAATAGAAAATAAAATAACAAAATAAAAACCACGTTGCGTAGTAGTGAAAGAATACTACGACTAGGACATGCATTTCGGAATTCCGAAATTTCGTAATTTCGGAAATTACAAGAATTTCTCTTATTCCGAAATTGATTACGTAAATTTCGGAATTCAGAAATTTTAGTAAAAGAACAATTTAAAAAAATTTATTAAACTTGAAACCGCAAATAATACCTACTACACTGAAAACGTGCTCAATTTTCGGTCTGAGAAACCGTGTAAAGGTTAAGAAACTTGATTAGAATCGTGTATTTATACTACTTATGACGCAATTTAAGCTTCTGGCTCCGTTTTTCAAATATAATGGTAAAAATTTCGTTTTTTTTCCGTAATTCCGAAATTGACGGAGTTAGTTTCATAAGCAATTTTAAAGCTAAGCACATGCGCAGTCGCTATTTTTCCAAAAGTGGACTATGGTAGAGGACTGCTTTGGTGGTCCTCATTGCCTAGTCCCTGACTTATCCTTCGGGGATAATAGTCGTGATTATATGTATAAAATAATCAGCACCATAGCATTCAGAAAAAAACAACTACAGCGCAAGTTAAATATAAGGTGTGTAAAATGTTTACTAGAAAAAAACAACCAGTCACAGGAAAGCTCGAATGGGATTCGAACCCATGACCTTTGGATTGAAATTTCAATAAATAAGATTTAATTATAAGCAATTACGTCTTTATCGATTGTTCAGTGACGTAATACCGCTGGCTTGCAGCGTAAATCACAGACTACTAAAAAAATTCAACGGGTCTTCTGGGGTCTCGGTAGCTTAGCGGTTAGAGCAGTGGACCGGCAATCCAAAGGTCATGGTTTCGAATCCCATTCGAGCTTTCCAGAAACTGGTTGTTTTTTTATTGTAAACATTTTATCCTATTTCTATAGCATTGTGAATGCAAAAATTTCAATAATAAAGATAAAAGGTGTGTTTTTAGGATCTTTAATTGGCCCATCTCTTCCTCTAGTTGTCGTAAAGGCGAGTAACGGACTTAAAAATGCACATACATCCAACAGCATAGAGCGACGATGAGCTCACCACCTATTACGCTGAGCACATGTGCAGTTGTAACATGGTGAAACGTGGATTACGGCAGGGGACTGCTTCTGCGGCCCTCATTGCCTAGTCTCTGACTAACCCTTTTGGGATAGTCCTCGGGGATCTATGTACCTATGTTTGTACGCAGGTACATTTAGAAAGACAAAACAAAAATTTTTATCCTACAAATCCAACGTTTTTCTGGACGATCAAGAAGACTCTGACAATACAGTTTTCGGTATAACAAGGTTTTTTTTTTACTGCTTCCTCAAACAAAATCGGAGCCTTATTTAAATTTCTATTTCTCTTTCGTTCCAGTTCTCGCAATATTTCCTCTCGTACTTCCATACCGCATCCCACACACACATCCATCGCCATTCATTCTTTAACGGTGGGTGTACCGTTTTGTAGGTTCCCTATGCTATGATATCTATCTATCTATCTATTTATTTATGCTGTTGGTTGAACTTACTCTTATATCTATGTTTTGGGGTAAATGAGTATAACTCTTACATTTATTTACATACAGTGGTCCCAGTTTTTTATTTATTTCTATTACATGTTTCTTAATTCTATTCTTTTCTATTTTTACACATTTTATTTCCTGTCTGTAGCAGTACGATTTTATACTTATACTTAATCTAGGGGCATTTGTAGCAATGTTTTCTTAAAATTATACATTTTCTGCCGGTATAGGTTAGGCGTTCGCAGTACTCCTTATAACTCTTGAACTCGGTTATTGCGTTTAGATACTGCAGCGCAGTGCTTAAACTATTAAAGGAGAGTTTGTATCGGATAGTTGTCAAGTCCCTCCGCTTATGAGCTCACTGGCTATTCTTAGGGTAGTTTATTGCAATAAAAGTTCAGCGACAATATAAAATCAAGTTTTACAATTTACTTAGTTTGTTTGTTACGATCTGCTAAAAGGTTGCTATATGCTTTCAGAAGAATTTTTTAAAATTGTATTGAGCGCGTTTTCCCGGAAACACTGTAAGTAGGTATAATATGATATCGAATACTACAATTTTATAAATCTTAGTAATATTATTATAACTTAAATAAAAGGTAAATTCTAAAGCCAATTTAGGCATTTAAAACATATGAATATTTTTGTATTATGAATGTTAATTAAGTTCTTATGCATGTAATAAAAAAAAATAGATAAAAAAATTGTACTTTAATGTCAAGTCCCTCCGCTTATGAGCTCACTGGCTATTCTTAGGGTAGTTTATTGCAATAAAAGTGCAGCGACAATTTAAAATCAAGTTTTACAATTTACTTAATTTGTTTGTTACGATCTGCTAAAAGGTTGCTAAGTACATGCTTTCAGAAGAATTTATTAAAAAAGTATTGAGCGCGTTTTCCCGGAAACACTGTAAGGAGGTATAATATGATATCAAATACTACAATTTTATAAATCTTACTAATATTATTGTAACTTAAATGAAAGGTAAATTCTAAAGACAATTTAGGCATTTAAAACATATGAATATTTTTGTATTATGAATGTCAATTAAGTTCTTATGCATGTAATAAAAAAAATAGATAAAAATATTGTACTTAAATATAAAAAGTAGGTAATAGTTATCAAATTGAATCGCCTATGAATAGATTTGACTCTTGGCCTGGAGGATGTTATGTACAAAGAATTATATAAATTTCATTTTACTCATTCATAACCTTAGATCAACCAACATGGATAGAAATATTATCTTAACGAATGCCTACAATCAAACTAACATAATTACTACTTGCCAGTTGCCAGGCTACTTGACAGTTCTCGGAAAAGTATTTTAAAAATTGCAAATGCTTATTTTATACCTTTTGCAATATTTTTTATTCGAAAAAGCTTTATTTAATAGAAAAAAAAACATATTTTACCTCATTAATTTCAAATTTCGCGGGAAAATGGTTGGTCACGTGACATTTTGCCCTGTGACGTCACGCTTCAATAAACAAACAAATTTTATCTTAAAACCTGACAGATAGTTTTAGTTCATTGTGAAATGTGACGTCACACGAAGCTCAATCATGGCCTCTCGTGTTTCGGGCATAAAGTTACTATTAGGTATAGTAACTTTATGCCCTAGGTATAGTAACTTTATGGTTTCGGGTCTTGTAATCCACAGATAAAAAATCCCAAATTTATTTTGTAAAAATAACATATAATTACAAATTATGTTAATAAAAAAACTATTAGATAATTATTGTTAAATTATAAAGTACCATATCCGATATATTTCATATTTTATTGTTACAACTGTCAAATAGCCAATTTTCATACTGGCGCCCACCGTGGTGAATCATAAAAACCTCCGTGTAGTCATAAAATCGGGAACAAAACATGTTTACGCGCCAGATTCCCGTTCGGGCATGTCAGCTACCGTCATTATGTCAGATCTGGACGACGTTAAACAATAATGAGCTGCTCGATGCGGCTTTGTGTTTGACACACACAGTCTCGAAGGCTGGGCAACACAGATTTAACCTTTTAACCGCTAGGTTTTATATCATTTGCCGTGTGCCCAGTTCTCAGCTCGGTAATACGAAAATAAAAACCTACTACAAAGATGGTTATAGTAGTTTACTTAAGACAATATCCATAAAACCAACACAGGTCTTTTGTCGGATATATACGTTATAGGCGAATTGGACAAGATAAAATTGGTCGGATTAATCCGACTCTGGCGAGGAAAGGGTTAAGAGGTGTGTTGGCGAATAGCACCCCTGCTTCCTCACGACATGGTTACCCGAGCCAAGTTACCGTGCCATTAGAAGCACCCTCGGGTTTTCTGCTTCAATCAAGCAATTCGAATCCCCCGAAGAATCTGGGGGGAATAAGAGGACTCGTTTTTTATCCACTACGGGTGAGCACTTGGCCTTCATCTATCTCACGATCATCTCAGGACGTAAGTGACGATAAGGCCGATGGTAAAGAAAGGTGAGGTGGAAGCGCGCTTCACCCGAAATCGCTAACCAATGACGAACCGGCTATTTCATCTCTAAACTTACGGACCACAACAATGCTATCAACAATGTTGTCATAAGACTTTTGATAAAACAGTAGTCGCCAGTCAGGCAGACTTAATAGTGTAGTGGTCACAACCACCATCCAGCACTACTCACACCCAAATTAATTTCTCAATAGTTATTTAATTCAATTTACCACATATTTGATTTTGTGATGTTGGTCATATTATAAAGCAGTGTGTACCGGGAAGCGAAACAATAAAGCACCGCTTGCACTGATGCACACAGCTGGCCACAGCTTTGCACACACAACTGTATTGTTACAGCATCGTAATGCTTCAAGCGTTTTCGTCAAACTTTGTTGGTAAACGTAGAGGAATGACACAAAAGTAATATTTATCGTAGTACAGGGCGTGGTAAGGTGCACAAAAGGAGGACGTTCGTTAAATAGTGATGTATTTTGTTAATGTTAATGTAAATTATAATATTTGTGTTCATTGCATACCCGATCATGGGCAAACTGTTGATACTATTTTATTATTTTAAGAACTTGTTACACAGTCTAAGCAATAAAGAAGTTCTATTCTATTCTATTCTGAAACCGCCTCTTTGCGGCTAAGCCACCGGTCTTAAATTCAGAGGTCCCTCTTATTCAAGGAGGGGGGGAGGGGGGGGGGGGGTTACATATCTTTGTGAACTTGGTTTACATATAATCACGACTATTATCCCCGAAGGGTTAGTCAGAGACTAGGCAATGGGGACAGCAAAAGCAGTCCTCTACCATAGTCCACTTTTCAAAAAATAGCGACTGCACATGTGCTCAGCGTGACAGGTGGTGAGCTCATCGCGGCTCTATGCTGTTGGAAGTATGTGCAATCTTTACTCCGTTAGTCGCCTTTTACAACACCCAAGGGAAGAGAGACAGTCACTTGGCAGCCTATAGTATCGATACAATCGCAAATGTCGTGATGCAGTCGCGCGTTTACATCGCTGCATACTACAAACAACTACAAATCGCAGTGTATAAGCACATATGAAAAATGCTTTATTGCTTTCTGCATGACTTAGACTAAACAGAACTAGAACTAAAACATGTTATTAAATTATCTTACGTCTAAGACTTATCTTGGTAGTAACAGGGGATCCCAAACAAGGCACAGCCTGATTCATGGGATACTAATGATAATACAGTAACAGATTTTAAGTCTGTACTTAATAAACAATATATACTTAGGTATATAAAAAGGGCAACATTTTAACGAAAGAAGAAAAGTTTTTATATAATATTAAATTAAATTAAGCGTGGCATGTGATCAGTGTGCTTGTGAACAAGTGTGAATAACGAAGTGACTGGTCATCATACTCGAATAACTAATAATACTACCGTACAGAAGCACAGAACAAATAATTACAGAAGGTTCACTCTCTAACGACTTTCACGCGAAATTAAAACTTATCGTGTGACCCGAGCGTTTATATTCCGTTAAGCAACGCTGACTCGATATCGATTTGACGTCATGACGTCACAGAGCGTAGAGTGTACGCGCGCGAGCAGGGATTACGAGTTAAGCAACTGCCATACTCCTAGACGGCCTGCCTGGGAGGCGCGCCGACCGAACGTACCTAAACTGCGGAGTGACATCTCCCTAGTATAAGGTAATACTCGTTTATTAGTGTTGATTTTACCTTTTACAATCTTTGCCATCGAGTTCGATATAAATATCAATTGTAAGTGGTAATATGAGTTACGTTGCTATCCCTACATGTGTATGAGAACTTCGAGTGGAAACAAACGAGACGCGTGTTCCTGTTATAGGCACACTGTACGCTCCGCATCAATAATTCGCTTTCAGTGTAAACTTTAGTGTTTCTATTCGAACTTGTTAAATAGTATTTTGCAACTCTCTTACCATTTTCGAGAGCAGTGAAGGGTTTGCTTTAGTGAGATTTTTATTTAATTAGTAATATAAGCATGTGTGAAGAAAGACCGATCGCTTAACCAGTCATCTACAGAGGTGACATGAAGGTGTATTTAAATTAAAATAAAATAAAAATCATTTAATAAAAACAATTGAATTTTTAATTTATATGTATAAGTACACTTTACTTTGAGGAGCTCGATGGCGCAGCGGCTAGAGCGTTCGGCTTGCGATCTTGCTCGCTAAGGAACTTTCACAATGCCGGGTCGCTGGACTCCTCCGTGCTTCGGAAGGCACGTTAAGCCGTTGGTCCCGGTTGTTGTCGTAAGATGACAGTCGTTAAAACCCACCAACCCGCATTGGGCCAGCGTGGTGGGTTATGGCTCAATATCCCTACGTGCTATTGACCACGTGAGATGCCTGTGCCCAGCAGTGGGACGTTTATAGGCTGATGAAGAAGGTACACTTCACATTTAATTAATTGATTGAATATAAATAAACTGTACACAAAAAAACCAAAATCAAAACGAAAAATAAAACAAGTGAATGCAAATGTACAATGGCGGACCCCGTCGCTTTACCAGTCACGAGGCAGGCGTCACACCGCTTCACAGCAGCTGGGCTGCAACCTTCCTTTCCTACCTATACCACCTCCACATCCTCAGGTTGCAAGGCGGGTTAACCATTGATCTTTCGGTGAGTATTTAATTTAGTCATAAGGTCTAACCACTGCGTAGCGCAGCTAGCTTCAAGCAAGCCAAGGTCCAGGGTCTGTTTGAATCAAAAATTGTAAAGAATAGTTGGAACCACTTTTTCGAACGTATTTTGGTTTTATTATCGAAGGTTCAGAGAGTAGACAAAGCAAAAGCTTAGAAGTAAAGAATAAAGCTGTGGTTTCTTGAGCCCGTTCTTCTCCACATCTAAAAAATGACGTCCTGAATGGGTGGTAGGTTAAAAACATGTTTTAGACGATTCAAAATTCATTCTATCAAGGTGAAGGGTAAGGCCGACCGATAGACTGGGCACCGCACAGTAAAATCCCTTGCACACTGCGTCGTCTATTTGGTACGGGCACGTACCCTGGCGGTCGGTGCGCTTCATACGAAAATCGCTGCGAAGTGGTAAAGCGACGGTGACTCCGACCCTATAACTCCCCAGACTCACGACGCTCTCAAAACATGAAGCTTTGTGAAGATTCAGATCATTTTGTTTTCATTCAGATTCATTCTGGGCATTTGCCGAGCAGAACAGAATCGCACTTTTGTCACCTACCATCTTGAGGACACGATTTGGACTTACCCGCACTTTCCGGACTAGCGACGCAACCTTCATACGCATCAGAGCATAAAAGTCTTCTACACTGGCTTCGGCAAACATGCCAGATGCACTACAGTAACGAAGGAGTCGGAAAAGAGCCCTAAAGATATAATTGTACTGGACACGCCGAGCACTATAAGTTTTCTCTATAAGTCTTAAAAACTCACAAGTTGCCAAAATTTAGGTTGTTAGTAAAAGCATGGCTAATAGAAATATAGTATCCAAGAATACCTAGATTATAAATAGTTGATTATAATATATATTATAGATAAGTACTATAAATAATATATACTTACATATTGTTATGAAGTCAAGTCACTTCATTAAATTTTTTGTGTATACACTTGTAAAAATAGGATTAATTGACACTACTCGTATTGTTAGCTATAAGACCCGCTTTTACTGTACCTTATTCCTTACACAATAAAACTTACTTACTTACTTACTTACTTACTTAAAATAGGTACAGGACATATTTAATTAAAATAAAACCGCCTCCGTGGTCTCGTGGCTAATCCACCGGCCTTTGACCCTGAGGTCTAGGAAGGTGTATTGCCCTCGAATTTTGTGTAAGTACTTGGTTTGGTTGGTGATGGGGCTTGTTAACGCTTGGCTAGCTACCACCATCCTAACTAAAGTCAGGCGCAATAACAACAATGTTAAGAGGAAACACTACGTCGAAGTGGCTTTCAAAATTCTCATACAAAACACAGAAAAAGGACGTTTCGTAATTTCCCTGTTTCCTCCTTCATAACTGGACCCATTTTTATTACTTTTTCAGCATCGGTTATCGTTGATAAACCAAACCAAGTCCAAAATGATATTCAGAAATTAGATTTTAATAAATTTAAAATCATAATCAAAGAAAAGCTTTATAAAAAAGCTTATTATAAAGTGTCAGATTACACAGAAGACAGAACGGCTTGGATCTGAAATGCTCCAAGCACTCCAACAGCTATTTCTAATTGTCTTTATTTAATTGATACTAAATTTTATTGTAGTTTTGTATTGCATCATTTATTATTTTTTAAATTCATATTTTGTATTGACCTGGTAACGACATATTCTTTTTTTTTGTTTGTAAATGTCGTTGCTTTTGTGCGCTGTGGTTTCTTGCGCCCATTCTTAGCCACAGTTAAAAAATTATGTCCTGAATGGGTGGTAGGTTAAAAGATTTGGACGATTCAAAGTACTTATTAATTGAGTTTATTGAATAAATATATTTTGACTTTGACTTTGTTGATATTTTTTTTAACCAGCTACTTAATTAATACGCCTTAAAACGGAGTGATTTCGCAAAATTTTGAAGACTCTTGGTTAATTAATAAATGACGTAATGCAAAAAAGTCAAACATAAAAACATAGAATATTTTTTTTTTAATTAAAAAAATTTAAATTTTCTTTCTTTAACCGATGCTGAAAAAGCAATAAAAATTAGTCCAGTTCTGAAGGAGGAAACAGGGGACTACGAAAAGTCGTTTTTCTGTGTTTTGTTATAGAATTTTGCATGCCACGTCGATGTAGTGTTTCCTCTTAATGGCATTGTTTTGGTCCGACAGTTAAAAATAAGATAGCCAGTTCTTCAGTGGTTAAGGATTCCGGGTGAAGCGCGCTTCCACCGTCAAATACCTTATGGTAAAATGAAGGCCAAGTGTATGCCTTACATAGATTTAAAATTTAAATATTTAAAAAAAAAAATAATTCTTGCTTTAAACGAAAGTATGCGAAAGCAAGTTTTCATAGAACTTAGTTCTTGAGGAAGTTTGTATATAGGCATAAAACGTTCTTACCGCGGTTTAGTAGAAGTTTATCATACAAAAAAACGGGAGACATCTCCCCAGCTTATGTACACCGAAACTTCGGGCGGCAAGTTTATATTCCTAAGGGTGGATTCGACAAACTGGAATAAGACTTACTCCGAGATGAGTCTATACAAGTTCAGCCCTTAATCTAGGTATAAGACCTTATTCCAGTTTGGTCAAATCCACCCTAAGTGTTTTTAAAATTATGAAAATCACCACATTTTTGTAAGTGAAGCGAAGGATGGATGTTAGGATTGTAGCGAAGCTCCAGGAAGCGGAAATGATGAACTATGTATGTATGTACATACATATAATCCCGACTGTTATCCCCGAAGGGTTAGTCAGAGACTAGGCAATGAGGACCGCAAAAGCAGTTCTCTACCATAGTCCACTTTTTACCAAATAGCGACTGCACATGTGCTCAGCATGACAGGTGGTGAGCCCATCGCCGCTTTAGGCTTTTGGTAGTATGCAGACTTTAGTTCGTTAGTCGTCTTTTACGACACCCAAGGGAAAAGAGGGGGTGGTAGTATTCTTTCACCGCTACGCTATGTATGTACTATATTTTACTAACGTGTTAAGATAAGTATCTTGTGAAGAAGTCTTCACATACATATTCCATCAATATTTTTTGCTACGATCTTGACTGATCCACTGCTGTGGCCTGGCCGCGTATTTCCGTTCCCGTGTATAGGAGGCAACACTGCCTTGAACCCTACACGGGTATGATTAGCTAACTCTCTTTTCAAACTCGTGTATAATTCAAGGCAGAAGTCCTCCAATCGCGAACGGGTTGGCAACGCAGACTGTTAAGCTAACTCCCTTTCAAAACTCGTGTTCTATTCAAGGCTGGAGTCCTCCAATAGCACACGGGTTTGTCTGATTGACGTATTTATTTTCGTGTTCAATAGGAGGCAGACACACATACGTAGTACTATTATCTTTTCTGTGCACATATCACCAACGGAATCCATGTTTGTTTGAGGGCATTAGGGCAAGAAAACACAATTAGTCTTTAATTTTAATTTAGCGCAAAAGAAATATGCATTCAACGATATAATACTATAATTATAATGTACGGCAACATTTTTGCCATTTTCATGTTTTAAGCTATTTGAAACTAAGTTATTAGTTGCTATCAATTCCAAAAACAAAAAATAAAAAATCTTAAAAAACAAAAATATTTTTTTCACGTAAATAATGGTAAGTTATATGTTCGTGCCGCGTAAATTGTTGTATCTGACTGTTGCGAGGATATATGAAGGCAGGGCGCGTGCGTTTGTTCGTTTTAACGTTGTTGGGATTTTTTTTTGTTTTGTGGGTATTACTTAATAAGTTTTTAATAGTGAGTGATTATAATAAAAAAACAACTCGAGACAATTTACGCGCACAAAAAATCATGTGGTTCGATACAGAAAGAAGTCGATGTTTTTGAATTATTATCCCCAGTATGGATAACAATTCATAAACATCGACTAAAATGAATTGGATTCTTTGACGACCGGTCACTTGAACAAGTCTGTTAACGTTTAGTTCCCAGTAATTAATTTGTCAAAGTGTGGTGAAACAGTGTCATTTGTTAAAATATTTTGTTAAAACTTTAAACTAGTGTAATACACGTAATTTAGACTAAAAAGATTCATAAAATATCAGTGATTATCATAGTTCTGCCACAGTAATAGTAACACTGTGGTTCTGCGATCCCGCTGATTCATTCTCCGTCACAGACCACATTGGGTCTGTGTTCTCCGTGTAGCAGCCGGCGCGCCGCCATTATGACCGGGCGCGAGAAGAACCGTACATCCGCAAGCGACTCGACGAGCGAACTTATAGAGCTCAATCAGCTCAATTAATTCTCCGATTGTCCGCAGAGTCAGGAAAATTCTATCTGCCCCCGTATCGTCACCAATAAAAACCATTGAGGTGACCACAGACCAGTCTACACAAACTGCCGAAATTTCTCCTAGTACAACCCAATTGACTAGGAAATCTCACTTTTCTGCAAAATACAGACAGAGACTAAAAAAACAACATAAAAAATTAAAAATCTTGTAAAACGCATCACCAAGCTAAAAATACAAAATCAAAAAACCATAGAAGAAATGAAACAATTACAAACAAAAATTCACAGATCTCATGCACCACATTACCTTCAAATAGCATTGGAAATGAACTTCGGTAATAAAAAAAACAGAAAAGGATCCGAACGACTGACTGGCCGGACTTCTACGCCAACTCTACACATGTGGTATCCAATTGTAAAAGACAACCCCACGACTAAGATTCGGCGCAGACGAAGTACAAGCAAACACAATCTTATTATTAAGAACGTAATATTGAACATTATACGACGTGACAATGGCATACTTTTCATGGATATACGTGATCTAAGTTTGTCTGCGGCACGGGTATAAACGCATACGGTGCGGGGGTGTTGGTGGGGAGGGAACAATGCACCCGAAACTTGTGTCAGTCATGTCATGTCTTATATAATAATTCTTTAGTGTGTATAATCACTTTTTGACTTGCGCGTTAACAAATATTTAACAAAAACATTAAAATTTTAGTTTCTGCGTTCGAAATCGGTTGCTTTTGTGCCGCTTAGATTACTTTTTGTTTTAATCTAAGTTATGCAGGTATCAATTAGTTCAAATAATTTTCAGTTTTTTTGTTAACTGACTCACTTATCAACGCACTGCCGGAACCACTGGTCTAATAAAAAAGCTTAATTTTCAGGTCTCACGTAACAGTAATAAATAATTTGAAATATTACGGAGTTTATAATTAGTTTCTTTATTTTCAAACATAGACTATTTTCACAATTTATATTATTTTTATCATTATTTTTATAAGGTTGTAATAGTATTAATAAAACACAAAAATATAATGAATACATACCACAAGTAACTATATATATAATATCAAAACCCTGAATATGTTACTTCAAAACCCGCGCGTCCGATACGCACAAACCTACATCTTAAAATCGTCATAACTCCCAAACTTATTATTATTTTCATAAACTTCGAAAAAATCCCGAGATGTAACCTTTCTGAACATGTACATGTTAAGATTATGTAAAAAATATCACAATTAAGAGTAGATATTGGGCCCACAAGATACACCAAAAAATTACCATTTTAAAGCTTTTTTTCTAATTTACGAAAGAAATATATGACTATGTTCGTTTTATTTTTTTGTAGGACCCCTACAAAAGCGATCGAAAAAACATTTCCAATGTTAAAAATTATATTGAACAGTATGAGCAGTTGGTTGATAGTGACAGTAGCGAACATTCATTGACCTTCACGAAGGAAAAAACATGTGCAGACGACGCAGTATGTCACGAACACAACATCTCGACTTATCAAATTAAAGAACAAAAACACACAAATGAAATTATATCAAACCCTAGTCAATACACAAAAACCATAGACAATGGAAGAAGTAAAGTTTTAGTTTTGACTGATCAACAGGGAAGGGGAATTCAGAAAATCCTGCAACGACTACTTGGAGATAAATATGATGTATTCTGTTATTGGAAATCCGGGGACAACTTCACGATCTCCTGAACTCTTGTGTCGCTGAAATACCTACTCTTACAGCTATCTAACATACGAGAGCGACTCCTAACCTGGTTTGAGCGAACTACAAATACTAATATAATGATATGTGACAATTATTTGACAAACAGATACCTTAAAGAAGGCCATCTAAGAAATATATTACGTAAAATTATCAGTCAGTTCACAAATACTACATTTATTGAAATGGAATTTTCTAAACATAAACCCAAATTAAACAACTTTCCTTTGTTTGCCTGCCGCTTTATATTGAGGGAAATATTACGTTTACATTATATGACGCAATATAAAATATCCAACGTAGTAGCTAATAAGTGCAATTGCTCGATGGCTTCACGTGATTTGAATGATGCCTGTTCTGACGTGACTTACAATAGTGAATCATGTGATTCTTCTATCGATAGGGGGCACCCAAACTGATTTTGCTGCAGACATAGAGAAATCGGTTAATAATAATTACGATGAGTTTTTCTTGTATAAACATCTCAACATATTATACCAAAATGTATCTGGATTGATAAGTAAATCGGATCTAATAACGATATGTCTAAATGTCTAGCGGAATCAGGGAAAACAATGATATAATGTGTTAAACTGAGCACAACATGGTTAATGAGGACGTTGAACTTTTCTATGTTCCTAACTTTACCTTAGCTTTTCACTTTTCCCGAAACAAGCGTAGAGGAGGCGCATGTATTTTGGTAAATAAAAAAATGAAATTTAGTTCCTGACAGATGAGAAAAAAAGTATCCCCAATATTTTAGAGTGCTGTGCTCTTGAACTAGTACACCATAACTTGAGTATAATGTGTATGTATAGAATACCAAAAAATAAAGATATAAACCATTCCTTTAACATTTTTTTAGATAGATTTGATGACATCTTGAGCATTGTTACACAAAACGGTAGCAAAAAAATTGCAGTATGGTGACTTTAACACAGATTTGCTAAAAAAAACAAGTTATTCTTCGGAATTCGAACAGCTTGCTATTATTTTTAAATTGAAGCCTTCCGTAAAGGAACCTAGAAGGCCGAGTAGTGGGACTTGTATTGACAACATTTTACACAACATATGAGGTGCTAAATGTGAGCTGGTTGAACCTTGCTTATCTGATCATAAAGCTCAAGTCTTAAACTGCCCCGTGAAATAAACTTGCTCATTTGATTGTTGGTTTACGGTCAGATGGGACTACTCGGAGGAAAATTTGAGTAAGTTTAGGGAATGCATCAGCCCGCTTGCTTTTGGTGATGTATTTCAGGCTGATAGTGCAGATAATGCGTTTGTTGAGTTGTATAGTCTGTTTATACTGTTTTATGACTTATGTTTACCTATTATAAAAATAAAAAATAATATCAAAAACAAGCCTAAATGGCTCTCTTCGGGGATCAAGCAGAGTAGCAAAAGAAAACGTTTTCTTCTCTGGAAGTACAGAATTACAAAAAAAACAAAATGACAAAATCATATCTTAGGCATACTCTAACAGATTTAGTAAAATAATCAAGTTGACTCAGAAGGCACAAAATAATTATTACATTCTAAAATCAAAAAATAAATGTAAAGCTACTTGGGACATCATTAATGATAATAAACCAAATTTTTCCAAAAGATAATACCTCAAAGTTAGTTGTTAACAACAATATAATAACGGATCCTCAACAAATTGGAGAATCTTTCAATAATTATTATGTAGATCGCGATATACCTAAAAAATCAAAGAATAATTTGCCAACACAAGCATGTATTCATAACTCTCCAAAATCCTTTTTCATGAGCCCAACTGACCCTTTTGAAATATGTACTATTATTAAAAACTTAAAAAAACACTAAAGGCACCGGTTACGATGATATTTGTGTAATGGTTCTAAAACACGTCTGCGATATAGTTACTCCTGTTCTCTCTTACATCATTGATCTGTGTTTTGCCCAGGGTCTTTCCATCAACGCTTAAAACAACAATCATTAAACCACTACACAAAAAAGACGACAAACATAATATGAAAAACTACAGACCAGACCTATAGCTATAATACCTATTTTCTCGAAAATAATTGAAAAGGTTATTTACAATAATTTACATACATATTTTGAAAATAGTAATATATTCACATATGAACAGAAAGGATTCCGAAAAAATATGTCAATTAATTTAGCAATTTACGAATTTCTTAACTTAAAGAGCCCTGTATTTGCCATATATATGGATATATCAAAGGCGTTTGATTTAGTGGATCACAAGTTCTTTAGATTTACTCCAATCTTATCTAAGTCACAGAACCCATGTTACAAATATACGTAGACATTCTATAAAAACTAAAGAGGAAACTAACTATAAATCTAGTCCTAGAATAGTCACCTGTGGGGTGCTTCAAGGAAGCGTTTTAGGTCCACTCCTCTTTTTGATATTCATTAATGATATCCCAAAGTCCATCAGTGATTCGATGATATTGTTTGCGAATGACTGTCAGTTGTATTCAGCAAGGAAAGTAATATAAACTGCAGTCTTAAGTCAATAATTGGATGGTTAGACAACAACAATCTAGTAATAAATATAAATAAAACAAGAATTATGGAATTTAAACAAAGATGCAATTCTAAATTAACCCATAAAATAGAATGCAATGGCAGAGTTATTGAACCAACCACAACCACCAAATTCCTTGGCTTACACATAGAAGATATTTTAAAATGGCAAAATCACATAGACTTCGTATGTGGAAAGCTTTCACAGTCTTCATCAACCTATATCTTCTGTCGCAAAAAGTTGGTCTCTCAACATTACTCGCGTCCTATCATGGCTTTGTGGCTTCTAGATTACGGTATGCAATTATATTTTGGGGTAGTGCCACTAATTGGGAAAAAGTTTTTAAATGTCAAAAGAGATGCATTCGTGCCATGTGTAAACTTAAAAAGACTGACTCCTGCAGAACATACTTCAAAGACTTGAAGATACTGACTATGCCTTCCCTGTACATACTCGAATTGGCTCTCTTTGTAAGACAACACTCAAAGTTATTTAAAATTGTTCCTAGAAAGCGAAATCGTACGTTGTTGTGCTCTGTGAATCCATTTGCATATAAAACGGCATTGTACCAAAAAAGTGTACTCGTAATGGCGCCAAAAACATATATTAAAATTCCTCATTTTATTAACGAGTTTGATCACTATGTCACTTTTAAACTAAAAATATATACATTTTTGTCTAATAATGCCTTTTACTCAGTTAATGAATTTTTACAATTGAAATAGGTATTGAGCTTGCCTTTAGTTCTGTAATAGTAATTTATAAAATTCTTGACTGACATTTTGTAAATTATGCAGTTTTTCTTTTTTACTATATTATTTTTATTTTATTAATTTTAATAATAATTGTGCTCAACGCACCTCTTTATATTTATTTTTTGATATTGTCGATGTTTTTGATACGGTTTTGTTTCACTGGTGATTAAAAAATTGTCCCATATAAAGCGACCTTATATTTTACAGTCCATTAAATATTTATATTGCTCAGTAATATTGTGGTCCTTTACCCTTGAAAACCATGTTTGGGACGCGGTCACGTACCGCTAAAATGAAAACTGCAGTTGCGGCCCAAAATCCTTCAAGTGTAGGAAGTCAAAACTCTACATCACCGGCTGCGGTCAAACAAACCGCTGGGGTGCCTAGTGGCGGCGGTGATAGTTCTTTTTCAGAAACCAAAAGTACGGTAAGAAGCCGTACTTTAATGATTGAAGCGGACTACGCCCAACAAATTGCGATGTTAGAGCGCGCGGCCTCTGAGCGCGAGCGGGAACGTGAACAACGTCAACACGAGCGTGAACAACGTCAACACGAGCATGAACTCGCCGCTTTGGAGCTACGTAAACAGGCAGAAATTGCCGCTTTGGAAGAAAGAGGTAGTAGAAGTCACCGGTCAAGTCGAATTTCCAACAGAGATGTTCTAAAATGGTTAGATGAGTGTGTAAATTCAGCTATGCCCGACGTAACCATAACAAAGGAACCTCAGAACGCTAATTTAACTACAGATCAGTCTGTCAATAGGCCAAGTATCCATTTTGCACAGCGTCCTGCGGTTGCCTCGGTATCTCGAGAAGTACTTAATAGCAGTGTCCCTATAGCCAATAATATGCCAAAATCATCTTTCCCTAATGGCCTAAGACCTTATACATCCTTTAATAATTTTACTCAACCTTCCTCAGAAATAGTGCAACTAGCATCGTTAATCAACGGAATTGCATCCAAGCCCAGGTTCGGGGATGGACGCCTTCCCAATTTCGACGGTAAAGCCATGGATTGGTTATCATTGAACAGAACGTACGAAGACACAAAGCATTCGTATACGGTGTCAGACAATTTGGCGCGCCTCAATTTAGCCCTAAAAGGAGCAGCCCGTGAAGCAGTCGCTGTACTGTTGGTGTCAGCGCGGGACCCTTCCGAGGTGATGGAAGCTCTAGCGGTCAGGTTCGGAAAATCTGAACATATTGTTCTACAAGAGGTTGCTGCTCTTCGTGCACTACCAACACAGACCACTCAAAGATCAACATCGACGGGAGCGACCTGCACAAGTTTGCCTGTCGTGTTCGTAATTCAGTTGAGGTATTGAAACTTTTAAATAAAAGGCCATAATATCTTAGATTCGCCAGAAGTTTTCCAAGCTGTTTTAAGTAAACTGACACTAATATTACGAACACGATGGCAAGACTACGCATCCGTGCACTTTTCAGAACACGGAGAATACACCAGGCTGCAACTGTTGGCCCGATTTCTGGCACGGGAAGTAGACCAGCAGGTCAGGTTTGGCCTAGTAACTGAGTCACCAAATTACAACAACAAGGGTGATAAAGTTAAGTTTAAGACACGTAGTACAAACTGACGAAACTGACAATCAAACAGATTCGCGTCCTTCCACCTCTAAAAATCATAAAAACGACAATAATTCAACTTCAAATAATATTGATAAAAAATCTTATTGCTTTTGTGACAAACATTATGACTTGTGTCAATGTGACTCTTTCAAATCTTTGACTGTCAATGACAGATGGCAGTTCGTCAAAGATAAAAAGTTATGCCATAAATGTCTCAACAGAGGTTCTCATAGCTATAAAAATTGCAAAATCAATAAAGAAATTTGCAATAGTGTAAAATGCAATTCTGCGCATCATAGGTTGTTACATATTGCTTACATCGTGGAAAGTGAGGAGGACCAAGGCGAATCGTCATCTTTAAGGCCCTCAGAATTGGGGGCTGAGGAGGCAACAGACTTCGTTGCTCATGCGAACAGCTCGACTACGTCACCGAATAATTTAGATTTGTCTCGACCTTTGCTTAAAATAATTCCTGTCAGGGTTTCCGGCCCAGCTGGTAAGGTGGACACTTATGCCCTCTTGGACGACGGGTCTACTGCCACCTTCATTGATTTTGACCTCGCTACACAAGTAGGCGCGAGAGGCCCATCGGTGAAGACTCAATTAAAATGTGTAGGCGGATTGTCAAAGAGCGTGCAGGTAGAATATGTAGATTTTGACATCCAGGGTCATCACACCAACAACACCCACCGAATTAGCCAAGCACGGTCAATCAAATCTCTTCAACTGGCTAAGCAATCAGTTTGTTCACAAAAAGTTAGCGCTTATCCTTATCTTTCCGACTTAAAACCTTTTCTTTGTTATGAAAATGTTCAGCCTAGAATTGTTATCGGAATTGACAACTGGCACCTCACCTTACCAGAAGCTGTACGCAAAGGCTCTAAATCTCAACCAGCTGCCATTAAAACTGCTTTAGGGTGGGTATTATTTGGTTTTACATCTAGTAAGACTAAACCTGTTGTGCTTGTTAATCACATACACTCTGAGGAACCTGTTGACAAAAAACTGTTCGCTAGAAACTTTGATAAAAGAGCAGTACAGGGTAGACTCGATAGGTATTACTAAGAAGGAGCCACGTAGCGCGGATGACGAGCGCGCCATCCAAATTCTAGATCGCCAATCGTCTCCCAAGCGGTAGGTTTGAAATAGGACTACTATGGAAGTCCGATAACTCTAAAGTGCCTTACAGTTACCCGCTCGCATTGTCGCGATTCTTAAGTCTCGAAAAGAAAATGATTAGTGACCCAGAATACGCTGAGCGCTACAAAACCAATATTCACGATATGATAAACAAAGATTACGCCGAAAAATGTCAAATTTCATATCCACCGGATTCAATCTGTTGGTATTTACCACATTTTGGTGTAGTAAACCCTAACAAGCCGGCAAAATTGCGTGTCGTTCACGACGCTGCCGCGAAAGTCAAAGGGGTCAGTTTGAATTCACTTTTGTTAACAGGTCCGGACTTGTTACAGTCACTTTATAATATTTTACTTCGCTTTAGAGAAGGTAAGGTAGCCATGACTGCGGATATTAAGGAAATGTTTCCTAGGTTTCAAATTAGGAAACAAGACCGGGATGCCCAACGGTTTTTATGGCGAGACAGTCCTGCTGAGCCCATTCAAACTTACAGAATGTCGTCGATGATTTTTTGGGCTGTATCTAGTCCATTCACAGCCTTGTATATGAAAAATAAAAACGCATTGGAAGTTAAGGATCAATTTCCACTGGCTGCGCACACTATCGTTCATGACACATATATGGATAACTATATAGGATCCGTGCTTTGCAGTGACACAGCAGCTCAGTTGGCTGCCGATATAGTCCACGTACATGCTCGGGCGGGCCTTGAAATGCGCGGATGGGTGTCTAACGAACCGTCAGCGCTCAGACTCCTACCGAAAGAACTTTTATCGGAGTCGGTAGTTGAACATATTAATCTTGCGAATTTTCCGTCTTCTACGCCTTTCATCAGAGCACTGGGACTAAACTGGTATCCATCCACGGATTCACTAAGTTTTAATACTCCGGTCAAAAACGGAGAAGGAAATTTGCCTAAACCGCTCACCAAGCGAATAATACTCTCCTTGATCATGCGTGTTTTTGACCCACTGGGTATTCTTGCTCCAGTTGTTATACGTGGCAGAATTTTATTCCAAAATGCTTGGCGATTGAATTTAGATTGGGATAGCGAACTTCCTTTATCTGAAACCAAATTATGGAACGATTGGTTCCAGAATTTAGTTTTAACATCTCAACTAAAAATTCCCCGCTGTTACAACATGTGCAAGGTGGAGCCCAGCCAAGTCGAACAACATTTCTTCGCAGACGCCAGCGCGCAGGCTTATGCAGCTGTAGCATACTGGCGGTTCCTCTTTTGCGTACATTTGCTACATACAGCTTGCGCTAATATGTAGCAAATCACGTGTAACTCCTTTGAAACCATCTAGTATTCCTAGATTAGAGCTACAGGCTGCACTAATAGCCGCTAGACTAGCTACGTCCATTGTAGATGCAGTTAGAATAAAAATCGAAAAACCCGTATTTTGGTGTGATTCGATGAACGTTTTGGGTTGGCTTAGGATTGACGCACGTTCGTACAAACCTTTAGTAGCTCATCGAGTGGGTGAGATAATAGAACTCACTAATGTTAAAGAGTGGCGGTGGATCCCTACGGGTTTTAACGTCGCAGATGACGCGACACGCCTGGGTCGGGAGCCTCTCATTCTTCAATCTCGTTGGGTCAAAGAACCCGACCTCTTATTAAAACCAGAGTCAGAATGGCCTATTATCACACCCGATACTCCTCATAACACACCCAATACTGTTGAAATCCGAATTCATGTCATAAACAAATCGATGCCATTAAATCAGCCACTTTCAGCGGATTCACGACGTTTTAGTTCGTGGTCCCGCTTGATTAGATGCACAGCATATGCACACAAGTATCTAACGTTACTGCGACTTCACTCATTACGTAGAAAAGGCGTTCATATTAATCTCCGCCATAAAGCTCCAAAACTTATTTTTACTTTCCATTAACCATCAGCACCAACCCCAAACGTTAGATGCGACCGTGGCCTTATGCCTTCGATGCTATCTTCTGATGACTTACAATTGGCAACTATTCATGTTTTACGAAAATGCCAATCAGACTCTTTTCCTGAAGAAATTAACTTCATTCAAAACCGCTTGCCCATATCACGTCGTAGTAAATTAGCTAAACTACCTGCTATTCTCGATGAGGAAGATGTCTTACGCCTGTCAACTAGAATAGTTGAAGTCACCGACGTGGAGGAAGAAATGAAAGCTCCAGCCCTGCTCGACGGAAAACATCCTACCGTCCGACTCCTTGTCCTACACTACCACCAGAGGTCAGCCCATGCGAACACCAAAATGGTAGTGAACGAGCTTCGCCAAAGATTTTGGATATTGAGCCTCAGGAATACAGTAAGGACAGCAGCATATAACTGCCAATTTTGCAGAGTTCGCCGAAGTACCACTTTTCAACCACCCATGGGAAACCTTCCAGCTGCCAGATTAGCTCACCATCGAAGGCCTTTCTCATTCGTAGGACTGGACTACTTTGGCCCGACAACCGTGGCAATTGGGAGAAGAACGGAAAAGCGCTGGGTGGCTTTATACACCTGCCTAACCGTTCGGGTAATTCACCTTGAAATTGTACGCTCGCTATCATCTGACGCTGCAATTATGGCCCTCCGAAGATTCATTGCCCGACGTGGAACCCCTTCTGAAATTCACTCCGATAACGGCACATCCTTCGTGGGCGCTAACAAAGACCTAAAAGCCCTTTACACACAAGCCGTCCCCGAATTCGCCACCAATGAGATGATAAAGTGGAGATTCATCCCCCCTTCAGCTCCTTTTATGGGGGGATCTTGGGAAAGGCTGGTTAAATCAGTAAAGACAGCCCTAAGTGTAACGCTGAGAGCCAACATAAGAACTCCAACAGAAAAAGTGTTTTCCACACTCCTTTGCGAAGCTGAGGCCTTAGTAAACTCACGTCCTTTAACACACATCCCTTGTGACCCTGACGAACCAGAAGCACTGACTCCTTTTCATTTTATTCTTGGAAGTTCTTCTGGCCGCCCCATTCCCGCAGTCCTAAATGAAAGAGACAGCTGTAGCAGAGCAGGATGGAGGAGAGCACTACGCATGGCCGACCAGTTTTGGGGAAGATGGGTGACCGAGTACTTACCCACTCTATCACCTAGGAAGACGACTGGAGAGGCTCCCGTGATAGCAATTGGTGACATTGTCATAATAGCCGACGGAACTTTGCCGCGGGTATCTTGGCCCAAAGGCCGCATAGTAGCCACATACCCCGGCAAAGACGGAGTAACGCGGGTAGTGGACGTAGCCACACAAGCAGGCGTGCTTCGCCGGCCCGTCAAGAAAGTGGTTCCTCTTTTACTATAAAAGAGGAGCATGTGCTCAACTCACTTCTTTATATTTATTTTTTGATATTGTCGATGTTTTTGATACGGTTTTGTTTAACTGACCTTATATTTTACAGTTCATTAAATATTTATATTGCTCAGTAATAATAATTGTTACTTATATTTAATTTTTTTTTACAAATTAATGGATGTATATTTTGACATTTAGTTGTGTAATTGTAATCTAAAAATTAATTCTTGACTGACATTTTGTAAATTTTGCTGTTTTTTATATTTTTTTATATATTAATTTTGATAATAATTGTGACATATTTTGTTCTTTTTTTACAAATTTATGGATTTACTCGACAGTTTTGACTTGACTTTTATTAATGTACACTTAGTAGTTTCTTTTCTTTTATTATAATATTTCTATTTTCGTAAGTCGATAAGGCAGATCGCAGTGATACCTTTATTACATTAAATTAGATCTAATGTCATACCTGTAAATCACGAATAAATAATTTGTATTTGTATTTGAAGAAAACCTGCATGCTATAGTTGAAAATGACATAGAAAACAGATTGATAAGTAAGTAATTTTAATAGTTTATTATGATTGACGCTTTCTTACAAGACAGCTAAAGCCTTGTTAGTTTTTGTGACCTTCTTTGTGAATGACATTCTTTTAAATTTAGTTTTTAAAATTCAAATTGTTAATTACTTTCTTTTCTGTCTAGCCTCTGTTTTCATTTTAGCTCTACTCTTTGATGTAAATTCAGTTCAGATTCATCCGCGGAGCTAGAATGAGCTCCTTCTAATTATTGTTTTCCTTCCGAAATATTGTTATTGCGAAAAGTGTAATATTATAACTAGGCAGTTCCACGCATACGTCCTGATAATAATAATAAGTAATAACTTAAACCTTTACCTAGTCACAGTGAATAGTGTACTAACGCTTAAATTATGCTTTATATAATGACTAACCATTTATTTAAAATCTGAACTCATCGTGCTTATATCTTCAATCTACTCCTCCTCATCGTGTCACACCCTCTGTTCCTCCGCTGCGTGACAGCTTTATCCTGTTTTTATCTTTATATTTACATAAGACTATGGTATGTGACAGATACGATTGTGTACGTTGTTAATTGTATTAAATAAATATCGTATGTAACATTTACAATTTTTTACGTCGTTCCTGCACGAAATTGTGAAAATTTACGTGTTTTTAAGTTACTTGTACTATGTGCTGAATTAGTTAAATACATTAAAAGAACTTACGTAAGTTAGCCTGATCATTGTACAAGGTCGTGGCCTTGTTCAATTTTAAAACAAATTCTTAAAACAATAACAAACAATACATAAATCTAATGACTCCTAAAACATTTTTTTTCGACAATTTTCTTAATTTTACGCATGAAACAATAATTCTTACATGAAAGTATTATTGTAATTTTAATTATTAAAACTAGCTCGTGATGGTTTTGTACATTTCGCAGAATAAAAACATTGCTCTAATCAAATTACTAGGTCTGAAACTTCAAAGCAGAATGGTTCTAATTTTAAATATCAATATGATTGATTTTGCTTAGAAGTTCATTAAGAGACTTATGTCAGTTTTTGCGATCGCGCGGCACCCCCCTAAGCAAATTCTATATTTAATCGCTTGTACCACATACGATTAATTACGTTGTTAATTGACAATGTGTCTAATATCGGATTTGACACATACAATTATATACCATGCGAAATGGCCTATTGTATCTACAAAATATGATAGTTTACGTTGCAATTACGGGAAAAAGTGATATCTTAAGTTACATTTTTTATAGTAGTGTCGCCACTACCACCTGGGACTGATTTAGTAAAAATTTCAGGCCTTTCTGAACTTTTAGGAAACAGTTTTTCCTTAACACCACCACTATTGTCTACTTTTCATAATGGTCAATTTCAATGTAACACTTGAACTTAAAAATTACAGGAAAATAAAAAAAAACCAATTTAGTCTTAATCATAGGTACTTATACTTTTAGGGTTTTGTGATAATGCACTAATTCTTCTTTACTTTACTTTATTAAGTACGTCCAAAAATCATTTATGGATTGCATAAACGATTTTTTCCCGTACTTTGTTAGTAGGTAACCTAAACCATGATTATCAGTCGGATTTTTCCGGCTATTCAACACGCAAGCTAATACACCGTCGACCTTTTCCATTGGTACAGTGTCTCCCAGATCAGAAACTAAAAAGATTAGAGACGACAAAGGTATTATTATAAGGAAATTGATCTGATAAAGAGACAGGTGTTTTAGGCACTGATTGTCGAAGTAATCACAGTAATCATCGTATATTCCACTGATCGTACACTGAGTTTGAAAAGCCGAGTACATCAAAAAGTGTGTTAAACAGGGATGTGTTTTGTCACCGTCCCGTGGCTGTTAAATACATAGACAGTTACATAGACAGTTGTTTGCAAAATCTGAAAGATGATGAATTTGGATTAAGAATGAATGAGTTACTTGTCTAATGTCTTCTCTATGCAGATGATCATATAATACTTGCATCGTCAGCGATGGACTTACAGGAGATGGTAACTAGTATGCAAAGATCTATAAAAGCAAAATGAATGAATTAAAATGAGTGAAGGAATGAAAAGGAATGTAAGTAAGACGAAAGTTATGGTGCTTGATAGAGACGAGTGTATGACAGAGTGTATGATATTGATTAAAGAAGAAAAAGTGGAGCAAATGAAAGAGTTTGTGTCCCTGGGCACGATGTTTACTAGGCATGTAAAGCATGATCAAGATATTGAAAAGTGAGTGAATGCTGGGAATATAGTGAATGGGGCACTTAACGCCTTTCAGAACAGCCGGAAAGTATCCCAAAAAAATGACTAGCTGTGCATGGAGGAGTCTTAGTGCCGACATTAATATGTACGGAAGTAAAATTGGGTGTGGCAGAAGAAACATGAAAGTCAGTAAGATGGTTTGGTTATGTAGAGAGGATGGATAAAAGGAATTACAAATAAGGTGCATGAGGCGAGAGAGAATGGGATAGTTAAAAGGCTAAGGCCTCAGCGGTAAAGGTCAGGTCAAGAGTACCCTAAGCCGACGAGCATGTATATGAAAAACGTTAGAAAACGTTAGAAGAGTAAGTGAAGCAAAGGATGTTTATCAGGATCGTAACAAATCGAAAGCTGTGATCTCTGCCTGCCTCTCCTTTATGTATGTATGTTTGTTAACACATGAACTGCCACACAAGCAGACACAATAAAGTTTTATTGTTTATTGGTCACCGGTGTCTGCCATGGTGCTTTAAATGTTAATCAACGCAATCTTTCGCAAAAATACTGTATAATATAAGCTAATTTTGTTCATTTAATTTCTTTATTAACCACTCACTCGTGGAAATTTTCTGTCACAAAAATTGGCGCAACTGTCAACGTCAAATTTGACAGAATCGAGCATAGATTATGCGATATTTTGCGATCACGATGCATAAAATGTACCACAGAACCGAAATAATCAAACTTGTTCATAATAAAGTAATCTGTAAGTCTATGAAAACACGGTACAAAGTCAAGTGTGTTTTTGTAGGTGCGGCCTCATGCGACCGCTTGGGGCTGAGGAAATTTAAATCATTCACCTGTTGTTCCTATTGTTGATTTCTTATTAAAGTGCATACCATAATTATGTAGGTATGTACAAAATTGGTTATTTAGTGTGCTAGTACTTTAATATTTTGTAATGTTCTTTGAACTTCTTTAATATTTTTGTAATAGGTAGGTACTCAATTATAAAAATTAAGCTAGAAAGTTATTGCCCTAATTTTATTTTTAAATTGCTATTAATAATTAATTGGCTTAATAACTTTTTTACATTTTCATTAATTTTATAAAAATATAAATAATATTTCGTAGTTTTTTACTTAAACCAATATTTAATCTAATTATATTATTGATTTAATAAGTTTCGTGTTACTAGACCAAATAAAGTAGAAATACTTGGAAATAATAAATAAGATTTAAAAAAACTATGTTATAGGTTACTAACCATGAGATACTATATTAACTATAAATTATTTACATAGTTAAAAATTGTATGTGCTACTTGCGTGTAAATAGAGTAACAAAATATCAACGTAAACAATCGTATGCCAAATATACGATATATTTTGCAAATATAATTCAACGTAAGTTATCGTAAGTGCCACGTAAGATTTTAAAAATATTCAACTACCAATGTAAATAATTGTAACACCATTATTTCGAAAACTAAACCAATTTCAGATTTTCTTTTGGAACCATACTGAGGCGCCATTCGTTATGTACATAATATGTAAATTTCAAAGTTATAGCACTAAAATTAAAGTAATTATGAATAAAAATTTCTTTAAAATGCTCTGGTGTAAAATTATCTTTTTGCACATACGATTATTTACTTAGGAGCCATCGATTTGTTATTTTTCTTTTGTATTTGTGTTTTTGTATATTTTTTTTAATAAGTAAAGACTCGAACCCTCATTGGGCAATCATAGTGGGTTATGGCCTAATATTTCCGTGTGCTGTATTAGTCTTATGTGGTAGTTAGTGCCCAGCAGTGGGACGTTTATAGCAGGGTAATATAATTTTATAGGTTTATGATATTCACACATGCCTCTGTCAGGTGTAGATTGCTAGATGGTGACATCTACGATAAAACCAAACGATGTTTCTTCTGGTTTAAGACTTAATAGCAGTTGAAATATTTTAATAACCAGACAATGCTTCTTTTCCCTATTTAATTTAAAAACAACGTCTAACATTCAGACTCCACTATAACAACAATTATGCAAAGCAAGTCGATTGGCAAAATTAAAGCTTGCTTTCAAATGGTTGTATGCAAATTTTAACAAAATTTCGTATGAATGTAATATTAAAGTTGCATGAGCCAAACGAAAGCGCTGATTTAACAAGTTCCCTCGTTTGTGAAAGTTATTCATTTTCAGTTTCGATTCAAAGACCTTTATGACAACATTAGATCTCTTTCTAGCCGTATCGCGCAGCGGTGAAAAAATACCACCATCCCCTCTCTTCCCTTGGGTGTCGTAAAAGGCGACTAACGGACTAAAGACAGCACATACATCCAACAGCATAGAGCGGCGGTGGGTTCACCAACTGTCACGTTAGGCACATGTGCAGTCGGTATTTGGTGAAAAGTGGACTATGGTAGAGAACTGCTTTTGCTGTCCTCATTGCCTATAGTCTGACTAACCCTTCGGGGATGATAGTCTTGGTTATATGTATGTATGTAGATCTCTTTTTCATAAACTTGATAAGACAAAAAAAAGAAAGAGAACAAACGCATAAAATATTGAAATAATTGGTTCCATTAAAACCATATCTATCTTCGTCCAGTCGTTCGGTGACAAAAAATGGCAAACAGAAAGTTTTTAAAACAAATCCAATGGTTTTCAAATTAATCTAACGTTGACAGATAGGTACTCAAACAAAAAGTGTAAAGTACTTAAACTTGCCTAAGCAGGCAAAGTCTAAGCTGATTCTTTGAATACATAGTTGAAAATTAGCTTTTTCTCGTCCTAGTAAAGTTTAGGCCAAGGTAGCATGGAGCTTGCATGAAGAACGGTTTATTTTCCTCTTTAATAATGGCTTCGCGCGGTCAGCACATTTAGCCAGTGTCAAGTAAGATATTATAGTGAATATTTTCTTTGCTTAAAGTAGGTGATAATGAGTGATAATTAACGTATAATGGTAAATGATATTCCCCCAAACCCCTTGAGACTCAATAAAGCTGTGGGACTTTATTAAGATCTCACACGGACTTCTTGAGAGAATTTGAAAAGTGATGTTGCACAGTTTTGTTTTATTTGCCAACACTCATGCACGTTCACGAACACATAACAGTAAGTCCACCATTATTTTACATTAATATTCGACAAAACTCAAATTATAGAAAATTAAACAAAACTGAAGACAAGGCTTCACATTCCCGCCAAGAAGTCATGAAGAATGATGTTAGACCTTTTTAGGGTTCCGTAGACAAATGGCAAAAAACGGAACCCTTATGGATTCGTCATGTCTGTCTGTCTGTCCGTCCGTATGTCACAGCCACTTTTTTCTGAAACTATAAGAACTATACTGTTGAAACTTGGTAAGTAGATGTATTCTGTGAACCGCATTAAGATTTTCACACAAAAATAACACAAGAAAAAAAAAACAATAAATTTTGGGGGTTCCCTCCCCATCTTAGAACTGAAACTCAAAACATTTTTTTTTCATCCAACTCATACGTGTATGGATAGTTGAGGTTTCTAATGTCTTTTTTTCTAAGCTGAATAGTTTGTGCGAGATACAGTTCCAAAGTGGTAAAATGTTAAAATGTTTGCTGCTGTAACTTCTAAAATAAGAGAATAATAAAACTAAAAAAATATATGATGTACCATTACCATGCAACTTCCACCGAAATTTGGTTTGAACGAGATCTCGTAAGTGGAAATAGAGTCCAGGGTGCTAGGATGCAAATTAACACCTTGAAGGTATACTGTGTGGTAACATTCTGATATTATGTTAGAAAACTAAGCAGGTTAATGACATAAGTTATTGATTATGTCAATTTCTTAGTTTTGTAATTTCTAATGCACTAAAACTTAATCATTATGTTGTTGTTGGGCATTTGAAAAATACATTTCTAGATCCAACAAGCAAATAGCTGAGCATGTGTGCTGTCACTATTTGGTGAAAAGTGGCAGGGACTGCTTTTGCAGTCCTCATTTAGTCAAAGACCAGTCAATACTAATGCAAAAATTTGGGCTATCTGTCTCCGATTTTTGCCCGCTACCTTTCCGACGACATCTTTCCATCTCATCTGCGGTCTGCCAACTGATCCGTAAAAACATATATACATACATATAATTACGACTATTATCCCCGAAGGATTAGTCAGAGACTAGGCAATGAGGACAGCAAAAGCAGTCCTCTGCCAACGTCCACTTTTCACCAAATAACGACTGCACATGTGCTCAGCGTGACAGGTTGTGAACCCATCGCCGCTTATGGGTTCGCCGCTCTATGCTTTCTTCTATATTCTTTCACCGCTACCGCTACGTTTATACCGTAAGTACCGTAAAGAAATACTTACATTAAAATAAACACGATTATTTTCAACAGCTCGACCTTTTTAGTCTCGCTCGGATTCATGTCTCGTCGTCGCGTCGCAACGCAACGTTTCACAAATAAAACATAGCAGCCACAGAAGTAGATTTAAAGAGAAGCGGCATGTTAGCTCAATTGCATGATAACCACGTGTGTCACTTTTTTCGATGTCAATTTGATAACAACATTACTTATCGATGTATGAAACTTGTTGATCTCGGCTAACCTTTCTTGTACAGTTTTTACAGTTTGATACAGCGCAAGTAGTAATTTTTTTGAATTCTATTCATAACACTGGCTAGGTAAATGAAACGCGGTCGAAAGATGGGATTATTCCATCTTTTTGACACTATTTTGGAACGCAAAGTACGTACACAGTTATACATGCCGCTTCTACTTAGATCTATTTCTGTGATAGCAACGTTTTCAACACGTTCTTTTGCGAATTAAATTGATTTAGAACGCTCATTCACCCTGGGCCTGCCTGCAGGTCACTCCAGTTTAGTTCGATTAGACTCTTATCGTTCTAGTAATAAAGGCTATTGTTGTAATTCAATCAATGATAAATTCTGGTTGTGTGTCCCAATAATATCATCTGCATATTAGACTGTTTAGTTGGATATTGAATAGAGAAATCCCGATTGACCCATCAATCAAAGTAGAGCGGAAATTTTAAGATAAATTTGCTTAATTTTAACAATGGGTTACTCAGGAGACCTAGACACGTAGTAACTGACAAAGGATTTTAGAAAATTAATTTGCCTAAGAACGGAACTTATTTTTAGACGTCTTTATTATTGAAATTTTTGCATTCACATGCTATATAGATATATAGATAGATCCAAAGGTCATGGGTTCGAATCCCATTCGAGCTTTCCTGAGACTGGTTGATTTTTTTCTAGTTAACATTTTATCCTTTATCTATATACGATTATAGATAAATATTAGGTATTCTTACGTACTTCGCCGTGTCGCGCACCGGCTATAGAATACAACCACCCCTGCTCTTCTCCTAAGTGTCGTAAAAGGCGACTAACGGACTAAAGACTGCACATACATCCAACAGCATAGAGCGGCGATGGGCTCACCATCTATACACGCTGAGAACATGTGCAGTTATAATTTGGTAAAATGTGACTATGGCAGTGGATTGCTTCTGCGGTCCTCGGTGCCTAGTCCCTGACTAACCCTTCGGGGATAATAGTCGTGACTCTATGTATGTATGAAATGAAAGGAACACTTTGAATCGTCCAAAACGTATTTTAACCTACACCCATTCAGGGCGTCATTATTTAGCTGTTGAGAAGAACGGGCGCAAGAAACCACAGCTTTATATAGAAGTAACGACATTTACAAAACAAGAATCTAAAATATGTCGTCACCAAATCAATAAATCATCTTCATCATCATCAGCCTATAAACGTCCCACTGCTGGGCACAGGCCTCCCACGTGAACAATAGCACGTGGGGATATTGGGCCATAACCCACCACGCTGGCCCAATGCGGGTTGGTGGGTTTTAACGACTGTCATCTTACGACAACAACCGGGACCAACGGCTTAACGTGCCATTCGAAGCACGGAGGAGTTCGAGATGTTTTTGATTCGGTCACCCATCCAGCGACCCGGCATTACGAAAGTTGCTTAGCAAGCAACATCGCAAGCCGAGCGCGCTAACCGCTGCGCCATCGAGCTCCTCTGTAATGAATGTATTTTGTACAATAAATGCATTATACAAAATACATTAAAAATATATATGAATACAATAACTAAGTAAATAAGTTATACTCGTACATGCACTATATGCATACATATTTGTAATTTACATAATCTTAGAAGTGATAGTAAAACTTTAGAAAAAAATCAGTAATAAAACTAACTATAAAATTTTCTTACTATTTAAAGAACTATATGTGAACACTAAAGTCGCTGGCGTACCTAATTGGCTTGGTTATTAGTATCAAACAGATGAAATTCCTAATTATATAAATATTCGAATCCTTCATATCCGATAACTGGAAAGCAGAAATCGATTTCCTATCACTTAATTGGACTTCTAATCTAAACTCAAAATACTGTTCTTCAAGATTGCTTCTGGAATGTTTGCTGAGTAAAACCTCCGTTCCAATCATAACGACAACGACGTGCGACGCGCGACACAACAGGCGTCACGTATTTGTAATCAATCGCCGAGAGTACATTGATAGATTGAGATATTGGTTTACCATGCAGCCTCGTCCGTAGGTATTTGTGAATCTCAATCGCAACACATGATCGCAGCTAAGGGATGATCATCAATGCCGTCTGATATCATCAAGTGACGTCAGAACCTTATAAGTTAAATAAATAAATAAATCTTTCCTACAATCACACCAATTATCTAGCCCAAGAGAAGCTTCGAAAAAACTCGTTAAATGGTTACTAGACAACGGATAAACATATTTAAAATACTTATTATACATAGAAAAAACCCAGACCCGAGACAATTTAGAAAAACAATAATTTCTGAATTGACCCGACCGGGGATCGAACCCGGGATCTCAGCGATGGCGACACCATGAAAACCGGTGTACAAACCACTCGACCAAGTTATAAGAGATGTGAGTTAAGATAGCCATACGCTGACAACATGTTAATTTTTTTTTTTTAAACTGCAATCAATATAATAAGACGAAAACTTTTTTATTGAATTTTGATAACCGTGGCGCGTAGCGGTGAAAGAATACTACCACCCCCTCTCATCCCTTGGGTGTCGTCAAAGGCTACTAACGGACTAAAGACTGCACATACATCTAACAGCATAGAGCGGCGATGGGTTCACCACCTGTCATTCTGAGCACATGTGCAGTCGCTATTTTGTTAAAAGTGGACTATGGCAGAGGACTGCTTTTGCGGTCCTCATTGCCTAGTCACTGACTAACCCTTGGGGATTAATAATCGTGATTAATGCGTGTACCTATGTCGCAATGTTTATTGTAGCAAATTTGTTAGTACGACTTGTCGCTGTCGTTGGAACGTCACCTGAATAACGACTTATTGTTAAAACACATTTAATTACAACAACTGGGAAGAATTATTAATTTAAACGCGACGCGACTGTCGGCTGCTAGCGATTACCTTTCAAAATAAAGCAATTCCGGCCCGTTTTGTTGGTTAACGACCTAATCATGGCGCTCAATTAAAGGGAACGGTTTAAATGTGGTTTAAACACTTCATTTGATGGTTTACTTAATAATTCAATCAATGATAAATTCTGGTTGTGTGTCCCAATAATATCATCTGCATATTAGACTGTTTAGTTGGATATTGAATAGAGAAATCCCGATTGACCCATCAATCAAAGTAGAGCGGAAATTTTAAGATAAATTTGCTTAATTTTAACAATGGGTTACTCAGGAGACCTAGACACGTAGTAACTGACAAAGGATTTTAGAAAATTAATTTGCCTAAGAACGGAACTTATTTTTAGACGTCTTTATTATTGAAATTTTTGCATTCACATGCTATATAGATATATAGATAGATCCAAAGGTCATGGGTTCGAATCCCATTCGAGCTTTCCTGAGACTGGTTGATTTTTTTCTAGTTAACATTTTATCCTTTATCTATATACGATTATAGATAAATATTAGGTATTCTTACGTACTTCGCCGTGTCGCGCACCGGCTATAGAATACAACCACCCCTGCTCTTCCCCTAAGTGTCGTAAAAGGCGACTAACGGACTAAAGACTGCACATACATCCAACAGCATAGAGCGGCGATGGGCTCACCATCTATACACGCTGAGAACATGTGCAGTTATAATTTGGTAAAATGTGACTATGGCAGTGGATTGCTTCTGCGGTCCTCGGTGCCTAGTCCCTGACTAACCCTTCGGGGATAATAGTCGTGACTCTATGTATGTATGAAATGAAAGGAACACTTTGAATCGTCCAAAACGTATTTTAACCTACACCCATTCAGGGCGTCATTATTTAGCTGTTGAGAAGAACGGGCGCAAGAAACCACAGCTTTATATAGAAGTAACGACATTTACAAAACAAGAATCTAAAATATGTCGTCACCAAATCAATAAATCATCTTCATCATCATCAGCCTATAAACGTCCCACTGCTGGGCACAGGCCTCCCACGTGAACAATAGCACGTGGGGATATTGGGCCATAACCCACCACGCTGGCCCAATGCGGGTTGGTGGGTTTTAACGACTGTCATCTTACGACAACAACCGGGACCAACGGCTTAACGTGCCATTCGAAGCACGGAGGAGTTCGAGATGTTTTTGATTCGGTCACCCATCCAGCGACCCGGCATTACGAAAGTTGCTTAGCAAGCAACATCGCAAGCCGAGCGCGCTAACCGCTGCGCCATCGAGCTCCTCTGTAATGAATGTATTTTGTACAATAAATGCATTATACAAAATACATTAAAAATATATATGAATACAATAACTAAGTAAATAAGTTATACTCGTACATGCACTATATGCATACATATTTGTAATTTACATAATCTTAGAAGTGATAGTAAAACTTTAGAAAAAAATCAGTAATAAAACTAACTATAAAATTTTCTTACTATTTAAAGAACTATATGTGAACACTAAAGTCGCTGGCGTACCTAATTGGCTTGGTTATTAGTATCAAACAGATGAAATTCCTAATTATATAAATATTCGAATCCTTCATATCCGATAACTGGAAAGCAGAAATCGATTTCCTATCACTTAATTGGACTTCTAATCTAAACTCAAAATACTGTTCTTCAAGATTGCTTCTGGAATGTTTGCTGAGTAAAACCTCCGTTCCAATCATAACGACAACGACGTGCGACGCGCGACACAACAGGCGTCACGTATTTGTAATCAATCGCCGAGAGTACATTGATAGATTGAGATATTGGTTTACCATGCAGCCTCGTCCGTAGGTATTTGTGAATCTCAATCGCAACACATGATCGCAGCTAAGGGATGATCATCAATGCCGTCTGATATCATCAAGTGACGTCAGAACCTTATAAGTTAAATAAATAAATAAATCTTTCCTACAATCACACCAATTATCTAGCCCAAGAGAAGCTTCGAAAAAACTCGTTAAATGGTTACTAGACAACGGATAAACATATTTAAAATACTTATTATACATAGAAAAAACCCAGACCCGAGACAATTTAGAAAAACAATAATTTCTGAATTGACCCGACCGGGGATCGAACCCGGGATCTCAGCGATGGCGACACCATGAAAACCGGTGTACAAACCACTCGACCAAGTTATAAGAGATGTGAGTTAAGATAGCCATACGCTGACAACATGTTAATTTTTTTTTTTTAAACTGCAATCAATATAATAAGACGAAAACTTTTTTATTGAATTTTGATAACCGTGGCGCGTAGCGGTGAAAGAATACTACCACCCCCTCTCATCCCTTGAATGTCGTCAAAGGCTACTAACGGACTAAAGACTGCACATACATCTAACAGCATAGAGCGGCGATGGGTTCACCACCTGTCATTCTGAGCACATGTGCAGTCGCTATTTTGTTAAAAGTGGACTATGGCAGAGGACTGCTTTTGCGGTCCTCATTGCCTAGTCACTGACTAACCCTTGGGGATTAATAATCGTGATTAATGCGTGTACCTATGTCGCAATGTTTATTGTAGCAAATTTGTTAGTACGACTTGTCGCTGTCGTTGGAACGTCACCTGAATAACGACTTATTGTTAAAACACATTTAATTACAACAACTGGGAAGAATTATTAATTTAAACGCGACGCGACTGTCGGCTGCTAGCGATTACCTTTCAAAATAAAGCAATTCCGGCCCGTTTTGTTGGTTAACGACCTAATCATGGCGCTCAATTAAAGGGAACGGTTTAAATGTGGTTTAAACACTTCATTTGATGGTTTACTCCGACAATTTCCCATCGAAATGGGAATTTTTTGTCATTTAATACACAACTGAAGTTGTCGGCATAGCTCAAAGAATTAGCAAGCAAAAGGGAGTTTCTACTGTGTTCTTTTAGTAACAACACGTGTTGTGGGACTCCATTTCAATGCAATCTACTTACCGTACAATACTATATGTACTTTAAAATTATATACCACTTGAAAATGGCTTAATGCTAAACGCGAAGCCATTAATTAAGTAATAACAGGGGGGTGTCACTCCGCAGTTTTTTTATGCTTAATAAGACAGCCCTCGACCTCGATCTCGCCTGATGGTGAGCGTAGATGAGGTCTACAATGGAGCGAGCTGCCCCAGAAGATGCCTATTAACTCTCGCTTTGAAGGCATTCAGGTTATAAGTTTTTGGTAACACAGACTATGGCAGAAAATTCCACTCCTTGCCAGTTTAGGTAAGTTCGGCCGGCGCCTTCCAGGCAGGCGTGGCAGACGTATCTAAAGGTTGCCGCACGGCTCGTACGCTCCACGTCGCGCGTCGTCGCTTAAATCGTAATCGTACTTAAATATATCCATGAGTGAAAACCCTGCGCTCCTGACGTCACAATATCGAGTCAGCATTGCTTAACGGAATATGAACGCTCTGGTCACACGATAAGTTTCTATTCCGCGTAAAAGTCGTTGAAGAGTGAATCTTCTGTACGGTAGTACTATTAGTTATTCTGTAGAAATAATAAATAAGCAAGCTGGAGCGGCAGTAAGTATATACAATACATGCAGCTACATATTGTATATCTATCTAAACAATAATCTATATTATTAAATCAATTGCCCAAATGTTTGTACCCGCATCACTTTAGAACGGCTGCCCCTATCTGGCTAATTGTTTTTTGTTGTGTTGGTAACTGTCAGGACGAGGATTGTATGAAGATTTTTTTTGGAAATGCGTCACGTGATACGGAGTGTTAAGGCGAGTCACCGGTAAATGCGGGCAAAACTGTGTTGCTAGATCAAATGGTTTATGTATTTACTATTAAATTACCCTCTTATAAAAAATGTATAATACAGTAAAGGATATTGCCTAAAGAACGTGCTAATTTGTTACGCGATTAGACGTACTTTACACAATTATAAAAAATCTCGAAAACAGGCCAATTAAAAATCTATAACAGATGATTTCTTAAATTTTCGATATAATTTTCACATGTAAATATTTATTTTGAAGTACTACAGAGAACCTGCTAGTTCATTAAATCCTACAAAGTCTATATAGGCAAAAAAATTATAAAAACCTAATAAAACGCGCCTATTTGCGCCGCTTCGCTGTTTTATACCCGTCCCGTACCGTCGTACCATCGAGAGAGCGAGAAAGAAGGGCTCGAAAGGACTCGCCTTAAAGCGGACAAGTCCAGGGACGACAGAACAGAATAACAATGCCTAGGGGCCCAGGGCCAATGTATCTTTGTACCTACTCATAAAATTATTTTCAGAATCTCGTAGCAGTTCAGGTTTAAGAACTTTATTTTCTTGCAAGAATTACATATTTGTTTAAATAAGAAACTGTTAAGTTTCTTATTTACGCAATGATTTAAACAGGTTACTGTTTACAGCTCACAGCCTAATTGTGGGTCATAAAAATTGTCACATTTTCAGACTAACCTTAAAAAAAGTAAACGAAGGTAAGTATAACATGTTTGTCGCCCGACAAGAGACAATGCAAGGAACACAAAAGCTTGTTAGTTGCAGTTCTGCCTTGTTATTGCAGTGATGTGACGCCAGACGCACAACCACTCGACTACGAAGGCCGTCTAAAAATTATATAACATTACTTTAACAATAAAATATAAGCGGTACTCCAAAGATAATGTTACCGCAATTTGACACCTCTCAGCAAGATGTTCGCGTTATTTTCCTCAAATATTTCTCTAAGGGCCAACACGGGAATACACTCCTACGCACTACTTATCTCCCTAAACAAGCAATGTTACTGGATTTCTATGTATCCATCATGATTTGTGCCTTGAAGTTATCTATCTATCTATCTGTAGGTACTGTTTTACATACATACATACATAGAATAGAGATTAGGCAATGAGGACAGCAAAAGAAGTCCTCTACCATAGTCCACTTTTCACCAAATATCGACTGTACATGCTCAGCGTGACAGGTGGTGAGCCCATCGCCGCTCTATGCTGTTGGATGTATGTGCAGTATTTTGTCCGTTAGTCGCCTTTTACTACACTCAAGGGAAGAGAGGGGGTGGTAGTATTAAAATAATTAAACTTAAATAATTAACTGTAATTCTCTACTTAATTCATCCACTTTCCAAAATAACAAGATTTATTTTTAATTATCCCGTTGATCGAAACCACCTGTCAATAACGACAACGTCGTTGAACAATCAAATTAATAAAGTAATTACTAAAAATGCCGGCCCTACCTGCCCTTGCACCATAGACCTATTGTCCGTACTAGACAGTACCCACAACACGTCCATATTTTTATTTCAACCGCCTCTGTGATCTTGTGGCTAAGCCACCGATCTGAGACCCAGAGGTCCCGGGTTCGATTCCCAGCGGGGGGTACATCTTTGTGTATTTGGTTTGGTTGGTGATAGGACTGTTAAGTCCGCCTGGCTTGCTACCACCATCTTATCTAAGTCTGTCGCCATAACAACGATGTTTATAGCATTGTTGTGTCCCGACAGTTTAGACATAAGGTAGCCAGTTCCTCAGTGGTTGAGGATTCCGGGTGAAGCGCGCTTCCACCTTTATCGTCACTTACCATCAGGTGAGATGAAGGCCATGCGCTTACCCGCTGTAGAATAAATTAATAATATTTTCAAGTAGGTACTACAATTACTTCAAAAGTAGTTTCTGCTCATTATTTTGCACAACTTTAATTACAAGACCAACCATGAAATATTGAAAAAAAATGGCTGTTACATACTTTTTTATTATGTATACCTAGTCATAATAATGTATTGAATAGCGGTTCTTTATGATGTAAAAGTGGTGCAAAATGATGAGCAGAAATTATCCCTAACCCTTTATAAGGCAATGGGATGTATTCGTATATTCCCACCATATTCTGAACTATAAGCGATTTGAAATAAAATTAAATGAAACATAGTTTTTAAACACACCGGTTTTTATGGTGTCGCCATCTCTGAGGTCCCGGGTTCGATCCCCGGTCGGGTCAAATTAGAAATTTTGTTTTTCAAAATTGTCTCGGGTCTGGGTGTTTTCTAGGTATAATAAATATGTATTTAAGTATTTTAAATATGTTTATCCGTTGTAACCATCTAACGAGTTTTATAACGAAGCTTCTCTTGGGCTAGATAATTGGTGTGAGTGTAGGGAAGTTTATTTATTTATTTATAGTTATTTGCCAAAAACATTGTACCTATGTAAGAGTTGTTACAATTGTTAGTCCACATACCTAATAAACGAACATGTATAATATAATCACGACTATTATCCCCGAAGGGTTAGTCAGAGACTAAGCAATGAGGACCGCAAAAGCAGTCCTCTGCCGTAGTCCATTACGAGTATTCACCAAATAGCGACTGTACATGTATTCAGTTCAGTTCACATGTGTTTTCAATAAACCAACAAAGACATAAATCCGCTTTTGTATTTATAGTATTGGTTAAAATTAATAATGCCGACCAAGTAGAACAATAATAGGAGTAGTATTGCTTTATTTTTCGATAATAATTGTCCAAGACTATTTGCATTTAAATGGCTCACGTCTCTGAAATTGGTTTTGTGGCGTAAGCGGCTCAATTTATGCCTATTCATAAAGAGCGAATAATTATTGCATAATACTTAGCGTGTCTCTATTAAACACGTTATTTTATAAAAACGAGAACTTTAAAAGTCAAAGTCAAAGTCAAATTATTTATTCAATGTAAACCTTTACAGGCATGTATTGACGTCAATACTAACAATAATAAAAAAAAAACAGTTAACTAACTTATAGTTAAGACTTAACAACTAATCTAACGAGCTATTATAGTCTGTGCCAGACAAATGCGCATCGCTACCCCCAGTACCACTGCACGCCGAAACAGAATCGCGTCGAACCGAAATATAAGCCGTGGTCATAGAATTATGTAAACATACGTATCCTGGTACGAGAAAAAATAGCGGGCAAGTGTCTCTCCCCTAGCGACACAAACAGCTAAAATTTATAAGTAATTTATCGTTTTTTTGGGATGCAAGGTGAAAAATGATAAATCATAATGAATTGTTAACTTACGTTATTACTTAATGGAATAAAATTAAATATGATTTCCAATTATCGTATTGATATTGTGGTAAGTAATAGAAATTGGAGAGTTTTTGAAGTAAAATAAAGTAACGGCTGAAATGAGTTTTGGAAAACATTAGTACCTAACCAATAAGGTTGACATTTTTAATCATTCAAATATCTTTTTTTATAAAAACTTAAGCATAAAAAAACGTCAAAAATTAATAAGCATAAATTTGTGTGTTTTAATTTTTTTTCGTTTTTCGTCTTGGTACAAGCACTGAATAACTAATATTACTACCGTACAGAAGGTTCACCCTCCAACGACCCCCACGCGAAACCGAAACCTTTCGCGTGACCCGAGCGTTCATATTCCGATAAGCACAGCCGACTCGATATCGATTTGACGTCCTCGACTCGACGATCAGGAGCGCAGGGTTTACGCGCGCGCGTAGGGAATAGAATGAAGTAGAATAGAAGTAAAGAAGAATATAATGAAAGTAAAAGAATGAAGATTATAATTATATTTAATGAACATACTTTTCAGTCTCGCGTCTTAAATTAAATTTAGCCGTGTCTACGATCGATCAATAAGTCTACTTTTATACCGAATTTAAACTTGAAAGCTTATAATAATATTTCGCAAATATAATTGCAATGCATTTTAGCAGAGCAATGTCGGATCTAATCTGGCCATTTTGTATGGATCATGAACGTCCGTGGGCGCTTGCCCAATGATTGAATTCAATCAGAAACGAGGAGAATTGATTCGGGTAGGAAGTGTAGTGTGCGGCGGAACACATTCGACGACTCTGTTAATGTCTTTTGCAGCCGAAATTATTTATGAAGCTGTGTAAAAGTAAAGTACAGCCTTTATACAGTGATCACAAACCCGGGCTATGAATCGAAAAATCTGAAACACAGATTGCCCAACCCGGGAACTGAAGCCGGGACTTCCGGATATTGAGCCGATAGCGCTCGACGACTCGGCCACCGAAGTGTTCAAGATGTGGAGTGGCGGCTTATTATTAAAAGAATACTACACACCCATCACTTCTCTTGGGGCGAAAAGGCGACTAACGGACTAATTACGTACCGCACATACATCTAACAGCATAAAATGGCGATGGGCTCACAGCTATCGCGAAACGTAGAGCAGCTTTTGCGGTCCTCATTGCCTATATAGTCTATCTAGCAGGATAGTAGTATTGTATGTTTTAATAAAATTATACCATTTATTATTTAGCCTTTTTTTCCTTTATTCCGTACATTTAGATCGTATAGTACCCATAACAGTTTTATATGGATCAGCTGGCAACATTGCAAACTACTCGTACCTTTTTTATATCAAAAAGGAGGCAAACGAGTAGGTATAACACCTGATGGAAAGTAATCACCGCCGCCCATGGACTTACGAAAAATCAGAGGAGATGCAGATGCAACCTTGAGGATGTGTAGGAATTGTGAGGGAGGATGGGAGAGTTTGCCGCCGCCCATGGACTCACGAGAAACCAGAGGAGATGGAGATGCGACCTCGAGGAATTGTAGGAATTGTAAGGGAGGATGGGAGAGATCGCCACCACCCATGGACTCACGAAAAACCAGATTAAACGCAGATGCGACCTCGAGGAAGTGTAGGAATTTTGAGGGAGGATGGGAGAGATCGCCACCATCCATGGACTCACGAAAAACCAGATTAGACGCAGATGCGACCTTGAGGAAGTGTAGGAATTGTGAGGGAGGATTGGGAGAGATCGCCGCCGCCCATGGACTCACGAAAAACCAGAGAAGACGCAGATGCGACCTTGAGGAAGTGTAATAATTGTGAGGGAGGATGGAAGAGATCGCCACCACCCATTGACTCACGAAAAACCAGAGGAGATGCAGATGCGACCTCGAGGAAGCGTAGGAATTGTGAGGGAGGATGGGAGAGAAGGGCCTCCGGTACTCTCACTCACCGGACGAAACACTACAGCAACGAGTGGCATTGTTTCACACCGATAATCCACGAGAGGAAGTGGTATTACACCGGGCGAGCCGGCCCAATGCGTGCTGCAACGCAGCGTAGCCCTACCACACAGTCAGCGTATTTAGCACCACCAAGGGGTCACGTGCAGGGTCTCAAGGGTAAACCTTCGGACGCAAGTGGCAATAACCCAAAACAGAAGAATGAATGAGACAGTCTGCTGACTCGATAATATTCATATCGAATCGATTAATCATGATGTGAGTGAACTCGGACCGTTCGCGGTACCACCGATTACGTTGGAAAATCGATTGCAGCTTACACCACATCTGTCGGCATTATGTTGAAAATTATGCTAACACGCCGTGACAGCGAATTACAATATTCGATATTAAAATTAAAATTAAAGAGGTTTTGATTTTTGCGGACTGTGTGATTAACATTTTTTTTACGTTTATTTGCGAGTAAATACTTTGGCCTTCAGACCTGATATTAAGTGATAATAAGACCGAAGATGGAAGCGTTTTTTTAAAAGTTAAAGTATTTTTTAAAGTATGGAACTGGCTATTTAATCTATATCTGCCAGAAAACAACAATGTTACAAAAATTAGTTATAGCGACATATTTAGATAAAATGGTGATTGCTATTATCTTGCGTGCCGTGTCGCGTAACGGTAAAAGAATACTACCACCCTCTCTTCCCTTGGGTGTCGTAAAAGGCGACTAACGGACTAAAAACTCCACATACTTCCAACAGCATTGAGAGGCGACGGGCTCACCACCTGTCACGCTGAGCACATGTGCAGTCGCTATTTGGTGAAAAGTGGACTATGGTAGAGGACTGCTTTTGCTGTCCTCGTAGCCTATTCTCTGGCTTAGCTTAATCGAGAACCGATGGCCGTTGGGGCTGAACGGTTCTCGAGTGGCGACCGCGCACCGGAAGATGCAGTGTGGGCAGGCTTCCAACAAGGTGGTCCGACGATCTGGTGAAGGTCGCGGGTAGAATAAGAATAAGAATAAAAATAACTTATTGCTTTTTCACACATAAAATAATAATGCAACATTTAACAATAAACAACACTGTAACATATTTTGGATTAAAAAAAAGGTTACACACATTTTAATGTGAAAGCAATTGGAGGTGGCTTAGCTTAAGCTTACTTATGGGCCTCCAGTAAGCGCTGGTTTTCAGCCACTCCCACTTCTCTTAAGTGTTAGGTAAGAATGGGGTCATGAAGGCTATTCATCTTCAAGTAACTACAAATAAATCATCGAAATAAATTTTAACAAAAACAATAACAAAAGTGAGAGCTAGGTGCGTGCCACTTAAGGTGAAAATGAAATAACCTAAAATAAAATTAATAAACAAAATAAAAGGAGGACACTCTAATACTATTGTTATTAAATATATAGTATAATATGATTTGTATGAGAAGAGGATGAGTAGTGTATGCATGTGTGTGCGTGAGTGTCGAGGTGTGTGTGTGTGTGTCTCTCTCTCTCTCAGAGAGATATTTAAGGATATAAGTATAATGACAGTTGCATCACAATACATTTATGAAAATCTGGTGTATGTTCATAAAAATACTGAAATATTTTCAAAAAACAGTAATATTCACAAATTAAACACTAGAAGTAAGAACAGTACCTTATACTAGGCTCCATAAAATAAATAATTCTTTTAAGGGTCTGTGTGTACGATTATACAACAAAGTACCAAATGATATCCAGAAATTAGATCTTGATAAATTTAAAATTAAAATCAAAGAAAAGTTTTTTTTATATGGCAGAAGGAGGCAAACGAGCAAGCGGGTCACCTGATGGAAAGTGATCACCGCCGCCCATGGACACCCGCAAAACCAGAGGAATCGCAGACGCGTTGCCGGCCTTTAAGGACGGAATAGGCTCATTTTTTGAAGATCCCTGAGTCGTAACGGTCCGGAAATACCGCCGCCGAGAGCTGGTTCTATAACACTGTAGTTCGAGGCAAGACATTTCTTGAAAAACGCACAGTAGTAGACCGCCATCCATCAAGGTGATGTGGATGGAATGACAGTCGATTGCGTGTAGTGCGGTGAAGGAAATCAGCGGCAGGGATCAAGCCGAACAATTCCTCAGAACACTCCCCATGATATATACGGTACAATATACATTTTTGGGGGTTAAGTTGCTCGCGTCCGTAGGTTTACCCTTGAGACCCTACACGTGACCCCTGGGTGGTGCTAAATGAGTGACACCAACTGAGTGGTAGAGCCACGCTGCGTTGCAGCACGCATTGGGTCGGCTCGCCCGGCGTAATACCACCCCCTCACGAATTTTCGGCGTGAAACAATGGCACTCTGTGCTGTTGTGTTTCGTCCGGCGAGTGAGGGTTCCGGAGACCCCTCTCCCCCCCCTCACAATTGATATGGCAGCGAACTGTAATCTAGTTTTACCCCAGGGGGGTACCGACACATCCAGTGTCGGAGAATCCCCCCCTGAGCGTTCTCGCTCGGCAAGGGCAAAAGTTCGCCCGTGCCAAGGCATGCTGCAGGCAGGAGAAAGGCGGGACAATTGGCACCCCCTCCTACGCTTCGCGTGGACTTCTGCAATATCAGGGGAATCCACTCTAATTTGAGCGCCGTCCATTACCACCTCGAGACGGCGAAACCGGCCTTGCTCTTCCTCACCGAGACGCAGATATCCCCCCCTCCTGACATCTCGTACTTGCGCTACCCGGGATACAACCTGGAACATGCATTTGTGCCACGAGCCGGTGTTTGTGCCTATGTCAGGGAGGATATGTGCGTTCGTCGCCTTGGCAATCTTGAAGATAGGGACCTCTCCATCTTATGGCAGCACGTCGACTGCGGACGTCATCCTCGCGTCTACGCGTGCCTGTATAGGTCCCACAGCGGTAACATCGGAACTGACCAACTCATCGAGACCGTCCAAACAGCGACAGACTCCCTTCTCCAACGGATCCCCTCGGCCGAGATTGTGGTATTGGGAGACTTCAATGCCCACCACGTCGAATGGCTTGGTTCACGCACAACTGACCACGCGGGTAGAGCCGTTCATGACTTCGCTTTGGCCTACAGTCTGTCCCAATTGGTAACCGAGCCAACACGGGTTCCAGATGTGGAGGGCCATGCACCTTCTTTATTGGACCTTCTGCTGACCTCGCACCCAGACGGCTATCAAGTTTCTGTTGATGCACCACTAGGCTCATCAGACCACTGTCTGATTCGCAGCATTGTGCCTCTCACAGAAACTTCAAAACCGCAACCAGCGGCTAGCCGTCGAGTCTGGCATTATAGGTCGGCGGACTGGGATGGGATGCGAAGTTTCTTTGCGTCCTACCCGTGGTGGCGAGTTTGCTTCTCGCTGGATGATCCTGATGTCGCCGATGTGATACTCTCTGTCGTTGATGTGATACTGCAGGGAATGGAACTTTTCATTCCAAACTCTGTGGTTCCCATTGGCGGCAAGTCCCAACCATGGTTTGGTCGTTGCTGCAAAATGGCGTCTCGCCAAAAGCGACAGCATTACCAAGCCTGGGCTAATGCGGTGTCATCAAAGGATCCAAACACCAGTGCGCTCAGAAAGAAGTACAACTTTGCCGCCAGATCCTTTAAGAAGGACATCGCCAAGGCGAAGTCATCATTCATAGGTAGAATTGGCGAGAGGCTAGTGCGTCTTCCTTCGGGGACGCGTGCGTTCTGGTCTCTCGCCAAAGCTATCTTAGGGAATTTTTGTCAGCCGTCCCTACCACCATTGCACAAGACCGATGACTGCCTGGCCTATACTGCAAAGGAGAAAGCCGATCTCTTGGGCTCTCTTTTCGCATCAAACTCGACCTTGGACGATGGGGCAAACTCTCCACCAACCATACCGCATTGCGCTTGTACAATGCCAAACGTTCAGTTCCTGCAAAGGTCAGTTCGTAAGGCTCTTTTTTCCCTTGATATCCACAAGGCGAGTGGGCCAGATGCAGTTCCACCCATTGTGCTTCGGACGTGTGCTCCTGAATTGGCACCAGTTCTAACGCGCCTTTTCCAGCTCTCTTACACCACTGGCGTCGTCCCGAGCTCTTGGAAGACAGCCCTTGTGCACCCGATTCCAAAAAAAGGCGATCGCTCAGATCCGTCTAACTACAGGCCAATAGCTATTACCTCTTTGCTCTCCAAAGTAATGGAGTCCATTATAAACTGCCAGCTCTTAAGGTACCTAGAAGAGAACCAGCTACTAAGTGATCGCCAGTATGGTTTTCGTCGCGGTCGATCGGCTGGTGATCTTTTAGTGTACCTTACTCACCGATGGGCGGAGGCAGTCGAGAGTAAAGGGGAGGCACTGGCAGTTAGCTTGGACGTAGCGAAAGCTTTTGACAGGGTATGGCACAGGGCTCTTTTCTCTAAACTTCCATCATACGGGCTTCCTGAGAAATTGTGTTCATGGGTTGCCAGCTTTCTTACTGGGCGTAGCATCAGAGTCGCAGTCGACGGTTCGTGCTCCGACATGAAGCCCGTGAATGCTGGAGTCCCGCAGGGGTGTGTGTTGTCCCCTACTTTGTTTCTTCTGCATATCAATGACATGCTGCATAACAACAGCATTCATTGCTATGCGGATGACAGTACTGGGGATACGCTCTACACCGGGCGAGCTAATATTTCTCTGGAAAGCGTCATCGAGAGCCGGAATAAACTTGTGACTGATACCGAGAACATGTTAAGTCATGTCTCGGATTGGGGCCGACATAACCTAGTCCGCTTTAACCCCTCCAAAACACAAGTTTGCGCATTTACCGCGAAAAAACATCCCTTCGTCGTACCTCTGAACTTTGAGGGAGCTCCCCTTGATACCAATCCGATTATTGGAATCCTTGGCGTCGATATTTCGAGTGACGTTCAGTTTCGTGGTCATTTGGAAGGTAAAGCTAAATTAGCTTCGAAAAAGCTGGGTGTGCTTAATAGAGCGGGTCAGTATTTCACGCCGGCCCACCGTTTACAACTGTATAAAGCACAGGTCAGGCCGCATATGGAATACTGCTCCCATCTCTGGGCTGGAGCACCCCAATACCAACTCCTTCCATTTGACCGCATTCAACGCAGAGCTGCTCGAATTGTCGGCGACGTGGTTATTTCAGGTCGGCTCGATCCACTGGCTCTTCGGTGAGACGTTGCGTCTCTCTGTATATTGTACCGTATATATCATGGGGAGTGTTCTGAGGAATTGTTCGGCTTGATCCCTGCCGCTAATTTCCTTCACCGCACTACACGCAATCGACTGTCATTCCATCCACATCGCCTTGATGGATGGCGGTCTACTACTGTGCATTTTTCAAGAAATTTCTTGCCTCGAACTACAGTGTTGTGGAACCAGCTCTCGGCGGCGGTATTTCCGGACCGTTACGACTTAGGGATCTTCAAGAAACGAGCCTATTCCTTCCTTAAAGGCCGGCAACGCGCCTGCGATTCCTCTGGTTTTGCGGGTGTCCATGGGCGGCGGTGATTACTTTCCATCAGGTGACCCGCTTGCTCGTTTCCCATCTTCTGCTATAAAAAAAAAAAAAAAAAAAAAAAGACGCAACGTCTCTCCGAAGAGCCAGTGGATCGAGTTGTCCTGAAATAACCACGTCGTCGACAATTCGAGCAGCTCTGCGTTGAATGCGGTCAAATGGAAGGAGTTGGTATTGGGGTGCTTCAGCCCAGAGATGGGAGCAGTATTCCATATAATTTATATAATAATAATTTTGTGTGAATAATGAGTATTCTTGTGAAACTCGTTTATATGGTAAGATAACGGATAAATATACATAAACATAGAAAAAACACCCAGACCCGAAATCAATTTAGAAAAACAGTTTTTCTCTAAATTGACCCGACCGGGGATCGAACCCGGGACCTCAGAGATGGCGACACCATGAAAACCGGTGTACAAACCTCGACTCGAAAAACTCGACCAAGGAGGTCGTCAAATGCGGCCTGACCTGTGCTTTATACAGTTGTAAACGGTGGGCCGGCGTGAAATACTGACCCGCTCTATTGCACAGCCAGCTTTTTCGAGCTAATTTAGCTTTACCTTCCAAATGACCACGAAACTGAACGTCACTCGAAATACGCCAAGGATTCCGATAGTCGGATTGGTATCAAGGGGAGCTCCCTCAAAGTTCAGAGGTACGACGAAGGGATGTTTTTCCGCGGTAAATGCGCAAACTTGTGTTTTGGAGAGGTTAAAGCGGACTAGGTTATGTCGGCCCCAATCTGAGACATGACTTAACATGTTCTCGACGTCATTCAGGCAGCTGTGACCCAGTTTAATACTAGTACAGCTGCCGACGTTAACTTCTTGTTTGACTGTATACTAAAAGCATAAGAATAGGTTATGTTTGTAACACAGAATGGTAAAATAAATATATTATTATTATTATTATTATTATTCACAAGTTTATTCTGGCTCTCGATGACGCTTTCTAGAGAAATATTAGCTCGCCCAGTGTAGAGCGTATCCCCAGTACTGTCGTCTGCATAGCAATGAATGCTGTTGTTATGCAGCATGTCATTGATATGCAAAAGAAATAGAGTAGGGGACAACACACACCCCTGCGGTACTCCAGCATTCACGGGCTTCATGTCGGAGCACGAACCGTCGACTGCAACTCTGATGCTACGCCCAGTAAGAAAGCTGGCAACCCATGAACACAATTTCTCAGGAAGCCCGTACGATGGAAGTTTAGAGAGAAGAGCCCTGTGCCGTACCCTGTCAAAAGCTGTCGCTACGTCCAAGCTAACTGCCAGTGCCTCCCCTTTACTCTCGACTGCCTCCGCCCATCGGTGAGTAAGATACACTAAAAGATCACCACCCGAACGACCGCGACGAAAACCATAATGGCGATTACTTAGTAGCTGGTTCTCTTCTAGGTACCTTAAGAGCTGGCGGTATGTAATGGACTCCATTACTTTGGAGAGTAAAGAGGTAATAGCTATTGGCCTGTAGTTGGACGGATCTGAGCGATCGCCTTTTTTTGGAATCAGGTGGACAAGGGCTGTCTTCCAAGAGCCCGGGATGACGCCAGTAGTGTAAGAGAGCTGGAAAAGGCGCGTTAGAACTGGTGCCAATTCAGGAGCACACGTCCGAAGCACAATGGGTGGAACTGCATCAGGCCCACTCGCCTTATGGATATCAAGGGAAGAAAGAGCCTTACGAACTGACCTTTGCAGGAACTGAACGTTTGGCATTGTACAAGCGCAATGCGGTATGCTTGGTGGAGAGTTTCCCCATCGTCCAAGGTCGAGTTTAATGCGAAAAGAGATCCCAAGAGATCGGCTTTCTCCTTTGCAGTATAGGCCAGGCAGTCATCGGTCTTGTGCAATGGTGGTAGGGACGGCTGACAAAAATTCCCTAAGATAGCTTTGGCGAGAGACCAGAACGCACCGCGTCCCCGAAGGAAGACGCACTAGCCTCTCGCCGATTCTACCTATGAATGATGATTTCGCCTTGGCAATGTCCTTCTTAAAGGATCCGGCTGCAAAGTTGTACTTCTTTCTGAGCGCACTGGTGTTTGGATCCTTTGATGACACCGCATTAGCCCAGGCTTGGTAATATTGTCGCTTTTGGCGAGACGCCATTTTGCAGCAATGACCAAACCATGGTTTGGACTTGCCGCCAATGGGAACCACAGAGTTTGGAATGAAAAGTTCCATTCCCTGCAGTATCACATCAACGACAGAGTCAGCGGCGACATCAGGATCATCCAGCGAGAAGCAAACTCGCCACCACGGGTAGGACGCAAAGAAACTTCGCATCCTATCCAAGTCCACTGACCTATAATGCCAGACTCGACGGCTAGCCGCTGGTTGCGGTTTTGAAGTTTCTGTGAGAGGCACAGTGCTGCGAATCAGACAGTGGTCTGATGAGCCTAGTGGTGCATCAACAGAAACTTGATAGCCGTCTGGGTGCGAGGTCAGCAGAAGGTCCAATAAAGAAGGTGCATGGCCCTCCACATCTGGAACCCGTGTTGACTCGGTTACCAATTGGGACAGACTATAGGCCAGAGCAAAGTCATGAACGGCTCTACCAGCGTGGTCAGTTGTGCGTGATCCGAGCCATTCGACGTGGTGGGCATTGAAGTCTCCCAATACCACAATCTCGGCCGAGGGGATCCGTTGGAGAAGGGAGTCTGTCGCTATTTGGACGGTCTCGATAAGTTGGTCAGTTCCGATGTTACCACTGTGGGGCCTATACAGGCACGCGTAGACGCGAGGATGACGTCCACAGTCGACGTGTAGCCTTAAGATGGAAAGGTCCCCATCTTCAAGATTGCCAAGGCGACGGACGCACATATCCTCCCTGACATAGGCACAAACACCGGCTCGTGGCACAAATGCATGTTTCAGGTTGTATACCGGGTAGCGCAAGTAGGAGATGTCAGGAGAAGGGGATATCTGCGTCTCAGTGAGGAAGAGCAAGGCCGGTTTCGCCGTCTCGAGGTGGTAATGGACGGCGCTCAAGTTAGAGTGGATTCCCCTGATGTTGCAGAAGTCCACACGAAGCGTAGGAGGGGGTGCTAATTGTCTTGCCTTTCTCCTGCCTGCAGCATGCCTTGGCACGAGCGGACTTTTGCCCTCCCCAGAATACGTAGGGCAGCCCTGAGCGAGAACGCTCAGGGGGGGATTCTCCGACACTGGATGTGTTGGAGAATCAAAATTAAAGTTCGCTGCCATATCAATTGTGAGGGGGGGGGGGGGTGTCTCCAGAACCCTCACTCGCCGACGGCCGAAAATTCGTGAGGGGGTGGTATTACGCCGGGCAAGCCGACCCAATGCGTGCTGCAACGCAGCGTAGCTCTACCACTCAGTAGGTGTCACTCATTTAGCACCACCCAGGGGTCACGGGTAGGGTCTCAAGGGTAAACCTACGGACGCGAGTAACTTAACCCCCAAACTTTATAAAAGCTTTATAAAAAAAGCTTATTATAAAGTGTCAGATTACACATAAGACAAAACAGCTTGGGTCTAAAATGCTCCAAGTACTCCAACAGCTATTTCTAATTGTCTATAATTAATAAAGCAACATATTTAATTAAACTATTTACATTCAAATTCATATTTTGTATTTAAATATTTTTTTGTAAATAGCGTTGCTTCTGTGCGCTGTGGTTCCTTGCGCCCGTTCTTTGCCACAGTTAAAAAATGATGTCCTGAATGGGTGGTAGGTTAAAAAAGATTTGGACGATTCAAAGTACTTATTAAATGAGTTTATTTAATAAATATATTTTGACATTGACTTTGACTTTGTGTGTGTTTGTGTGGCGTGGCGTTTGGCTATAATAAGCCTAATGGAAGAAATCTTTCAGGGGCAGTCAAAGTCAAAGTCGAAATATATTTATTCAATAAACTCAATTACTTAGAAATTGTCCACGTTTCCACACCATACTAGAAGATAGGGAATACCAAGGCTCGTATTAATCCGATCTTGGTTTTGATACCAATTCCTCTTTTCTTCCAGATGTTATTTAAACGGGTCATATCATCCTTTGCCATCCTGATGCGCCTTTTTATCTCAGAGACACAGCTGCCGTCATTGCAAATTTGAGAGCCCAGGTAAATGTAGCGGTCAACGATGTCGATGCCAGGAAAGTGGCAGGTGACATTTGTTAGCTTTCCGGCTCGATCCACTAATCATCACTTTCGTTTTGCTCTGTTCACTGCGAGACCGCGATGTTACCACTTTCCAACTCGAGTCTTTGGAACAGCTCACTCATATCTTCCATAGATGTTGCCAGGAGAACAGTGTCGTCAGCATATCGAAGATTTGATAGTCGCTTTCCACCTATAGGGAAATCTTTCTCCCAATCTTCGATGGTCCTCCGAATAATGTGCTCTCCATATAAAAAGTGCAGGGGACAAGATGCAGCCCTGCCTCACGCCCTTCTTAGTCAGGAACATATGGGAGTATTCATTGACCATCTTAAGAAAAGAACGGTTTTCCGTGTACAGACTCTGGATTATGGCAACAAAGGACAGTATAGGCTAGCAAAAAAAAAAGTATTCCATACATATTTTTGATAGAATACTATTTGCTGTTTTGTATGAACAGTTGTTTTTTTTATAAACATGCTGTATAATAGTATAACGGAACTGTGGAGATTGAACCATGATTCGTTGCATTTAAAACATCTGTCCTTCCGGTTGATTGATTGAGGAGCAATAGCGCTACGATTTGCCCGCCGCTTCGTCGGTTTGTAATTTTTCAAGTTGAGTAACCTTCATAATGCCGGGTCACGGGATGGGTCGCTAAATTATCTGTCTGAACCTGCTTCTCCTGTAAGTAAGCCAAACAATTTAAATTAGCAGGTACCTTTTTATTAAATCATCTATTATTTTTCATTACATGCGTTCGGGCCCCTGCTGTAGCCCGGGGGTCCCGTATTATTGTAATATATTACATTATTGTAGAATACTAATCAGTTTTTATACATACATATATAATCATGACTATTATTCCCGAAGGATTAGTCAGAGACATAGGGAATGAGGACTGCAAAAGCAGTCCTCTGCCATAGTCCACTTTTCACCAAATAGCGACTGCACATGTACTCAGTGTGACAAGTGGTGAGCCCATCGCCACTTTATGCAGATGGAAGTATACATGCAGTCTTTAGTCCGTTAGTTGCCTTTTACGACACCAAGAGAAGAGAGGGGGTGGTAGTATTCTTTCACCGCTACGCGACTGGGTTAAACACGTTTTTATACAAAATTATCTTATCTTAATGATACTTCTGTTACGGCACTGGCTACGTCCCCGGCTGTAAGCGCATTCAAGACTCCTTTGACCCTCAATTCGTTGTACACTGCTGTGTGTTATGTACTGTGCCAATCGCTTGTAAATACGCAGCGCGGGTGCATTGTATGACGATTTTTATATGAACAGGAGGCAAGCGAACAGGCGGTTCATATGATGGAAAGTACCGCCACATGGACACTGAAACTAAAACACAAAGGAGGCGCTGATATGGCCAAACACTACGTGGAAGTGGCATGCAAAATTCCCATACGAAACACAGAAAAACGACGATTCGTAGTCCCCTGTTTCCTCCTTCAAAACTAGACAAATTTTTATGTTTTTTTTTAAATCGGTTAAAGAAAGAGATTTTGTATGTTCGATTTTTTTTAAACAAGCCACTTAATTTTTCTGAAGACGCCTTAAAACAGAGTGATTTCGCTAAATTTTGAAGGCTCCTGGTTATTAAATAAATGACATAATGCAAAAAAATCAAACATACAAACATAGAAAATCTCTTTCTTTAACCGATGCTGAAAAAGTAATAAAAATTGGTCCAGTTCTAAAGGAGAAATCAGGGGACTACGAAACGTCGTTTCTCTGTGTTTCGTATGAGAATTTTGCATGACACTTCCACGTAATGTATAACCCACCACGTTGGCCCAAAGCGGGTTGGTGGGTTTTGCTCTGTGTGTCATGCTCTCTTAAATGTCTCTGCGGTGGTGGCATGTGCGTCGGGTCGTTACGTTCCCTAAAACATGGTTGAGCGAAGCGATGGCTGATTCACATGTCATACTCGTGAACTGGTGCCGCCTGTGGAGGCTGGTCTGCTCTTGTTAACTTATTTTTATTATTAGTATATTAGTAGTTGTAGTCTTACTTTTATTTTTCTGTACTGTAAGACATTGACAACATTGATAATTTTATATTGATGAATACCTGAACTTTTTATTTTTATGTCTTGTAGTAGTTTTGTTTTTATTATTGTAATGGAAAGTGCCCTTCTATGATAGGGAGGACATTTTTCAATTCTAATTGACGCTGTAAAAGAAAGGGAGAAAAGAAATGCCCTTGCTGAGTTTCTTGCCGGTTCTTCTCAGTACAAGGCTCCCGCCCCATAGCTAGACTTACGAACCGATGGCATAAATGACATTCATAAGTGCTGTAACCTAAACATGGCCTAACCTGAATAAATGATATTGAATCTTGAATCTTGAATCTAACGACTGCCATCTTACGACAACAACCGGGACCAACGGCTTAACGTGCCTTCCGAAGCACGGAGGAGCTCAAGATGTTTTTTTTTAATTGGTCACCCATCAGGCGGCTCGGCATTGCATTAACATTAATAAAAAGTTCTAAGATTTGTTCAACGACAATGTGACATCGGAAATTGAATTAACAAAGCAAACATAATAGAATTGACCCAAAACCCAAAAGACCAATCAGAAGTCACCAAAAAAAAGTTATAATGTCCCGTTCACCATTTCTGGTGAAGCATTACTTCATTGCAACAAATGAATCATTACAACAAAAAGTTGGGTTGGCAAAACCTCACCTCATTCTATTGATAGTTATTTTATAATAATGAAGAAAGCCACGCTTGTTTATCATTTATATTCTGTTCGCTTCCGTGGTTACGAGAAATTGATTTGTGATAGGCAAGCATTAAATTAAATCACTTGATACACAACCACAATGTTACCAGTTTAAACTGTAAAGAGGCTGTTTGGTAATAGGAACCTACTATATAACTGAAAAAAATGTGATGACTAAGCACTCCCGGGTTCGATTCCCGGCGGGGGGTACATCTTTTGTGTTCTTGGTTTGTTTCGTTATAGGTTGTGTCAAGCCCGCCTGGCTAACTACCACCATCTTATCTAATGTCTGCTCATGCTCAATAACAACAATGTTAATAGCAATGTTGTGTTTCGACAGTTATAGGAGATAAGATAATATCCAGTTCCTAAATGGTTTAGGGTTCCAGGTGAAACACGCTTCTAACTTTGGCCTTATCGTCACTTACCATTGCGGGATCAGGTGTAAATATCTATTAGCAAACACTTTGTACATATTTTCTAATTGGTAGGGATTATTTTTTTATATAAAATTGTGTCGATTTTCGTGTTACAAATAACCTTTTCGTACCACTTGCTCAAAAAAGTGACATTCTAATGCCACAAAAAGCGAACATAACAATAGGTTAAAAACAGGGAAAGAAAATTGTACTGAATTTCATTCATCCTCTAGTGGGACAATGTGATTTAATTTTGGAATACTTACCGAAATTTATACTGAACTACATCTGTGTTTACACCATTGAGTTTGTATATAAAGCATTATACATATTTTTTTAAAAAAGGAAATAAATCAAAAAAAAAATTATAATAAAAAAAAAGAAATAAAAATAATTACTCATCAACAATAAATGTACCAAACAAAAATGTAGCTCTCTCTATCAATAATTGGACCAATGTTTCGAATGTTAACTTTTACTTTTAATTGTCATTATTTTTAATAAATGCTTATCTCATATTATTAATTATTGTGTTAATTGTACTTCGACGTTGCATCCTCGAGATTCGTTGCATCCTCGAAATTTATATTCACAAGGTAGTTCACTCTTCAATGTACCAGGCATCCAACACATATTAAGAGCTATCTAAAAGAAATTTTATTAAAAAAAACATAAAACGTTACCCATAGTATAGACACAGGCGCCATCTAGTGAATACCAACCGAGTGCACGAGTTTGTCACCCGCGCTGTCATCGTCATTCGCTTTTCGTGTTCGGGCATCCGCACATCGTTACCCTAAAAGTGTTTTGTGTAGCAAAAAACTATGTGCAAAAGGAAGCATGGATAATCATTATATACGCATGTGGAAAAACTTCGTAAACGACGATCGCCAAGTAAATCAGGTCAGGCAGTGTTTTAAATATTACATTTTGTCGATGTTATGATTAAATTACAATGAAAAACGATTTTTTTAAAACTATGTGATTCGTTAGCGAATATACGACTCAGAACCTCTTAGTGAGACATTCAAAGTGGAAACGTTATTGAAATATATTTCATAGTACGTTTCCTTCTTAATTTCGATTAATACTTTCGCTAGTGCCTTTGTGGTTACCCATATATTTTGACTTTTTCACTATTTATCGATTTTCAAGAATACATAAGACGTTTAGCTTTTTTAAATAATAATAAAAAGTAAAAAACACATAAGTAGTACCGTGACGTGATTACGGTCAGTGCTAATATGAAATCTAGTATCGTGACGAGATTACGATCGATATTAGGGGTACATACCCTATGCTGTGACGCGATTACGGTAATTCTATTATTCGGTCACTCCTTCCAAATGACTCTTTGTTTGCGCGAGGCAGTAGTTACCTACATTCTATTTTATTTTTTTACTAATCTTTTTATTGGAGCGTATTTTCGTATGCAAGTGTTTTCTACAAAATCCTACAGTGCCGCCTTACATACTGCACATTTATGTATTACCGTGATGTGATTACGGTCAGTGCTAATATGAAATATAGTATCGTGACGAGATTACGATCGATATTACGGGTACCTACCCTATGCTGTGACGCGATTACGGTAATTATATTCCTCGGTCACTCCTTCCAAATGACGCTTCGTTTGCGCGAGGCAGTACCTACATTCTATATTATTTATTACTAATCTTTTTATTGGAGTGTTTTTATGTGTGCAAGTGATTTCTACAAAATCTTACAGTTCCGCCTTACATACTGCACACTTATGTAGTACCGTGACGTAATTACGGTCAGTGCTAATATGAAATCTAGTATCGTGACGCGATTACGATCGATATTACGGGTACCTACCTTTGTGTAGTACCGTGACGTGATTACGGTCAGTACTAATATGAAATCTAGTATCGTGACGCGATTACGATCGATATTACGGGTACCTACCCTTTTGTAGTACCGTGACGTGATTACGGTCAGTGCTAATATGAAATCTAGTATCGTGACGCGATTACGATCGATATTACGGGTACCTACCTTATGCTGTGACGCGATTACGGCAATTCTATTCCTTGATCATTCCTTTCAAATGACTTCGTTTGCGCGAGGCCTCTCGTCTACCACAAGGCTTAGTGACTCCGATTTCAATAAAGAACCGTAAATAACGGACGTATATAAATTGAATATTGAAAAAGACTTACGATCTGTCATGACCGTCGCACAAGTACACAGTCCGGATCTTACCCAGACCATCCAGGACGCTAGGGATAATTAGTCGTATAATCCAAGCGCAGCAGAGGAGTTGCCAGTTGTAAATCCAATATCGTCGGATTTTCTTGACGTTCTTGGAGTTTCTAAAGTGAAGGGATCCATTGGGACCCAAAATACCAGAAGAGGTCTCTAAACGCTAGGGAAATCCTCATAGATGGTATGAACAAAGATAATAAAAAAGAACTGTTAGCAACAACCTGTTTGAAGTTGGCCAAATTATGCTGCATTTACATTATGAAAATACCATGAATAGAAAAATGCTTACACTACCTGCCTACTCTTGATAAAAAATTCTTGTCAATGACACAAGATGTTAAAAGAGACGCACACTCTTTTGGAGAAAATTTGGGAGAAAAGATAGAAACTGCTAAGGCCGCTGAAAAATCCAGAATTGCAAATACGGAATACTAACAACATTGGACCGTCAACTTCACTAAGAACTACGTCGCCCAGCAGGGAAAGTGGCAAGACCCATCCAAGCAACAAGGTCAATGGGTTGCCAGGCGGGGTGGGAGCAAGCAAAGATTCCCGTATCCACCTCCGAGGCAATCAGCGCAAACACCGACGTCCGCCCGTTATCACACCACGACAGCAGTGAGACCATCATACAGACCGATCTTGCGTAAATAACAACCAAGGTAACCTTACACGCTGGTCGTATAATTTTTTTTTTGTTGACACATGGTGTTCAATCGCAAATGACCCCGTAGTCTGACAGTACGTTACGGGTTACAAAATACTATTTAATAATACTGTAAAGCAAGCTACTGAACCTATCACTCCTAACTTTTCTTCGGCTGAAATAAGTAAGTTAATCACAGCTATATCTGACTTGTGCCAGTCAGGAGTAATATGCATATGAGAGGATGTCAAAGACCAATATATTTCTCCCATATTCTTAACACCTAAAAGTGATGGATCGTCCAGATTTATCTTGAACCTAAAATCATAGAATAAAGCTGTCGCCTCATACCACTTTAAAATGGAGGACATACGGACAGCAAGCAAATTATTGTTCCAAGACAGTTATATAGCCAATGTTGATATCAAAGACGCGAATTTTTTTTTTAGTTCCTATTGATGAAAACTACAAAAAGTATTAATAAATTTTTGGGACACAAAAGTAATACGTATGAATTTTAGTGCCTACCGTTTGGACTTAGTTCAGCACCTTATTATGTCTATATACGAAACTTATGAAACCGGTCTATCTACCGGATTTATCTTAGAAACAGAGGTTTTTTAATTTTAATATATTTAGATCTTGTGCCTTGGCCATTCTTATGAAGAATGTAAAAGTTTTGTTCTCGAAACTGTTTGTTTATTACAAAATCTAGGCTTTGATAAAAACTTCAAAAAGAGTAGCTTGGAACCACAAAAGACTAGAAAATTTCTAGGTTTTGAATTAAATTCAGAAAATATGTGTTTGCAATTGCCAATAGGAAAACGAAAACGCATTCTTGAACAAATAAATATCAATAGAATGGGTGGAGTACAATAAGTTTCTTTAAAAAATATCACTTGTCGTCTATGGCAATGGTGCGAGAAACGCAAAATATTTGTCTTTGCATCCTACATAAAATCTAAAGATAACTTCGAGGCGGATAAGGAGTCACGGCGTATGAATATCGACACAGAATGGCAAATGTCGGCACCTGTGTTCGAAAAAATTGTTCAATCGTTTGGGACACCTCTTAAAGATCTCTTTGCTACTTACCAAAATTATAAATGCAATAAATACGTCTCATGGCAATGAGACCCCTATGCCTTTGACATTGATGCATTCACCTTAATTGGAATATATTTTATTTTTATGCTTTTCGTCTTTCTCGCTCATATTAAAATGCTTCAGGAAAATAATTAACGACGAAGCCACTCGTGTACTAGTCGTATCATATTGGCCGAGTTAACCCTGGTATCCCCTACTTAGCTCAGTAGCTCACCACCAATATACTTCGGCCCAAGTGACGATATGTTATTATCACCTTTCAGGACCCAGCACCCCCTTTGCAAGAAACTTATCCTGGTAGCATACAAATTATCAGAAAAGCATTTCAAAGACAATCGTTATGTAATGAAACCATCGAGGTGATGATTTCCTCATTGTCTACATCCTCACTAAAACAATACAATGTCGCTTTTACGAAATGGTGGAGTTATTGTGATATTTATAAAGTTGATTTCTATAACTCCCCACTTCCAATTCTATCAAAATTCCTTACGGTCAACTGTTAACAGCAAAAATTGGTTGTAGTTCATTAAATATGCATCGTTCTGCTCTAGCTATTTAGGGCAAACGTTATAGTGAAGCTGATTTAGTTATTCGGTTTTTAAAAGGTATTTACAGGACTAAACCTAGTCATCCGAAATATTCGGAGACGTGAGATCCAAAGATTGTAATCGATCACCTTACTAATTTATATCCAAATGAGGAAATTGCTTTAGAGTTTATTACTAAAAAATTAGTAACTCTGCTCGCATTGTCAACCGCACAACGAGTACAGACGTTATCTTCGAATTTCTAATTTAAAAATAAATAATAACTATGTCGAAACCATTGTGGATGATTTAATTGAAACATCTGCTCTAGGGCGACGACCGCCTTGTTTATTTATACCATTTATTCTAAATAAGATTGAGATCTGCCCTGCAAAAACATTACTGTCCTACTTAGATATGACTAAAGTTTACAGAGATAAACCTAGCACGGAAAAGTTATTGCTCACCTGAAGCCTATTCATAATGCAACTAGTTCTACATTAAGTCGTTAGTTTAAAAACACCCTATTTAACAGCGGTATTGACACTTCTTTATTCTCAGCACACACGTGTAAGACACGCGTCCACGTCCACCTCGGCAGCAAACAGAAAAGGCCTTTCAATAACTGCAGGATGGACTGGTAATTCTCTGGTGTGTGCACGGTTTTACAATCGACTCCTTACCATTGAGAATGACGACAATGCTCTGTAGCGGCTATTTACATTGATTAATTTCTAGATTATCATTCATTATAATATTATAATATATCATACTGGTTTGTACTAATATGGCACCTAATTATATTTAATCGGTTATACTCGTAAATAAATAATTATAATAGTTGAATTAAATCATATAGGTACTTAAATTATTTCGCAAAATTTGTGTTCTAAACATCTACCTTGTGAATATAAATCTCGAGGATGCAACGTCGAAGTACAATTGATGGTTAAACAAACTTACCTGAAGTGAACCGTAATTGTACGAGACGTTGCATCCGAAGAGATTTATATAAAGATCCCTTCCCTTACATGCTGGCCACATATAAATTAATTTTGCAAAAAAAAAAAGCTCTAAAAAAGAATGACGATGACAGCGCGGGTGACAAACTCGTGCACTCGGTTGGTATTCACTAGATGGCGCCTGTGTCTATACTATGGGTAACGTTTTATGTTTTTTTAATAAAATTTATTTTAGATAGCTCTTAATGTGTGTTGGATGCCTGGTACATTGAAGAGTGGACTACCTTGTGAATATAAATCTCTTCGGATGCAACGTCTCGTACAATTACGGTCAAACTTCACTTCAGGTAAGTTTGTTTAACCATCAATTTTTTCGCAAACGGTACGAAAAGTAGAATATTTTCCTCGGTGATAAAGCTGTCTTAGTCTTGGGTGAACTTAAATCCCTCGCTACACTTAGGACTCGTCTTAAATCCCTCGCTTCGCTCGTGATTTGAGTTTTTAACACCCTCGCTGCGCTCGGAAGTAAACGTCGAGCACAGAATAAATAATAGTACTACGCCTCGAGTCCTTCGTTACGCTCGCGATTTAAATCGTCACCCGCGACAGAAGACACTGCTTTATCCCCTAGGTTAATAATCTACTATTTTTCTTAATCATTTACACACATCCTATGATACGCCTTGGCCACGTAGACGGGCTAGGCTAAGCGCGGGCGCGGGTGACTTCTGCGGGCGCGGGTGACTTCTGCGGGCGCGGATGACTTCTGCGGGCGCGGGTGGCATGCCACGTACATTCAGTAGCGGCTACAGCAGCGGCTGGCTAAGTGGACGTATTGAGGATGGCTCTCTAACTAAAGTGACGCGCAGTTGCTTTGACAGCAGTTCGTATTCTATGATCGAAATTTTAAATTCAAGAGACGTAGTGCATGAATTAAATAAAGGTCGTCATAAATGTGGAGAGTTTTTGAATCTGTATGCAGATTATCGGAAGTATCCGGACTTTTATGAGTACACTAGAATGAGTATTGAAACTTTTGATTAATTATACTTCAACATAATTGAAGTAGTCCATAATTGTCCATAAGTATCCATAATAAAATCCCACCGCTCATAGATTCGTCTAAAAAATATTGTTTCGCTCGATCCGTCCCGCGCTAGCCCGTTTCAACTGCCCGACAAACCGCTGTGCACCGTGGCCAGGCGCAAACTAGCCCGTAGCATTGTTTCCACCCGCCCGCCTCGCCCGCAACCGCTGCCGCCGACCGCCCGCCGCCGCCAGCCGCAGCCGCTCTAGCCTAGCCCGCCGCGCGCGCGTCATGGCATGTTTTATACATTCTCATATATTTGTTAAATTAGCCAACCGCCGCCGCCACCCGCAACCGCGCCTAGCCCGTCTACGTGGCCAAAACGCTGACGGACTAAAGACTGCACGCACATACATCCAACAGCATAGAGCGGTGATTTTTTTTTTTAAATATTTGTTCCGTGAAGGAACAGGCTAAGATCAGAGACCATACTGCCTAGTCATTAGTATTTTATTTCTCTTTTTCCCCTAGATGTTAATGAGTGGTGATTAAAATGATGAATGATAATGTGGAACTTTACTGAGATCTCACGCGGACTTCTTGAGAGAATTTGAAAAGTGATGTTGCACTGTTTTGTTTCATTTGCCAACACTCGTGCACGTTCACAAACACTTAACGGTTAATAATCCACTATTATTTCCAATTAATGTTTCAAAAAACACAAATTTTAAAAAATAAAACAAAACTGCAGACATGACGCCACACTTACCCACCAAGAAGTCCCATAGAGCGGCGATGGGGTCGCCACCTGTCACGCTAAGCACATATTGTGCAGTCGCTATTTGGCGGTCTTCATTGCATAGTCTCTGACCAAGTCGTGATTAATGTATTGTAGGTATATCTAACCTTTTTAGGGTTCCGTAGCCAAATGGCAAAAAACGGAACCCTTATGGATTTCTCATGTCTGTCTGTCTGTCCGTCCGTGTGTCACAGCCACTTTTTTCCGAAACTATAAGAACTATATTGTTGAAACTTGGTAAGTAGATGTATTATGTGAACCGCATTAAGATTTTCACACAAAAATAGAAAAAAAACCATAAACTTTGGGGGTTCCCCATACTTAGAACTGAAACTTAAAAATATTTTTTTCATCTAACCTATCCGTTTGGGGTATCTACGGATAGCTCTTACAAAATGATATTGAGGTTTCTAAAATCATTTTTTTCTAAACTGAATAGTTTTGGCGAAAGACACTTCCAAAGTGGTAAAATGTGCCTCTGTAACTTATAAAATATGAGAATGATAAAACTAAAAAAAAATATACTTAATGATGTACAGTCGAACCAACTGAATCATGACCCACTTCGCCGATCATTCCTTTAAAATCTTAAATGTAGTTAGGTTTCTTCGCTTTTATTCATGTTGCACTTAGTACGTTTTAAATATGAATAAAAATGCGTCATTACGGGTCAGAGATGTATGCAATTTTAACCTTTGTTATCACTGCACTAGATATGCTTTAGACAAAGCAGTCTTATTTTGAATTTCTTTAAGATGTCATTCATACATAATCCAAACTCTTTTCACTACGGAGAAAAGGTATTTTAGTTTTAAAAATAAAGTGACGTTGCGTCTGATGTCAAGTTGTAGTCTGTCTGAAAAAATTGAAACATTAATTGAATTGAATTTGATTGAATTAAAACAAATCGTATCATGACAATTTGGCAGAACAAAAAGCTCGAATAGTAGTGCTCAGTGAACAAGGCTCCAGCATTCGGGATATATCACGAGAGTTCAATATAAGTCGGCACACAGTCAGAACCTGGATCAGAAGGCACGCTGAAGATGGTACCCTTGAAGACAGACGACGATATAATCATAGCGTTCGTCGGATCACGAACCAACAGAGAACGGAAATGCAACACCATTACGAAGAACATCCTTTTACTGATACCCGGTATTTTGCGGCACGTTACGACGTATGTCTACAAACAATAAGAAATAATTTGCACCGCACTGGGCTGCATTACAGGCATTATGCATTATGCTAAGAAAGCTCACTTAACGGATGCACACAAAATTGAGAGATTAAATTTTGCACGTAATTACTTAGACTTCGACTGGACAAACACCATCTTTACAGACGAAAAATCGTTTTGCTCTTCTCAATATGGTCGCTAACTTTGTGGCGTTACGATAACACTTGATACACAGAGGATCACATAGTGCCCAACCAATTATCTGGCCGAATTTCAGCTAACATGTAGGCCTGGATGGATGCTGGAAGTGTAGGCGAACTTGTTCAAATTTATCCTCGTCAAAATGCTAAGAACTATGTCGATTTATTGGAAGAATCAATGTTACCGACTTTGCGAACAGTTTACCCGCGTGCAGTGCCAGTATTCTCCTACGTTCATACTGTCCAGTGCATACTGCCAGAATTGTCTCCAATTGGTTTACCCAACATGAAGCTCAAACCCACAATTTATTTATAAAGTTATTTTCTAGTTTTTCAGTTTACCTACCAAGTGAATGCCTTTTTTTTAAACTTAATAAAACCTATTGATGATATTAATAAAATAAAGTTTATAATTCTTCAACTTTACTATTTTATTATATAGTGACCACGACATGTTCCAAATGTGATTTTATAAAGTAACTGGGCCCGTTACAGACTGGGGTTGTAAAGCGGTAAAATTACCCCGCTAAAATACGGTAATATTCGGTAAAAAACGTTTTAAACGTATTCATACCCACTAGGCCACTAACTACTATTACGATTACACTATTATTACGAAAGTGAGTATGTTTGTGTAAATGTCTTTACTCTTTAACAAATAAATGTATTGAATGAGATTTGACAGATATATGAATGAATTCAAGTCAACTGATCGCCGTTTGTTCAGTCCTCAGAACAATAACTAAATATTGTTCTTAGGTTCAGTCGCTCACCGTCACCGACAGCGGAACGGCAAGAGCGCTTATCGCCGCACAACACAGCACAATATGGTCAATTGCACTAATCGGCAACGTCGCATGATGGTTTTCATATTTGCCTTGTCAGCTGTCAGTGTCTTATAAAATGATAACAGGTTCGTTACATGCGTTACATGTAATGTATGTTCAAGCCAATTTAAACCTACTCGTATTAGAATGACTGTAGGAAAATGACCTTAAGGTGGGTCATGATTCAATTTGGTCGACTGTACATTACCACGCAAACTTCCACCGAAAATTGGTTTGAACGAGATCTAGTAAGTAGTTTTTTTTTAATACGTCATAAATTAATTAATTTAAAACAAATACTTACACTATTATTAAAACATCTATCAAAGTTACAACGAACTACAAGAACTTTATTATGATGTGAGTTGCTGCTACGGAACCCTTCATGGGCGAGTCCGACTCGCACTTGGCCGGTTTTGTCTATTTCGTCTATTTCTATTTCTGAGATGTTGGATTAAAGTACAAAAACATGTATTTAAACGGCATCTTTAAATTCAGCCAGCTCGGTGTAAAACATTTTGTCAGTATTGGAAACAGAAGCCTCAGAAGGAATCTGCTTTCGCTGTGGATAAAGTGAGGTCATTTACCTCATCCGCAATTCTTTCTACCGTGAACTGAGCGCTGATTGAATCGGCTAAAAGGCCACGAAGTACACTTCGAATCATTCCTATTTTAGTATTGGATATTACTTTGTTTAAGTGACAAAGACTCCATTTTGTTGTGCCTCTTAGTCTATTTTGGTTACATGAAAACTATATTCAATTTAGTGATGGCATACATATCACGACTATAAACCCCGAAGGGTTAGTCAGAGACTAAGCAATGAGGACCGCAAAAGCAGTCCTCTGCCATAGTCCACTTTTCAGCAAATTGCGACTGCACATCTGCTCAGCGTGTGACAGGTGGTGACTACATCACCGCTATAGGTATGCTGTTGGATTTATGTGCAGTCTTTATTAATTACGTATTTAGTGATAATATGAATGTTTAACCCGTGTCGTAGCGGTGAAAGAATACTACCATCCCCTCTCTTGGGTGTCGAAAAAGGCGACTAACTGATTAAAGACTGCACATACATCCAACAGCATAGAGCGGCGATGGGCTCACCACCTGTCACGCTGAGCACATGTGCAGTCGCTATTTGGTGTAAGGAGGACTATGGTAGAGGACTGCTTTTGCGGTCCTCATTGCCTAGTCTCTGACTAACCCTTCGGGGATAATAGTCGTGATTATATGTTTAGGTATATAAAGTATAGTCTATTTTGTTTACATGAAAACTATATTCGATTTAGTAATAATATATACATTTTATGGTAAATGTTAATCTCCCAAACCTCTTGAGTCTCAGTAAAGGTGTGGGACTTTACTAAGATCTCACACGGAATTCTTGAGAGAATTATAAAAGTAGTGTTACACTGTTTTGTTTTATTTGCCAACATTACCTACGTGTGATAATCCACCATTATTTCACATTAATATGCAAATCACGCTCACTTTCCCGCCAAGAAGTCCCCTTTTATTTCCTTTTTTATTCAAAAAGGTGAAAACCTTGAATTATTCCACAGAGATACACTTTCCCCGTAGAGACACTTTTAATAAAACTACGCTTTTATTCCCCAGAGATACACTTTCGGCTTGAACACTTATATAGAAAAGTGTTTTATATGAAAAGGAAAACTAAATAAATCAAAATCAAACAAAACTAAAGCTTCTATTCCCCAGAGATACACTTTCGGTTTGAATACCTAAATAGAAAGGTTTTTTAGATGAAAAATAAAACTAAATTAATCATAATTAAACAAATAATCGAGACTTTCTTAATTGGACGGTTGTGCCAGCCAGCCTTCTATTGAGTTTGTGATGCGGTGTCTCTGACCATAAAACAAATGTAAGGCATCATGTTGGGCTTCATCCATTGTTTAATAATGTATTCACGTAACAAAGTGATTTTATACACAACAAATTGGTAGGCTTTAAAAAAAATTTTCTTACAGGAATAAAAGCGTGTAGTTTTAATAAAACTGTATCTACGGGGAAAGTGAATCTCTAGGGAATAATTCAAATCCTTTTATGGATACACAGCAGGCCTAGGGATGCCCGCTGGTTATGTGGGACCCCCCCTTGGCGCCTGCTTCTCTATCCAGGTCAGAAGCTCTCGACGAGGATTCGGGAGGAAAGGGGCCTTAAAGTCCCCTACGCCAACTTGTTAGTTATTATTTACTTATACCCACAATTAAAAACATATTTATTAAATTAAATTTAATTAATTAAATTAAATTTGTTTACGCTCTCATCAAATCTAGCCCAAGATAAGTATTCTTTTGAAACTTGTTAATATGGTAAGATAACGGATAAATATACATAACCAGAAAAAACACCCAGACCCGAAATTAATTTAGAAAATCAGTTTTTTTTTCTAAATTGACCCGACCGGGAATTGAACCCGGGACCTCAGAGATCTCGTGCTAACCACTAGACCACGGCAGTCGTCAAAGGTTGTTTAGCCTACTATAGTGAGAAATTTGACACAATTTGTATGGAGCTTAAGTCGAACATTTTAATTTAAAAGGCTAAACAATCAGATAGCTTATTAATTCCGGGCATTAGCCACGAAGGCTAGACGCTTTCCCGTTAATCAAACCAAGTTTCGATAAGTCCAACCGAGTCAAGGTCGCCAGGCTGCCGCTGCCGTCCTGAACCGCCAAGCAGACCGTCACGCCGATCACAGACGTTCAAGGGTCATTACACTCCGCTTTTTCTAGATCACTTTCGCAAGCAGAGACTGCGGCATCCGAAGACGCGCGTTTCGTCAGCGACCTTGCTTAAAGATGGGTGATCGGACGTTGACAAAGACGAAGGCGAAAACTTGTTAATTCTTTTTATTTAAAGACTGCACATACATCCAAAGGCATGGAGCGGCAAATGGGCTCACCACCGGTCACGCTGAGCACATGTGCAGTTATAACTCAGTGAATCGTGGACTATAGCGGTGGACTGCCTTTGTGGTAACCATTGCCTAGTCTCTGACTATACCCTTCGGGGATAATAGTCGTGATTATTTGACGGTGTGTATGTTTATTTCGCTTGAAATCAGTACAAAAATTTTATTCTCATATTTACATACTTAGATACTTAGTCAGAGACCAGGCAAGGACAGCAAAAGCAGTCCTCTACCGTAGTCCACTTTTCACCAAATAGCGATTGCACATGTGCTCAGCGTGACAGGTGGTGAGCCCATCGCCGTTCAAGGCTGTTGGAAGTATGCGCAGTCTTTAGTCCGTTAGTCGCCTTTTACGACACCCAAGGGAAAAGAGGGGGTGGTAGTATTATTTCACCGCTACGCGACAAGGTTCACGCCGGGTTAGCTCCGGTATATGTAGTCTTAACCCCTCAGTCTAGGATTTTTTGACAGTTTTTTGACACTAACTGTCAACGTCAAATTTGACAGAATCGAGCATAGACTATGCGATATTTTGCGATAACAATACATAAGATGACAGAACAAACAACAGAACAGACAACAGAACCGAAAAAACCAAACTTGTTCATACTAAAGTAGTCTGTAAGCCTATGAAACACGGTACAAAGTCAAGTGTGTTTTTGTAGGTGCGGTCTCATGCGACCGCTTGGGGGTGCAACCTCGGACCAAATATTTGGTCCGAGGGTGCAACATATTAGATAACGTTCACTTTGGGAAACAATAATGTTACAAATGCGAATAAAGAAGTTTCTTCTATGTCAGAAATCCTACTTTACTAGGTTAAGGTGTCGAATTTGATATGAACTTTTCTGTTGCGTGCCGTATTTGACATGACCTGTGAATAATTAACTATAGATCGATCTCGACGACTCGATCGTAAACTCGTCTCTTACTTCGATCCGCACGTTTCCATCAAGAGTGACCTTTGTGACGTTTTGTGTAAAGTGAAATTTAGAAATTGCGGATTTGATAAATCACTGCGGATTCAGGATCGAGTTTTAAATAGAGCCATAATAGGATCATGATGCAGGTAATTAGAGTATTTTTTAGAAATAAAAAATATATATCACTCTATTAAACACATTACATTCCCTTAAATTAGGTTTAGGCTTGAGGGCGCATAATCTTTGCTCCCAAATTAATGTAGACAACGGCAACGCGCCTGCGATTCCTCTGGTTTTGCGGGTGTCCATGGGCGGCGGTGATTACTTTCCATCAGGTGACCCGCTTGCTCGTTTGCCTCCTTCTGCTATAAAAAAAAAAAAAAAAAAAGATAACATATCTTGAAATAAAAATGTTTACGTAATTTTAAATTGAATAGATAAGGAGTGGGTCGAAATTTTTTCTTATGTACTGAAAAGGTTTTATACGAATTTCAGAGTAATCCGATTGGTAAGATTAAATAACAAAAAACATTGACAAGATTGAGAAGGGGTAAACGGCCCACCTGACGTAACGCTGACTGAGTGGTAGAGCCACACGCATGGGGCCGGCTCGCCCGGCGTAACACCACCCTCTCACGAATATCCGGCGTGAAATAAGGGCACTTGGTGCTGTTGTGTTTCGTCCGGCCAGTGACCGTTCCGGAGGCCCCTTCCCCCCCTCACAATTCCTAATCCTTCCTTAACCCTATTCCTTTCTTAAAGTTCGGCAACGCATCTGCGACTTCTCTGGTTTTGCGGGTCCATGGGCGGCGGTGATTACTCCCCATCAGGTGATCCGCCTGCTCTTTTGCCTCCTTTTAAAAAAAAGCGTATATAACTCAGCCTATGAATGTTCGCGACTAAGAGGAACACCGCGCAATGACCCTGAAGCTTGAGCTCTTATTCCTCTGTGTCCAGTAACTGAGTACCCTTCCAATCGGAACGCAGTGGTGTAAAACGATGCTGCTTAGCGTTAAATAGGTCTCCATATTCGGATTTTGGACAGAATTCTACTATTGTTCCATGTGAATAACTTATTTGTTATTTCAATAATTAGACTGATTTCAAGTCGCTGCTGAAATTAGGTGTTCAAAAACCCGCTTTGGGCCAGCTGCAGCGTAGTGAGTTACATAAAACGATAGTATAATATCAGACTCGATATAACTTTTAACCGTGTTGCGTATAGCAGTGCAAGAATACCTACTACGACTAGAGACGAGTTTACGATCGAGCTTTAGAAAATCGACGTGCTTTCTTCTTAGGTCAGCTATAGTTAATTATTCACAGGTCATGTCAAATACGACACGCAACAGAAAAGTTCATATCAAATTCGACACCTCAGCCCAGTAAAGTAGGATTTCTGTCATAGAAGGAACATCTTTCGTCGCATTTGTAACATTATTGTTTCCCAAAGTGAACGTTATATATGTTGCTTAAGACTACATATACCGGAGCTAACTCGGAGTGAACCGTGTCTCGTAGCGGTGAAATAATACTACCACCCCATCTCTTCCCTTGGGTGTCGTAAAAGGCGACTAATGGGCTAAAAATTGCACATACATCCAACAGCATAGAGCGGCGTTAGGCTCATCACCTGTCACGCTAAGCACATGTGCAGTGGCTATTAGGTAAAAAGTGGACTATGGTAGAAGACTGCTTTTGCGGTCCTCATTGCCTAGTCTCTGACTAACCCTTCGGGGATAATAGTCGTGATTAGATGTATGCATTAGACTCGATGTAACTTATATTAATGAATGAGACGATGGCGCAGAACATATCCGTGCTCTGAAAGGCCAGTAAATCCGTTGGTTGTTGTCGTAAGATGGCTGTCGTTAAGTGCCATTTTCCTGATTTCGGCACGCGTGGGGATTTAATCCGCATGTGGGCTGTACACATTCACATTTTAAATGTTTTAAAATTAGATAAGAGATAATTACTGTTTTAACGTTCATCTCTGCACGTGTACACTGACTGGCGACACGCACGAGACTACAGCAGTCTACGAAATCTTTGTCGTGCGTGCAACCAGCAGCGTGAAATCCGAAGTGCCGAAATCCGCATTACAGGAAAATGGCACATAAGCCTATCAACCCGCAATTAGGGTTACCATACGTCCCGATTAGTCCGGACATGTCCGGATTTTTACACTCTAGTCCGGACTTTGTCCGGCTCTTTAGTTTGTCCGGATTTTGGAATATGAGTAACAAAACTACATTTTAAGTAATATCAAATAAGTCTACGGTAAAAGGTTTTAATCTTATTACCTAACTTCTCATTTATCTAAAAACAAAACATAAAATGTAATGTTCCCATTTTGTGACTAAAAAGTCCGGACTTTTATCGAAACGTCAGGCTTTTTGTCAGGACTTTTCAAATTCCTAAATGGTAACCCTACCCGCAATGGGCCAGCGTTTTGAGTTATGCCCAGTCTACCCATGAGCTATCGTTTATATGGGTAATCCTAAGCACGGCAGTGTCACATTTAAGTTTTTCGGATGAGTTGACAGAACTATTATTACTCGTAGTGTGTTATCAGCGCGTTAATAATGATCTTTACAATCATCCATAATATTATGTACCTAATCCAAGTAATTAAACGTGGTGTAGCATGTGGAGGCCTGTGCCAAGCAGTGAACGTTTATAGGCTGATGATAATGATGATGATGGTGATGAAGTAAGTAATATCTTACACATACTAGTTACATTAAAAATGGATCAAAACCGCCACGTTGTTACCGCGTTCAAACAGTGAGCTCTTGCACTGTAATTGAACATTTCACGCCACTGTCTTCGCGGTTCAGATTTCGCGACAGATTTGTATGGACGCGTCAATTTGTTACTCATTTTTTAATGTGCTTGTAAAATTAATCTTTTTTTCTAAATTCAATAACTGTGTCGCGTAGCGGTGAAAGAATACTACCACCCCCTCTCTTCCCTTGGGTGTCGTAAAAGGTGACTAACGGACTAAAGACTGCACATACATCCATTATCATAGAGTGGCGATGGGCTCATCGCCTGACACGCTGTGCACATGTGCAGTCGCTATTTGGTGAAAAGTGGACTATGGCAGAGGACTGCTTTTGCGGTCTTCATTGCCTAGTCTCTGACTAATACTTCGGGGATAATAGTCGTGATTATATGTATTATTTATGTAAATTCAATTTGTAGTTAGTCAATAAACGCCCGAAATTAATAACGTGTCTATGGATTGTTATGGCTTCTAAATTATTATTTTTTAACTTAAGCTCCATACAAATTATGTCAAATTTTTCAATCTGGTAGGCTAAAAAATCAATAGATAGGTTATACATTTCTGGCGATAGTTGATAATAGATTGTCACTTTATGTCACGTGAAGAGTAATCAAAACGTTTACTTGTTTTTTTCTTGTTTATTTACCTAATCAGAGCAAGGTAAAAGTTTTACTTTCAATTTATGATTATCATCATCATCATCATATTATAGACGTTCCAAGCCGTCCCAAGCCTTTTCACAAATAAAATAAAACACGTGACACCAGGCCATATCCCATCAAGCTAGCCTAAAAAGATTGGAATTCTAGCTTTTACTCGTTTAAAACAATGCATTAATGTTGGTCATTATTTTAAACTTTAATTTATTTATTTATGCAATAAAGTATTTATCACTTTATAAACGTACCACAGCTGGGCACATGCCTTCCTACATGGACAACACAACAGCATATGAGGAGATTGGATCATAATTCACCATGCTAACCCAATGCGGATTTTAAAGTATTAATTATCAAAAACAGAAACAGCATATTTAATAGGTACACAATAAAGCAGGTTTTTCACACATTTTGTGACAAAGACGATAATTTCAAAATTTATAAGGATTACCAAACAAAACTAATGCATGGCGTGTCCACTCTAATCTTTCTTCGCGGCGAACACTCATAGTTTAGAGAACCATTTTATAAACAATATAAATAATAGTGATTGTACGAGCGCGATCAGTTTGTCGTGCGCCGGCGCACACTTCACACCTCCCGTTAGAACGAGTGGTGACATGATGAGCCGCCTCGCGAATCTCGTCCTTATTGCATGCGTCGTGTCTGTAAACACAATTAGTATAGAGAAAGTGAGTGACAAAATAAATGTGACGAAACGTGAAACGGACTTCTTCCCCGATTGGGTGCCGTTTAGAAACAAACACGGCAATGAGTTGGGAGAGTTCGTTAGTGTTCCCAAAGCTAAGCCTAAGAAGCGGTTAGCACCACCGGTGAATTTCATCCTCAGAGCTGTAGTGGACCCTGAAAGTGACGATTATTTCGACAAAGGTCAAGGAGGAAGTGAAGAATATTTTGATAGAAAGGATTGGTCGGACTTAAACAGACCAGCGGATGCCGTTGATGCTGAGAAACCAATTACTCACACGGATATTTCTGACATTGATGGAGTGGTTAACATTATAACTAATGCCAAACCTAACATTGTAGTAAGTACAAGCGAGTTATTAAATAATAATAATAAAAATAATCTTAAGAGTGAAGAGTCAAACGAGTCACTTGAAGATGTCAAAGCGCAAAAGCAAGTCAAATTAACCAAACTCAATATTAAAGATTCGAACAAAATAAAACCTAAATTAAATGCGACTGTTGAGAAAAAATATGAAGACGACGTTGAATACGAAGAATCTACTGCTGAGAGACGAAAACCTGAAGTAGTTGATGACGATCAAAGTGAAAATGATGAAAAGAAAGCTAAAATACTCGACAGCGTCGACGATCTCAAAGAAAGGCATGCTAAAGAACAAAGAGCTATATCTGAAAAGGTTAAGGAAGAAGAAATGTACAAAGAAGAGCATGAAAGAAACAATTTAGGGCATAACCAAGAGGTCGATAAATACGACCGTCACGGTAAAGTTAAAAAAGAGACTGATGACTACGACGAATATGAACAGAGAGAGGTAGTTGTTCATGACAAGTATAGATTGCCTCAAAAAGAAGGCTCCACTACTACTCGTAAACCACAGAAAACCACCAAACGCAAGTCTAAAAAAGAAAATCACGGTAAATTGTCTGTGTTTAAAAATCCTCAACTTTTCATAATCTATGATGACGACATCAGTGAGGAAGTGATCGCTACCACTACGAAAACTATAACGGCAGCCACAAGAACTGTACCTACGCGGAAGTTTTCAAGATATTCATCACGTTACACGACTGCAGGGACCCCGGAAGCTGAAGATAGCGTTCGTATATCATTGGTCCCCGACATTTCAGGTAAAGATGGGGAACCAGCTCTATTCTTCCCTCAGACAAGGAAGAATAAACGCAGACGCAAAAACAAACAAAAAACTCTTGAATTTGACACCTCCGTTGCTGAGACCGTTAAGAAGTCAGATTCTAAGGAGCTGACGACTCCCGATTACCCTACGAAAGTGACTCCAGATTACCCTACGAATGTTACTCCAGATTACCCTACGAATGTGACTCGAGATTACCCTACGAATGTGACTCCTGATTACCCTACGAATGTGACTCCTGATTACCCTACGAATATGACTCCAAATTACCCTACGAATGTGACTGATCCTGCAACAACAGCTTTGGATACTGGACTTGGGGGAGACACCACTGCTTCGGAGTCTGTAACAGAACCTGATACGACGATTTTGGAGACAGGGCCATCGGCTGGGGACACACTGTCAACCAACTCTGATACAGTGACAGATGCTTTAACCGCTTCGTCGGACCACAAAGGCAAGGAAAAGAAACATGAAGACCATCACCATGAAAAAGGTGAGATCTTTTTATTACAGTAGTAAAATATTAATTAAATATATTTTTTACGGGATATAAAGCAAACTGCTTAGTATCCCCTTGTCTGCCACGATGACTGCTAGGAGGATACTAACAATTGAATTTGTATTGTGTCTGCTTTTACGCAGTCGAGCTATAGATGTCCTTTGCATATTTTTTATGAACGAATTTTGAGTTAAGTTGCACGAGCCTAGGTCAGGGATTGTCTCATATCGAGTAGCAAATTACTCGTACATTGCTTCGCCATTAATAGAGTAGCTAATGATGATGTTGACTTAATTTACTTTTTTTTCTTTTTTTTTTTTCTGTCGAGTGAAGTTCATTGGATCTTGTAACTGAATTAGACTTTGAATAGATTAGATCCTTAACTATGGCCTGGCCGCAGCCGCTGTGCCGCGCCTTGGGTATGCGCCGGTGGTGTGGGGAGTGGGAAGTAAAGAGCATGAACTCACATGAGATTCGTAGTGTCAGACAGTTCTTACGATATCGAAGCACAGTTTATTGAAGCTTTATATTTACGAGTATAATTACATCCAATCCGTTTTTGTCCAGTATGATTTTTAGATAAGTACAATTAAAGAACCAATATAAATGAAATAAATCTTTAATTCTTGGAAATATATGGGGTGACTGCTAGGGGCCGCGGGGGGCTTCGGGGGCTGGTCGGGTCGGGTGTTTTGAACATGACAAAGATGACAAAAAGGAATTCGTGTTTTTTTTCATTTTTAATTAAATTATTCTTTTTGTGAATTTTAATTGGATAGTCTTTGTATTTATTTGAGTATCTAATTTATTTTATTTTAATTTATTTTTTTTAAATTTTAATTTATTTATTTTAAAGCAATAACATAAGAAAACTAAATGAAAAACAATTATTTACAACGCACGGGCAACGGCCGGCCGGTCGACCGTCTGTTGACCCGTTCGCGTCAGCTGGGCGATAAGTACCTACGTTAATCTGCAATGAGACCATTTTTGTCATGTTTAAGACGCTTGACCTGATCGGCCCTTGAAATTTCTTGCGGTTTCTGGCAGTCACCTTATATAATATAAACTTTCTTTGTTTGCTTTTCTTTTCTTAAAATATTCGGCCACTTTCAAAATTACTGTCTTGATTATCTCGTGATAATGCACGACCCATTTTTGGATATTTTATCTCATGTGCGTCTGACACACTAGTTGCCGCCGTGAGCGATGACGGAAGAATAACTAAATGGAGCAACTGTTTCGCCCCCCCCGCCTCGCCGCTCGCGTGCCCGGGGCGCGGTGCGGCGGTGGCGGTCAGACTATAATACATACTTTTTTTTCCAGAATTTAAACCATTATTTTCTATATCTTAGATGGTTTGAAAAACTCAAAGCGCGACCTATCTAGCCTTAACTCGTAACCCTACGCGCGCGCGTAAACCCTGCGCTCCTGACGGACGTCAAATCGATATCGAGTCGGCTTTGCTTAACGGAATATGAACGCTCGGGTCACGCGATGGGTTTCGGTTTCGCGTGGGGGTCGTTGGAGGGTGAACCTTCTGTACGGAAGTAATATTAGTTATTCTGTGCTTGTATACTAAGTACTTGTGTACCAAGACGAAAAACGAAACAATTTTAAAACACACAAATTTATGCTTATTAATTTTTGACGTTTTCTATGCTTAAGTTTTTATAAAAAAAGATATTTGAATGATTAAAAATGTCAACCTTATTGGTTAGGTACTAATGTTTTCCAAAACTCCTTTCAACCGTTACTTTATTTTACTTTAAAAACTCAGTTATTTCCAATTTCTATTACTTACCACAATATCAATACGATAATTGGAAATCACATTTAATTTTATTCCTTAAAGTAATAACTTAAGTTAACAATTCATTGTGATTTATCATTCTTTACCTTTCATCCAAAAAAAACACGATAAATTACCTATAAATATTAGCCGTTTGTGTCGCTAGGGGAGAGACACTTGCCCGCTATTTTTGTCTCGTACCAGGATACGTTTGTTTACACAATTCTATGACCACGGCTTATATTTCGGTTCGACGCGATTCTATTTCGGCGTGCAGTGGTACTGGGGGTAGCGATGCGCATTCTGGCACAGACTATAGCTCGTTAGATTAGTTGTTAAGTCTTAACTATAAGTTAGTTAACTGTTTTTTTTATTATTATTATTATTGACGTCAATAAGTGCCTGTAAAGGTTTACATTGAATAAATAATTTGACTTTGACTTTGACTTAACTGCTCTCTGAATGAATTAACAAAAGTCACATTGTTTGTTCTTTGTTACAGAAATAGTTAGAAAGTAAGTAAATACACAGTGTAGTTACTTACTTTATTGAATATGTTCTGAATATTTTATAATTGTAAGTTTGTAAATAGATAAATAAAAAATATTCGATTGTAAAAAGGATAAGTTAGAAAATTTTATAAGTGCCTATACTGTCGCATTGGGTTTTTACCTGTAATGTTTTAAATAAATAAATTTAAAAAAAAATTTAAAAAAAAAGAAATATTAAAATAATCAAAATCAATGTACTACTCGCTTCTCGGTTAGATTACTCGCCGTGCAAATAACGCTTTAGGAGTTTCTAGATGATGCAGATGTCTTGCAATGTCTGAGCCATTGTGGTTAGCAATTACACTTTAAACTTTCACGTTTCATTACAAATAAAATGTTAGTGTAACCGCGTAATAAACCTGTACTAGATTTATCTTTTTAAAATAGATACCCAAAATAAATTCGGGTAGGTGATCTTTTTAAATTATTCTTCTTTATTTATCAATAACATAGTTCAGGTTTATACCAGTGCTAAATAATGGGTAAATTATATACTCTCCGGCAAATCTGTGTTCATATTTTATAGGTACGTACTTTGATATTTATACGTAGGTATTTTGTTATGGCGGGCCGCTAGTACTTTATAACTACAAATTATACTTACGAACTGATGGCATACTGCCTGTCTGTCATTATTGAAGTCTTAACGAATTTTCCCGATGGGTAAATGTGTTATTGTAGTTTCTCCCGTGTTAGGCCGTGTTCTTAGCAACAACACATATTGTGAGACTCCATTTTATTTCAATCTACCGTACAATACTAAATGAAATTGACTCAATGCTAAACGCGAAGTCATTAATTTAGTTCTAATAATAATGTGTTATTGAGAGAAGGTAAACTCAGCAGGGCCCTTTAAGCTAACTATAATACATATATAAATAAATCATGTCGTTGGTACGTCTTGCTAAATAAATATAAAAAAAAAATACTTTCACATTTCCCATCTCCTCACGAAGAAATCGTAAGAGTCGTGAGTTTTCAGTTCATCCAAATTACATAAGACACAAGCTGGATGCACTTGGAATTGATGTGGACTTAGAATCTAAGTGAATGTGAACTTATCTTGTAAGTTATTTATAGGGTGTTGACATCCACTAGAAAAGGACTTATAAAAAATCCGTCACAAATACGTGTGGGTGTGCTTAGTGGACGAATACAAGTCCTTTTGGAAACGAAACTTAAAATAATGTCTAATTAGTCATATTTGATGTTTTTTTTACGTTAAAAACGTAATATACTTAAAGATCTCCCCACTTGGTGTTGTCCATATAAGAGGCCGTGGCAAATACTTTTTTGAACTGATAAAACTAATAAAATACCTAAATAATCAAAGTTTGTTCTCTGTTAGGTATATATAGTAGTATATAGTAAGATACATGCCTACATCCATCCTGAATGTCCATTTTAGTTTTCTAATCGTCTAATCTTACAAACTAGATCTTTTTTTTTCTTTCAGATAAGATAAGATAATTATTAATTAGCACTTTGACACGGTATAAAGATATTGTAATAGAAATACGTAGATCATAAAAGCATTGACACATTAAGTTTTAAATTAAAGCTTTATACCTACTCTTTAAGTTACCTCGAGTCCAACTTTTGATAGAGAATACTTTTCGAATATATTTAATGATGGATGACACCCGATTAATTTATCTCTATTATATTTTTATCAAAAAGTTTAGGGTTAATGAAAAAATTATCCAATGAATAAGTATACTTAGATCAGAGGACGATTATAGGATACATAGTACCTAATTATAATATTTTACAGACATATAATCACGATTATTATCCCCGAAGGGTTAGTCAGAGACTAGGCAATGAGAACCGCAAAAGCAGTCTTCCTCGACCATAGTCCACTTTTCACCAAATAGCGACTACACATATGCTCAGCGTGCTAGCTGGTGAGCCCATCGCCGCTCTATGCTGTTGTTGGAAGTATGTGCAGTCTTTAGTTCGTTAGTCGCCTTTTACGACATCCAAGGGAAGCGAGGGGGTGGTAGTATTCTTACACCGCTACGCGACACAGTTATTTAATTAAGGCTAGGTGTTAGTGAACAATTAAGGCTAGGTGTTAGTGAACAATTAAGGCTAGGTGTTAGTGAACAATTAAAATAACACACGTTCTTAGAATTACTTTTTGAAGCAGTAAACAGCAAAATTAAAATCTGCCAAAATTGTGAAATATTGCTGAGGCTTTTTTCTGTGGAATACACCCGATGGAAACACGATTTGATAAAGTTGGCTCAATAGAATAAATTCACAAAGTTACATATGTTTGTGTCATTTTATCTTCTTTCCCAGGTTTTATTCTTAAAATAAGTGATTTGATATTATGAGTAATTTACTAAAATGAAGTTCATAGATAACTTAAGGGATTATAACCGATCGTTTTTTATTTATTACATCTATCAATTTTTTTTAATATAATTCGCGTTTATTCGCGCCGCTTCGCTGTTATACCCGTCCCTTACCGTCGTACCGTCGAGAGAGCGAGAGAGAAGCGCTCGAAATACCTCCCCTTAATATAAAAGTTTCCAAACACCTCGGTGGCCGAGTAGCTAATCGCTCGGCTCGATCGATAACCGCACATCCCGGGTCGGGCTAAGTGTATTTCGGATTTTTGGATGCATAGCCCGGGTTTGTGACCACCAACTCGCATTAGGCAAGCGTGGTGGGCAATGCCCATCAATTGTAGCAAAGTCTTGATTTCAATGATAGAGCCCTTTACCCAGCAGTGGGACTGTATGTAGGCTATACTTTACTTTGAAAGGTTCCTGTGGGCTAAACAAATTATACATAAAACATGTTTCATTTATTACAAACTAGCGGCCTCTCGCGGTTTCACCCGCGTGGTTCCCGTTCCCGTGCGAATATCGGGATAAAAAGTATCCTATGTGTTAATCCAGGTTATAAACTATTTGTCTGCCGAATTTCATCTAAATCCATTCAGTAGTTTTTACGAGAAAGAGTAAAAAACATCCATCCTCACTTAAAAACTTTTGCGTTTATAATATTAGTAGGACTAGAGGCTCGCTAACTCCGTCATACCTAAGTCATTTTGTACAAACTATCTACAAATTATAAACAAAAACCATCCTCAGTTAACGCTCTATCTTTTAGTGAAAACCGCATAAAATCCATTGCGTGTTTTAGGAGAATAGTGCGGTACCATAGACAGAAAAAAACAGCGATTTTACTTTATAATATGTAACTAGCGGCCCGCCCGCGCCTTTGTCCACGCTAACATAGAAAAACCGTCATAATTCAGCCATTTAAAAAAATATATTTACAAAATATAAACAAAAACCGTCCTCAGTTACAGCTCTATCTTTTAGTGAAAACCGCATAAAAAACCATTGCGTGGTTTAGAAGAATAGTTTGGTGCCACAGACAGAGGAAATCGGCGACTACTTTATACGTAATGATGATTGAAAAAGACAGGGTCGAAAAAATTTCCACGAGCCAGATTTGAACTTGGAACAAAATTTGATCGGCGCTAGGTGGTCTTTCCAGTCGAGCTACCATGGAAATTGGCCCGGATTGCCAGAAGAGGGTTCGAACCCTGCTAGTGGAAATTTTTTCGACACTGTCTTTTATTTAAAAAAAAACAATATTAACATATTAATAACAAAACAACAACATAACTTAATAATAATAAAAAAATTAATTACTTAGTAAAATTAATCAACCCAAACTAAACTATGGTAAAAAAGAAAAAAAAGCCTATAAATAAAAGATGTCCCCCAACCTCGGACTAATTTGGTCCGAGCCCCCAACTGTGAGTGGGCTCACTGACTTTTTCAATTTGTAATTTGTTTGCCACAAAATTTGCATAGAAATCCCATAAAAAGTATTTATGTCGTAATGTCAATTGTCTTCACATTTTGTAAATTGACTAAACTCTTGGCAGACCCGTAGCCGCTCATATTGTGAATATCCAAAAACTTTATTCGTATTATTCCTGCTATCGCTCCTAATAACATTAGAAACCTTACAAATTGCCCATCAACAAACGACCGAGGGTTTAAGGTGGGGGTACACTAAAAATAATATCGTTATGTTTACGAAAACTATTCTTGGCACAAATTATGATAGTTCTTGTTATTCATTCTTATCCTAACAAATATTATAAATTTTAATGTACAAATGATTTTAGTTATTTTCTTTGTAATGAGCACATTGTTTAGTTATTATTTAGTGAACCGTGGACTATTGCAGAGGACTGATTTTGCGGTCCTCATTGACTAGTCTCCGACTAACCTTTAGGGGATAATAGTCGTGTATGTAAAAAAAACCGTAAACACTTTAAAAATGAAATGAAAAACAACATTTTAAGCTGTACAAATTATGTAAGTGTTTGCACTATTCCTTATAAAGGCTACCCTTCGCTACCCACCTAAAATTGGAAGTAATGTATGTAAAAAAACCTTAAACACTTTAAAAATGAAATGAAAATCAACATTTTAAACTGTACAAATTATGTAAGTGTGTGCACTATTCCTTATGGAGGCTATACCCTTCGCTACCCAACTAAAAAGGAAGTAAGATCTCGTCCCAAACTTATGGAATGAAAATATAAGCATAAGGACCTTTGAGGGGACATTGCATAAATGTATGAACGTTTATAGAGTACAGTCGAGATGTTTATCTTGTTTAAGGGAATTGATGTTTGAGACCCGCTTCTTGTTTGTAGAAAGTCAGATAATATATTCGTTTACTAGCGTATCATAGTCAGCCAATAAACGTTACATTTTTGGGGACAGGCCTCCCCACATGAGTACAGCATGGCGAGGTTAGCCTATAACCCACCACGCTGGCCCAATGAGGATAATTATAATTATCTATAAGAGATATATAATTGTTTTTTTATCCTATAATCACTCGTGGAAATTTTCTGACACAAAAATTGACGCAACTGTCAACGTCAAATTTGACAGAATCAAGCATAGACTATGCGATATTTTGCGATCACGATGCATATAATGTACCACAGAAACGAAATAATCAAACTTATTTATACTAAAGTAGTCTGTAAGTCTATGAAAACACGGTACAAAGTCAAGTGTGTTTTTGTAGGTGCGGTCTCATGCGACCGCTTGGGGTTTGAGGGGTTAATCTAAATGACTGTGTCCGAGTGGGTTTACGTCAGTAGTCTAACAGAGCTATGGGATTGAACAACGATTTCCCGCGTTCAACCCGAGCATCTGTCCGCTCGGCTACAGACGCCTTAAATATAGACTGTTGCCAATGTCACGCTGTTTGTCTCTCAGCTGGTCAGATCCAAAGGTCTTTGGTAATCGGTATGTAATCCTGCAACTATAGGTCATCGTATTAAGTGAAAAGAACTCTTATATAAGGTGACTGCTAGAAACCGCAAGAAACTTCAAGGGCTGGTCAGGTCAAGTGTTTTAAACTTGACAAAAAAGGAATTCGTGTTTTTTTCCTTAATTTTAATGAAATAATTAATTTTGTGAATTTTAACCGACCGACGACCTTCTTGTTCGAGTGGTTTGTACACCGGTTTTCATGGTGTCGCCATCTCTGAGGTCCCAGGTTCGAACCCCGGTCGGGTCAATTTAGAAATTATTGTTTTTCTAAATTGTCTCGGGTCTGGGTGTTTTCTATGTATAATAAGAATGTATTTAAGTATTTTAAGTATGTTTATCCGTTGTCTAGTAACCATTTAACGAGTTTCTTAGAAGCTTCTCTTAGGCTAGATAATTGGTGTGATTGTAGGAAAGATTTAGACATAGATTTTTTAATTGGATAGTCTTTGAGTATCTAATTTATTTTAAAGCATACTGCTATCTTTTGACCCGTCCGCGTCAGCTGGGCGATAAGTACCTACGTTGACGGGTCAACAGACGGCATCAAACCCGCCGGCCGTTGCCCCTGTCAGCTGTGCGATAAGTACCTACAATAAAACACGAATTCCTTTTTTGTCATTATTGTCATGTATAAAACACTTGACCTGACCAGCCCTTGAAGTTTCTTGCGGTTTCTAGCAGTCATCTTATATAGTATGGGTGTGTCCGAGTGTAACCGTGTTGCATAGAGGTAAAAGAATACTACCACTTCCTTTCTTCCCTCGGGCAGTGTATATATTCTCTGCTTCGGGTGTCGTAAAAGGCGACTAATAGACTAAAGACTGCACATACTTTCAACAGCATAGAGTGGCGATGGGCTCACCACCTGTCACGCTGAGCACATGCGCAGTCGCTATTTGGCGAAAAGTTTACTATGGCACAGGACAGCTTTTGCGGTCCTCAATCGCTGCCTAATCTCTGACTAACCCTTTGGGGATAATAGTCATGATCATAGAGTAGGTATACATATAGAGTGGGAGCAATTATAAACTTGCGGAAAATTATTAGTGGATCTGTCATCTAATGATAACATTTTTTTCTGAGTGATAGAGCCACGCTGCGTTGCAATTGGGCTGGCCCGCCCGGCGTAATACCACCCAATCGCGGCATATCGGCGTAAAACAGTGGCACATTGTTGCTGTTGTGTTTCGTCCGGTAAGTGAAAGCACCGGAGGCCCATCCCCAGAGAGACTATGTAATGAGGACAGCAAAAGCAGTCCTCTACCATAGTCCACTTTTCATCAATAGCGACTGCACTGTGCTCCGCGTGACAGGTGGGGAGCCCATCCATCGCCACTTTATGCTGTAGGATGTAAGTGCAGAAACAAATATGCTAACTAAACTGCTTTCATAATTAGACGACCAATTTAAAAGCATACGACTGATAGATATTTTTTGCTGCAGCTTTTATGGTTTGGCTACGTATAGCCTTTACAGCAGTTTTATAGCCATTGCTTTTGTTCTTGCTTAATACAGAACAAAAGTATTTTATGAAATAGACTGGACTTATACTTATCTTAGTAGAAAGCCTGGCTATTCGACTGAAGAGTTAAGAGACCCAAGTCTTTTACTAGAGCCAAAATCGAAGAAAAATGTTTATTAACAAAATATTCACAATTCTTAGTGCACAAATGTCACTAATTTTTTTCTATTTCTTAAATAAATACAAATACATACATATGTACATACATACATAGGTACATATAATAACGACTATTATCCCCGAAGGGTTAGTCAGAGACTAGACAATGAGGACAGCAAAAGCAGTCCTCTACTATAGTCTACTTTTCACCAAATAGTGACAGCACATGTGCTCCGCTGTGAGGTTGCCGTCCGCCGCGTGTTGAGGAGCTCGATGGCGCAGCGGCTAGCGCGTTCGGCTTGCGATCTTGCTCGCTAAGCCACTTTCGCAATGCCGGGTCGCTGGATGGGTGACCAAATTAAAAACATCTCGAGCTCCTCCGTGCTTCGGAAGGCACGTTAAGCCGTTGGTCCCGGTTGTTGTCGTAAGATGACAGTCGTTGAAACCCACCAACCCGCATTGGACCAGCGTGGTGGGTCATGGCCCAAAATCCCCACGTGCTATTGTCCACGTGGGACGCCTGTGCCCAGCAGTGGGACGTTAATAGGCTGATGATGATGATGATGATGATGTGCTCCGCGTGACAGGTTGGGAGCTCATGGCCACTTTATGCTGTTGGATGTATGTGCAGTCTTTAGTCCGTTTGTCGCCTTTTACAACACCCAAAGGAAGTGAATTGGTCGTAGTATTCTTTCACCGCTGTTACAAGAAATAGGTAACTGTTTTTTAAATTGATTTCGGGTCTATTTGTTTTCTGTGCTTAATAAGTATGCATAGCTAACTTGGGCTAGATAATACAATGAATAAATTAAATGAAATTCGTTTATTTTCAGACCAAGGAGTCACTACATTGTTAGTACACAAAAATCTTAACCCTATGTTAGTAACAAGATTAAAAAACAATAAAGATTGTTAGTACACAAAAAACCTTAAGAGGCCTATTACATCTCAAATGTGATTTTTGCGTAAAATGCCCATTTTTGCATTTTGTAGTAATTTTGCAGTTGTATTTATCGTTTTTATCGAAATAGGATAATAAATTCCGTATAAAATATTTATTCCTCATGAAGTAACAATTATTCTTGTCCATACTTTGCTCAATAATATTATTGTAGATAGGAGAAATTCACAGTTAACTTAAAGCGATTTTTGAAGTTTTTTGGTTTAGAATAAGATTTTTTTATACAAAATCAAAGATATCTAAATATTCCGGGGCCGCTACGCACTATACGACTAGGTAAATAAGAGATAACATTCAATTTTTTTTATTTCATTTGTTTAGAACAGTAGTTCAATCTAGGAGCTCAAAAAAGTGCCTTCGCGCATTTTATAAAATCTCTCTGTATTTTTGGGTTTAATTAAAAAGTTAAGCTAAATTAACAAAAAGCGAGGCCGCTACGCACTATGCCAATAGCTATTCTACACTATTCAATAAGTCAGAACTGTTAATGTATTTTTGTTTTTGAGATCAAGAACGCCAAAATTCGCCATTTTGAGCAAAAATCACAGTCGAGATGTAATAATACTCTTAATTCTATGTTAGTAATAATAATAAAAATGAATATTAATAATTTAAATACAATTACAATAATTGGTGCGAGAGTGGGAAAATTAAGTTAAACTTGGTTGCTGTTGTAAGAGCCATCTTACCACCAGTCAGTCAACCAGTCGTTCAAACCCACCAAAATACCAAGTTAAACGTAAAGGGCCTTCCCAGGTGCTTTATTGTTTATGGAGGAATGCTAGCTGTAGGACTTTTTTAAGCTCATGGTGATAGAAATAAGAAGGAAAAAGCAAAACAAGATTATGAGTGAAATGAAACACTTTTTACGGATCAAAACTCGCGTTTAATTTACTACATTACATAGTTTTTTTTTCCTGACGTTTCAAATTCCAAATCATGATACGGTACATCAAATCCCAACAACAACACATTGCAAGACCAAAAAAATATTGTTAGCTCGTATTGTGTAAACCTGAACGCACCCGGTTAAATATAAAAATGATTGACGGTAGGCAAATAACTTCTAACTATGAAACGTCTCCCTGTGACCACCACCCAGCTATGCGATTCTCTTAAGCGAAACATAGACGCTGCGCGCATGGCTGTGATCTGCTGTCTCTTTCCAATTCTATGAATATGAAAGAGACAAAATCATTTCTCAGCGCTGCGGCAGCCGCTGCTACCAAGGCTTTAGCTTAAAGAATCCAGGATAATATAAAAAATTAACTTTGATCCGTATAAAGTGTTACATTTTAATGTGTAGTGCTCGCTAAACCTTAGAAAACAATAAGATTATTAGTTTTATAAAAAAATCACTACCTTCAAATTAACATAATGTATGACACTCATTGATCGTAATCCTGCTGAGTTTGAGTAAGCTCAAAGTTCAAGAGAACACTTAAAAACTTTTGATAAGTAGGTACACCAAAGATTTTCTCATCAAAAATCCCACACTCGAGGTTAAAGATAACCAAGTGTCTGTAGAAGTTTTTATTTACCATTCGATTTGGAAGTTTGTATGGCATTTGTAAGCAGCTATGCGATTCTCTACGCGACACATAGACGCTGCGCGCATGGCTGTGATCTGCTGTCTCTTTCCAATTCTATGAATATGAAAGAGACAGAGTCAATTCCCAGCGCTGCGGTAGCCGCTGCTACCAAGGCTTTAACTTAAAGAATCGCACTGTTAGTGACGGCTCTTTAATAAAAGAATTATACAATCCCATTTCTTCCCTTGGCTGTAGTGAAAGGCGACTAACGGACTAAAACCTGCTCATACATCCAACAGCATAAAGAGGCGATGGGCTAACTATCAGTCACGCTAAGTTCAGCTGTTATTTTGTGAAACGTAGAATGTAGCATTGCATTGCTCTTGCCGTCTCCATTGCCTTGTCTTTGACCCCTTTGGTGTCTAAACGTATATTAATGATTTACCATTTTGCAATATTGTTTTGTTTGCTGACGATACATCTTTGATATTTAAGACTGATCGAAATAAATATATTTTTGATGACATCAACAGTGCCCTAACAGATGTGTTGAATTGGTTTTCTACTAATAATCTTTAATTAAACGCGAACAAAACCAAATGTATAAATTTTACTCCACCTAACGTAAAGAATATTATGGTAAATAAAATTAAACTAAATGGTGAACTGTTGGACCTTATTGATTCAACAGTTTTCTTAGGTATTACCTTAGATTCAAAAATACAGTGGTACCCTCATATTAGCACCCTTGCGGGGAGACTTAGTTCAGCTGCTTACGCTGTTAGAAAAATTAGGCATTTTACAGACGTGGAAACTGCTTGATTAGTCTAATTTAGTTACTTTCACAGTGGAGGAGCTGTTTAAAGAAATAAATATTCTTACAGTTGCATCACAATTTATTTATAACTGTATTGTTTACGTGCGTCAAAACATTTCTCATTTCAAAAAAAATTGCGAATCATAAATAATTTCTAAATTTCGACTTCAGAAAGTTTATGGATCATTTATGGGACAAAGTGTCATAATTTACAATAAAATCCCGAACGATGTTATAATTTTGCCCTTTGACAAATTTAAGACACATGTTAAGGACAGACTTTTAGAAAAGAGACTTTTAGAAATCACTAGATTTAGTTTTTATTGTATTATCTTCTTTTTGGTCATCGGTTTCCGATACTCATAATAATTAGTATTATATTCTTATGCATGCCGTGGCAACCTATAATTAAGGCAACACCTAGCTTAGAAAATGTTATATGTTAGTTACTAACATGTTTAGTGTTTGATCTTGTTGGTTGTTCAAATAAATAAATAAATAAATAATAAATAAATAAATAGGTACAACACTTTTATTGTGTTATAACGTTTTCGGCTCCAAAACCAATGAAAAATCTCGGTGTATACATGTATAGTAAAGTACAAGATGTACTCTGTCCCACTGCTGGGCGAAGGCATCCATTATTTAAATCAAATCATGGCTACAATAGATTTAAATTTAAATTTATTTTCGCTCGCACCATTTAATTAACTAGACCGAATATAAGCATCTTTTGAAACTCGTCACTATGGTTAAACTGTATACTTAATGGATAAATAAACATAAAAATAAAAAACCACCCAGACTCAAAATCAAATCATAAAAATAGTTTCTCTAAATTGACCCGACAGCGAATTGAACCCGGGAGACCTCAGAGGTGGCGCGACGCCAGACGTGTAGTGCTAACCATTCGATCATGGAGGTCGTTTATTTATTTATTTACAAAAAAGAAATAAACTTACAGCCTAATCAGCCGACACGCTTAAATGCTAAGTACCTACTTTATAAATAAAAAAAATTACAAAAACACAAGTACAAAAGAAAACTAACAAATAATCAAAATTATAACAAACATTACAAACTTAGGGGCTAATACATGACTATTGATGGTTAGGCTTAATCACATCATGTTTGGTAATTATTTAAAATATAGTATGATACATAGGTCACACTAAAAGTTTCCGGAACTGGTCTCTTAAATAAACAATATTTAAAAAGTAATTTCAACATTTGAAAATGGAACTCTTTGGCTGTAGAATGCAGTTTGTTTCATCTGACTGTCAATTGTTTATACACTGTAGCGCCATTTTAAAAATTGCGTGTCTACATGTTTGTAGTATGATTTTCTACGACTTTAAGTGTAATTTGACAGCTCAACAAAGCATCGCTCGGCTTCAATCTGCTTTTCGCGATGAAGCACCATGCAAGACGACTATTTATAGAGCTGGTTTGCAGAATTCAAGCGCGGTCGTGTCAATCTCAGTGACGAGATTGACACGACTGCGCTGTCAACAACAAAAACATCGATGCTGTGCGCCGTATGATTGAAACAGACAGGCATGTGATGTCACCTTTGACCATTCGCGCATCCTTAGGCTAGATATTGTCAATAAAGTGCATGTTCTCAATAATATTGTGTGTGTGCGGCCCGTATTGCGGTATTGTTCAATATTATTGTAGATTTCCAGAAATTCTGATCACGGGCACGACAATATTGGGAGGAGCCAGGAATATTGACAATAATATTGTCGTGTGCGGGTGCGCGGCAATATTTTAGTTCAAAAAAAGATTTCAAGGCAGGCGGACGTTTGTTTTTTGTTCACTTATACGCGCCAAATAGACATTGGAGGACGAAAATAGTGTAAATAATATTACTAATCTCACAGAAAAGCGATATTTGTTAGGTATTATTTATGAATACATGGGAAACTTATCCAGAGCTATGGAAAACATCCATCGTGATACTAAAGATAGTTTTTTAAAGCTGCTATCTCTTATTCTCATGACTGTAATTCTTAACATCATGCTCTTCTATAATTAGTTCATTTATTAGATTCAAATGATTTAACTCAGTTTTTTTTCTCATACAGTCCATCCATTGTTTCTTTCTTGATTGTTTTTTAATTCGTAATATTTGGTTATTTGCGTTAAAAAAACGCTCAAATAAACTCAATAATATAAAAATAACGAATAGTTGAAAAAATGTCTACCTCAGGCGGGAATTGAACCCGCAACCTGAGGTTGACATTTTTTTCAACGATTCATTATCATTGTTTTTTAATAATTTAAAATAAGTGCAATAAATTAATGCAACGACTTTTTCTTTATGTCCATTTTAAACCGTGCCTACACGAATCAAGCTGCTGAGCGACTGAGTGAAAAATTTACAATAATATTGCGTAGTGTGTGCGGTACCATGTACCATATATTGATCAATATTATTGACAATCTTGTATTGACAATATTATTGTGTGTGTGCGGCTAGCCTTAGACATAGGCATGAGTCAAATACAATCAATCCTACACAAACATTTGGGTGTGAGAAAGCTGTGCTCGCGGTTGGTCCCACACAATTTGACTGAGGTTCAAAACCGTCACTTGGTGCAGTGCCATGCTTACCAGATTCAACGAAGGTGCGTAAAATTTGGTGTGGGACATAGCCACAGGTGACGAAACATGGATTTATTGCTACGACCCCAAAATAAAGCAGCAATCGTGCGTATGGGTCTTTCAAGATGAGCCGAAACCAACTAAAGCGGCGCTAAAGCGGCGCGCGTGAAAAGTGCATCTATGCGGACGGTGCTTCTTTTCTTAATAAAACTGGACACGTGGCTACTGTTGCTTTAGAGAATCGTCGTACCGTGAATAGTGACTGGTACACGGCCCTTTGTTTGCCGGAAATTATTGACGAACACCGTAAAAATAACCGTTAACGCCGTGTCATCTTGCACCACTACAATGTTTTTCCCACACGGCCAGTCAGACAAACTAATTTTTGAAGGTGAAAACGTAGAACTTATGAGCCATCCTGCATACAGTCCCGATCTGGCACCTTATGACTTTTTTCTGTTCCCAAAAATTAAGAACCAATTACGCGGTCAACGAATTTCATCAACAGAAGAGGCTGTCGAAGAGTATGAAAAACACGTTTCTGAGGTCACCACGGAGGAGTGGCCCAAATATTTTCAAAATTGGTTTAATCGAATAAAAAAGTGCATTTACGCAAAGGCAGAATATTTTGAGAAACAATAAATTAATTTATGACTTTTAATAGTATTTTTTCTTATTCATTCCGGAAACTTTTAGTGCGCCCCACGTACCTATATCCATCCTAATAAGAACAGTCCAATTCAGTTTAGCCATACAAAGGGCGCGTTCGGCTTGCGATCTTGCCCGCTAAGCAACTTTCGCAATGCTGGGTTGCTGGATAGGTGACCATTTTTAAAAAACATCTCGAGCTCCTCCGTGCTTCGGAAGGCACGTTAAGCCGTTGGTCGGTTGTTGTCGTAAGACGACAGTCGTTAAAACCCACCAACCCGCGTTGGGCCAGCGTCGTGGGTTATGGCCCAATATCCCCACGTGCTATTGTCCACGTGGGAGGCCTGTGCCAAGCAGTGGGACGTTTATAGGCTGATGATGATGATGATCCTATATGAGGGTCATCCTTTTAAGAACAGTCCAATTCAGTTTAGCCATACAAAAGGCAACGCGGCCAGCCATTTGGGGACTTTGCCGCGCTGCAGCGGTGCGCTTAAGGTGAGTCACCGGTGAATGCGGGGAAAACTGTTTTGCTAGATCAAATGGTTTATGTTTTACCTACTATTAAATTACGCTCTTATAAAAAATATGTATAATACACTAAAGGATATTGCCTAAAGAATTTGCTAATTTGTTACGCGATTAGATGTACTTTACTATATTATAAAAATCCCGAAAACAGGCCAAATAAAAGTCTAAAACGGATAATTTCTTATTTTTTTTTTTAATTTCCGACATAATTTTTACTTTGAAGTACTACAGAGAACCTGCTTATTCATTAAATCCTATAAAGTCTATATCGGCAAAATAACCTATAAAAATCTACAAAACGCACCTATTTGTAATATTATTCTGTGCTATTCGCGCCGCTTCGCTGTTATACCCGTCCCGTACCGTCGTACGTCAAGAGAGCGAGAGAGAAGCGCTCGAAAGGACTCGCCTTAAATATAGTTTTTATTCATAAATTATTTTAAGGCTTTTAAGTTATTTAGTTATAGTTTTAATAATCCATTATTATTGTTGTTTCGTTTTTGTGTAAATAAATATATTAAGAACATAGCACATTAATAATTGTATGGAAGTATTATTGGACGATGCAAAAGTACTTATTGATTTTACGACATAGGGACATATTAATCACTATTCACGACTTCTATCTTCGAAGGGTAAGTCAGAGACTAGGCAATGAGGACAGCATAAGAAGTCCTCTACCACAGTCCACTTTTCACTAAATAGGGACTGCACATGTGTTTAGCGATACAGGTAGTGAACCTATCGCCGCTCTATGCCGTAGATGTAGTAGTCGTAGTGTAGTCTTTAGTTTGTTAGTCGCCTTTTTACGACACCCAAGGGACTATTCCCTCTCTAAGGTGGTAGTATTCTTTCACCGCTACGCAACACTGTTATATATTTTGATTTAAAAAATATCAGACCGCCAAAACAACTAGGTAATTTCTTTTCCAATTTTTAAAACGAGATGCACAGCATAAAGTTTGCATCAATCATAACTTCACAAGCCGTAGAAGGCCCCCTCTTTACGGGGAGACATTTCCTTGTTTGTTAATCATTCCACCTGTGAAATTATATTTTGTTTGGCCTCTACAAGACAACTTTGAAAGTACGCGATTGGCAGAGATTGCTTGTTGATGTAAGTTTCAATACCAAAACATTTTCAGGCCTTTTTCCGAAATTTTTCAAATTAAAAAACCGGAATATCATATGCTTGTACCAAACTGGTCTCCGCTCAGCGTATCCTGGTGTTACCCACGACGCTGGTCTACAGCTTTTTTAAACAACTTTTCGAATAATATTTCCATTTGCTACTATCCTGGTAGACTTCTTTGCTTCATTTACTCGCATATCACACTATTACATACATACATAAACTCACGACTATTTATAATAATAATAATAATAATAAAGGTTAATAATAATACTTAATCCATCCAATTTGCAAATATCCGAAACGATAAAATTCAGATCTCTCTCTGAAGTTGAAACATGTAAATATCTTTGTATGTCACAGTATTTGGGTGTTGAGGACGGGGACATAAAACAGTTATTACGGGAGCGATTCTTTTGCCGCCTAAGAAAAGTACTTAACAGTTTTTTATCGGGTGAGAATAAGACGCGTGCTTTTAATGGTTGGGTTATACCTCTGCTCACATACTCCTTTTGCATACTTAGATGGACTCAGACCGAATTGGACGCCTTGGATAGAAGAGTCCGTCAAATGCTCACGCCTTCCAGAATGCTACACCCGCGCTCATCTGTTATGAGGCTGTACATCCCGCGGAGATGTAGGGATCGCGGCTTTTTAAATGCCAAGGACCTAAGTACATAACCGTGAGGTGTGCAGTCTCAGGGATGTGAGTGCGGCATGCATTTGGATGACGTGGCAGTTGATAAATACTTTACGCCGCTCTCCTTGACAATAGAAAACTGGGGCAAACCAGTGGTGCTAAGCATTCTCGATCGCAAGGACATAATGGAAGAACAAGGTGCTACACGGCCGCTACTATCGGGCTGTAACTAGGCCTGATGTAGATTTTGCCTGCCTCGGTGAACTGGCTACGTTTCGGTGACCTCTTTGAGGTGACCGAGGGTTTTGTCTGTGCCATTGAAGATGAAGGTATCAAGACGAACAACTACCGGAAATACGTTATGAGGGACGGTACGGTCGACATCTGTCGGGCATGCCGTCGTCCAGGAAAATCACTCCGACATATTATTATTTTCCGGTTGTTCTCATCTTGCTAACGGAGAGTTTTTGCACAGACACAATTAAGTAGCCAGAATAATTCACCACTAGCTTGATTTTGGATATGGCCTTGTTGAATCAGAGGTGCCGTACTATGTACGCACCTGCACCAGTTCTCGAAAATGGTCATGCAACGTTCTACTGGGATCGCTCTTTCATCACGGATAGGACTAATATTGTCGCCAATAAGCCTGATATCGTGGTGGTCGACCGATCTTAGCGCCGGGCAATATTGGTTGATATCACCATACCTCATGATGGGACCCTCGCGAAAGCCGATAAGGACAAGCTCAGTAAGTACCTTGACTTGGCTCACGAGGTTACTGCTATGTGGGATGTGGATTCAACCATTATTGTACCGATATAGTCATTTCAGCAAACGATCTTTTAGCCACGAGCCTCGATCAACACCAGAGAGGCTCTCGCTGAAATGTTGGGTCAAGGGTCAGATGCAAAAGGTAGTACCTCCTTGACACGGCACGTATTGTCAGGACGTTCCTCACTCTGCAGCTCTATCCTCCGATAGCTTGGACCTATCCCCGCTGCCGGTGGCAACCTAGGTTAAGTTTTTTATAATGATTTGATCAAATCACCAGGATGTAAAAATAATAACACGATTTTATTATTTCCCGAAACAAATCTAGGGATTTGAACAAATACCAGAACTGGTTCCGTGAAATGACCAAAAACATGTGACCTACAGGAGTAGGGCAATTTATGTTCTAGTAGTAGTAGTAGTAGTATTCACTTAGGGAAATGACCAAATCTCTGTTTTTATCATATGACTGCGATATATATTTAATAAAGAGAATAATAATAAAACATTTATTTCAGATTATAAAATCTATACAGAGGAGTTAGTATGTTTCTTAATATTATGTTAATAAAAATAATAATAATATTATTAAATTAAAATTTAATTTAAATTAAATAAAATAAAACAAATTTTAACAAATTAAACAAAAACTTAATTTAGGAATTTGACTGTCCCGTTTATTCTCGTAGGTTTAGCACAATCCATAGAAGACCGCATAAGCAGTCCACTGCTGTGCAGCAGTTCACATGTGCTCAGCGTGACAGGTGGTGAGCCCATCGCCGCTCTATGCTGTTGGATGTATGTGCAGTCTTTAGTCCGTTAGTCGCCTTTTACGACACCCAAGGGAAGAGAAGGGGGTGGTAGTATTCTTTCACCGCAACGCGACACGGACACACCAAACATAAATGAATCGAAGCTCTAAAAAAAATTAAGAAATGTTGCATTAGATTTTTAGCTGGTAATGCCAAATTGTGCCATGCCCCCTTAAATTGAACCTTGCCCGATTGTAATAAGATTTAAAACCATCAGAAATAAATAAACGCGGTTTAGTTTTCTAACCACCTGTCGCGTAGATCGGACGGTAGTCATCGAGGCACGGAAAATCGATTTAGTGAAGCCACAGAACAAAAAGAGTACAGTCAAGAGCGCAGGGCTCGTTGGAGAAGCAAGCAGCGTGACGATCTTTTTTTTTTATTGGCAACGGGTAAGCGCTTGGCCTTCATCTCACCTGATGGTAAGTGACGATAAGGCCGAAGGTGGAAGCGCGCTTCACCCGGAATCCTCAACCACTGAGGAACTCGCTATCTTATCTCAAACTGCCGGAACACAGCAATGCTATAAACATCGTTGTAATGGCGACAGACTTAGATAAGATGGTGGTAGCTAGCCAGGCGGACTTACAGCCCTACCACCAACCAAACCGAGCACACAAAGATGTACCCCCGGCTGGGAATCGAACCCGGGACCACAGAGGCGGTTAGATCGCTAAAGTTAACCATATTTCGCTATGTATGCATATCATTTTTGTCCATCCATCCATCCATATAACCACGACTATTATCCCCGAAGGGTTAGTCAGAGACTAGGCAATGAGGACAGCAAAAGCATGGTTCTCTGCCATAGTCCACGTTTCACCAAATAGCGACTGCACATGTGCTCAGCGTGACAGGTGATGAGCCTATCGCCGCTCTATGCTGTTGGAGTCATGTGCAGTCTTTATTCATTTTATTTATTTATTATTTGGGAAACAAACAATCACATAACCCATATTTTTTATAATATACATAAAACACAAGATTCAATTCAATAGTAATAATATATATAAATTAAATTAGGTTAATTACATTACAATTATATAAAAAAAAATTAATTGATAAAAAAAATAATCAAAATATACCTAATTAAAACAATGTCTAATAAAATTTCTATAAAAATAAATAAAAATTTTAGAATAAATTAAAGTTATCACTGAAACCTTAACAAACAAGCAGTACAAAGAAATCTCTTATAATTATGTTTCTTAAATACGAGTACCTACATATTGTTACATGCTTACCAATTAGATCAACCTCAATGAATGACTTATACAGTACAGGATCAGACACAGTACAGGATCTAAAAAGAAAAGTATTTATTACGTAATTAGTTTTGGCCAAAGGTATCGAGAACAGTTTTAGAGAACGACAACTTGTCCGAGGGCAACTCATCTTTACTTTGTTAGTCGCCTTTAACGCCACTTTAGAGAAGGGAGGGAAGAATACTACCACCGTATTCTCTAAGCCGCTACGCGACCCAGCTAAATATTTGTATAATAGTGAAGATCCTTTGGTTTTTGTGGAGTCTTTGTCCAGCAGTGGTCGTTTTTCGGCTGATGGTGATGGTGATGATAATGACGATGTTAATTTTACTCAAGCAAAGACGATAATTCGGAAAAAAGTGTTAAAAAAAATTTGATACGTTTTCCGAACATTTTGTTATTACTTTTTTTAAATTGTTTTAAATGTCAATTTAAATGTTAGTAAAATTCAACTTAAAAATATGTTAGTAAAATACAATAAACGTCTGTTAGATTAAGGCGCGCGAGTCACCCCTGGCTCAAAGGTTCCCATGATACCGGCAGCGTTGCCGCGCTGTATCGCCAGGGAGATCCTTTGAACCAGGTATGACTTGCAGCGGCGATCGTTGCTGCGATCCGCATCCGTTGCTTTTATTTATTAATTTAGGACAAACACAAATACAAGCAAGAATTAGGTAGAACATGATGGACTTAAAACTATGTGTCGTCTCAATTAGAGGCTGCCACGACATGCAAAACTACTATAATTAAAATCTAAATTACTATTATTTATTATCCGATTTTTTATTTTGTCAAGAGCCGTGACCATATCCAACAGCGGCGATGGGCTCTTTACCTATCACGCTAAGCACATGTGCAGTCGTAATTTGGTGGAAAGTGGACTATGGCAGTGGACTGCTTCTGCGGTTCTCTTGACTAGTCTCTGACTATCCCTTAGGCAATAATAGTCTTGTATCTTTGTATGTAGTATAAAATTATAACCATGAATGGTTTAGGAACGGCGATGTTCAATTATCGCGCTAACTGTACGGAACCACAGCTATGAGGAAATTGGTGTTTCACTTACAACTGTTCCGCATTGGATAGTAATATTCAATTTGTCTGTTTGTTGCGTAACCCACCAACCAAGCAACCACAATTCTATATTATTATATCTCAAGGAAAGTTTCTGGTAATACTTCCCTAAGGGTTAGAGAAAGACAGGCAATAAGGACCGCAAAATAGTCGTCTGCCATAGTCCACATTTCAGCAAACTACAACTGCACATTGTGTTCAGGGTGACAGGTAGTGAGCCAATCGCCGCTTTCATTAGTCTTTAGTCCGTTAGTCGCCTTTTACGACACCCAAGGGAAGAAGAGAGGGGGTGGTAGATTCTTTTAACGCGCCGCCGCCACACAGTTCCATATTTATACACAACTAGCGGCCGCTCGCGGTTTCAGCCGCGTGGTTCCCGTCCCCGTGAGAATATCGGGATAAAAAGTATCCTATGTGTTAATCCAGGTTATAAACTATCTGTATGCCGAACTCCATCCCAATCCATTCATTAGTTTTTACGTGATAGAGTTACAAACAGAGGTGAAAACTTCTAAGATTTGATGAAGCAATGTTGACTAAAAACATAAGCATCAAGCACTGACAAATTTCGACGGTTGAAAGCCAGACCTCGGTAGCCAAGTGGTTAAGGCAGCCGCCCGGAATGCGGAAGGTGCGTAGTTCGATTACCGCCTGAGGTTGTCGTCTTTTTTCAGTGTTTAAAGTTTTACTTAAGTATATTTAAGCGTTAATAAAACGCTAAAATATAAAACATTAAACAAACATCCATCCATACTTACTACAATGACATTTTAAAATTTGATGTATCATCGAAACTAAGGTTTCGTACATAATTCATTGCAATACTTTCGTCAATATCATAACAGGGCGATGACATAACTTTTCCATAAAATTACCATGGGCCGAAACGACCGACCGATGGGCGGTGTGTCATTCCGAATCGATTTGGTTCAAATAACTATGATAAATTAAAATTCAACACGCATAACGAAATTCTGTATTCTTTGTAAAATGCCGAAGGTCAATTTGACAATGGAGTTTCAACACTAAATCGATGAATTAAAGTTCAAATTGCTTACTGACAAAAAATTGTCACGGTATAAAAAGTACTCTGGCATCAGATTTTCAATGAAAGTGTGGAAAACAAATAGAAAGTGATTGTTTACGATGCCGATGCTAAATTAACGAGAGCTCTTCTCACTGGTCGGTGATTTATCAAGCTAGCATGGGACAGGGGGTTTGATTCCCTGCGGTGTTTCCGTACTTTAGTTGATACATCCCTACTTCCTACTATATAATATAATATATATAATATAATACATTATCACACTATCACACTATCATCACTCTAATATTATAAACGCGAAAGTTTGTAAGTATGGATGGATGTTTGTTACTCTTTCACGTAAAAACTACTGAATGGATTTGGATGAAATTCGGCATACAGATAGTTTATAACCTGGATTAACACATTGCATACTTTTTATCCAGATATTCCCATGGGAACGGGAACGACGCGGGTGAAACCGCGAGCGGCCGCTAGTACTACATAATACAATCACGACTATTATCCCCGAAGGGTTAGTCAGAGACTAGGCAATGAAGACAGCATAAGCTATCCTCCACCATAGTTTACTTTACAACAAATAGCGTGCCAGGTGGTGAGCCCATGTATGTGCAGTCTTTAGTCCGTTAGTCGCCTTTTACGACACCCAAGGGAAGAGAGGGGGTGGTAGTATTCTTTCACCGCTATGCGACAGGGTTACTTTGAAATGAGACACGGATATACTTGCGTTAAGGCCTTCACACACGGCGGCTATGATGTATATTAATGTACATTACATATCGGGATTTAACACGGCAGCCATAATATACATTATAGCTGGCGTGTGTGGTCTCCTGAAGATTTCTATGGAAAGATGTAGTGAGATGTATCGTGCTATAATAAACATATTTACCTTAGATGAATGATTGGTCTCGCTGCGCTCTACTAGATACCGCCCTATCTAAAAACCACAGCTCCGTAAATGACTCCGGAAACTCATATATGACAATTTGCAAGAATGCTGTCCTTCTTATTTTTTTGTAGTATTATTTTTACACAGTTTTATTACGCGAACTAGCATTTTACTTTGAATTATGCACAAAATTTAATAAAAAATTTGTACGTACACTTTACACACAGCTATCAGTGTGACTGGCTCTCGGGTACGCCGATTTCGGCGTAGTATTTGTTGCCGCATTTGACAACGACGGAGGTATCTAGCCGAGCGCAGCGAGACCATTCATCTAAGATCTTTACATTATAGCTGCCGTCTGTAACCCATAATTTCTGTTGTCTAATAAAAAAAATAACCTCAAAATTCAAAAATTAAATTTTGAAATTAAACTAACCTATCACGTGACCTACAGTGTAGGGTAGAACGCCTAGAGTATCAAAAACGATGCGGTAAAATTTAAGCCTTTTTTAAATTTTCATTGCTGAGTGACACCCCCCTGTTACTACACCTCCAGTATGGTCGTTGGAGTTCTTAGATATAGGAGAATGACCAAACCAGCCTATTCGATATCTATTGCGTCTTAATCATTCACATATCAAAAGTGTTCTCTTAAGTTATAATGATTACTGTTAATAAAGGTTTTCTATAGAACGCCGCGTTAAGAGTCAAGTGATAAATAAATGCTGAACTGAACTGATAGTCATACGATAACAGTTGTCATAACCTCCGAATACCTAAAAACTCTTATGCTAAAAATGAAGATAGCTTCAAACTCCCGCATGATATTGTAATGTAAGCTGCTATTGATTACTACTTACCTATTTCATTAAAGCGCTGTGTTACGCTAGCTAGCTAAAAAAACAAAAAAAAACAGCCTAACTCCCATAGTAAAAAGGTCATTCATTCTCCTTTAGAAAAAACTGTTGGTTCCATATTGACCCAACGCGGAATTGAACCCGTGACGTCAAAGATAGCGAATCCAGGGCGGTGCTGACCATGGAGTTCGTCATTATGTTAATGAAATGAAATATTTTTTTATTCTCGTATGCCTGCGGGATGGCCGTTAAAATATTAAATGCTCTGCCTGATGATCGCTACGTCTGTTGGATGGCACAACATTCAAAAGTAAACTACATAGGTACCTCACTGAAAAATGCTTTTACTCCGTACAAGAATATTTAAACAGTAATGAGACGCTGCTTTGTATTGGCTTGTTTTGTACTCGCTGTTGTTATTTATTTACATTAAAAATATTTACATGCTTAAATTTTAATAAGTAGATTTTGAAGGGAATTGTTTTTTGTAAGAACACCATAAATAAAGAATAAAGATATTTCATTTCATTTCATTATATTTCATATGAACAGAGTGACTAGTACAAGGTGGGGCAAGAGACGGAAACCTTACTGGAAGACGCTATAACTTTAATGGCGCCAAATGTCTATTCGGTTCTAACATTTGTGAAGTAAACAGACGTAGAATACAAGTCGACAAGCCATGAATCGTTTTACTTCTCAAGAACACGGAATAATTCTGAAGGAAGCATTTCCGGGTCGCTTAATCTCTACTCGTTTTGGTGATTTGCACTGGCCGGCCAGATCACCCGATTTAAGCGTTCCAGACTTCGTTTTATGGGGTTTTTTGAAGTCGCGGGTTTACGTCAACAAGCCTCAGACTCTATTCGCCAGGAATGCGAGAACCTGTCGCCCAAAGTTCTGGCAAGAGTGATGGAAAATGCCACAAAACGGGCCCGCATGGTCATCAACTCTAGCGGCGGCCACTTCACCGGTATCATTTTCTCGACTTAATGGAATAAATTTTAATGGATTAAATAGACTTAAGTATACTTATCACAAGATGAACCAGAGTTTATCATTAGAAAAAAAATTGCAGGAAAAGAATATCGGGTGATTACCTTTTGCCCCCCCTTGTAGTTAGGAAAGTATGTACCTACCGACCGTTTCCATTTCGGTGACAAATAAATTCGGTCACCGAACAAAAGGCCTCTTCCTCTATAAGTATTTTATAATAATACCGGAGCGACTTAAGTTTTCCAATTTGCAAAGTGCGATATAAAACTCTAAGCTAATAGGATTGCGTGATGAATTCAACGACCAATCCGATTTGAATCTTCGTGACGGACAATCAGCGATTGGATTAGCCCTCCGCCTCCGCAAAGTGCGGGAGGCTGCCTGTGACGTCATCTTATTCATAAAAACGCGCCTCTACAAAAGTGTCCGTTTGAATAATTTTTTGAACTAGAAAATAGGTCACTTTTGTAGAAAACTAGCTTTAGCCCGAGGCTTCATTCTCTTATTTTTTAAAAAGAAGTGACTTATGAAATAGCGGCCTGCTAAAAGAATAGTATCAACCCCTCTCTTTCCTTGGGTGTCGTAAACGGCGACTGCATACACATCTAATAGCGAAGAGCGGCAATGGGCTCACCACCTGTCACGCTGAGCACATGTGCAGTGGTTTATGGTGAAACGTGGACAATAAAGACGAACACCCGTATCCCGTACTAAAGATCATGCCTTATACCTTGTCTACATGGTAATTGAAACTCAGTGCTAAACTTCAGCTTTCTAGTTATTTTGATAGTTAGTGCGTGAGTTAGGTACTCACTGTCAAATGGAACAATTTTTAAGGATTCATTGTCATCGTACATTAAAATCACGACTATTATCCCCGAAGGGTAAGTCAGAAACTAGGCAAATGGACAGCAAACGCAGTCCTCTACTGTACTCTACGCAGTACTCACTAAACGCATGTGCTCAGCGTGACAGGTGGTGAGCTGTTGAAAGTATGTGCAGTATTTAGTCCGTTAGTCGCCTTTTACGACACCCAAGGGAAGAGAGGGGGTTGTAGTATTCTTTCACCTCTACGCGACACGACACTTAGTTCATTGTCTTGTTCGCGACTCATTATGTTGAACAAAATGCATTGTGAGGTCTGTTCTAAAACAACTACAGCCTATTTGTGATATGAGTAATACATAAATTATTTTTACGGAATAACAGTAATAGTTACAGTAAATTAGAATACAAAATAAATAAAAACTAAAATAGATAAGAAGACGCGCATTCGATTTTTTCGCAAAACGTTATACAACTTTATTAAAATACGACATTTTGACAGGTGGTGGACGCGAACACAAATCGGAGCACTCTGAAGAACAAGAGGAACACGGCAAAAAGGCATACGAGGTAAGAAATTAAATACACAAAAAAAAGATATTTATATTATTATAATTTTATATTTTATTTAGTGAACTTAACTTGTTTCCAGTAGGCATTCCAGAATCTAATGCTAGGAGATGTTTGTACGTAACATTTTGAAGTCAAGAGTAATGTCTGCAATTGCAATTCATAAAACGCCATTAATACATTATAAATATGTATTTTAAACATTCAAGTTTTTGTGTGAGGAGGTGTGGGCACATCATGTGGTGTGGGTTTACTTATTATGTTTTAACCACCTCTGTGGCCTAGTGGTTAAGCCACCGATCTAAGACCCAGAGGTCCCGGGTTCGATTCCCAGCGGGAAGTACATCGTTGTGTATTTAGTTAGGTTGGGTAAAAGTAAGTGTACTCAGTTTGTTATCTTCGCCTGGTTCCCTCCACTATCTTATCTAAAGTCTGGCGCAATAACAACAATGTTAATAGCATTAACTGATGATAATAGCATTGGTGTGTTCCGAAAGTTTAAACATAAGATAGCCAGTTCCTCAGTGATTGAGGATCGATAAGATAACGATAACGATAAGGCCGAAAGTGAAGCGCGCTTCACTTTCGGCTTCATCGTCACTTGTCATCAGTTGAGATGAGGGCTTAAAGGCCCCACAGACGATCAGGTCGCCGCCGGCAGGCATCGGCCTGTCAGTCAGTAGTACAACGCACGGGCGGCAGCGGCGGAGGCAGGCGGCTACTACTAACTGACAGGCTAATACCTGTCGGTGAACTGATCGTGTGTGGGGGGCCCTTAACGTGTCGGCGCGTCCATGAGCTGCGGTCTCCGCACACCGTCAGGCGGGCCGTGTGTTCGTTTACTGGCTCTTTAACATAATTATATGTCAACTTTAATTCCATCCCGAACAAAGAAGTCCGTGACACCAGCAACCTTGGCGCAATACAGTCCACTACAAATGTTGAAGTCGAAATTGGCGAAGGCAAAACCCTGGTACAGTCATTATAACCTCGACTACTACGTAAGTTACGTGTCCGTGTTGGTGTTAAATAATAACAAAGTACCTAATATGCGTTGCTCAATTTTTTAATTGTAAGATCTTTATACAAACTACACTCGAGAGCAATAAATCCGGGTCATTTAAAGAAACCTAAAAATGAACTTAATAAAATAAATTATGTTTAATAGACAATAAACCACTCCTTAAACGAAAATAATACAATTTATGAGTCACTACATTTTATTTACAAAAAATAACATAAAGAAAAATAACTGCTCATCTCGCCTGTACACCAAGTTCCCCTTTTCAAATTTGATTTTTTATAACATAACTTTACAATAACTAAAATGTTTTAATACCTTTATTTAGGGAGTATTTAATTGTCTATTAAACACAATTTAATTTATTATGCTAGCATTCTCAGTTTCCGAGATTTATAGGTTTCTTTAATATGTTCGGTTTAAAGAATATTTATTTCTCATAAAATACTTTACAGTTTTATAAAACAGAATATAGAAAATACTAAGTAAGTATATATTATATAACATAAAATCTAAACTGATTTTATTAATAAATAAATTCTACCTACCAAAAATAGGAAACATTTTCTTTTATAAAAAAAAATGTGAAAACACCAACAACAAAAACATGCATTGTGGTGCTACATTAATTATAATCAAATTTAATAAAATTCACAAGAATATCGGAACCGATTATTACATTTGAAAAAGAGTTGAAACAATTGTTCACAACAAAACTTGTGTTGAAAATAAATAAGAGAAAAAAAATAATAATTGGACCTCCCTTGTTATTGTCCCTATGAAGCCACAATTTTCTCAACATATCTTTAAACAGTTTTTTTTAATAGAGCAGTCTATAAAATTTTGGTTTTTTTAAGTGACCCGGATTCATTGCTCTCGAGTGCCATCAACGCTTTAAAACGTCCGCGCAAAAGAGTACCTATAGGGTTGATGAGGATTCTTCTTCCGCTTCCACAGTCATGTTGCGGGGGTCCGGCTGTCAATACCTACAATGCAAAAAACCTACGTAGCAAATAATCCACATCTTCCTTACTACGTATTATGACAAAATCGCGTAATGACATAGTAGCGAAATGCCTACTTTTTGAAAATAGGTACAGTTAGATACGGAACTATTTACGCGCTGGCCACTTCACTCAAGCAATAGAATATTACAGTTTTACAGTTTTTGCAGAATATGATAAGAATACTGAAGAAAATTATTCACCAATAGTGAATTATTCACTAACAGTCTTTTAACGTTTTCTTATATGTAAAATGATAATAATTATGTAGATTTTAAGTATGAATAAAAATTATATGTGTCAAAGTGGTTTTTTTCTCGACTGTAACTTTGAAAAAGTAGACATTTCGCTACTATGTCATTACGCAATTTAGTCATAATACGAAATAGGGAAAATGAGATGTGGATTATCTGCTACGTAGGTTTTTTGCATTTTGGGTATTGACAGCCATCTTCTGCCTCATAAATAAATTTCCGCATCCTCTTTCTTTATGCTATACAATTCCTCTTTCCCTTCCTCTTCCTCATTACCACATCCTCATCAACCCTAGTACCTAGAGAGATGTTTAGGTACGCACTTCGTTTGGTAGAGTGCGAGCTGAGTGTTACCATGATGAAGGAGCACTTGCTCCTTCAAATATTGCTATTCAGCCAAAACACATATGTCTCAAACGTATACGTCAAAGCTGGCAATATTCCGCCACGATTTATAGTCGGTGCCAGATAAACGTGCATAAGAAATCATCGCTACCCCAGTACCACTGCACGCCGTAACAGGATCGCGTCGAACCGAAATATAAGACGTAGCGATAGAATTCTGTGTAAACAAACGTATCATGGTACGAGACGTCCTTGATCCGAAGACTTGGCATATATTTATCTAGAATATATTTTTTAAATCTATGCTAGTTCTTAGGTACAATTTAACTTTAAACACGTACTCGTACATAATAAATATGTACCTATTATGGTGATAATTAACTGGCTTAATATTGTTTTGAAATCTCTTTGCACAAGTGGGGTAAATGATTTTTTATGCACATTTATTTGGCACCGACTAGATTGTGTATCTAGTTTGTATATGTGATTACCTTTAAAAAAAATCTGCTAAAAAGAGTCCAGTCTCTTGCCCTTTTAAGCCTATTTTTCTTCTCTAACATTTCATTATACTTTGACTCATGTTGTAGAATATTAAAAAACTCAAGCTGTCCACTGATGACTAACCTAATTAATACTTTCAGGAAAAAACCTGATTCTTAAAAAAACTATGAAGGATAACCCTACCTATCGTCATTCTGATGTCATCTAATATTTTTTTCTAAACAGCACCCATTCATAAATCTCACAAACACTACATATTTTGATAAAGCGGTTCCACTAATCGATCCAAAGAAATGCCTCAGTGATCTGACTGTCTATAACTCCAACTATATTATGAAAACATCCATTTTTAGACATTAGAACAATAGCGACTTCCAAAACAATGGCAAATTGTTTCACAGCAAAGAATAATTAGCGAGTGGACGCCCAGCCGACAATGTTTAAAGACGATACTCTAGACTAGAATGATATCTACACTACTATTAAAGACGAAAGATTTGATTGTTTGTTTGTTTGCATTGAATAGACTCCGAAACTACTAGACCGATTTTAAAAATTATTTTACCGTTGGAAAGCTACACTATCACCGGGTAACATATGTTATATTATATTTCCAAAAAAAATTGGGATCCTTACTAAAATGACTTCAAAATTCCTTACATCGCGTGCGCTGAGAAAACTATTGCTGATAGAACAAAATTATGTACTACGACTTTGCAGAACACATCTACAAAAAGTATCGTGACAGCATATGTGTAACATAAGGTGTTTTATAAGTTAAAGTTTTCAAAATAATAGATTTTACTCTATTATATTTTGTTTAACACAATTTCCGCTGCACTGAAAGTTATCATGTTGAGATATCATTATAAGTATCACTTTTTACAGGAGGCACTGAATTATATTAGTTTGCAGATTTCACTTTGGCCAATTTCCTCAAAAAAATATTTATAAGCTGATTATGAGTGATTGAGTGATTATGAGTGATTGAGTGATTGAGTGATTATGAGTGATTGAGTGATTATGAGTGATTGAGTGATTATAAGATTAACCGTGTCGCGTAGCGGTGAAAGAACTACCACCCCCTATTTTCCCTTGGGTGTCGTAAAAGGCGACTAACCGACTAAAGACTGCACACGTTCCCTAAAACATGGTTGATAAGCGATAGCTGATTCACATGTCATACTTGTGAACGGGTGCCGCCTGTAGAGGCTGATCTGCTCTTGCAATCTTATTTTTTATTTGTAGTAAAAATAGTCTTTTTTTTTCTTGTTTTAAAGATACTGTAAGACGTTGTTCATTTTATTTTAATTTGAGCAATACTTTTTTTATAGGATATTCTTTTGTATGTGTTGTGTTGTCTTGTAATCGTATTAAATGTTTTTTGTTGTAAAGGAAAATGTCCTTCTATAATAGGGAGGGTCTTTTCCAATTTGTATTGACGCTGTAAAAGAAATGGAGAAAAGAAATGTCCTTGCAGAGTTACTTTCCGGTTATTCTCAGTACGAGGCTCCCGCCCCATAGTTATGACTTACGAACCGATGGCATAGCGACTTTCATAAGTGTTCAACTAATGTAGCTTAAATTATGTAAATAATTTTGAAATTTTGACATACATCCTATATACATCCTATATCAGCATAGAGCGCTGAGCACATGTGCAGTCGCTATTTGGTGAAAAGTGGACGGCAGAGGACTGCTTTTGCGGTCGTCATTGCCTAGTCTCTGACTAACCCTTCGGGGATAATAGTCCTGATTGCCATATTATATGCATTTTATTAACTAGCAGCTCAAAACAAAACCATTTAATAAATTTTAGTTCAGTGTTATATTCAGAACTCCCAAAATCTTTGCAAACACCAGTCCTTATAATGAAATCTTAGTTCGCATCAGCTGTTCTAACCTATAGCTAACTTCATTGCGAACAGGATTTTCCACCTCCCGTCACCGGCTTAGCTGGAAAACTTCATTATCGGCTCTTCTTTTTGCCGGCAATGAGTTTTACTTCAATTTGTATAAATTAATTTCGTAAGTTGGCCTTTAATTACCGCTACTACTGGAACTCGCCGAAATATCGCCGCTAGAAGAAATGTTGAATTCTTCGTTCGATCAGGGTTTCGGTGTAAAACACGCATTCGTTTACACTTACAGCGTTTTTTTAATACCTGGGTAAAATTAAAACTGGGTATAACAGATGGTTATGTGGGGTTCTCTCCCTAGCACCCACCTCCCTGGCCAAATCCAATGGACTCGACAAGGATTTGAGAGAGGGGAGATACCCACTAAACCTAGTACATCCCCTCACTTGGTGCTGAGACCGATGGACCTGTATATCCCAGCACCGGCCCGTCAGAGGGAATACGCCCGAGGATATTTAGGTGTCGTCAGACGTCATTAAGTTAGCGATATCTAGGGATTCAATTCGTCTACAGCCCTAGTAACCCGCATTGGAGGGTCCTACGAGTATTTGATACAGGACTACAGGGGCATATACCTAGATCTTAGATCTCTGAGCTAAGGTGTCCCTTCCCTCTTCTTTTTTTTTCCACAGTGTCATTATCATCACCATCAGCCAATGGCAGTCCATTGCTACACATAAGTTCTTTCTTCGCCCTATTTTTTTTTTATTTAAAAAAAATCATTCGAGTATTTGGTGTCTAGTAGTGTTAATAAAGTTCTGACTTCACAAGTCAATTACATCTTTACGATTTTACAGTTGTCAGCGAGCGAGCGGGCTGATTTTAATTAAAGCCGACCTGTCAACGTGCACGTCTGACATCAGCTAGTATAATGCGCACTTGTGTCCATTGTGAAGCTGTCCTAAACCGAACTTAGTTGAATTTGAGCTTTGTAAAAGCGTGCTGATTGCTTGAACAACTGTGATTTATTAATGCTCTTATTTGTCTTAAACGTCAAAAGCAAAATACTTATATTGTTTTAGTGTACGAGTAATGAAAATATTTTTTAAAGAAACTAGAAATGTATGTATCTATGAATGAATTCGTGATTATATGACTATTGTTTTGCTTTTGACTAAAAAGTAGATAGTTGAATATTTTTACTGATAAAGAAAAACAATGTACTTTATTTTTTTTTGAGGTGACAAGTGATTTATTAGAAGAAAAGTAATAATAAAATAACAACATAACTTAATTACTTAAACAAAATTAAACTACTTACCTAAACTTAAAACTAAAGAAAATAAACCTATAAATAAAAGATGTCCTCCAAATGTGGGCTCATGAATGATGGCAACGTTACCTCTTTTGCCAGGCTGATACGCTGACAGAGATAGCTGCCAGCCTTCTTTTCACAAGAAATGTACTTAATTGATTTCTCAACATAATAATAAAGGTAATTTAATATCGCAAGACATAATTTAATTTGAAAGGTACTCGAAACTCACTCATTATGGTTTGATTAAATTCTTGATCCCTAGAATCGATTAGAGTTATTATTAACTATGGTAGCCTAAAAATATTTATTTGTAACAAGCAGTTGAGAAAACATAATTATAATAAATTAATGGCCAATTCAAAATTATTTAATAACGAGATACAAAACCTTAGCAGACCAATCAAATGCATGCATGCATCATGCAAGGGTCAGGTCTAGAGTCATTTCTTAAGTATTTCCTCATAGCTTTATTTATTTCCTATTATATAATATAATATTTCCTTATTCTTGCACCCATTTTATTGTTTTTTTTTATATTTTTATCACCCAAGGTTGCCTGGAAGAGATTGCTTGTTAGCAATAAGGCCGCCTGTTCTGTACTTTGTCTCTGTAAAAATGTTCTTTTCTGTGTATTTTCTTGTGTGCAATTCAAGTATATTTTATTATTATTATTTATTATTAACAAATTATAAAACAAGCAAATGGCGCAGTCTATATTGGTCAGGTCGAGGGCTGGCTGACCCTTAGCTCTGTTTTCAGCCACTCCCTGTGTACTCTCAGATATCAGTAGAGCTGTTTGACAAAAGTGTTTTTATTTTATAATGTTAACATGGCAATGAGTGCTTCTGTGTATGAATCAGTAAGCACCAATATGTTTGACAGATTTCTCGGAAGGATTTTTAAAATGACTTCTTTATATTTTTAAAATTAATGGTAAACAGGTACGTATAACTCGTACTAGACAATATGAACAAATTGCTTTTTTCAATTATTAAAAATGCGTTAATAACCCATTAATAATAGTCCTGTTGGCAAACTACCATCTCTGAGATGTACAGTATTCATCATCATCATCATCATCATCAGCCTATAAACGTCCCACTGCTGGGCACAGGCCTCCCACGTGGACAATAGCACGTGGGGATATTGGGCCACAACCCACCACGGTGGCCTAGTGCGGGTTGGTGGGTTACAGAACAGTATTACTGTAATCTTACTACGCGATTTCGTATACGAATTAATACGAAAGTCATGACAGTAGGCCCCCTGTTAACCCATCAGGATAGCTAATTCGCCTTCGCCAGTTAGGAGTTCACGTCAGTAGCCCAATGAAACCAAGTAGAATGAAACTTCAACGTTATTATGTAATATGTAACGTATTACGTTACTACAATGTGTAAAACAGTGCCCTCTACCCGAATCGAAACTAAACGGCTTGATATCGATATAATTTTGCGCGTACGCGCAGCGTACTTTGACTGTTGCGCCCTACTCTTTGGGCAGAGGGCGCTGTTAAGGCAAACACTTATAAAACGTGCAAAAATTAAGTATCTCTGAACCTAATATTTTCTCTAGTCTCTGCCTGACCATATACTCGTACTTACCATCTGCCATTACCATTTCCAGGGCGTGCACAAGGATTCAAAAACCGCCAAGGGTCACCACGACAAAGAAGATCACCTCGGCAAGTACTCCGACCACGGAGGCCACGACAAGAACCACCACCACGAGTCCGGCCACTATGGCGACCACCACCATGAAGAGCACGGCAAGAAGCAGGCCAAGGTAAGGGAAGGCAGGGGAATTCGATGACACTGTTTAACTCGGTGTTCATACCACAAAGAGCACGGTAAAGCTCAGATGGTCAGGAAAATTTTCTTGGCAATATTTAGATCACTGTTCTCAGCACAAAAGCGCGGAAAAAACAAGCTAATAATGGCTCATATTATGGTCAAAAAAATTCACCTGACACTGTTTAGGTCACTGTGTTTCACCACAAAGAGAAGGAAAACACTTAAATGGTCAGGAGAATTCGCCTGAGACTTTTTAAGTCAATTGTCACGCCCCTCCTAAGACCAGAGGAGTTCAACCGCTCTGTTTAGATCAATGATCACACCACGAAGAGCACGGCAAAAACAGACAGGTAAGGCTCAGTTGGGCAGGAAAATTTTCTGGAATTGTATAAGTCTCTGTATATTGTCATAACAATTCGCCTGACACTCTCTTAATCAGTGTTCACATAATGAAAAGTACGACAAAAACAGGCAATGGTAATGCGCGTGTGGAATAAAATTTGCTGACACTGTTTAGCTAAATGCCAGTGTTCAGCCAAAGACAAAGAAGAATACGGAATACAGGGGATTCAATGGATTAGTTGAAGTTACTGTTCACACTACAAATAACACGGCAAGAAACAGGCAAAGGTAAGGCTGATGCAGACAGGAAAATTCGATGGCGCTGTTTTACATCACGAAGAGCGCAGTAAGGAACAGACAAAATTTAGGATTCTATTGAACAGGGTAATTCCATGGCAATGTTTACACCAAGAACATGGGAAGAAACAGGACAAGGTAAGGATGACTTTTGAAAGTTGTTGTAGTGACCATGAAAGTTTAAAAAGGTAATACCTAATACGGAAAGGGAAACTCGGCGTCCTTGTTCTGTACAAGTCACTGCTCACACCAAAAAAGGTACAAGCAAAAGTAATTCACCTAGAGGGGCATTTAAAGGCGCTCTTCACACCACTAAGAGTAAACAGAAGGAACAAGCAAAGGTAATAGGCTCATATGGACAGGGGACAGTGTTCACAGAACCAGGATTTTATATTTAAGACATACTAATTTTAATACTAATATGCGATAGACTACACCACGGTAGTACTAATTATTTAAACAATAATAAAAATATTTGGTCCTCCGAACCGGATACAATATTTTGTTTCATATTTACAAAACAGAATTATTGCCATCCATAATGGTTCCCTTTGCCACCACGTATGCTTCCAGTACGAGGAGTCTGGCAAGCACTCCAAGGGTCACAGCACGAAGGGCAGCCACGACATCCACAAAAAAGAAGAGTATGAGAAGAAGGTGGAGTTCTTCGAAGAAGACGGGGACTCCGCAGAAGAGGAGAAACACGGAGGTTACCACAACGAAAAGGAGCACAAAGCAGTAAGTGTTCTCTCTCTGTCTAGTTACAATGTTTGATAAATAAGAAAATCTTTTTAAAATCGTTAGCAGCCTATAAAACCATTAGTTCAAATTCTGGAATGAGAGACCTAAAGTTCGCTACAGCCGCTGCGGCGCTTAAACATTTATGTAGACAGACATCGCAGCGCCGCAGCGCCAGATCGGTCAAAGACAACGTAGTGTGTATGGCGTCCCAAATAGATTGTCAATAACAATACTTGAAAAAATATCTTTTCTATTCTAATAATACGATATAACTACATAATAATGACTTGAATAACAATTAATCTCACTTACTTAACAACTGAATTGTAGTAAACGTCTAGGTGTACACTTTGAAAAGAAATAAAGAATTATTTTCGCCTCTCTGCACGCGCGAATGTCAAAGCCACACTAAAGCAAGGTACCTAGTGTATATTTTCTTTGGCAAGGTGCCGAGTCTACTCCGCAGATGAGTGGAACTTAGTGCATGTTCGGACCGGCCTATCTAGTGTAACGTAATATCGCTGAGTTTCGTCTATATTTTACTAAGAATGCGATATGTGGGCATATTTCAGTTACCTGTGTGGTATTATAAATCTTTTAGTTACCAACAAGTTACCTAACTGAATGATTCTGTAAACTAGGTTTTCTGTCATTCAACAAAAAACACGTACTTCAACAAAATTATCTATTGACCAATGTTATAATAAACTGTATCTAAACTCTAAACAAACAAACAATGCAACGAAACGCGACAAGTTAAAGTTTCATTTTTCACTTGATTCGAAACCAATTGTCGCGTCGTCGAGGCGAAAAAACGTGTTAAAATTCCATTTAACTTTAATGAGCGTGACTGTTATCTTACGAAAGGCGAATAGACACGGTGGTAAAAAAAACCAGCATCTTTTTGGAAACTTTCGATGTAGGTATTATCGTAGAGTTGCTTAGAGACCTTCACCCCGAATTGCAGTCTATCCTAAATCGATTTTGGACATAATCGATTCGTTGTCGACCAATCGACGTTACAAAAGGTCTACATTCGATTGTGTACGGCTGTTTAGAATCAAATAGAATTGCGTAAGTGTACGATTTTTTTCCTTAAAAGTAAATATTAACCGGATAATCACAAAAATACTTTGATTGATGGTTTAATTTCTAACGTATATGTACTTTTTTGAAAAACAAAAAGTAAAACCACTGCCACACTCCATGTTTCACTTAATGACAGCTGTATCTGCTCAGCAGTGTTATAGGCGATGGGCACATCGCTGCTCTATGCTGTTGGATGTATAAGCTGAGCAGACTTCAGTCCGTTAGTCGCGTTTTACGACACCCAAAACAAGAGATGTGTTGGTAGAATTCCTAAAATGAAAAGCCGCCAGTCACCATACAGCTCCTACTGGTTTTGCATTAATATTCAGTATTATAATTGCAATGCTGTATCCCAGTAATGATTAGCATAGAAGCACAATCACAAAGTACTCGCGGTCTGCAAGGTGCGAGTCTTAGCATACCTAAGATGTTGCAAGTGTAAATAAGCTGCCCTGACCGCTTACTATCACGAACTATTTGCCTAGTTTACCGACTCTGTGAACTTAAAAAAGACAGTTCCATTGTGATGGACAAAAAAATGAGGCGACGAAATGTCATCCACTTTTTTAGGGTTTCGTTGACAACCAGAAATTTTTTTGTAAGTTTTTTCATGTTCCGTCTTTCTGTTTATCTACCTGTTCGTAAAATATTATATAATAATTTATTAAGTATATGAAATCATAATTATGTAGAATTAAAATTAACAGTTTGCAGAAATTTTCGTATTAAGCGCACCGCCCGCTCGGGTGCGTGCCCGTACCAAATAGACGGCGCGGGTGTGCAAGGGATTTTGACCCTAAAGCGACAGAGTCCGCGGTAGTACATTAGATAGACCGTCACCCACACTAAAGTAAATTAATTCCCGAACGCCAGTCACGTGCAAACGCCAGCACTTCACCGTCAACCTACCACAAAATTTCAAAGGACAATGCCCACGGCCCTTAAATTTGAAAACCTGACAACGAGCTAGTTTGTATAAAATGATATTGGAAGCAAAATGTAATCTATTACATTACAGTTTATTGGTCTAAATTCAGATTTTTTATAAAAAGCCAGAGTTATGTGAGAGAAAGTTTAAAAATAACAATTTTAAGTTTGTGGTTGGACCTTGGTTGGACATTGTTTTTTTGAAGTTTTTCGGCAACATACAATTATTATGGCTAAACATGTTTTATACCATTTTTGTTTTAATTAATCATCCACAACACATATTTATTATTAAAGAAGCTAATAATCAAGACAATACATGAGTTTCATTAAACTAAAAATAATGAATCGTACCACCTCAGACAACGGTGACAGAAAGAGCTGACAACTAACAAGTCAGAAATACGTTTCGTTTTACCCTTAAGTATGACCGTTCAATCAATTCAAATGATGAATTATTGTGTTAATAATTATTAATGAAACGTTAAGCGTATTTAATTCCATGATAAAAATTCTCAAAAAGGAGAAATAGAATATAGTTTTAAAAACATCAAATTAATTAACATATTTAACGTTAACAGTTGAGAGGCGGAACGAAACGTTTTGAGTGGCAGAGTGCGTTCAAAAATCTAGAATTAGTTACTAACATAGCAAAATTAAACTTAGTATTGTATTTTTTCCTGACTTTGAAGGGAAACTATGATAGCATGAAATGTTTACAAGAAAAAAAAACAACCAGTCCCTGGAAAGCTCTGGAAATCCCGTTCGAGCTTTCCAGAGACTGGTTGTTTTTTTTTCTAGTAAACATTTTATCTTTTATATCTCTAAAGCATTGTAAATGCAAAATTTCAAAAATAAAGATATAATAGCATGGTTAGGTTTAGTGAATTGAGCTATTTTTGCCCGTACGATTTATATTTATACATTCTCAAAACAAAACAAGTCCAAAATGGGCATTGTCCTTTCTTGAATGCATTTTGAAGTTTTGTACTAGTAAATAATATCGAATGGAGAAATTTGACAGTTTTGGATAGGTTGATCTGTAGGCTGTAGATAGGGTTGCTTCCCGTACCCTAAAATAGAGTATTGTCCTCTTTTTCATGTAGGAGTACTTCATAATCCACGACACCAATAAAGTACGCTAAAATACTCTATTTACGTTGTTGGCAGGGACGCAGTGACGGCAAAGTAAAACTTCGTAGTTGTAAAAAAAGGCGGCAACCCTAGCCGTGTAGGCGTGTGTACCTGTGAAAGAAAGAAACAGTACGGAACCTCTTTTTAAATGCGCGAGTCCAATTCGCACCTGGCGTTGGCGGCTTGTTTTTTTTCTATTCAAACGAAGGCTGCTTTTTAGACCATTCATTTATTTACAGTAATTGATTACGCGTTTAACCTTGAACTCGCTCACCTCAATTTTTTAGGCACATTTTTTATTTGCCCGTAGGTAATATTATGAAAAATAATTACCTTTGTCAGTCGGTGACTGAGGAGAAATGGGCAATGGGGAGAAGTGAAAAGAGGGGGTGGCATAGTTAGGTCACGATTGTCAATGTTGAGCAATCACAGCAAAGTCTTGTTGCCGGACTGGTGGAAACAAAATGTTAGAATGTAAATTGAACGACATTCATTCTTAAAGGAATAGAGTGATTTGCTTACATGGTATTTTAGACAACTGAAAGTTTTCTCAAGTTTTTTTTTATTTTATTTTTTACAACGGGTAAGCGCTTGGCCTTCATCTCACCGGATGTTAAGTGACGATAAGGCCGTAGGTGGAAGCTTCACCCGGAATCCTCAACCACTGAGGAACTGGCCATCTTATCTCTAAACTATCGAAACACATAAATGCTATAAACATCGTTGTTACGGCGACAGACATAAATAAGACGGTGGTAGCTATCCAGGCGGACTTAACAGCTCTTCCACCAACCAAACCAAGTACCCCGGATGGGAATCGAGCCCGGGACCTCTGGGTTCCTCTCACTGTAAAATTGCTGAATTAGGTTGTTATTAAGTAAATAATGATTATTATTATTATAGAAGTAGCTAAATGACTCAGAGGTTTTCGTGGTGCAATCTTGTAAGTTAAGCAATTATCGCAATGGCCAGATCAAGGAGTGATCAAAGTGGCAACTCGTTATTAAAAGCAACCCATCGTTCCCTTGTGTGTAGTAAAAGGCGACTAACGGACTAAAGTCTGCACATCCGTCTAACAGCATAGGAGCGGCGATGTGCTCACCACCTATCACACTGAGCACATGCGCAGTTGTTATTTAGTGAAACGTTGACTATTTTGCGGTCCTCATTGCGTAGTCTCTGTACTAGTCGTGATTAAGTATGTATGTTTGCTAACTTCTCATAAAATTTTACATACTTTATATAAGGTGACTGCTGGAAACCACAAGAAACTTCAAGGGCTGCTCAGGTCAAGTGTTTTAAACATGACAAAAATGGTCTCATTGCAGACTAACGTAGGTACTTATCGCCCAGCTGACGCGAGCGGGTCAACAGACGGTCGGCCGCTCGGCCGTTGACCGCGCGTTGTAAATAATCGTTATTTTTAATTGTTTTTCATTGATTTTTTCTTATGTTATTGCTTTAAAATAAATTAGATACTCAAAGACTATCCAATAAAAATTCACAAAAAAAATATTTTAATTAAAAATGAAAAAAACACGAAATCTCTTTTTTGTAATTTTTGTCATGTTTAAAACACTTGACCTGACCAGCCCTTGAAGTTTCTTGCGGTTTCTAGCAGTCTAATATAAGCTACAACAAAGAACAGTTTGTCTCTTCTAACGAGCTTCCCTTATCTCTCTTTTTTAATCTCAGCTATCGTATTTCTCAGTTGTTGGTTAATTTAATGGACTTTACAAACTGCGGTTAATGGAATTAGTGCCTAGTTTTAATCTTATGACTCCTAACTTTGCATTTAATTTTTAATCTAGGGATCAGGGTAAAGGTTAAAATTTATTAGTTAGCAGTTACCTAAGTATACAGGGTGTAAAAAAAAACCGTGGTTGGAATGGCTAATTTTACTGAGGAAACATTTCTTAGTAACACTTAAAACTATGTTAGTAATTAATTATGCTATTGTTAGTTAAGCTATGTTAGTATTCAGCACATCTTAGGCGAGTTACAAGTGAAACTGACTTTTTACGCATTATTGCATAAAAGTCATCTACCCCTGCATGCCTGACGCACTAAAATCTAGGCAATCTTAACAATATCCTTAAAGCGTTATTATACTGTATCCTAAGAGCATTGTAGGCCCTCTGCGAATAATTGGTCCAGAGAGAGCAGCAAAAATGTTGACAGAAGGCTCTAAAGAAAGTAACTCAACAGTGCACCCAGCAAATCTATGGGCCAATATTAGCACGCACCGATTTATGATATTGATGTTGATGTTTATTTCTTTCAGGGTGGAAACTACAAGAAAGCCAACCTCAAAGCTGACCACCAGGAAAAGAAACATGGAGACGTCGGCCACTTCCACAAAGGCGGTCACGCACAAGGCAACAAGGTAAAATCAACTTTGACACCAATCGTTAATACTCGTATTCTCCCAAATGGAAATTGGCTAATGCAACCCTTCTACATCAAGCCTCTCGGTGCCTGCTTCAAGCAAAGCCTATGAAATTGTTCGGCTTCGATTCTGCTACATTAAAACCGTCTACAATTGTGCCTCAGTGGCTGATTTAGACATTTAGACTATGAAATGAACTTTAAAATCAGGCCACTAAGACATGTAGATTGCTTGAAAATCTCCATTCTGTACTTATTTGAAAATAAGACTACCGACCGCTAAAGTACAAAAAGGTAAGGAATAAAGAAATCATTATGATTTGATTATGATGATTTGTCTACTTGTATTGTTTTTGTTTTTGTACATGTCGTTAGTTACTTCTGTATAAAATCGTGCAGTTTGTTGTGGGCGCAATAAACTCTTCTTCTCTCTTCTTGAAAATAGGCTGAGCAAAATGACGTCCTGAATGGGTGGTAGGTTAAAAAAATATGTCTTGGACGATTCAAAGTGCTATTATTTAATAACTTTTTTTTTACATAGCCTGTAGTGTCTCACACTGCTAGGAAAAGGTCTCCCCCATTTCCTTCTAGTTCTCTCTTCCCATAGCCAGCTCTAAATTTCCGTCGAAGGCAATGAAGTAGTCGCGCCACCGCTTCTAAAGACGGCCTCGATGCCGACATCGGTCGTTTATACTTTTATTGAATAAAAAGATCTTGACTTTTCACATACGCTGTGCAAACCCACAGGGCCACCGTTCCTCGGGCGGCCACGACGAGCACGGTAAACAACGTCTCGCAAAGTTCCAGAAGGAAGGCAAGGAGTCAGGCAAGAAGTGGATCTACCACCACGGCTACCCCGCGAAGACCGCTAATCTGGTCGTGATCGACCGCAGAGCCGACCAGATGTACCATGGCCCGCAGTATTATGGATAAGACAGTTGGAAGTCGGTTGTTGTCTATACCAGAGCCAAATATGATGAAGAACGTTTATTACCAATTTTTTCACTATTCTTTGTGCTGATATCCAGCGTTACTCGGTTTTTTACTGTTTCTTGAGAGAAAAACACTATTGTTATTAGTTTTTTCCAAGAAAAAGACCGTGTCGCGTCGCGGTGAAAGAATACTCCCACCCCCTCTCTTCCCTTGGGTGTCCTAAAAGGCGACTAACAGACTGAAGACTGCACATACATCCAACAGCATAGAGCGGCGATTTGCTCACCACCTGCCAAGCTGAGCATATGTGCAGTCGCTAATTGGTGAAAAGTGGACTATGGCAGAGGACTGCTTTTGCGGTCCCCATTGCCTAGTCTCTGACTAACCCTTCGGGGATAGCCTTGATTATATGTATGTCTGTATTTGTATTTATGTAAGATATAGAAAAAAAAATTAGTGACATTTGTGCACTAAGAATTTTGAGTATTTTGTTTATAAACATATTTCATCGATTTTGGCTCTAGTAAAAGACTTAGGTCTCTTAACTCTTCAGTCCAATAGCCAGGCTTTCTACTAAGATATAAGTCCAGTCTATTTCATAATACACTTTTGTTTTGTATTAAGCAAGAAAAAAAGCAAAGGCTATAAAACTGCTGTAAAGGCTATACGTAGCCAAACCATAAAAGCTACAGCAAAAAATATCTATCAGTCGTATGCTTTTAAATTGGTCGTCTAATTATGGAAGCAGTTTAGTTAGCATATTTGTTTCTTTATATTACTTACAATAATGTAACACTATTATAACAAGCTAATAGCAGATTCATACAGTTAGAGCTAATGTGCTGTTTGCATGAGCGTCGATACGATATTAAAGTGTAACAACCCAATTATGTGATACAAACCTGTGCTTCCTGTGAAAAGTGATACATCTCAAAATTACAACTTTTCAGTGCACCGGTAATTGTGTTTAAAAAAATATAAATAGAGAAAAATCTATATACATACATAAATAATCACGACTATTATCCCCAAAGGGTTAGTCAGAGACTAGGCAATGAGGACTATGGAAGCAGTCTACTACCATAGTCCACAAGTTACAACTGGATGACAGAAAAATCTATTACTGGGCTGAAGAGGTAGCCAAAGTCTCCTCCAATCACCCCATTCGATTTGGTACACGATGCACCAAACACCCTGTATGTTACTAATCTGTTTATTTATTATGTTTTAACCGCCTCTGTAGTTTAACTTAACATTCTCTACCGTCAGCAAAACCAAGTACTCAAAGGTGTACTCCCCGCTGGAAACCGAACCCAGGTCCAACCAGTAGGGGTTAAGCCACCGATCTAAGTCCCAGAGGGTTTTGTTGACAGTAGAGAATGTTAAGTCTGCCTGGCTAGCTACCACCACCTTAACTAAAGTCTGACGCTATAACAGCAATGTTTATAGCATTGTTGTGTTCCGACAGTTAGAGATAAGATAGCCAGTTCCTCAGTGGTTGAGGATTCCGGGTGAAGCGCGCTTCCACCTTCGGCGTTATCGTCACTTACCATTAGGTGAGATGAGATGATGGCCAAGCGCTTAGGTACCCGTTGTGATTAAAAATCATAAATCGACAAGGTTTTGTAGCCATTTTGTGTCTTCATACAACCAGGTATTATTATCCCTATTTTATTATATAGCCCTTTTATTAGGGCTATTAAAGCGCTATTTGAATAGATACCAGTAGGCTCCTAGTTAACTAGATAGGGTGATATCATGATGTTGATTATTACTTTGATGATCATAGTTCGTAGTGTCGGCGGAGAGAAACTCATAAGTTTTATCGATACCAATCAGGTAGGTATATTCTACAGTTTTGGTTACGCATGCAAAACAGTTTGGTACTGAGATTACGGTCAGATAAACGAATAACATTCAGAAAACCAAATTTGCAAAAATATTACATTTGTATATTCGTATTGATGTCATTTTTTTTATTTTTTTATTTAATAATTTAAAAATGTTGTTGGCTTTCGGCTTATCGACCGGCTAGAATATCTTTTGTTTCTTACCCTCTCTTCACTAGCTCGCAGCAATTGAATGTTTCATAATATTTTTAAAGTTATTTAAATTTTATTTCAAAGACTTGCTGTGGTATTAGTTTAAATTAGTACATTTTATTAATAACTTTATAAAAATACAAAAGTGAAACTTTATATTTAAATTCTAATGCTATAAGTGTTATATTTAGTAAGTTTAAAATTCAATTCTGATTTGTTATTTAATATCTTAGTTCGTTTCCAGTTTTACAATTTTTATCTGTAAAATTAATAATTGTTCTTTTGCTACTTTCAATTTTGTGTAGTTTTTGTTAAGTAATTTAAATGAAGTCATTAACATTTCTGTACTTAGGTACGTATTTTTAGATTATTTTATTGTTTTAAAACATTTTTTTTATTTTTCTATTCTACCACTACTTATATATTGTAAATAGGTATGTCATTGTAAATATTAATTATGTATGTTGTAAATATGTTTCGTATTTTTTTATTATTCATTATTATAAAAATGTTACATTACTTTCGAATACATTTTGATGGTATAAAAATAAACAATTGTTTTATTTATTCTATTCGGAAATTTGTGAGTTATTTTTATCTTTTTGTAAAGAAAACCTACGGTTTCTTTTATTAAACAACAGCATGAGCGAGGGTGAATGAGGCAGTTGCAAGTGGATATGACCTCATGAAAGATCAGGTCAAACGTACCCTAAACCGACGAACATGTATGTAGAATTACGTAGGTTCGTACGTGGGTTCGATTCCCCCCTAAGGTAGTAATTTTTTTAACGTTTCAATATCTCAATAGTGTGTTTGAACGTGAATATACACCGAGATTTTTCATTGGTTTTGGAGCCGAAACCCTGTTCATGTTTATCATCAGTAGAAGCTATTTAGCTTGTAAAAACTAAAAATATGATTATAAAAAATCATTAAAAAATGTAAGAACCATTATTACCGGACGATCTTATGAAAGTCAATGACCGAGACGCTTCAAACGCTCCGCCTCCCCCGCCGCGGGTCACGGTATACGAGAACGTTACTACGTGTTTTCGACAAAAAGTCATTTTTACATTTTTTTTCTTTGCTCGTAAAGCAATTATTATTTCTTAAACAGGTACAACACTTTTTTTGTATTATAACGTTTTCGGCTCCATAACCAATGAAAAATCTCGGTGTATAAATAAAAGTATATAAATGAATCAGTAACGTCAAACACAACAGTACATCTAACATTGTATCTATCATCAATTGTTAAATCATTATGGAAATAAAGTAGGTATTAAGTATTATTTAGGTCTTTGATCAACAATTTAGGTAGATTAAAACAAGCCTTGCCATCATCCATGAGCTAACATGTATACCTTCACTGAGAATCGAACTCAGACTACTGGAGCTTAGATAGGTGGGTTAGATACATCCTTCCTACTAATATTATAAACGCGAAAGTTTGTAAGTATGGATGGATATTTGTTACTCTTTCGCGTAAAAGCTACTGAATGGATTTGAATGAAATTCGGCATACAGATAGTTTTTAACCTGGATTAACACAAAGAATACGTTTAATCCCGATATTTCCACGGGAACGGGAACCACGCGGGTAAAACCACGAGCGGCCGCTAGTATTCCATATAATTACGACTATTATATGGACAGCAAAAGCAGTCCTCCACACACCTCACCAAATTGCAACTGCACATGTGCTCAGCGTGATAGGAGGTAAGCCCATCGCCGCTCTATGCTGTTGGATATATGTGCAGTTTTTAGTCCGTTAGTAGTATAAGAGACAAAGATAATATAATTATCTACGATAAAGGAATAATAAGCCAACACTACATTAACTACTAAAATATCTTTATTTAAAATATTCAATAGTTATTGATAACAGTTTTATGTAAATATCCCACTAAACAGATTCCATTGTGTAAATAAATTAATTATTAAAACGTCGTAGATATAGCACACATAGGTAAATGCAATAGCAGTAATCCAACTGGCGCGACGAGTGAGTTTATGTTTTAATAATCTAAGCATTGTGTTTGCAACAACAAATCTTTTGGATTTTATATAGGTACATAAACTAGCACATCTTAGTTCTTAATCTAATACGACCGCTTTGATTGATTGTTTACTTATTATTATTATTACTTCTTATTATGTTTTTTTGTGATGCTCTAAGCATCCGTACAAATCGACAAACGATTTTGTGATGCTCATCAAACAAACATTGTAATTGAGGAGCGTCTGTTCAAAAGGAGATAATTCCACGGGTTGTTGTACATTCGCGACAAAGTTGATTTGCCACGTTTTTGTAACTCCATACATTGAAAGTTAATTCGCCACAGGTAGGTAATCGTTATTGTACATTCGCCACAAGTCTTCCTAGTACATCATTTTTGCATAAAGTACCAGTAGCAAGGAAAGTTCGTTTTGAGCACTCGAAATGAAAGGCAGTTATTTTATTCTAAAATTATTGATGTAATCAATCAATTAATCAATCAAAATATCTTTATTCAGTAAGCCTAAAATAACCATTTTGAATCGTCAAATTTTTTTTTTTTATGGATGGATAGGCGCAGGAAGTATATAGATAACCTTCGAAAAATAATTAGAACTAAGTAACCATAAACTAACAGAAAATATCAATAACGAATAACGTACATTTATTTTTAGAGTAGGTATATAAATAAACTCTTTTCATTTGGTAAAGTTCCCTGGTACTTTTAGCACAGAATAAGTAATAGTACTACCGTACTTTTAGTTCAAAGTAACAGTCATGATTCAATTTACTATTGACATAGTAAGTTGCAGCACCTAGTCCTACTCGTTTATTTCTTTTTTCCTGATAGTTAAAGGTAAGTAAGATCGCTAAGGCGCCTATCTACCTCTTTTCATTTATGTCTCCCTGGTACTTTAAGATCAGCATGACTGTCATGATTCAATCTATTATTGACGTAGTAAGTTGCATAAGCACCTAGTCCTAGTTTCTATCGACATCAATATTACGAATCTTTTAAGGTCCTCTCTATTTTTTATGGTAGGTGCGCGTCGAGGAATAAAAATATAATGTTTTAATTACCTATTCTGAAGCGCAGCCAACGGGTGCGCTTCGAGGAATACCCCAAGCTCTGGCGAGCATGGTGTAAGTATTTTTTATAATGGTTTATTTTGTTATCTAACTATCTAAAAAATAATAAATAACGTTTTTACTTCACTTATTGTTTGATTTTTCTGCTGTCTGTGTCGAAAATAAAAGTGTGGCAAATCAACTTTACAGAAAAAATAGAACTGTGGCGAATGTACACATACTTTTTTCTGTGGCAAATCAACTTTGTGGCGAATGTACAACAACCCAATTCCACCTTAAAGGAATTTTCAGAAAACACAAAAACTGATATCATGCTGAGTTTAACTTGTAGGTTTTTCTTTTTAAAAGTGATAGGTAGGTATTACCACCATAGTTCAGAAGTAAGTCAAAAAATTTTTTTTCAGATTATAACGACTATTATCCCCGAAGGGTTATTCAGAGACTACGCAATGAGGACAGCAAAAGCAGTCCTCTGCCATAGTCCACTTTTTACCAAATAGCGACTGCTCATTTGCTCAGCGTGACAGGAGGTGAGCCCTTCGCCGCTCTATGCTGTTGGATGCAATGATGTTACAATAAAAAGAGGTAAGATGCGTTACATGTGCCAAAAAATGGCAACAGAAAACTATACTTATTGGCTTACCTTAGCGTAGTCTCAGGAAAGCGTTGACAGCGGTCTTTGGTTGACAGTGTCAGTTTGCGTATATTCGTTTCCGTAAATTAGTTTAAAATTGCCGTCCTGTGTAATACGACACTGTAGAAACAACACAATTAAGCCTAATAAAATTCATGGGATGTTAATATCGTAACGCTTATTATTGACATCACATTAGTACTGACTTATCCTATCTACCTCTTTTTATTCTAATATCATTGGTTGGATGTATTTGCAGTCTTTAATCCGTGAGTCGCCTTTTACGACACCCAAGGGAAAAGAGGGATGTTGAGGAGCAATGAGAAGTGAGGATGAAAAATACCTTTTGATAGGATAGAAATATAATTTAAAACGAAAATAATTCGGACACAGAGAAAATCAATCAAAACACACGTTTATTACAAAGACAAGTTATTATAACAGTGTCAATATGAAAAATTACATTCTGAAAAGAAAGAGTTTGCAACATCCTCCACCCCGTGCAGGCATGCTGCACCAGCCGAAAGTTATCTATAAGTCATCATCATCATCATCAGCCTATTAACGTCCCACTGCTGGGCACAGGCCTCCCACGTGGACGTGGTAGCACGTGGGGATATTGGGCCATAACCCACCACGCTGGCCTAATGCGGGTTGGTGGGTTTTAACGACTGCCATCTTACGACAACAACCGGTACCAACGGCTTAACGTGCCTTCCGAAGCTCGGAGGAGCTCAAGATGTTTTTAAATATGGTCACCCATTCAGCGACCCGGCATTGCCAATAGGTTTTTAGCGAGCAAGATCGAAAGCCGAACGCGCTAGCCGTGCGCCATCGAGCTCCTCTATCTATCTCTATCTAAGCTCTATCTATCAGTACAATTTCTAAAAACTGGCCGGCGCAACGTGAAGGTAGTAGTACTTAGTATCTATTCTTTCACCGCTACGCCACAAGGTTAGATGTTATGTAAAGTTAGAAATTGCGTAAGAAACAAGATTTCAATGATAGGAGGCCTTTGCCTAGCAGTGGGACAACATATAGGCTGTTACTTTAATTTGCTTTACATGATACTTATTTACTGAACAAGACCACACCCTGTGTGTGTGTTTGTATATATTCATAATCAAATTAGGAAAATATCCCTTCCTGGGAATCGAACCCGAAACCGCTGGGTGTCAACCAGTTCGTGTATTAACCACTAGCCCACAGGCTGTGAGGCTCGCCTGAAATTAGAGTATTTGTACGAAGTTGTATTACTGCATATATTTATACTGCATCATAGTTATGTGTTTATACAGCTGTTGTCAAAATTTTTTCGCTACATCGCCTATGTACCTACCACAATAGGATAATAACATTCGCCACAATAACATCTGCCAAAATAGTATGTTAAAGTATTGTATTACTAGTTGAATCCTAAACAGTTTACAAGCGGTGAGTTATTTTATTATTTAAAAAAAACATACAAGATAACACTGAGCACATGTGCAGTTCCTATTTGGTGAAAAGTGGACTATGGCAGGGGACTGCTTTAGCGGTCCTCATTGCCTAGTCTCTGACTAACCCTTCGGGGATAATAGTCGTGATTATATGTAGGTATGTATGTGTGTGGTGGCGGCTCATTATCAAAAGAAGGCTTGTGTTTAAACGCCTACCAAAAGTGTATCAATTTAACTACCAATAAAATTCGAAACGCTTGCCAAAACGGTCAAATGCTCACCAAAATGCCTCGAGTTTCACTTTGGTAATTTTTGCAGGTAATGCGCTTCGCGATTGTCTTAAAATTGTAACCTATCACGTGACCTACGGAAGTAGGGCAGCTAGTATTTCTGTTGTCTAATAAAAAAAATAACCTCGAAATTCAAGACGATCGCGAAGCGCAGCGTAGCGATTGTCTGAAATTTCTAACCTATCACGTGACCTACAGGGACAGATAAGGCAGCCAGTATTTCTGTTGTCCAATAAAAAAATAACCTTGATTATGCTTTATAAAACTATGACTCAATTGAATTATGCGTTTTAAATTGTTTAATGAGCATTTATTCATTTTGGAAGTCATTTAATTTATTTGGTAGGTCTAAAAAATATTTCTGGTGAGCGTTTAAATAGTACCCTTAAAAGAATACTTACTACCAACCCATCTCTCTCCTTGGGTGTCGTAAAAGGCGACTAACGGGCTGGACTAAAGACTTTGCACATACATCCAACATAATTTATTATATGGATTCATATACCTATTACGCTGAGCTCTTGATAATATTATTATTTGTTGAAGTAGTCATGAATGTATGTACACACGGCGTCAGATCAACCTACCCAAAACTGTCAAATTTCTACAATCAATTTTGAACTTTACTGTCTAGTTTTAAGGATCAATATTCATCGGAGAAATTTGACAGTTTAGGGTAGGTTTTTTTTATACTAAGCCCGGCAAATGACCCCACTCCACCTGATGTTAAGTGGAAATGAAGTCCAGGCGCGAGGACAACTGGTGCAGCGTAAGAGACGTAGCATCAGTCACCCTCACTGCCGGCCCACAAAGTGCCTCTTCACGCCTCGTTTGAAGTACCCTATGTCATAGGTAGGAGGGAATACGTGTGCTGGTAGACTATTCCATCTTTTGGAAGTGCGGCAAAGAAACGAGTTACCAAATTTCTTCAGGTTGATCTGACGCCGTGTGTACCTATGTATTTCGGTTGGTACTTGCAATTATTTGTCAGTTACTAGTTACTAACCAGCAATATCTTTTCAATAGATAAGTGTACACGTTTCAGCCACTTTATTTATAGTTTCAACGCACATGTATAGCTTTGTGAACGCAATAAATCAATTTTAAAGTAACCGCACCCACCAAAGAAGATATTAAATGTTATCATTATCACACGTGATAATTTATATGGTTCCATAAAATACGATGTTGATCGTAAATGACTGCATGCCCGCCAATATATAGTTAGATTAGGCTGCAATAGAATATATTTTTATTGGTATCTGAAGAGCGGACTCATAGTGCAAATTTACAAACATCCTACTAATATTATAAACGCGAAAGTTTGTAAGTATGGATGGATATTTGTTACTCTTTCACGTAAAAACGACTTAATGGATTTGAGTGAAATTCGGCATACAGATAGTTTATGGCCTGGATTAACACATAGGATACTTTTTATCCAGATATTCCCACGGGAACGGGAACCACGCGGGTAAAACCGCGAGCGGCCGCTAGTATTAAATACGAACATCGCTTCACGACTATCATCCCCGAAGGGTTAGTCAGAGACTATAGGCAATGGGACCGCAGACGCAGTCCTCTGCTATTTGTCTACGTTTCACCAAACTACAACTGTACATGTGCTCAGCGTGACAGGGTTTGATTCACCGCGGGGTACATCTTTGTGTACTCGGTTTGGTTGGTGATAGGGCTGTTAAGTCCGCCTGGCTAGCTACCACCATCTTTCGCCATAACAATGATGTAGATAGCCACACTACATCATTGTAATGCCTATAATTATGTGAAATTGATATTTTTTGATTGTGAGACTTGTAAACTGTCTTTAAATAAATAAATAAATAGTATTGTTGTGTTCTGACAGTTTAGAGATAAGATAGCCAGCGGCTCAGTGGTTGAGGATTTCATTCCGGGTGAAGCGCGCTTCCACCGGCTTTATCGTCACTTACCAACAGGTGAGATGAAGGCCAGGCGCTTACCCATTGAAAGTGCTATTTTCCTTTTCAATATAAATCCGGACAAATTCCATAAAGAATGTTTTGTAAACCAATTACTTATTAATATTTCTTTGTGTAAATATTTAGTATTTATGTACAAGCATTTTTACTTTTTTTTAGAGAGCTTATTTTTTTTTAAATGAAACTGCTTGCTTGGTGAGCAGGATGTAGTCTACGGTGTTGCATGCTTACCCAGGAGATGCCTATTCACTCTTGCCTTGAAAAGACCAAGGTTGTACCTAGTGATCGGGAAACAACAAACGGAATTCACGAGAAAACAGCTAACAAAGGTGTCTCTCTTTCAAAAAGCAGTAAAAATCCGAGTGACACTAGATATTTGTACAAACAAATGACAGTAACTTGTTTACAAACATTCATCATCGGATTATTTTTCTTTATTATCATACCGTATCGCGTAGCGGTGAAAGAATACTACCACCAACTCTCTTCCCTTGGGCTTCGTAAAAGGCGACTAATGGACTAAAGACTGCACACACATCCAACCGCATAGAGCAGCGTAGGCTCATCACCTGTCACGCTGAGCACATATGCAGTCGCTATTAGGTGAAAAGTGGACACTGGTAGAGCACTGCTTTTGCGGTCCTAATTGCCTAGTCTCTGGCTAACCCTTCGGGGATAATAGTCGTGATTATATGTATGTATGTATATAGGCACGTTAAGCCGTTTGTCCCGGTTGCTGTCGTAAGATGGCAGTCGTTAAAACCCACCAACCCGCATTGGGCCAGCGTGGTGGGTTATGGCCCAATATCCCCACGTGGGAGGCCTGTGCCCAGCAGTGGGACATTTGTAGGCTGATGATGATGATGATGTATTATTCTATTATATTATTATACCGTGCTTCTTGTTGTTCACTATGCCCGGCTCTCGTTATAATTACGATGTTATCAGTAAGTACTTAACATTGTAACTCTTCTTCTAATAAATGCCATTCCAAAGGGTCATAACCATAACTAATATATCGACAATATTTACTGTCGTCGCTACTAGAAATTACTAACTTAACACTACATTTTTAAAATGAATGGAAGAAGGAGGTTGTAATAACTTGAATGGGATTTTATAAAAGGTGTTTTTAGAGGTATTCAAAAAATTAAAGAAAATACATAAAAATAATGATATATTAAAAAAAATTAACAGGTATGCACCTTGACGACAAAATTTGAAATACTTTCGTGAAATATGTCGAAGTGGTTGAAGGAACTATACATTTACGACTCTTATAATATTATGCTTTTAGGTACGTCACAACATGACTGGCAAAATGGCGCAAAAAAATATAGTTCTAAATTATTTTACATGGGTATGTCATAGAATGCCTGATCCTCAGACCCCGGCCATAACGTTGATTTTTAAGATGCATCCCACCCCGCTCATCATTCCCGCTGATCTCTGACGCATCATAGCAGAGCGAAACATGTGAAACATCTGACATCCAAACAAATAAAACCTTTATCACTTAGAACGCGACGCACGCCACTAGGTCCAATAGAAATTCTATTCACTGAGCACTAATCAGTGCGAGCTGCATTTGAAAGGTTAACGTTCTACATACTCTTTTCTCTCAAGATGGTGAGCCTCGGGAATGTCATGCAGATGCTCTTCGATGAGGAATCGCTCGATGGAGTGAGCTCAAGGCAATCAGTGTAGTCGAACATGCGGAAATTGAAGAACCCCCTAATTTTTGAAGTTGATTAAAAACAAAGTACAACTCTTTTGACTTAAGCCAAAGACCGATTATCAATTATAATAACCGATACGTGAATCTCGGATGACTGTCAAAACTCAATCAAAGGTTAGATATGATCGATATAATCGTAAGATTCCTTTTATTTTACCAAAACGTACTTTAGAAAGCGAAACTTTTAAAAAGCTTATGATACGTAGTTTTTTAGTAATTAACACGCCGGCTGACAAAACATTTCTTTCAAGAATTCGTTTTCCAGTAAAAAAAATTGAAAAATCCGGTGTTTTGTTGTGTAAGAATGTTTATTTCTAAAACTATGAGGATTTTAAATATTTTTATAAACAATTGATAGTATCTAATATCTTTTACGTATCAATTCAGAATCCAAAATTAAATAGTTTCCTTTGGCACAAACTTCTTTTAGTGACATGCCAGAGAATTGAATGTACGGTTGTATGAAATAATAACTGATAATCAAAATTAATAGAAAACATTTGTAAAGAGAAGGATTTGCCAAATGCATGTTTTACAAGTGACGGTTTGTAAAATTTTACATTTACGATGAAAAAATTAAACGGAGCTCATTAAAAAAAAATCGCAGTGATTTGTGATACATTATCAAATAATAATCAAGACTATAGCTGGTTGTTGCGGAGTCGGTGATCACGATGATGAAGGTCACAGCTCTCTTGGCGTTGGTGGTGGTGGTGGGGGCGACCCCGCAGGACCCCCTACTGGATGGCACAAAACTTGTGTTCACTTTTCTGGTAAGGTAAGTGGCAACGTCTGGTGGCGAGGACGTGTAAACAACGTCACCATTCCAAATAGTTATTCAAATGAAACGCTGTAGGTACTCGCTATAATTTTACAAATTATTTATTTGAATAATGCATGGTGGTAGAGAGATTCTGCCTAGAATCTGACTGGATGGCGACCACTCCAATACCTATTTCTGAGTTGATTTAGGTTTTAAGGGGGGTCCATATTGGGTTGCATAAATTAAAGAGGCATATTTTAAGGTTGCATAACGTTTCTGGCATTCTCTTCGTTTCGCATAACGTTCATTCAGAATAAATCATTAGGCATACTTTCTTTCCCCCATAACTTTTTTTATAATAATGATATATCAGCATCAAATGTTTATGCTTAAATGTTTTTACAATAACGATTACTAATAATAACATTTATTGGCAGATTTACATAGAATACCATAATGTTAACATTTAGGGTTACCTATCTTAAATTCGAAATTTTCCTGTACGAATTTTATTTGGCCGAAAACGTTTTGTATTTTTTTGTTTTCTATATCTAATTTTCTTTTTTCTTAAAACACAATTGACAAAGGTTTGAAATGCCGATTATCAATGGTTATTTTTTTAAAAATCTTTATGTTTTGTAATCCCACTCAACGTTTGGCCGAAGCTATTAATGCTAGATGATAAATTTTCCAGAAACACGTTTCCAATATTATAAAAATACAACATTTAAAATAATTGAAATCCATAACATCATCGAACAACTTGTAATAGTAGTAACGTTTAAGCATGCAAGCAAGCAGGCAGCATGCAAGCAAGCACGCATCATGCAAGCAAGCATGCAGCATGCAAGCAAGCATGCAGAAACCATCAAGCATGCAGCAAGCGTGCAGCAAGCATGCAGCATAAATGGTTTTGTCACGGCTCCGGCTCTGCGAGGCTCCGGCGGTCCCACGCGAGCTTATCGTCGCAGATGGGTTTCGCTCACCACCGCAGCTTCGGCTTGCTGGCCAGCTTCGCCAGCCAGCCTCAGCTACGGCGGCGAGCGTTAAACCCACCTGCTTCTCAGCTCGCGGGCCGCCTCGCCCCTCCGCGCCTACGCGGGCTTAAATTACACTCTAGCGTCGGGCGGGCATACAAGACTAGTTACGTGGAGTCGGTTTTGCCGCGATTCGTTTCTGTTACTGAATTTTGTAGCACAACCTTACCGAAAACACAAAGAAAGTAAGTAATAAGTAAGTTTTTAAGACATTTTACTTTATTTACTTAATAATATGAATATACCTATGAAAAACAAAATAAAACGAAAATCTGGGTATGATATTTTAGAGAAAAAGTTAAATACTTCGAATTTAAATACTTCCAAAAGAAAAAGAGTAGTTTTGATAATCGGCTGATGGGTGGTTCTTGGGAGAGCAATTTTTGAGCGTAACACACTCATATAGCTCATATCAACAAAAAAATTATGAATAAATCTACTATTACATTGTTTATACATTCCATATGCATCGTGTCACATAGATTTCATTATGTAAAAACCACGCACATCGATGTAACTTACCCTAAGAACCTTAAAACCGGTAATTTTGCACGTTTTTCATGCGTAACTTGTTCGCCGTCTTTTGTGCAATCGAGGATATTTTTTAAACCCCTCACCTGATGATCTCCTCGACGTGCCTACCAAATGTCATCCCTCCTTTGATGATAGGCACGAAATGCCTCCGTATTTCAAGTCTGTTTTATACTTCGGTTTGAGTTTTTAGAGTCTGCGGCTTGTATCGGTTGGCAGCACTAGCTGTCTAGTGTGAATAAACGTCAATAAAAACAGACTTACTTCGAAAAGATCTATTTTAAAAAAATAAAATAAAAAACAAAAATAACTTGATGCGGAAATTGTTGTTTTCCTTTACATTTTTCTATGAAAAGTTGTAAACATTTTTATATATTATTATTACTATGTAGTAAGAGGTTACATATAAAGAAGAAAAAGATACCCTTATCGCGTTTAATTTTTCAATATAACAAAAATAAATAAAATATAAAAAAAAAATATATAATTAAATATTTGTTTAATATTTTTTAATCAAACCGCCATAATATTGAAGATAATTTATCTAGGAATCCAACGATATACAATATGTGTGGTGTAGGAAGGCTACAAAAACCACTTAACACTACTCAAGTACCTGTATCAAATTACGCCGCGTCATCAGGTGAGGGGAATCACCCACGCATTTAAATAGATTCGTACACAAATTTAAAATAGACAAATCATTTTATAATAATGACACAATTTTGAATCCCATCGGACGGAAACTTTTGATTTTAAGGACATAAGTAGGTAAGTACGTAACACGCCTAATAACATTTTCGCTGCGCACCTTGCAAGGGACACTGCACTGGGCTGGTTAGGCTCGTACTTCATGCATCCGGAATCAGTCCGGCCCGGGAAAAACCAAATTCGGCAAGTAATCGACTACACGCGCTCCGTTTTGAATCCGGGGAGAAATTCACTCAGCCGGTCTCTAGCACTTGCGCTGAATAGTCGTCCAGCCGACAATGGAAAGTTTAACTTTAGTTGAAATTATATGCTTAGCTGTGGCCGTTAAGAGGCCATCTCGACTGTGATTTTTGCGTAAAATGCCCATTTTCGCATTTTGTTGTAATTTTGCAGTTGTATTTATCGTTTTTATCGAAATAGGATAATAAATTCATGCTTAATATTACAAATATCCACTCTGCGAGGATAAGCTGAGTTCGGATCGCATTTTGAAGTAATTTTGCAGGTGTATTTATCGTTTTTTTCGAAATAGGATAATTAATTCATTATAAAATCTCTATTTTTTATGAAGTAACGATTATTCAGTTATAAATTTTATTCTATAATATTATATCGTAGATAGGAGAAATTCACGGTTAACTTAAAGCAATTTTCGAAGTTTTTTGGTTTAGAATAAGATTTTTTTTCTATATAAAATCAATGATATCTAAAAATTCCGAGGTCGCTACGCACAATTATTATTATAAGTGATAACATTATATTTTTTATATTTCATTTGTTTAGAACAGTAGTTCAATCTAGGAGCTCAAAAAAGTGCCTTCGCGCATTTTATGAAAATCTTTCTGATTTCCCATTCACTTAGTCTGCTTTCATAAAAGCAGACTAAGTGAATGGGACAGTTAGAAGGGGAATACCTCGGTAACGTAGGTGCTTCCACCAAATCCGAGATGTTTTCATGAAAAGCTGGTCAAGGGTACCCACCCTATTCCGAAGATCAAGAACTTAATGAGAGCGAGCTATTTATGAGAGAAATGAGACAATAATAGCATATCAGGATCGTAGTGAATGGTGTGTGGTCTTTGCCTACCTCTCCAGAAAACAGACATGATGTATATAAAATGTATCTTGCTTCCAGAATCTTGCTCTTCTGAACTGCCCTACTCTCATAACCGGATACGACGAGCTGTCTAAATCAAAGCCTGCCTCCCTGGACCAATATCACGATGTCATTACTCTGCTGTCCAAAAAATTAGGCAGTAACTTTACCCAGTCCCCAACTATTGTTTACGATATCTACGATCTTTACACCAGTCGGGTATGCTCAACTTCTTAGACTTTAGCATTTTTATGCCAGATAATAATAGCTTAGGATTACCTCTTGATCCAGAAATACAAAAAGCCTTCCCTGAAATCGAAAAAGATGCAGGAGTAGCTATAGACGTTATTCACGGAAACAAATCTTACATTGATTTACAAGCTGGTATGTTTTAGTTTTATGAGTTTCTTATCTTTCCTTAATGGGGCCTGCCGATTCCCTTCTTTTGCAGCAGCACGTCGACCCATTGGGCATCTTTTGTGCAACATTACACTTTACAACATTACACATCTTTTGTGCAACTTACTAGAGACACGACCCATACTCTGAAAATTAAAACTTTTGAATTAAACCAGATTATGATAAAGGCCGATGGGCAAAAAAGCATGAAACTTGGTAGGTACCTTGTTTTCAGGGTTTCGTCATCTGATGATGGAACTACGCCTTTCCAGTCCCACTCTAACTAGTAACATCGCTAGTTTATCTGTCAATAAATGATTTGATTTCTTTCAGGTGTCCTCCTTAACCAGTTCTTCGATAAGGCTGATGCGGTCATCTCCAGTGAAGACACCCAAAAGCTCTGGATCTACTCCGCCCATGACTACACCGTGTACTTCTTCGAGACTATCACTAGGATAATTAATAGGCAAGGGGTGCCTAAGTACGCCTCAGCATATGCCTTGGATGTTAGGAAGATTGTTAAAACTGGCAAATATGTCGTTCTTGTGAGTACTACAGCGTATTCTGAAGTTGTACCTATATTCAATAAGAGGGATTGGGCCAAGTGACGGTACATTCATATCGAAAAGTCCGGTTTGCCCTAAGATGAACTTAATACTTATAAAGGGTCTTTCAAATAGAGCGGGTCGATGTTAATAATCTGTGGCGGCCATTTTGTTTTGGTGGCATCTATCAAATCCGTTGTTTCTTATTCAGTCACTGATGCCAAATCACCATGGCAAGTTACACGGTTCAGCAGCATGTGCAAATGATAAAACTTTATTATCAAAATGAGTGTTCGTTAATGCAAACGTTGCGCGCATTGCGCCCATTTTACGGCAGACGCGGTGGGCCTTCAAAGTCTACTCTCCAACGATTGGTGACGAAATTTGAGATGACCGGTTCGGTAAACAACCAACCAAAACCTTTACGTCAAAGGAACGCCAGATCGGCCGAGAACATCGCCGCTGTACATGAGAGTGTTCAGGAGACTCCGAGGCTCAACTTCAACTTGGAGAATTTTGCGTCGGGATTTGGGCCTGCATCGGTACAAGATCCAACTGACCCAAGAGCTTAAAGTTACCATAGACAACGCCGTATGTTCGCTGAATGGGCTTCGGAACGCTTGGAAGAGGACCCCGATTTTGGCCGAAAAATAATCTTCAGCGACGAGGCACATTTTTGGATGAATGGTTTTGTTAATAAGCAAAATTGCCGTATATGGGATGACCACAACCCACATGAGGTTCACCAGGTGGAAATGCATCCACAAAAAGTTACTGTTTGGTGCGGATTTCGGTCTGGCGGCGTCATTGGTCCGTACTTCTTCGAAAACGACGTTGGCGAGGCCATCACCGTCAACGGCGAGCGTTACAGATCAATGATTAACAATTTATTTTGGCTTGAATTTAACAATATGAACGTGGACGACATGTGGTTCCAGCAAGACGGCGCTACGTGCCACACAGCGAACGACACAATGGGCATTCTGCGTGAACGGTTTGAGGGTAGGGTTATCTCTCGCAGAGGTGACGTGAATTGGCCACCAAGATCGTGTGATTTGACCCCGCTAGACTTTTCTTGTGGGGTTTTCTGAAGTCACAGGTCTATGCCAATAACCCACAATCGACCGTTGCCCTGAAAGCCAACATAATGCAGGCCATCGCTCAGATTCAGCCGGATCAATGCTACAGAGTCATTGAAAATTTGACCTCTCGGATTCGTGCCACCATTCGAAGCCGCGGCGGACATTTGAACGATGTTGTATTCCATTCATAATGGCATTAAAGGGCCTTTCAAATAAAATAAAAATCGTTAATATCTCACACACACCTAGTTTTATTCAATTTTAACATCGACCCGTCCTTGTTGAAAGACCCTTTATAACCTAAAGTTAGTGTTTACTAGCAAAAAAACAACCAGTCTCAGACTTTTTTTTTCTAGTAAAATTTTTATCCTGTATAGCATTGTGAATGCAAAAATTTCAATAATAATGATACTAAAGTTAAGAGTTTGTAAACGATATAAGATAACTGATGTAAGTTAGGAAATGAAAAAATGTGCAAGTTTACATTCAAAATCCTTTTAAGGTTTTTCAATGTGATACATACATACGAGTACAAAAATATTATCACGACTATTTATCCCCGAAGGGTTAGTCAGAGACTAGGCAATGTGGACCGCAAAAGCAGTCCCCTGCCATAGTCCACGTTTCACCAAATAGCGACTGCACATGTGCTCAGTGTGATAGGTGGTGAGCTCCATCGCCACTTCATGCCGTTGTCGCCTTTTACAACACCCAAAGGAAAAGAGGGGGTGGCAAGTTTTTTTTAATAATGTCATATTAATATAATTCAATTATCTGTATATATTTTTCATATTACACACGTGTGCACACTTGTTAGCTTGGTCTGACGACATTCGATCATTTGTCATTTATTAAAAAGTTTATCTATAAATGGAAGATCCGTCATTTGCTGTAGGTACCTACGTTTTCAACTTAAACTGTGTTATATATTTTTTGTATCAAGAGCTGTGGATTTTGAATATATCGTAAAATAAAATTAAATTAAATAAAGTATTCTTTCACCTTTACGCGAAACAGTGGTTTTCAATGTGAGATCTCAATTAAATCTCACATCTAGATTAATAAAACTCAACTGGTTTAAGGAAATATCGTTTCCTATAAATCATTTCTGTAACTTAGTACTCATTATTATCTATGTGGCTTCTGCGACCCCACTGAATTACAACGGCCAGGTAATAGCGTACTTGTCAAAAGTTAAGAATTTAGGTTTAGTTATTGACAGGACTCTCAGTTGGGCTGGGCATATTGGAAACATATCTCAGAAGGTTTCAAACACGCTCAGATCCCTGTACAGATTTAAACATTTCCTTCCTTCTAGTACAAATATTGTCTTAATGCAGGCTCTTGTCCTTCCCATCCTTGACTACGCTGACGTATGTTATACTGATGTCAGCCAAATTCATCTCAACAAGTTAGATCGTCTCCTCAATAACTGCATACGGTTTATTTTTGGGCTGCGTAAATACGACCACATTTCAGATTTTCGGCATCAACTCAAATGGCTTCCTATTCGGGAGCGCAGGAAATTGAGATTTGTTTGTTTCCTCCACAACATCATCACCAATCCACTTGCTCCGGAATACTTGAAGTCTAGGTTTTGTAACCTCCCCACCCACCTATAATTTCTATACCTAAATCTAATGCCTTTCACACCTATATGCCTAGCTACCTTATAATGCATACACACATCTTCGCCGCTTTTACCTTAACTTAACTTATTATCTAATTCTTAAACTATTTAACCTAATTTATCTACAATCTAATGGATGTGTTTGTATGATGATGAAACCTTAGCATAGCTTAATTCTATTTGCAGTGAATTTTAGTCAAGCAATGTAATATTATAATAACTACTATTTTGGCCAGATCGTCTAGTGAACCCTCCGTTGTTAACCGCAATTAAGTAACTCAAGTTCTTTCGTGAAAGTTTAGTAATTGGCTTATCCCTGTGTTAAATTACTTTCTCCTGACCTAATTACCTACCAGTCTATAGACCATAACATTGATATGTGTAGCCTAGCAATGACTCTGTCTGAACTGTGACCTAAATCCTTCACTGCAGCTGCGGGGAAGATTTGTAACCACTCAAAGGTAATCAGATGATAACCTAGCTTGCAGGTATTATTATTTATTATCAGTAGTATGATACATAAGAAGCCTGGTGCAAATTATATAAAGGTTTTGTGGAATTATAAAAGTCTTGTGGAAGTATAGGAGCTCCATCCTCGCCCCCTATCGTGCCATTCAACGCATTCGTCCTTCAGGCCTCGCCACTCCGACTTTAACTTATAAAGAGTCATCACAACTTATGACTTATTTTCTCTCATATTAGGAAATATGTGTTAGCATTTTAATTATCTTTATTCCTCATAAATCAATAGTGTTTACCTCAAGGCTGGCTATCTTCCAAATATCCTTTTCACATTAAGAACTTAATTGTTTAATGCAGTAACTATGTCTTATGAAATCACTTTTCAATATCTTTGACCTTTAGGAAGTGAACTTAAGTTAATTACTTTTCCATTAACTTCCACCCCTATCTCTCAGACCGAGTGGTTAATCTGATAGACTACTAAATCATAGTTAGTATACTTTTAGTAGGTAGTAAATTAGGTAGTTAATTATCCCTGTTAATCATTGAATCAATTACATTTAAAGTTATCTTTTACTCACTTTAATAGATGTAAATTAGACGGTACTAGGTATTAGTCTTATTGATTTAGATTGTTCCCATCGAATATTTCTATGTTTCAGATTATTAGAGTTAAGTACTTACATGTCTTAAGAGGTCTCTGACCATTAAGGTGAATTCAAATGGTATTAATGGATCATTATCAGGCTAATTAGCAGGTTGTTATCAATCAATTATTTCTATGTTTCAGATTATTAGAAGCTCATAGCTGACAATGTCTTCTTTCAACGACTTATCATAGGTTCTAAACTGGTTTTAGTTGCTTAGTTTGTATCAGCTTATTTTTACTAATATGTATTGGATGTAAACTTTCCACACCTTGAAGAGTGTAGCAATGTGAGATTGTATCGCATCCCAGGGAAAGCTAAAAAATGCCTGTTTGGTCATTTCAGTATTAGAAATCAAACATCACAGTACGGCTAAGCTTATTTGCTATATCTTTTTAGTATTTTCCTTGTAATAGGAAACCAGTCTAGACTTTTAGGTATTCCAAGTAATGATGGTACAATATTATCATACTTCTGTTAATTATTTAAAATGAATAATGAATTGGTAACAACTTTAGGAAAACAATTAGAATTTTATCGGCCTGCGGTAACAGATTACTTGCCTAGCTAGGACCCACATCACTTCATCATAATTTTATTTAGCGCCGTAACTTAATTATCCCTACCTTATTAGTCTGAATTAACCCGGCCTGGCCTTGCGGCTCAAGCTCCCATCCTATGTACGCACTGCGTGCAAATACCTTGCCTCCCATAACTAACCATATATATATCCGCCTACCTATAGATTCCTACAACTTTCCTCACTTGAAAATGCCTATATTTTGTCGAACTAACAGTCCCTTTTTGTGTACCTTGCAATCTAGGCCCGAGCCACATTTAATTTAAATTCGTGATGTGTTGTGAGAGTCGCATTGCCCCTGAAAGCAACTAACTCCTAAATGTTCTATCAGTCGAGCCAGTATACTCAGTGTGTTATTTTCCTATCACTACACTGTATGTACGGAGGTAGACTCGAAATTGGACTGGGTCATACGGGTCTACCTCCAGCTAAATGGTGTCTGACCTATCTTCAACTTTCACTAGGGAGACAACTGTCTCTCCCCCATTACTCCGTCGAAGATAGTGTATTGTTTAGCGTAATAATATAAAACGCCGATCTTATTAAATACAATCAAAGATCATCCAGACCGAAGTCTGTTGAAAGGTACATAGGTTTTCGTTGCCACCGTTACGCGTTTCCGCCGATGTACCCCGGAATACTTCATTCCGTTAACGGATTCGAGTTGCGATCGCAATAGTTTTACTTTATTAATCACTTTCAATTTCACAAATCTTAATTAATATCGCAGCTCGAATATCACTTAGCGCACTATCAAAGCTCGGACGCTATTTTTCCCGTATGAGTAGTACCGCACTCTTAAGTTGGACCGCACCGCCGACGTCCCAAAATTGAATCCCCGCTAATTTTCCGCCCTTTTCCCAAGCATCTTAACTTTCGCGCCACGCGCCCTCAACATTTTTCCGCGCGAGTCCGCTTTTCTTCCCTTCAACCAATCGCTAGCTGTTTCCCGACGCGCCTCGCCTTCGCGTCGCTCATTATTTGTTATACGCGAACTTCGCGTTGTGCCACGTGGAGATATCATCCGACCTCTCTTTCTATCTTTTTCTCAACCTCTCGCTCGCTCATTGCCGCCTTCGCCGCGCAATTCTAAAATTTTTCCATAATCTAACCAAATCTCGTCCGACAGCCAATATTTCATCTTTGAATATCTAAATGTAGCCTTCTATTAACAATTCCCTCTCAATAATCCTCCACTTAAGCCAATAATCCTATATTTTGGGAAATTATCAAAAAGTTCCGTATTCCGACCATAGATGGCGTCCGCCCGTAGGTGAACCACTTTCCCGACCCCAGAGCAGTCCCCGCGAAATTCAAAATAAAAATAAGGTCCTAGTCAAGCTCACAACCTTATGACTTCCGCTAGACGCCGCCTACGTCGCAAGGGACGCGCAGAGCAGTCCCCGCGAAATTCAAAATAAAGAAGTCAAACTAGCAACCTTATGCGAAGCTCAAGTAAATAACTCACGCTAGATGGCGCCTATGTCGCAAGGAGCACACAGAGCAGTCCCCGCGAAGTTCAAACTAAAGATAAAGCGTTAGACCACGGACCATTATTCTGAACTAGTTTATTATTCCCTTTTTCATGCTTATTATATTAATGGTGCTACGCATTAATATTTATGTTAGTGCTACTCCCACACATTCCTTACTAACGGACGGATACCATTCATTCTGTACCGTTACAGCCGCCCCCGATAGAATTTAAGCAGATAAAGTACCACTCTTATCTGCGGCGAATTATATCTTAACCCTGTACTTAATTAAGTACAAAATAGCACGTCCTTCCTTGCCAACCTCATTGTCATCCTAGCCCTCAAAGATATTCCTACTATTTATAGTTCCTCCCCAAATCCCTAATGACTCCTTCCTCCATAAGCTTTCTTATTGCAAAATAGCCCACACCCTCATCTATACCAATACTCCCCGATCTTCCCTTTATTCCCTCTTATTATTATTATTATTATTATTATTATTATTTTTTTTTTTATTACTAAACTCATGTGATGGCTGTGTGGACTAGATTCCCTATTTCAACTCTATGTGTCATAGAGCACAGAACTTCTCTCATGGCCTCATCTGATTGTCTATGACACGGCACCCATTTTCATAGCCACCCCTTCCTCAACTTAAATTTTACCAAATTTTAAAGTTATTCTCTACATTGAACAAGAGGTTAAACTCGTAAGTATTTTAATCTACTCTTACTTCCCCAATTTAGACTTGTAGTCTTCCCAGTGGCGATAACGTCGGTTACCTCAGACCGCCTTAGCCACGTGTGGAGCCTTGTTAGCTCGCTACCAACCCTATATCACACAGTATTTCCCTAACTGAATCGTCGTTAATAGCAGTTTTGTGGTACGCGAAGGCCCTACCCTTTTTTTTTCTCTGCAGTATTTTTTCTATTACTATTTTTTTTTTTTTTGACAATAATTTCCCCCTTTCTAACCTCGGGTAGTACTACTAATTCTCCGCCCACCTTTTCCTCTTTATTCCTTACATGCGAGACATTCTACCACTTGCCTCTGCTAATATTGACCAAGGCCCTTTTCCTTCCCCCTACGGTATCATCTTCTAAAACCTACAGTATCTGTCAGTTCCGTGAGCATGGCAGCCTAATCAGGTAACTTTTATACCTATTATTTTGTAGCCATAGAATCATTCAAGCATGCCTCTCTACCTCCCTGGAATCATACTATTTGCCTTTATTATATGTCTATTTATTTTTTTTTTAATTAGGTCAAAACCATGTCATGTGACTCATTGTCACTCAAGATTCTATCCAGCGCTTTAACTATTTACTTCTTTCCCTCTTTATGGTTATATTTACAGAATTTCAATATGTGTGACCTTCTAGTGTTGGTTCATTACGCCTTTAGCAGATTTTAGTTTTGCATTGGCACAAGGCACATTATTAGTATTATAACCTCCCGAACGTTCGTAACTCTAATTGGTTACTCCCTAACTATTCTACTCTACTTTCAGCCTTCCGACCAGATGGGAAAATTCTCCAGCAACGCAAGATCCCTTGACCACGCCAAAATGAAATGCCATCAAAAGCCTCTGTTTCTGCAGCCGAAGACATTATCTCTCTATAGGTCAGTCAAGTATAATTGTCCTGATTTAGCCTTCATCAGACGCCCCCAAAGGAACCGCCCTACAACAGAACTCTCACATCCTTCAGAAAGGCTAATTTAGGAGGTGTAGCGCGGATGGTAGTCACTTAATTTTATTGTGTGTAAAGCGACCCCATCCCTGTGGCACACCTCCGAAATTCCGATTCATTATTATTTTTTTTTTCCAATTTAAATCAACCTGCTCATTATCTAAATTGTGTCTTGTGCCCCGCGTAATTGAATAATGTTTAAACTCCCTAATTAAACTACTATTACTACTTTAACAGTGCCAACTAAGAGTGCTCCTTGCGCCTCCTATAAGTTTATTTAATGGTAGGTTCCTTTTTTTTTTTTCTTGTGTATATAGGCGACCAAGGACCTCGCTTGCAGCTCGCCTTCCTCGCTGGCCCCGTTTATTTAAATATTCTACCCAAAATTTAGCGAGTTACAATCGGAAATGACAAAGTTCGAACCTTATGCAATTGGGAGTTCTCTAACATAGCCAACAGACCTCATCTCACCATTAAGTCAGACATATCGCAATTCCAGTATCTATCTTGATTCGTAATAGCTAACATTATATATAAAAAATATATTCTCTGTTTACAGATCCCGGCTATTTCTAAGCCGCAATGGCGGTGAAGTTAAGGGTTTATGAATAAAGTATTTGAGGTCATTTTTGCTAGCACAAGGAAATACCCTACTAGAGTGATCTATCATAACGCCGACTGTATGAGGTAAGTTTCCCTCCACCCTTTTCCTTTATTCGACATAGACGACATTAACCTACAATTAACCTTTAATTTCTTTTATTCTCAGAATGTCCTTAAGTTAATACCCGCGTCTAATTTACTAGAATAAACAGAATAAGATTACTAGGGCTAGACAAAATCAGAATAAAGCAACTTGACCTAACATAACTAGACTTATGTATTCACACTTGCAAACAAGATATCTTCATCTTTCCGTGTTGATTGATCTTGCTAACACCATTTCATCAACTCAATGTCCCGGCCTACATATTTGAAAACTGCCAATTAATTAGTTTGTATAAAACAATTTTGATGCAACATGTAGTTCACATTAACTAACAATTTTAAGGTTGTGTCTTAATTCCGACAATAACCTTCATTAGCACTAATTTTAATCATCTACAATTACGTCACGTACATATTAGATGCCAATAATCCAGATTATTTAAGAATTCTAACAATTCATAATAATAAATAACCAAACAAGATAATCCCGCTTGTGACAGGCGGCGCTGACCTTGCCACAAGTTAAAACGCGTTTCGTTCGTCCTATCATTCCTAACTTTTAACCAATTCATTGAGTTATTATTTACTAATCAACTGTTAATCAAACCTATTTAATTTCATAATAACAATTTTAATATAGCAGTATTAGAATATTATTGTAAGTTCCAAACATCAACATTGCTGGTTAAGTATTTGAATGGCCTAGTGCGAACTAGGTTTCAGGTCTCACCTCGGGAAAATAAATTTCCTATCGACTCTAAAATCTATTACTAATAAATTTATTATTTTCTTCTGACATACAAAGATAGGTTATGTATGACTCTAGGTCGGGTTTTGTAAACTTGAACTATGCCTACCTCCATGATAATCTCGGTTAAATATATATAACGAAATATGTCCAATTCGGCTGATTTTATTAAATTTAAGTTATGCTACTAAACAGTACGTGTCCTAAGAACGTCACACATCCGAAACCCATTTTAGTTCTAATTTCTTTACTCAACTAAATTAGAACATGTATATGTTGACGCGAGACAACATCCAAATAATTACTTTGTATGATGTGAACTGTGATAGCTGATTTTGTATTTTAATCTCTATAACGCAATATCAGGGAATTACTTGTTAATAACCTTTACTCTAAGAGATTTATTCTCAGCTCGCAATGTCAGTTGCTTTATTTCCGGCATGAATGGTTCTGCAGACTATGCGTTTAAATTTATCCTACAACTTAAAATAGTGGTATATAAAATCGTTCACTGTTTTATAAGTAGCTTGTGTTAACTTTTAGAATGTTAAAATGATGGTTTAACTAACTATTATTATGTGACATCCGCCCGCAACTCGCCTTTATAATCGATGTGGTAACATATGCTATTGATCCCCATAGCATAACAGTGCTATAGTTCATTAAATTTTCTGCTATATCCCCCCCCCCCCCTCTCTCTCTCAGCCTATCTATTTTTTTATTTTTTTTTTCCACACGCGCCCCCAAGAGTCCACATGACCTATTTAATTTGCTTTTGGCCTCGGAAGCTACCAACCTTATTAGTCACCAGTCCAGTAATAATGTTTTAATATATTTTCCAATATGTATTAATATTTTAAAGTATACATTTTATTTTTTTATTTTTTTTTTCAGTACAATCCCAGTAATTACAACAATCTACCACCAGTGCCTACTCTCCTTCCACTACATCTGTACGAGCCCGAAGCAGCTTCAAGATGCTGTTACCCCGGCCCAGAATATGGGCCTGCCTCAAGCCCTACTACCAGAACCCACCATTACGCTAGTTTCATTATTCTATAGCTATGTTATTAGAGCCTCTGATCACTCGTCCCCTTGTCTCCTCCCTCTCTCTCTGGTCCATTCCCTTTACCCTAATAGTAGTTATCCTTGCCATCTAATTATCGTTCCTTCGACATTACTATTTTTTTTTTAGAAAAGGCCGCCAACACACCCCTACGTCAATATTCATTTACAAGTCTCAACCACTAAGATCTAATTTTACTACTTTATTATCTTTAAAATAACTGTTTCCCAGAGGGATTTGTTAAGACCAGCATAATGTATATTAACGTGCCTTTTCCCGACCCGACTGAATCTATATAATGCAAAGTAATGTCTTTTATTATTAAAATCGAACTTATCTACTAAACAGGGTACCTGAGGTTCTTCTCTTTTAATAAACATTTTTCAAAGTACATAAATCTTCTTATTAAAATTAAACTTAGCCACTAGGGTAACATTGACTACATCACATAGCTTAGACTCCTTATTTACTTAATTACAATATTAAATCTTTAATAATAAAATAGCGGGAACAATAATTATGTCTTATTCCTCGACCAAAGATAACCAAGCTGGAATAATTCGATAATCCTTGTCTAATAGACCAAGAGCAACAACCCAACTAAGGTACTTATAATTATATCATCACATTACACATTAATCTAATTTAATCTACAATCCTTCCTCATCTGGCTCAACCTATTTCCCCTCCCCTGTCAAAGGTAATTACAGCTAACTACTTTTCCCGGCTCAGCCTCAACCCAGGGCGGTGTCCAAAGTTATTGATAATAGCGAGATAGATGAATTGTGTTGAACTTCCCCCTAACTTTGTCGGTATTTGGATCCACTAGGACATAGACATTCTGGTAGGGTCTAGCAGCGACAACAAAAGGTCCCTCGTACAGAGAGGTAAATTTCTTTGTAATCTTCTGACTGGCATCTGACTTATTTAGCTTCCTTATCTTTACTGTATCCCCAATCTGATATTGTATTATTCGATATCTTTGGTTAAATTTATACTGTCGATTTTCCCCTGCTCTTTCAAAATTAACCCTGGCTGTTTCTCGTATCTGTGTAACCGTACCCCTAGCAACCGGTCTCCGAAGTACCCTATCAAAGGTCATTTTAGTGGTTTCCCCATACATAATTTCACAAGGAGTAAAACCTATACTTTCATGAAAGGTGTTATTATAGAGTATCTCTAGCTTGGGCAACACCGACACCCAACTTCTATGATTGCTCCTACAGTAAGTTCTAAATAGTCGTCCTAACTCTTTATTTACCCTTTCTGTTGTATTAGGCCTAGGATTCCGAACAGTAGTATGCACTATTCTTACCCCAGCCCTCTCCATCTCACTATTCCATACCTTACTTACGAATTGGGACCCATTATCTGACAATATAACTTTAGGCTTAATTATTTTAAAGAATTTCTTCATTCCCCCTACCACCGACCTAGAAGTAGCCTTTCGCAAAGGGTAGAATTTGACAAACTTACTGAAGGGATCTTGGATCACTAAAATATAACTCATCCCAAAAAGTCCTGTTGGCAAAAGCCCATATAAATCAACCATCACCAATTCGCCTATGTCTTTAGTGATTATCGACCGGCACGGCCCAACATACTTTATAGTATTGCTTTTAGTAATTTGACAGTCATGACAAGCCCTTACGAATTGTTTTATATATCTAGTAATTCCTCTCCAATAAAATCGATCCCTTACATACTTAATAACTTTGTAAGCACCTTAGTGTCCCATGTCCAGATGTACTTGTTTAACTAAATCTTCCCGTAGCCGTTCGGGCAAATAGACCACCTTCCCTAAATCCTCCCTGGGAGTAAAATATAAAATATCGTTTTCTAACTCACATCTCCCTATTATCCTACCTAACTTACTCCCTTTTCTTTTTTGCGATAAACTTTCCACTATTTCCCTCAGCTCAGGGTCCTCTCGCTGTAATTTAGAAAGGTTCCTAAGGTTCTCATTTAACTCCTCATTCACTTGCGTTTCTGTATATAATATCTCGGGACACCTAACCTTTTCCTCCTGCAATAATTCCCCCTCTGGCAGATATCGCGATAATATATCCGCTGCTACATTTTCGGTGCCCTTGACATGCTGTAATTCATATTGAAATTGCTCTAAATAATTAATCCACCTAGTAACCCTAGCATTGTACAGTTTCCAACTCCTAGCAAATATCAAGGCTTTATGATCAGTACGAATAATAACCTTCGTCCCCCTCAGATATGTTTCAAACTTAGCTAGGCAACAAATGACAGAATAGAATTCTTGTTCGGTGACCGTCCAATTTAATTGGGCTCCTTTAAGTATTTTACTATAAAACCCTAGCACCCTGGGTTCCCCCTCTTCATCTAGTTGGTACAAAATTCCGGCTATCCCTATTCCTGAACTATCTGCTTGCAAATAATAAGGCTTACTGAAATCAGGATGCTGTAGTTGTACCGTGGCCACGAATAATGCCTTAATATTGTCAAAAGCTGTCTGTTCAATTTCTCCCCAATGCCATTTCACTTCTTTCCTTAGTAACTCACATAACGGTTTACTATGGAAGCTATACCGCGGTATAAACTTACGATAAAAATTGCACAACCCTAAGAATCCGCGCAAATGCTTTATCTTCCTAGGCCGTGGATAGCTCTGAATGCCCTTGACCTTCTCAGGATCTGTACTGATCCCTGTCGTTGAGATAATGTACCCTAACATTTTGACCTCTTTACTTAAGAACCGGCATTTCTCTTTGTTGCAAGTCAGTCCAGCCCTTTCTAACTTTCCTAGAATTATGTCGAGGTGTTCTAGATGTTGTACCAAGTTGCCTCTAGTTATGACGGCCAAATCGTCCAAATAATTAACGCAAAACTCCCGTACCTCCGGTCCTAATATTATATCCATGGCCCTACTAAAACTACCCACCGCCGTGTTTAGTCCCTGTGGTAATACATTATAAACATAGGATTTCCCATTAAAGGTGAACCCCGTATACTTTTTACTTTCTAACGATATAGGGAATTGGAAATACGCACTATTCATATCTATGGTGGTACTGTAATTAGCCCCATGGAAGGAATTAATCACATCTAATTGTAACGTAGGTTTCTCAGTTTCTGCTACCATGTACTGATTTATACCGCGAGCGTCTAGCAGTACGCGTATTGTCCCATCTCCCTTAAGTGTAAATGTTAACGGACTACAATAAGGCGTGGAGGCCCTACTAATTATACCCTGGTCTTCCATTTCTTTTAGCTTTGTTTCCATTTTTTCTCTATAAGCGTAAGGTACCGGTTATGACCTCTGTACTAAAGGAGCATGGTTTTCCATTTCGATCACATGTTCATAGCAATTGGCCCTCCCTAGCTTAGACGAAAACAACTTTGAATATTTCCCTAAGAGGCTTTCCAACTTCCTTAAACCTTCAGAGTCCAATTCTATCCCTACCTGTACCCCAGACGGAACCTTTCCCCCCTTGTCACACACTAACGACTCAACTTCTACATTAACCAGCTCATTCTGTGTAACAAATTTGATAATATGGTCGCCCCCCTTTGTGCTGATACTAATTCCCACTCCTCTCCGGTTTAAGTCGATTTTAATCTCATTTTCCTTCATCCAGTCAAACCCTATTATTAACGACCTAGATAGCCCGGGCACTATCAAAAACCTTGTATCTACTTGCAACGACCCTAGCCGTAGCGGCAGAAGTACTAACTGTCGTATTTCCGCACTCTTCTGTCCAACCGCTGATTTAACTTGAAAAGGTCTCACGGGCATCAACGATATCCCCGGTTCCCTACTTTTTAATTCACCCCAAAACTCGTCAGAAATACAGGTTAAATCGCTCCCGGTGTCGAATAATCCTAGGACCTTAAAGTCGTATATCTGTACCTCAACTTCGGATTTATAATTCGATAGTAGCTCCCCCCTATCCTTTTCTTCCTCGAATACTGAAGCTACAACCCTAACTAGATTACCCTTCATTTGACCCTGTTCAACCTTCAACCTTAACGTCTCTACCAACCTCTGCTCGACATGCATTTCAACGGGGTACGCCTCGCAGTGTCCTACTCCCTCTGTTTTTCCTCTAACCAAAAGTTTCCTTATCAGGGGAATTGCTAGTCCTCTACCATTTAATCCTAACGTTTGTCCTGGTTTCCAATTCATCCTACTCATCATCTGCCAACCTTTGCTCCCTAAGGTTGAGGCTGATCCGGGAACAACATTCTCAGCCTCCTTTAGTTTAATCCTGTACCTTGTTGATCAGCTGTAATTCCTACTTCCTCCTCTTCTACCGCATTGATTATTTCCCTTGGACGCACTACTGGGTTTTGCATTGCCGCCGGCTTCCTCCAAGCGGGATAAGTTTTCTTAGTATTTCCCCACCTTCTCTCTGCCCCCCTAGTGCCTTCAGGTATGGAGTAATTATGAGCCTTTTGTTTCCCTATGCTTTCCATGTCCCTCAAAAATTCAGCGGTGCCAATTATGGTGTTTATCCCACTAGTCGCCCAAACTTGTTGTACATTTTTAGGATAGTGTCTTATAACGTCCGAAACTATCTGTTTTTCCGACATGGGATAGCCTAACATTTGCGCCTTTCCTACTATTTGAAGAAAATGGTTTAACATGGACGGATTCTCTTGCCTATCCCACCATCCTTGTACCATCTCCCTTCTCAACTCGCTCTGAACATTTTCGCCCCAATAAGTGGCTAGAAAATCCACCTTAAACTCCTCTACCCCTATCCATCTTTCCTTATAAATTCTAGCCCAATCTCGAACCTCTCCTACCAGGCATTCTTGTATCTGATCCAGCTCCCTTCCAACTCCTATTGCTCTCTTTAGGTACCCCTCTAAATCTTCCAAAAAGGTGATAGGGTGTTCAGTAGATTTATTTCCGAATTTAGGTTTTTCCGTGTTTACATTTTTTATATTATACACTATGTGCCCCGCAGTCCCAATAGTAAGCTTCCCTTCCTCTCGCGCCTTCCGCGTCCCCACATCGTTTTCAGTAGTCTCCTTCCTCAAACTCTCTTCCCTCTCTTTTAACGTGCTAGATCCCTCTTCTCCTATTGTCATTTCTTCATTATTAATTAGTTGTCTTTCCCCTCGCACTAGGGTACCTACTCCCTCAACTTCCGCGCTCAGCCTAGCGACCTTTTCCGTAAGCACTCCTATTGTTCTCTTCATCATTTTGTATATTAATCCTATCCCGTTCTGCTTCTCAGTTGTCTTTCGGTCTAAGACCCGCGCTCGCTTAGCTGTTCTCCTAGGTACCTCGCACTCCTTTTCCCTCGTCGCAGTCCCTCTCATGATTCCTTCCTGTTCCCGGCCTGGTTCCTTATCCTCATTGACCCTCATCCGTTTGGTTACCCTCCTAGTCACTCCCATCTCCCTTCCGTTCTCGAGGTTCCTCTCCATCGACTCAGTTGGCTCTCCAGATGTGGCTACGTCCTCATACCTCTCCGGCTGCCTATGGGTCCTTTGAGACTTCCGGGTAGCCATTTTCTCTAGTTATCTAAGTAAGTTGTAACTCTTATGTGTACCAATTCGGAGTTGAAGGAAAGGAAGATAGCGGCGAAGCTCTTCCTTTCACTCATCTCCTCCCATTAGTTTATTTAGGAAAACGTCACGAACGATGTGTGGTTCTCCTTCTTTTTTTTTTTTATTAATATTATTAAAAAAATTCTATTCTAATTTTTTTTTTTTTCTCTACCATTATTATTATATTTTCTTTCGACCCCTATTTTGTCCCGAAGCTCAATTAATATCCACCTTCCACAATTATCCATCATCCGTTTAGGTATCCTCGAGAAGCATTTCTTTTTTTTTTCTACTAATTCGCCTATCGTATTCCTACTAACATCTCTTCAGCATATATAATTTCTACCGTTCCTCAATTAAATATAATTAAAGCCGGCTCTAAGATAATTATAAATATAATATTTTAGTGTCGTGTGTGTGTAGAATCAAACTTCGACTAGTCAATGATCCCTAGTAAGTCGGCATGGTTGCCCTAGAAGAACCACCAACTAATCCAAGCTAGCGTCTGGGATACACGTCAGAATATTCTCCTTCGGCACTACCCGATTAGTTAATACCAGCCTCTTGTACAAGTGCCTCTTTCGATTTACCCACAAGCAAAGCTGCTGGCTTATGTAGACGCGGTCAAGCATCCGATTCAATGTTTTTGTCTGTAAAATGGGTGATTATGTTTTGCTTTGTGTACTGTAATTGAGTATTGTAACAAGTACTGATTGGATATGATTTATAAAATATATATAATATTTTGTCGTAGAATAAACTCACTACACCCTATCCTGTGCAATGCTACCACTAGTATACTTCCTACACTTTCTCACCCACAAGAGTATCTCCGCCCAAATATATTTATATAAAACCAATAATTAAATATAACCAAGTGCAGGTTCTAATGTACTTATAAATATAATAGATTAGTGTCATGTATGTATAGAATCAAACTTCGACTAGTCAATGATCCCTAGTAAGTCGGCATGGTTGCCCTAGAAGAACCACCAACTAATCCAAGCTAGCGTCTGGGATACACGTCAGAATATTCTCCTTCGGCACTACCCGATTAGTTAATACCAGCCTCTTGTACAAGTGCCTCTTTCGATTTACCCACAAGCAAAGCTGCTGGCTTATGTAGACGCGGTCAAGCATCCGATTCAATGTTTTTGTCTGTAAAATGGGTGATTATGTTTTGCTTTGTGTACTGTAATTGAGTATTGTAACAAGTACTGATTGGATATGATTTATAAAATATATATAATATTTTGTCGTAGAATAAACTCACTACACCCTATCCTGTGCAATGCTACCACTAGTATACTTCCTACACTTTCTCACACAACACTTAACTAGTAATATCATTTTTTTTTTTCAACATCTTAATCGTTCAACGGAGATAGACAATTGTGCAAGATGCCCTTCTTAATAGGCTAATCCAACCCAGTGAATTTAATGATTTATCGATCTCTACCTATCCTAACTAATTAGTCATGTAGTAAGGTCTTTTCTTTTCACCGCTCTCCCGACTTAGATATCTCTAGGTAACTCACAACTGATAATATTAGGTAAGTAGGTATAGTAAGCTGTGCCCAGCGAGCTTTACCTCTGCGTACGTTAACCTCATCTTAAGCTAATAATAATCCTTTATAAATCTTCATAATTAACTATTTATCACGATTTCAACTATACGGTAAGAAGCGACGATTACCGGTAACGACTACTTACAACGCTGCAAGAGTAGTGCAATTATGCATATTATTACTAAACAGCACCCTTTTACCATCATCCAAAATAAAATCTTTTATTGGTAACCCAACGCCATCTAGCCTCGCTAATAGGTAACCTCCCCACAATAGAGTAGATATTAGATAGTTGTTTCCAGACGGTAACGACTTTTATCGCCTACTAGACGTATTTATCCGTTTACATTATGCATCCCAAACTACGTTGCTTTTAAACCAATATTCCTACTAGCAATGAATAGTCGTATGATTCTATCCCCCACATGACATCCCTGCTACTTGCTATTCCCTATAATCGCGATTTCTCATCAACGCGTGTATTTTGAACCGAAATATTATTTTATGTTACTTTTCCTAGGATTTTATCGAACTAACAAAATGAAGCGGCATTTCCCTTGTGCAGAGCAATTGTCCCCATCTACATGTCACATAATAATAGTTTCACCACCATGTCATTGCATCCTAATCTACTACATAAAAATCGCAGGTATTAAAATAACAGGTATGCAAAATAACAGGTGATTCCGCTTGCTATAACAAAATCATATGATTACGCGATAAGAAAGTTTCCTCTCCGATTGGTTTTATAACTTTATGTTTTATAATCATTCCTAATTCTAGATTGTTTATGGTCTAGCTAAATCACATGTCTATGGTCCAACCATAGACAAATGATTCAATAGTCCCTGACTAGCCTAAAACTACTCTATGGATTTCAGACGTGAGACTCAAGTACATTATTATATTTTTTTTTCTAACATAACCAACAAAATAAATTATAATACGTGGAATAGCACATCAACTAAAAACCGCAATCGCTCAACGATTATTAGTCAAAATATTATTTTTATTAGTTTTATATTATGCTGTTAGCGTCATAACTTTATAATATTGTACAGCATATCGCCGTCCTATAATATAAATTGAATCCTGCAATAATTTAGTTGGTTAATTCTGTCCAATCTCGCCCCCTTACCTTTCCATCCGACAGCAATAATAATTAAACCGCCCCCTATTCTACAAATCTTCCTAAATCAATAAATGTTGAACTATGTCTCCCTATCGACCTTTTACGATCCTAAAAATAACTCAACACAAGGCTGTATGAACCAGTTGCCTATGCCTATATGAAATCTATCACCAGGAATAGAAACAAAACTACAGTTATGATATCTCCTAACGTCAACAATTATTATCTTAGCGTCCTATCAAAAATTGGATACCTGGTTTCAGTATTCATAGAAACCAATTACTAAAGGTTTCAGTATTCACAGATAACTCAACAATTTTAAAATTTAATACTCCAGACCCCCGGTTATTAACTATATCTATGTACTTCGCGCACTTATGATACTTTGGGAAAACAACAACGCCAACAGCCGCACGGTACCTGATGCTGGCGAAATCCCCCATTAAATAAAGAAGGAAAAGATAATAACTGAAAGGTATTGTATTTCAAATAATACTCATTACATTATTGTTTTATAGTTTTATCTCCTTTGACCTTTAACCTAACCTGAGAATATTTTTGTTACAGATTTCGTACAACAAAATTTAGCTCCAGCTCTCATTGCGACTGTCTACAATATTGGTCGAACCCATAATACAAAGTGTATGAATCAACTTTAGAAGATAACAACGTTTATTGTGAAAAGTGTCAAATTATAATTCACCCACTATCAAGAGCCCGCAATACAAAGTGTATGAATCAACTTTAGAAGATAACAACGTTTATTGTGAAAAGTGTCAAATTATAATTCACCCACTATCAAGAGCCCGTAATACAAAGTGTATGAATCAACTTTAGAAGATAACAACGTTTATTGTGAAAAGTGTCAAATTATAATTCTTCAATATCTCTGAATTAATTAATCTTCATTGAATTATTCCCTATTAAGCCAATTCTAAACTCACACATCGCAACACGACAACAATTTGTGGGAAAAAAAATCCCACTTCTAAATAAAGTATTACCGCTTGACTGAAATCCAATACAACTATATTAATGATAATTTATAACTTAACTTTCTGATCCTGGTCACGGCTTACCAATTTGTAACCTCCCCACCCACCTATAATTTCTATACCTAAATCTAATGCCTTTCACACCTATATGCCTAGCTACCTTATAATGCATACACACATCTTCGCCGCTTTTACCTTAACTTAACTTATTATCTAATTCTTAAACTATTTAACCTAATTTATCTACAATCTAATGGATGTGTTTGTATGATGATGAAACCTTAGCATAGCTTAATTCTATTTGCAGTGAATTTCAGTCAAGCAATGTAATATTATAATAACTACTATTTTGGCCAGATCGTCTAGTGAACCCTTCGTTGTTAACCGCAATTAAGTAACTCAAGTTCTTTCGTGAAAGTTTAGTAATTGGCTTATCCCTGTGTTAAATTATTTTCTCCTGACCTAATTACCTACCAGTCTATAGACCATAACATTGATATGTGTAGCCTAGCAATGACTCTGTCTGAACTGTGACCTAAATCCTTCACTGCAGCTGCGGGGAAGATTTGTAACCACTCAAAGGTAATCAGATGATAACCTAGCTTGCAGGTATTATTATTTATTATCAGTAGTATGATACATAAGAAGCCTGGTGCAAATTATATAAAGGTTTTGTGGAATTATAAAAGTCTTGTGGAAGTATAGGAGCTCCATCCTCGCCCCCTATCGTGCCATTCAACGCATTCGTCCTTCAGGCCCCGCCACTCCGACTTTAACTTATAAAGAGTCATCACAACTTATGACTTATTTTCTCTCATATTAGGAAATATGTGTTAGCATTTTAATTATCTTTATTCCTCATAAATCAATAGTGTTTACCTCAAGGCTGGCTATCTTCCAAATATCCTTTTCACATTAAGAACTTAATTGTTTAATGCAGTAACTATGTCTTATGAAATCACTTTTCAATATCTTTGACCTTTAGGAAGTGAACTTAAGTTAATTACTTTTCCATTAACTTCCACCCCTGTCTCTCAGACCGAGTGGTTAATCTGATAGACTACTAAATCATAGTTAGTATACTTTTAGTAGGTAGTAAATTAGGTAGTTAATTATCCCTGTTAATCATTGAATCAATTACATTTAAAGTTATCTTTTACTCACTTTAATAGATGTAAATTAGACGGTACTAGGTATTAGTCTTATTGATTTAGATTGTTCCCATCGAATATTTCTATGTTTCAGATTATTAGAGTTAAGTACTTACATGTCTTAAGAGGTCTCTGACCATTAAGGTGAATTCAAATGGTATTAATGGATCATTATCAGGCTAATTAGCAGGTTGTTATCAATCAATTATTTCTATGTTTCAGATTATTAGAAGCTCATAGCTGACAATGTCTTCTTTCAACGACTTATCATAGGTTCTAAACTGGTTTTAGTTGCTTAGTTTGTATCAGCTTATTTTTACTAATATGTATTGGATGTAAACTTTCCACACCTTGAAGAGTGTAGCAATGTGAGATTGTATCGCATCCCAGGGAAAGCTAAAAAATGCCTGTTTGGTCATTTCAGTATTAGAAATCAAACATCACAGTACGGCTAAGCTTATTTGCTATATCTTTTTAGTATTTTCCTTGTAATAGGAAACCAGTCTAGACTTTTAGGTATTCCAAGTAATGATGGTACAATATTATCATACTTCTGTTAATTATTTAAAATGAATAATGAATTGGTAACAACTTTAGGAAAACAATTAGAATTTTATCGGCCTGCGGTAACAGATTACTTGCCTAGCTAGGACCCACATCACTTCATCATAATTTTATTTAGCGCCGTAACTTAATTATCCCTACCTTATTAGTCTGAATTAACCCGGCCTGGCCTTGCGGCTCAAGCTCCCATCCTATGTACGCACTGCGTGCAAATACCTTGCCTCCCATAACTAACCATATATATATCCGCCTACCTATAGATTCCTACAACTTTCCTCACTTGAAAATGCCTATATTTTGTCGAACTAACAGTCCCTTTTTGTGTACCTTGCAATCTAGGCCCGAGCCACATTTAATTTAAATTCGTGATGTGTTGTGAGAGTCGCATTGCCCCTGAAAGCAACTAACTCCTAAATGTTCTATCAGTCGAGCCAGTATACTCAGTGTGTTATTTTCCTATCACTACACTGTATGTACGGAGGTAGACTCGAAATTGGACTGGGTCATACGGGTCTACCTCCAGCTAAATGGTGTCTGACCTATCTTCAACTTTCACTAGGGAGACAACTGTCTCTCCCCCATTACTCCGTCGAAGATAGTGTATTGTTTAGCGTAATAATATAAAACGCCGATCTTATTAAATACAATCAAAGATCATCCAGACCGAAGTCTGTTGAAAGGTACATAGGTTTTCGTTGCCACCGTTACGCGTTTCCGCCGATGTACCCCGGAATACTTCATTCCGTTAACGGATTCGAGTTGCGATCGCAATAGTTTTACTTTATTAATCACTTTCAATTTCACAAATCTTAATTAATATCGCAGCTCGAATATCACTTAGCGCACTATCAAAGCTCGGACGCTATTTTTCCCGTATGAGTAGTACCGCACTCTTAAGTTGGACCGCACCGCCGACGTCCCAAAATTGAATCCCCGCTAATTTTCCGCCCTTTTCCCAAGCATCTTAACTTTCGCGCCACGCGCCCTCAACATTTTTCCGCGCGAGTCCGCTTTTCTTCCCTTCAACCAATCGCTAGCTGTTTCCCGACGCGCCTCGCCTTCGCGTCGCTCATTATTTGTTATACGCGAACTTCGCGTTGTGCCACGTGGAGATATCATCCGACCTCTCTTTCTATCTTTTTCTCAACCTCTCGCTCGCTCATTGCCGCCTTCGCCGCGCAATTCTAAAATTTTTCCATAATCTAACCAAATCTCGTCCGACAGCCAATATTTCATCTTTGAATATCTAAATGTAGCCTTCTATTAACAATTCCCTCTCAATAATCCTCCACTTAAGCCAATAATCCTATATTTTGGGAAATTATCAAAAAGTTCCGTATTCCGACCATAGATGGCGTCCGCCCGTAGGTGAACCACTTTCCCGACCCCAGAGCAGTCCCCGCGAAATTCAAAATAAAAATAAGGTCCTAGTCAAGCTCACAACCTTATGACTTCCGCTAGACGCCGCCTACGTCGCAAGGGACGCGCAGAGCAGTCCCCGCGAAATTCAAAATAAAGAAGTCAAACTAGCAACCTTATGCGAAGCTCAAGTAAATAACTCACGCTAGATGGCGCCTATGTCGCAAGGAGCACACAGAGCAGTCCCCGCGAAGTTCAAACTAAAGATAAAGCGTTAGACCACGGACCATTATTCTGAACTAGTTTATTATTCCCTTTTTCATGCTTATTATATTAATGGTGCTACGCATTAATATTTATGTTAGTGCTACTCCCACACATTCCTTACTAACGGACGGATACCATTTATTCTGTACCGTTACAGTTTCAGCTTCTGGGTGCCTCTCACCAACTAATTAGGTTTTACATAAATAATTAGGTTTTTAGTCTAGTCTTTTTTTGCAAGTTTGTTTTTCTCTAGACACCCTTACTGGTCGACTTGCAGAGAATGCCTCAGAGCATTCAGTCCGCCATTTGCTGTAATTTTGCAATAAAGAATAAATAAATAAATAAAAATTATCATCTAACTGTTAAACGAAGACCAAAATCGAAATAAATATTTTGTAACTTTGCAGCCTACATATTTGCCAAGCCCTGGCCAACCCGTGAAATACCCGCAAGTCGCTGGTTGCTCCCAGCTGTGTGACCTGGAGAAGTTCCGTAAAATGACCTCTCCTTACGTCCTGGATGTTAACTCATGGCGAGCCAAGTGCGGAATCACCAACAACCTTGACGTCGCCGCCAACATTATCAATTGAAGATGGCCACTCCAAAGTCGAACTGATATTATTATTTTTACTTATTCCTTTAAATCTATATACCTACTCACTTAAATTAAAGAAGCAAATTTTTGTAAGTTTGGATCTCTCGAAACCACAGATTATTTTACCAATAGAAATAATTCATGGACCTGCAAGTTGGACATAATATCCTGGTTGTTACTGTGGGATAATGTAGTCGACGCGAACAAAGTCGCAGGCAAAGTCTTAATGTAATGTTCAATTGGCTAGTGTATAGTTTCTTTAATTAAGTTAAATCGTTTTCTTTTTGTTTAATTCGAATAATTTACTTTTATATATTAAAATAAGTTTTTCTCATTATTCAATGGGCTATTAATTTGAATAGGCGTCTAAGAAGTTCGGTTTGTCATCTTCCCAGTAAAACAACTTTCGTAAATCCAAGTAACTGGATGGGTGACCAAATTTAAAACATCTCGAGCTCCTCCATTCTTCATAGGGCAAGAAAAGCCGTTGGTTCCGGTTGCTCTTGTAAAGAGGTAGTAACGGTAGAACGGTAGTCGTTAAAACCCACCAAACCGTTAGGTTATGGCCCAATTTACCCAATTGCTGTTGTCCGTAGGTACGGGACGGTTATTATGATGATGGTGATGATGGCATAAAAAAGATACATATGAATTGAGAATCTCCTTCTTTTTAAAGTCGGTAAAGAACATAACACTTTTGACTTTAGGCAAAGCCCGATTATCGGTTAGGTATAGCCCGATACGCGAATCTCGGATCATTATCAAAGTCAAATCAAATTTATAGATACGATTGCACAGGTATATAATCGAGACATCAGCTTTAGTTGCTGAGTCGGTGATCACGATGATGAAGGTCGCAGCTCTTTTGGCGTTGGTGGTGGTGGTGGGAGCGGCCCCGAAGGACCCCCTACTGGATGGCACGGAACTGGTATTCACTTTTCTGGTAAGTTGTAACGACGTTACCAGTGTAGTGGGTTATCTCCCTGTGTGTTATTGTCTAAGGGTTACCGTTTAGGAATTAGAAAATGCCTGACATTTGGATAAAAGTCCGGACTTTTTAGTCACAAAATGGAAACATTACTCACTTTTTATTTGTTTTTAGATACATACCTAATTTAATAAGAAGTTAATAAAGATTAAAGACTTATTTGATATTACTTAATATGTAGTTTTGTTACTCATTTTCCGAAATCCGGACAAGTTAAAGAGCCGGACAAAGTCCGGACTAGCGTCTAAAAGTACGGACATGTCCGACTAATCCGGACGAATGGTAACCTTATGTGCGATGGCCTGTGTTCAGCAGTGGGACGATTATAGACTTTTTATGATGATGACAAAAATGCATGGAATTAACATTCCTCTAATTTCGCCCACATATTGTTCTAATGCGTTCATAGTGCCCGAGTAAAACTTTTAGATTCACTTTTATTTTTATCTTTTCTTTTACTATGTAATTGTTTTATGATTATTGATTGTATAATTTGGTAAGGACATATTGTTTTGTAAATGTCGTTACTTCTATGTTATTTTATAGCTGTGGAGTTTCTTGCGCCAGTTCTTCTTCACAGCTAAAAGACATCCTGAATGGGTGGAGAGGGTGGGTGGGTAGGTGCACATTAATCTATATAGAGAAGTAAATGTACGTTTAGACGATTCAAACTGCTTATTTTAAGCTTACTGAAGAAAGATTTTTTTTTGATGATCATAAACATCCAGTAAACTAAAAAAGAGAACCGCTAGTTCTTTTTAAGTCGGTTAAAAAGCATAATAAAAGTATAAAAAATTGACGTCTTTATACTTTACCAAAATGGTTCGACCTTGATCATAGGCTAGGCATATAAACACAAAATAGGCTTGGCAGAGTCAAAAGTAAATTTATACATATAAAAACTAACACAGATCTAACACTTCTTACGTCTTAGATCTGTGTTAGTTTTCTTCACTCAGAATAATAAAAACAAACGTGAATAATCTCATTACTGGCACGTTTAAATATCCATAGGTACTAATAATTGATAATGATAACATTGAATGCCTTTTTGCAGGTGAACCGTCATGGTGATAGAACTCCCATAGAGGCCTCATTTGCGTACAGCAACAATGTGGAAGAACTTAAAAAACTATCAAAACCATATGGATACGGTCAGCTCACCAACGTAAGTACCTACTTTACATCTTTACACTCAATGTGGAAGAGCTTGGCCAGCCAACCACGTGGCAAAGCATCAAGTGGCAATTCACTTGGTGGTAAGTGACGAGAAGAGGTCAGCTGCCGTAGAACCAGGCACAGTATTTTTTAATTGTAGTAATCTCTAGGAGTCTTCGTGACAGACAAATGGATCCTGAAGGTGGAAGCGCACTTCACTCGTAATCCTCAACTTCTGAAGAACTGGTTATCTTATCTCTAACTGACGGAACACAACAATTATCGTTATTATGGCATTGGGACAGCTTAGGAGTGTCCAATTAATAGCCCGATCTTCTCGATCTTCTTGCTACTGTTTTATTTGTGGGTTGGTGATAATTATTTTTACATAATGCTGCAGCCAAGCTGAGCTAATCAAATCTAAATATACTACATTAGACACCTCTGTGTATGACGTACTACATGACTAGTGAGTAGCTAATGAGGATAACGAAGAATGGAGGAGGAATGCTCCAACTTGATTTTTGTAGAACAGCCTAACCAACAGCTCATAAGCTAAATAAATGATGATTAATATTTTCAGGTGGGCAAGCAACGCGCATACGACCTAGGCAAGTTTATCAGCAGCAGGTATGATGAGCTGGTGTCACCACAGTACAATCGGTCTGAGGTCATCATCCGTGCAACAGACTCCACTCGAGCCAAGATGACGGCATTGGCAGCGCTGGCAGCAGTATACCCTCCCGGCAAGGACTCCTGGAGCAAACTCCTGAGGTGGACCCCGGTTCCTTATACAACAGTTCCTGCTAAATACGACTTTGTTAGTATGCCTTTTAGAGAAAGGATTGCTTCTATGGTTTGGTCATGTAAAGAGGAAGGATAAAAGAAGACTAACAGAAGTACACGAGTGAATGGTACAGTTGGAAGGGGACCTTTTTGATACGTTTTCAAGTCCGTTCAAGAGTACCCTCCCTAACCGGAATCTTAATTCAAAAAGAGTGAATGAAACAAAAAAGTGTATCTGGATCGTAGCAATTGAAAATCAGCGGTCTCCGCCTATCAATCCGGAAAACGGGCGTGATACGTGTATGTTTTTGTGAAAATAATATATCTCTAAATTCCAGAACCTTGCTATTGTGAACTGCCCCAATTTCATATCAGGATACATGCAACTATACATGTCAAAGCATGCCTCCATGGACAAATATAGCGATGTCGTCACTCTGCTGTCCAAAAACTTGGGCAGTGATTTAACCCAGTCCCCAGCCGTTGTTTATGGTATCTACGACGTCTACACCAGTCAGGTATGCCACTTTCCTTTTTTGACTTTAGTTACATCTGCTTGAATAATTGATTTTTTTAGAATACATTTTATTATGATTAACTTAGATCAAATGTTTTCAAAAATAAATGAAGTATGATTTTCAAAGTACCTATGTTTCACAATCCGGACGACAGCTCCTCCAGTTGTCGCCTGGTTTTCGAAAGGTTGTGAATACCACAAGTGATGAATGATAATTACATTTTTTTTAATATTCCGATTTCGTTTCAATAGGTTGATTAATTAACACCAAAAAACTAATTAATTACAAAGAAATATATTTTCAGAAAAGCTTAGGATTACCTCTGGACCCAGAAATTCAGGAAGCCTTCCCTGAAATCGAAAAAGCTGCCGGAGCGGCCATAGACGTTGTTTTTGGAGACGAATCTTACATAGCTTTACAAGCTGGTATGTTGTAGTTTTACGTTGTTACACCATTTATTTTAATCAGCATAATCTTTCTGCTGCTTCTTTGAGCTTCTCAATGGCACAGCGGCTAGCGCGTTCGGCTTGCGATCTTACTCGCTAAGCAACTTTCGCAATGCCAGAGCTCCTCCGTGCTTCAGAAGGCACGTTATGCCGTCCCGCTCCCGGTTGTTGTCGTAAGAAGACAGTCGTTAAAATCCACCAACACTCATAGGGCCACCGTGGTGGGTTATGGCTCAATATCCCCAAGTGCTATTGTCCACGTGGGAGGCCTATGCCCAGCACGTTTATAGGCTGATGATGACGATATTTCAATGAATGCTTAACTGAGAATAATTTCTTTCAAAAACTTACATTTCAGACAGCATTTATTTATGTTACTAGTAAGTAAATATTAAGGAACAGGTTATCTTATCTCTAACTGTCGGAACGCAACAATGATAATAATAATAAACACTTTATTTGAACAAAAGGAAAAACAATTACAAAAACAGGACAAGTTATAAAAAAGAGAGTACAATTAAGCGGTCTCATTGCTTAATAGCATTAGTATTGCTTTACGCTAATTGTTGATAAAGAGACAGACTTAGATAAGATGCCAAAATCTCTGAGTTTTCCAGTAGTGCCTACTACTAGACCTCAGAAGCGCATGTAATAAAACTTTCAAAAATTCATATAGAGTTACTGCTACATTAGTTGTTGCCAATACGAAAATAAAGGATGAGGGTTGCTCGCACAGAGCAGTGGAGTTCTTCTGTTCTGTGGTTGTTCGTGTCTGCACTCTTTTCTAGTAGCTCATTTATTTCAGGTGTCCTCCTTAAAGAGTTCTTCGACAAGGCTGATGGAGTCATCGCCGGCAAAGACGCCCAAAGGCTCAGGATCTACTCCGCCCACGACTTTAACGTGTATTCCTTTGAAGCTGTCACCAGAATCAGCAAGAGACAAGGGGTGCCTAAGTACGCTTCAGCATATGTCTTGGAAGTCAGGAAAATTGTCAAAACTGGAAAATATGTCGTTCTTGTGAGTACTGAGTACTGCAGCTTATTCTAAATTAGCTTAAAAATTAAAAACACTATTAAGAATAGATAACCTATCGAGCCTTGCTACCCGCAAGGCGTTAAGCCATTGATTGTTTTATTAGCTTAATCTCTCAATGTATTTGTATTCTAACCTCAAGAATGCAAGATTAAGCTGACGATACTGACTACTCTAAAACTGCAGCCACTGACTTAAACTGTGCAAAGCTTGAGACATTGAGACCGTAAGGCCGTTGATGTCACTCTCGTATTGGGCCTTGCTAGCCTTATGAAATTGTGTTTTAAATGTGAAAGAATAGTATGAAATAATGGATTTAATAATTATTAAGTTATCGTTAAGTGTTCGTGAATGTGCATAGGGAATGAAACAATAGATTGACACGTCTCTTATAAATATTTTCTAAGATCCGCAGTTGAAGTACCACATCTTTACTTATGCTCAAGATGTTTTAGGAGTAATGTCTAGCCTATCATCATTGGCTTCATCAATCTAGACTAATAACCCTGCTTTATATGATGTTAAGTGGAAGCGAAGTCCAGTTGCCAAGACAGCTGGTGAAGCAAGATTGTGCCGCATTAGCCGTATTCACCTAACTTTAAAGTTCCTCTTCACACCTCGTTTAAGAACCTTTTTGTAGGAAGGCATATTGACCCAATATCAAGCTATGTAGATATTGTAAAATATTTTCTTTGCTTATTATATTATATCATTATGATGATGATGGTAGAAATGTTGAATGGTACCTAAATGACATTACTCCTAAAATATCTTAAGCATAATTAAAGATGTGGTACTTCAACTGCGGACCTTAGAGAATATTTATAAAAGACGTTTCAATGTGTTGTTTCATTCCCTATGCACATTCACGAACACTTAACGATCACTTAATTAGTATTTAATCCATTATTTCTACATCATCATATAGAAGAAGTTTCCATCCACATAACGATAAGAATAAATGTAAGTGATTTTTTTACAGCCGGTATATTTGCCAAGCCCTGGCAAACCCGTGAAGTACCTGAAAGTGGAAGGTTGCTCCCAGCTGTGTGACCTGGAGAAGTTCCGCCAAATCACCTCTCCCTATGTCCTGGATGTGGACACTTGGCGAACCAAATGCGGATTCACCAACGACATCGAAATAGACGACTCCAGCATCAACTGAAGATTACTTTTCACCTATAACTTTCCGAACTGATATTATTTATTCTCATTCCGTTTAGTCTATTGTAAAAAATACTGATTTAATATAAAAAATAAATATATGTTGTTATGTTATGTTGTATGTATGTTGTACATGTTAACTATATGTTAAATATGTTAAACAACCAAACGATCATCTTATTTTATTTTTTACCCAAAAAATCAAGTCATCGCTACAATTAATGTAATGTACTGACGAACTGCCGAAAAAATAATCATTTTATCTGATGTCTTTGTCTAGTAGACAACTAAGTATTTAAGAGCTAGAAATTAATCATAATTTGTACCGAGCATAAAGAAGCTTATTACATTTCCACTGCGGTTTTTGCGTAAAATGCCCATTGTTGTAATTTTTCAGTTGTATTTATCGTTTTTATCGAAATAGGATAATAAATTCATGCTTAATATTACAAATCTCCACTCTGCGAGATTAACCTGAGTTCGGACGGGACCGGCGCATTTTGAAGTAATTTTACAGTTGTATTTGTCGTTTTTATCGAATTAAGAGAATTAGTTAATTATCATTATTCCTCATGAAGTAACAATTATTCTGGTATAAATTTTTCTCAATAATATTATCAAGAATAAGATTTTTTTTCTATATAAAATCCATGATATCTATACATTCCGAGGCCGCTACTAACTATACAACTATATAAGAAATAACATTCCCATTATTTTTATTTCATTTGATTAAAACAGTAGTTCAATCTAGGAGCTCAAAAAAGTGCCTTCGCGCTTTTTATGAAAAAAAGATAAGCAAACTTTACAAAAACGATTCTACACTATTCAATAAGTCAACATTGTTAAAGTATCTTTGTTTCTGAGATCAAGAACGCCAAAATTTGCCATTTTACTCAAAAATCACAGTCGAGATATAATAGGGCTCCTAAGTCAAATTTCTGAAGGAAGCGAAACAACAAAATAGAATAATTATTAAATTTCAGTCGATGATAATAGAGCCTTACTCTTGTAGATTTCAGGTAGATTTAACAAAAGATTTAATAAGAAACAAAGATGATTACCTAAACACAAATAAAAATCGACATTATGATAGGTATTAACATGTTATTGGCTGTACCATTCTTTGTGACGCCACAGTCTTATGATTGTCATCGACAAACAAACGACTAATCAAAGTCAGAGCAAGGACGTGTATTGTAAATAACATATTCTACAAGCTATTATTTAGTTTCACCTTATGTCTGTTTGTCTGTAACCAAATCGTGCAAGTTAAATTTGACCAACTTACTGACTTCCAATTCAGCTAAAATTTTTGATACCTACATAATGTAACTTGGATGACACATAATAATACATACATACACAGTCACAACTTTTATCCCCGAAGGGTTAGTCAGAGACTAGGCAATGAGGATAGCAAAAGGAGTCTTTTACCATAGCCCACTTTTCGCCAAATATCGACAGGTGGTGAGCCCATCGCCGCTCTATGCTGTTGGATGTATGTGCAGTCTTTAGTCCGTTAGGCGCCTTTTACGACACCCAAGGGAAGAGAGAGGGTGGTAGATTCTTTCACTACGCGACCGTCGGAACACAACAACGCTAATAGCATTGATGTTAAGACAACACTTTCAGATAAGATGGTGCTGCAACCTGCAACGCGGCGTGGCTCTACCACTCAGACAGTGTCACTCATTTATCACCCAGGGGTCCCGTATAGGGTCTTCATCATCATCATCATCATCAGCCTATACTCGTCCACTGCTGGACATAGGCCTCTTTTTTTTTGTATAGAATAAGATTTTTTTTCTATATAAAATCCATGATATCTAAACATTCCGAGGCCGCTACTAATGTGCAATCTATCTAATCTAAATATGTGCAATCTTTAGTCCGTTAGTCGCCTTTTACGACACCCAAGGGAAGAGAGAGGGTGGTAGTGTTCTTTCACGGATACGCGACACGCTTATAAATAAATAATACACAAGAAACATGCTGTTTATTGGTTGTTAATTAGAACAAAAATTCCTTTTAAATAAAAGAGTGTTGCATTTCTTTAGCAAGACATAAAAAAATGGGAATTTAACACGATTAATTAACTGTTTAGCTCGGTGTTACTAAGAACCAAAAAAGCTTGTTTTAAAAAAATACTTTTTAATATATTTTTTTACTTTGCATCAAAAAAACTCGATAGCGCAGTGGGTTGCGCGTTCTTAAGTTCTTGAAAGTTAGGTAAGTTTCACAATGCTGGTCCGCGAGATGGGTGATCAAATTAAAATCGAGAGAAAGAAATCTCTGTATCATCATTCAATCCTATGTTGCTAAATAAATCTACATTTTTTTTATTCAAATATTACGTCAATGATTAGGTTTTTAATTGGACATTGTTTTAGATTCTTAGCAGGGATTTATTTAGCTCTTGTAATATTTATAGTCTATTAGTTGGTAGGTATTTCTTGATTAAACTGTGCAGTTTCTTGCGCTCATTCTACAACTAAATAAAGACGAATGTTTTGTGTAGGTACCCAAATAAATAAAACAAATCGCTAATATTCTGTAAGTAAGTATTTGGGTAAGTTACTACTTTATTTTGTAAGAAAAAGGTAAAAGGGCAGTACCTACAAACAAACAATAAGTTAAACTTAATACACGCAAGGTATTATTATAATAAAATACCAAATACTGTACAAGATTTACCTTTAGATAAGTTTAAGAATCATGTAAAATCTTGTTTACATAAAGAATATTTAGAAGACAAAACAGCCTGGTTATAATAATATTTTCACATTTTATTTTCTTAGTAATACTTTTTTTTTAATAATTAATTTTACGCTGGTATGATAGCCTTTAACAGCAGTGTCTTACAGACAAAGGTACCCACTCAAAATTTATGTTGCGTTTAAAGTTGTCTTATTGTTCTCTTGCTTTCGTTGGAGTTGCTCGAGTGTGTCATGCTCTCTTAAAGTGTCTCTGCGGTGGTGGCATGTGCGTCGGGTCGTTACGTTCCCTAAAACATGGTTGAGCGAAGCGATGGCTGATTCACATGTCATACTCGTGAACGGGTGCCGCCTGTGGAGGCTGGTCTGCTCTTGCAATCTTATTTTTTTTATTGGTAGTATTTAATAGTTTTTCTTTTTATTTCAAAGATACTGTAAGACGTTGTTCGTTTTATTTATAATCGAGCAATACCTGTTTTTTGTAATCGTATCAAATGTTTTTTTTTTGTTGTAATGGAAAATAGCAGCGTTTTTCCTGAAATAAAACGCATATTAAAATACTTACCTAATTCGAAGCTTATAATATGAGATAGGCACTTCCGTTTCCCGTAGTCTTAGTCTTTTTCAGTACTTTTTATGCCTCTTGATGACGTACTTCCGTTGACTCAACAGGCTTTGGCGCCATCTTAGTTTTCTTGTAGACGAATGGCACCAACCTTACTCATTGGCTCTATATATTCACCAGGCAGAGTTAGAAAGTAAGCTTCGAATTAGGTAAGTATTTTAATATGCGTTTTATTTCAGGAAAAACGCTGCTATTAAAAGTACTTGACCGTAATTCGAAGCTTATAATTTGAGAGGTGTTTGTTATCGCCTGGTGAGGAAATGGAAGGACATAAATAAAAGAATAACGCCAATGTGATATAATTAACAATTTTTTTTTTTTAAGAAATTAAAGTATTATTATTTATTAACAATTTATTTAGCATTATAATTATTTCAACGATCCAAATGGTATTATGAATAAATTTACTTTTCATCAATTTGGTCTAATGCTATATTTAGTAATATTTATATCATTGAATAATACAAATAATTTTACATCAACTAATAGGGGTAAATAAATGTGTCACACTATTGGAACTGTTTGCTGATTGAACCTCGCGTCTGTAAAATCTCTCGAATGTGTTAGCCGAACGCCAATTTCCTCGCGCTAGAATTTCATCGAGGGGATAAGATAACCAATTTTTAGAGGCTACAGCTGACCTCACACTGCCCGGACTACACTGAATGTTTGCATCTTTAAGCAAGTGCTTTATCCATCCTGCTATAACAGTCCTCGAAGCAGGTTTAGGCGGACCCCTGACAGTCATAAATAAATTACAAGACTTTTCCATATCCCGTCTATTTTTTAATAAGGATATAGTTGTATTGATCCAGAATACCGGGTTCAATCGCATGTTGTCATTATTTGCTATCAATTTCCAGCCGGACTGCATATATCCACTAGTGTCAGTTTTTGAACCAAACTCCGGCCAAAAAATTAAAGAGTCACCCGAGTCTAAGCAATGATCTGAATCTACTCTCAGTTACGTCAAATCATGGATCTGGCGTCCTGAGCATAGCAATAAAAGGATAGCTGTATGCCGGGATGTTTGATATATTTTACTTGTATCTATTGAATAAGTACACAAATATTTAGAAAGATCGTCAATATCCCAAATAGGTGGTTTTGCATTTTTGGGATTCATAAGCGATATAAATTTTAAAATATGTTTGACCATTACATGAGAACTAAGTTGGCTAGACATATCTGCATTACACAGAGAGGAAACCACCGCTTTATGTAAAATAATAGTATTATAGAATAATCCATCAATTAAATGCAAATCAGCTAAGAATCGAGCTAACTCAGATTCCGAAGGCGTCCGTACATTAACATGGTTCTTTTTTGCCCATGATAACCAACGTTTCCACGCTACCGAGTATGTTTTTAATGTCGAGTGCCGCCACGAACTTTTTAATAAAGATACTTGATTTCTATTCCAGTCTTTTATTTCCTCGGTCCACCCCCACATTTCCAAACTTCGAGAGTCAGATCGTTTACATTCGGTGGTGGGAGACCCGTCGATTTGTCTATTAGGCTCTTGTCTAGGTTCCTCAACAAAAACGGAGCTTCGAGAGCTCTCGCTCGGAGGTCTGCTCGCCAAAACACTTTCTGCCACCGGGGTGCGATTATCAGAAACACCCCTGTCGATTGGTTGAGGTGAGATAGAACCCTGGGTATCAAGAACGGTGGAGGAAATACCCACGCTAGAGGGTAATTCCACGGTATACTGAAAGCGTCGTAAAAGAGCGCTTTTGGATCTTTCTGGTCCAACGACACATAATTCCAAACGACGTGGGCTCTGTCCGAAGCGAAGAGGTCGATCATCGGAGTTCCCCATTTCTTGAAAATTATTTTTATTTTTTCGGGTAATAGGTGCCATTCCGGTGGAAGCCGGTGGCGTGAAAGGTGATCGGCATGGTTGTTGTATCTGCCCGGAATGTAGTGGATAGAAAATATTATACGATGTTGGTCTAACAGTGTCAACAATTGATGGGTTATCTCCATTAATGCTAGAGATTTTGTCCCGCCCTCCTTTCGGAGATGAGCTACTACCGTTTTGTTGTCGCACTGTATTAAGATAGAACTGTGACTCAACGTGCGAGCATGTCTTTGAACAGCATGTAGAATGGCTAGCATCTCCTTTTGGTTGCAATGGAGTTTTTGTTCCAGTGGCGACCATAATCCGCTCAGAGAAAAGTTGTCTAGCTGAGCACCCCATGCGAGATCTGATGCATCGGTTGTTAGAAAGTGCATGGGAGGAGGAGGGTGCAACATTGTTGATGAATGACAATTTTTGAGCCACCATTTGAGTTCTGCTTGAACCAATTGTGGAAGCACAAATGTTTTCGTTGCATGAACTAACTGGGAGTTCATAAATCTCAGGAGGTGACGATGATGTAGTCTCCCTCGAGGGACCACAAAACTGGCAAAATTTAAGAGACCTACGAGACTCTGTATTTCTTTGAGGTTCACTTGTTTTTGATTTAAAATTTGACAAACCTTTTTTGTGATATTTGTAACTTTCTCTTTTGGCAATGACTTTAGGTTGTCCCATGTTCTCCATAGGATCCCTAAGTACGTTAGGCTCTTTTGCGGGAACGTTACCGACTTTTCTAGATTTACGCACCATCCTAGAGTGTGGAAAATGTTTAGGGTCATTTGGACGTGCTTTTGAAGAGTGACAGGGTATAGATGAACCATCAAATAGTCGTCCAAATACACAAGAATGCGTACATTGCGTTGCCGCAGGATTTGTGCAACCCAATTGCTGAGAATCGAGAAGGTTTTGGGAGCCGTGCTTAAACCTAATGGGCGGCAGGTCATTTCGAGCAGTTTTCTGTCGTAAATTAAGCGTAGAAAGCGACGGTGTGATTGCGCAACTTTGACATGAAAATAAGCCTGACTCAAATCTATTTTGCACATCCAATCCCTCTGCTGCAGGAAATCGGGAACACAATGTATATTTACTAGGTGAAATTCTTCGGCTTTTACAAATTCGTTCAACGCTTTTAGGTTGAATATTGGGCGAAGAGAGCCGTCGCTTTTTGGTACGAGGAAGAGAGGTGAAATGAAACTGGGAGAAAACTGAACCGGTTGTAAAATTCCTTGAAGTTTCATTTTTTGGATTATTGCAGTCATTTCTTCCGACACGCGAGTGCAGAAGTGGTTGTTTGCTTTTGGCATGTACAAGAAAGGTTTCTTGACAAATGGTATGCGATAGCCTTTTATTAATTTTAATATTATTTCTGGTGCTCCCAATTCCCTCCACTTCTCTATGTGACGTGTCAACTGCCCGGCTTGGAACGACCTCGAGTCATTGTTCAAAATGTTTGGATTGACCTCTAGTGACATAAGAGGAAGATCCTCGACATCTTCCCCCTCTCTGTGACCCACGAGGCCTCGAGCCTCGGTATTGAAATGAATCTGAATTGTGCCCCGTAATATTATGATTGAAATGTGGATTCCTATGGTGGCCACCACCCCTCGAGGGTGGTGCACGATGGTGCATAGGTCTAGAAGAGCCTGATGCATTGCATGGATACCGAGCACCACTTGTTTCTGTAATATGTTTCTTGTGGCCGGCACTTCTTGTAGGTTGATAGGTTCTGTAAGCTCCATTCTGAATGTTTTCAGATTTAAGAGGCCAAAAGGTTTTACGAACGCCACCTGCTTTTTCCAAAGTGGTTGAAAAGGCATTTGTCTCAAAAAGGTGTGTAATTGAGGGTGGTATTTTACTAAGTAAAACTTTAACAGTGGGGTCTTTTATGGGTTTAATTACAGCATCTCTTTTTACTTGTATAGCTTCGGATCTATGACCGCATACTAGTTGTAACATTTACAAATAATTCCTCAATTTTATTTCCCAATTTATTCATACTACTAGAACTTGAATTAGCCCAAGTAAGCAAGTCACGTATACTTTCTTGTAAGGCTTCTTTTTGTTCAATGATACAAAATGATATAGCTGCATAAGCTTTATCAGCTTTTGCCGATTGTGTTGTGACATCGTAGGGTTTTATTTCAGGGTTAGATTCAAGATCTACAAAGCCTGGAGCATAATTGTACAGCTTTCTATCATACAACTTGAATAATTTATTTTTGGAGCCGACAAGAATAACTGCCACTTCGGCCACCTGTATTGATAACATATATACAAATGTAAAACCACTGGCTAAGCAAATTATTAATAACCTGGACTCTGATCATTGTGGCCAAATGGTCAGCTTTCCACACCAGCGTAAACAAGTGACGAAAAAGAATATCACTGTTGTACCAAAAACTGCAGGTCGGCTGGAACGCTTTAAAAGCAATCTAGATACAAAATTAAATTATTTAGAATACAATGACAACCCTAATGTCTTTTATAATAATTTTTTTAACATTTATTGTTCAGAATTTAATAAAACTTTTATTCCAAAAAAGATCTCAGTTAGTGGTACTGTAACTTTTAATGAATGGGCTACAATTGGTATTCACAGAAGTAGGAAACGCCTTTATGAACTTTATGGTGAACGCAACTATAACACCAGCGATGACTTCAAATTATATGTTAAAAATTATTCAAAGTTATTCAAAAGAGTATGTCGATTAGCCAAGGCAAACTATCTGAGTTCTAAGATTAAGAATAGTAATGACAAAATAAAAATGACATGGAATATTATAAATAGTGAAACAGGAAAGGTCAAAAGGCGTAATAATGAGTACAATTTAAATTGTGATAATAAAACCTTTACTTCTGATGCTGATGTTGCTGCAGCATTTGAGAGGTTTTTTACTGACATTCCAGTTTCAACTACAAAAGCCTTGATTTCCTCCCCCACTGTAGCTGAATCTGTTTTGAAGGAGAATGTTAAAGATTGTGAAAATAATTTCAGTTTTCAAAAAATTTGTGTTATAGATATAATAAAAACATTTAACACTCTCAATAAAAAGAAAACTGCTGATCAATTAATATTTATGTTAGTGCTACTCCCACACATTCCTTACTAACGGACGGATACCATTCATTCTGTACCGTTACAGCCGCCCCCGATAGAATTTAAGCAGATAAAGTACCACTCTTATCTGCGGCGAATTATATCTTAACCCTGTACTTAATTAAGTACAAAATAGCACGTCCTTCCTTGCCAACCTCATTGTCATCCTAGCCCTCAAAGATATTCCTACTATTTATAGTTCCTCCCCAAATCCCTAATGACTCCTTCCTCCATAAGCTTTCTTATTGCAAAATAGCCCACACCCTCATCTATACCAATACTCCCCGATCTTCCCTTTATTCCCTCTTATTATTATTATTATTATTATTATTATTTTTTTTTTTTTTATTACTAAACTCATGTGATGGCTGTGTGGACTAGATTCCCTATTTCAACTCTATGTGTCATAGAGCACAGAACTTCTCTCATGGCCTCATCTGATTGTCTATGACACGGCACCCATTTTCATAGCCACCCCTTCCTCAACTTAAATTTTACCAAATTTTAAAGTTATTCTCTACATTGAACAAGAGGTTAAACTCGTAAGTATTTTAATCTACTCTTACTTCCCCAATTTAGACTTGTAGTCTTCCCAGTGGCGATAACGTCGGTTACCTCAGACCGCCTTAGCCACGTGTGGAGCCTTGTTAGCTCGCTACCAACCCTATATCACACAGTATTTCCCTAACTGAATCGTCGTTAATAGCAGTTTTGTGGTACGCGAAGGCCCTACCCTTTTTTTTTCTCTGCAGTATTTTTTCTATTACTATTTTTTTTTTTTTTGACAATAATTTCCCCCTTTCTAACCTCGGGTAGTACTACTAATTCTCCGCCCACCTTTTCCTCTTTATTCCTTACATGCGAGACATTCTACCACTTGCCTCTGCTAATATTGACCAAGGCCCTTTTCCTTCCCCCTACGGTATCATCTTCTAAAACCTACAGTATCTGTCAGTTCCGTGAGCATGGCAGCCTAATCAGGTAACTTTTATACCTATTATTTTGTAGCCATAGAATCATTCAAGCATGCCTCTCTACCTCCCTGGAATCATACTATTTGCCTTTATTATATGTCTATTTATTTTTTTTTTAATTAGGTCAAAACCATGTCATGTGACTCATTGTCACTCAAGATTCTATCCAGCGCTTTAACTATTTACTTCTTTCCCTCTTTATGGTTATATTTACAGAATTTCAATATGTGTGACCTTCTAGTGTTGGTTCATTACGCCTTTAGCAGATTTTAGTTTTGCATTGGCACAAGGCACATTATTAGTATTATAACCTCCCGAACGTTCGTAACTCTAATTGGTTACTCCCTAACTATTCTACTCTACTTTCAGCCTTCCGACCAGATGGGAAAATTCTCCAGCAACGCAAGATCCCTTGACTACGCCAAAATGAAATGCCATCAAAAGCCTCTGTTTCTGCAGCCGAAGACATTATCTCTCTATAGGTCAGTCAAGTATAATTGTCCTGATTTAGCCTTCATCAGACGCCCCCAAAGGAACCGCCCTACAACAGAACTCTCACATCCTTCAGAAAGGCTAATTTAGGAGGTGTAGCGCGGATGGTAGTCACTTAATTTTATTGTGTGTAAAGCGACCCCATCCCTGTGGCACACCTCCGAAATTCCGATTCATTATTATTTTTTTTTTCCAATTTAAATCAACCTGCTCATTATCTAAATTGTGTCTTGTGCCCCGCGTAATTGAATAATGTTTAAACTCCCTAATTAAACTACTATTACTACTTTAACAGTGCCAACTAAGAGTGCTCCTTGCGCCTCCTATAAGTTTATTTAATGGTAGGTTCCTTTTTTTTTTTTCTTGTGTATATAGGCGACCAAGGACCTCGCTTGCAGCTCGCCTTCCTCGCTGGCCCCGTTTATTTAAATATTCTACCCAAAATTTGGCGAGTTACAATCGGAAATGACAAAGTTCGAACCTTATGCAATTGGGAGTTCTCTAACATAGCCAACAGACCTCATCTCACCATTAAGTCAGACATATCGCAATTCCAGTATCTATCTTGATTCGTAATAGCTAACATTATATATAAAAAATATATTCTCTGTTTACAGATCCCGGCTATTTCTAAGCCGCAATGGCGGTGAAGTTAAGGGTTTATGAATAAAGTATTTGAGGTCATTTTTGCTAGCACAAGGAAATACCCTACTAGAGTGATCTATCATAACGCCGACTGTATGAGGTAAGTTTCCCTCCACCCTTTTCCTTTATTCGACATAGACGACATTAACCTACAATTAACCTTTAATTTCTTTTATTCTCAGAATGTCCTTAAGTTAATACCCGTCTCTAATTTACTAGAATAAACAGAATAAGATTACTAGGGCTAGACAAAATCAGAATAAAGCAACTTGACCTAACATAACTAGACTTATGTATTCACACTTGCAAACAAGATATCTTCATCTTTCCGTGTTGATTGATCTTGCTAACACCATTTCATCAACTCAATGTCCCGGCCTACATATTTGAAAACTGCCAATTAATTAGTTTGTATAAAACAATTTTGATGCAACATGTAGTTCACATTAACTAACAATTTTAAGGTTGTGTCTTAATTCCGACAATAACCTTCATTAGCACTAATTTTAATCATCTACAATTACGTCACGTACATATTAGATGCCAATAATCCAGATTATTTAAGAATTCTAATAATTCATAATAATAAATAACCAAACAAGATAATCCCGCTTGTGACAGGCGGCGCTGACCTTGCCACAAGTTAAAACGCGTTTCGTTCGTCCTATCATTCCTAACTTTTAACCAATTCATTGAGTTATTATTTACTAATCAACTGTTAATCAAACCTATTTAATTTCATAATAACAATTTTAATATAGCAGTATTAGAATATTATTGTAAGTTCCAAACATCAACATTACTGGTTAAGTATTTGAATGGCCTAGTGCGAACTAGGTTTCAGGTCTCACCTCGGGAAAATAAATTTCCTATCGACTCTAAAATCTATTACTAATAAATTTATTATTTTCTTCTGACATACAAAGATAGGTTATGACTCTAGGTCGGGTTTTGTAAACTTGAACTATGCCTACCTCCATGATAATCTCGGTTAAATATATATAACGAAATATGTCCAATTCGGCTGATTTTATTAAATTTAAGTTATGCTACTAAACAGTACGTGTCCTAAGAACGTCACACATCCGAAACCCATTTTAGTTCTAATTTCTTTACTCAACTAAATTAGAACATGTATATGTTGACGCGAGACAACATCCAAATAATTACTTTGTATGATGTGAACTGTGATAGCTGATTTTGTATTTTAATCTCTATAACGCAATATCAGGGAATTACTTGTTAATAACCTTTACTCTAAGAGATTTATTCTCAGCTCGCAATGTCAGTTGCTTTATTTCCGGCATGAATGGTTCTGCAGACTATGCGTTTAAATTTATCCTACAACTTAAAATAGTGGTATATAAAATCGTTCACTGTTTTATAAGTAGCTTGTGTTAACTTTTAGAATGTTAAAATGATGGTTTAACTAACTATTATTATGTGACATCCGCCCGCAACTCGCCTTTATAATCGATGTGGTAACATATGCTATTGATCCCCATAGCATAACAGTGCTATAGTTCATTAAATTTTCTGCTATATTCCCCCCCCCCCCCCCCCCTCTCTCTCAGCCTATTTTTTTTTCCACACGCGCCCCCAAGAGTCCACATGACCTATTTAATTTGCTTTTGGCCTCGGAAGCTACCAACCTTATTAGTCACCAGTCCAGTAATAATGTTTTAATATATTATCCAATATGTATTAATATTTTAAAGTATACATTTTATTTTTTTATTTTTTTTTTCAGTACAATCCCAGTAATTACAACAATCTACCACCAGTGCCTACTCTCCTTCCACTACATCTGTACGAGCCCGAAGCAGCTTCAAGATGCTGTTACCCCGGCCCAGAATATGGGCCTGCCTCAAGCCCTACTACCAGAACCCACCATTACGCTAGTTTCATTATTCTATAGCTATGTTATTAGAGCCTCTGATCACTCGTCCCCTTGTCTCCTCCCTCTCTCTCTGGTCCATTCCCTTTACCCTAATAGTAGTTATCCTTGCCATCTAATTATCGTTCCTTCGACATTACTATTTTTTTTTTAGAAAAGGCCGCCAACACACCCTTACGTCAATATTCATTTACAAGTCTCAACCACTAAGATCTAATTTTACTACTTTAGTATCTTTAAAATAACTGTTTCCCAGAGGGATTTGTTAAGACCAGCATAATGTATATTAACGTGCCTTTTCCCGACCCGACTGAATCTATATAATGCAAAGTAATGTCTTTTATTATTAAAATCGAACTTATCTACTAAACAGGGTACCTGAGGTTCTTCTCTTTTAATAAACATTTTTCAAAGTACATAAATCTTCTTATTAAAATTAAACTTAGCCACTAGGGTAACATTGACTACATCACATAGCTTAGACTCCTTATTTACTTAATTACAATATTAAATCTTTAATAATAAAATAGCGGGAACAATAATTATGTCTTATTCCTCGACCAAAGATAACCAAGCTGGAATAATTCGATAATCCTTGTCTAATAGACCAAGAGTAACAACCCAACTAAGGTACTTATAATTATATCATCACATTACACATTAATCTAATTTAATCTACAATCCTTCCTCATCTGGCTCAACCTATTTCCCCTCCCCTGTCAAAGGTAATTACAGCTAACTACTTTTCCCGGCTCAGCCTCAACCCAGGGCGGTGTCCAAAGTTATTGATAATAGCGAGATAGATGAATTGTGTTGAACTTCCCCCTAACTTTGTCGGTATTTGGATCCACTAGGACATAGACATTCTGGTAGGGTCTAGCAGCGACAACAAAAGGTCCCTCGTACAGAGAGGTAAATTTCTTTGTAATTTTCTGACTGGCATCTGACTTATTTAGCTTCCTTATCTTTACTGTATCCCCAATCTGATATTGTATTATTCGATATCTTTGGTTAAATTTATACTGTCGATTTTCCCCTGCTCTTTCTAAATTAACCCTGGCTGTTTCTCGTATCTGTGTAACCGTACCCCTAGCAACCGGTCTCCGAAGTACCCTATCAAAGGTCATTTTAGTGGTTTCCCCATACATAATTTCACAAGGAGTAAAACCTATACTTTCATGAAAGGTGTTATTATAGAGTATCTCTAGCTTGGGCAACACCGACACCCAACTTCTATGATTGCTCCTACAGTAAGTTCTAAATAGTCGTCCTAACTCTTTATTTACCCTTTCTGTTGTATTAGGCCTAGGATTCCGAACAGTAGTATGCACTATTCTTACCCCAGCCCTCTCCATCTCACTATTCCATACCTTACTTACGAATTGGGACCCATTATCTGACAATATAACTTTAGGCTTAATAATTTTAAAGAATTTCTTCATTCCCCCTACCACCGACCTAGAAGTAGCTTTTCGCAAAGGGTAGAATTTGACAAACTTACTGAAGGGATCTTGGATCACTAAAATATAACTCATCCCAAAAAGTCCTGTTGGCAAAAGCCCATATAAATCAACCATCACCAATTCGCCTATGTCTTTAGTGATTATCGACCGGCACGGCCCAACATACTTTATAGTATTGCTTTTAGTAATTTGACAGTCATGACAAGCCCTTACGAATTGTTTTATATATCTAGTAATTCCTCTCCAATAAAATCGATCCCTTACATACTTAATAACTTTGTAAGCACCTTAGTGTCCCATGTCCAGATGTACTTGTTTAACTAAATCTTCCCGTAGCCGTTCGGGCAAATAGACCACCTTCCCTAAATCCTCCCTGGGAGTAAAATATAAAATATCGTTTTCTAACTCACATCTCCCTATTATCCTACCTAACTTACTCCCTTTTCTTTTTTGCGATAAACTTTCCACTATTTCCCTCAGCTTAGGGTCCTCTCGCTGTAATTTAGAAAGGTTCCTAAGGTTCTCATTTAACTCCTCATTCACTTGCGTTTCTGTATATAATATCTCGGGACACCTAACCTTTTCCTCCTGCAATAATTCCCCCTCTGGCAGATATCGCGATAATATATCCGCTGCTACATTTTCGGTGCCCTTGACATGCTGTAATTCATATTGAAATTGCTCTAAATAATTAATCCACCTAGTAACCCTAGCATTGTACAGTTTCCAACTCCTAGCAAATATCAAGGCTTTATGATCAGTACGAATAATAACCTTCGTCCCCCTCAGATATGTTTCAAACTTAGCTAGGCAACAAATGACAGAATAGAATTCTTGTTCGGTGACCGTCCAATTTAATTGGGCTCCTTTAAGTATTTTACTATAAAACCCTAGCACCCTGGGTTCCCCCTCTTCATCTAGTTGGTACAAAATTCCGGCTATCCCTATTCCTGAACTATCTGTTTGCAAATAATAAGGCTTACTGAAATCAGGATGCTGTAGTTGTACCGTGGCCACGAATAATGCCTTAATATTGTCAAAAGCTGTGTGTTCAATTTCTCCCCAATGCCATTTCACTTCTTTCCTTAGTAACTCACATAACGGTTTACTATGGAAGCTATACCGCGGTATAAACTTACGATAAAAATTGCACAACCCTAAGAATCCGCGCAAATGCTTTATCTTCCTAGGCCGTGGATAGCTCTGAATGCCCTTGACCTTCTCAGGATCTGTACTGATCCCTGTCGTTGAGATAATGTACCCTAACATTTTGACCTCTTTACTTAAGAACCGGCATTTCTCTTTGTTGCAAGTCAGTCCAGCCCTTTCTAACTTTCCTAGAATTATGTCGAGGTGTTCTAGATGTTGTACCAAGTTGCCTCTAGTTATGACGGCCAAATCGTCCAAATAATTAACGCAAAACTCCCGTACCTCCGGTCCTAATATTATATCCATGGCCCTACTAAAACTACCCACCGCCGTCTTTAGTCCCTGTGGTAATACATTATAAACATAGGATTTCCCATTAAAGGTGAACCCCGTATACTTTTTACTTTCTAACGATATAGGGAATTGGAAATACGCACTATTCATATCTATGGTGGTACTGTAATTAGCCCCATGGAAGGAATTAATCACATCTAATTGTAACGTAGGTTTCTCAGTTTCTGCTACCATGTACTGATTTATACCGCGAGCGTCTAGCAGTACGCGTATTGTCCCATCTCCCTTAAGTGTAAATGTTAACGGACTACAATAAGGCGTGGAGGCCCTACTAATTATACCCTGGTCTTCCATTTCTTTTAGCTTTGTTTCCATTTTTTCTCTATAAGCGTAAGGTACCGGTTATGACCTCTGTACTAAAGGAGCATGGTTTTCCATTTCGATCACATGTTCATAGCAATTGGCCCTCCCTAGCTTAGACGAAAACAACTTTGAATATTTCCCTAAGAGGCTTTCCAACTTCCTTAAACCTTCAGAGTCCAATTCTATCCCTACCTGTACCCCAGACGGAACCTTTCCCCCCTTGTCACACACTAACGACTCAACTTCTACATTAACCAGCTCATTCTGTGTAACAAATTTGATAATATGGTCGCCCCCCTTTGTGCTGATACTAATTCCCACTCCTCTCCGGTTTAAGTCGATTTTAATCTCATTTTCCTTCATCCAGTCAAACCCTATTATTAACGACCTAGATAGCCCGGGCACTATCAAAAACCTTGTATCTACTTGCAACGACCCTAGCCGTAGCGGCAGAAGTACTAACTGTCGTATTTCCGCACTCTTCTGTCCAACCGCTGATTTAACTTGAAAAGGTCTCACGGGCATCAACGATATCCCCGGTTCCCTACTTTTTAATTCACCCCAAAACTCGTCAGAAATACAGGTTAAATCGCTCCCGGTGTCGAATAATCCTAGGACCTTAAAGTCGTATATCTGTACCTCAACTTCGGATTTATAATTCGATAGTAGCTCCCCCCTATCCTTTTCTTCCTCGAATACTGAAGCTACAACCCTAACTAGATTACCCTTCATTTGACCCTGTTCAACCTTCAACCTTAACGTCTCTACCAACCTCTGCTCGACATGCATTTCAACGGGGTACGCCTCGCAGTGTCCTGCTCCCTCTGTTTTTCCTCTAACCAAAAGTTTCCTTATCAGGGGAATTGCTAGTCCTCTACCATTTAATCCTAACGTTTGTCCTGGTTTCCAATTCATCCTACTCATCATCTGCCAACCTTTGCTCCCTAAGGTTGAGGCTGATCCGGGAACAACATTCTCAGCCTCCTTTAGTTTAATCCTGTACCTTGTTGATCAGCTGTAATTCCTACTTCCTCCTCTTCTACCGCATTGATTATTTCCCTTGGACGCACTACTGGGTTTTGCATTGCCGCCGGCTTCCTCCAAGCGGGATAAGTTTTCTTAGTATTTCCCCACCTTCTCTCTGCCCCCCTAGTGCCTTCAGGTATGGAGTAATTATGAGCCTTTTGTTTCCCTATGCTTTCCATGTCCCTCAAAAATTCAGCGGTGCCAATTATGGTGTTTATCCCACTAGTCGCCCAAACTTGTTGTACATTTTTAGGATAGTGTCTTATAACGTCCGAAACTATCTGTTTTTCCGACATGGGATAGCCTAACATTTGCGCCTTTCCTACTATTTGAAGAAAATGGTTTAACATGGACGGATTCTCTTGCCTATCCCACCATCCTTGTACCATCTCCCTTCTCAACTCGCTCTGAACATTTTCGCCCCAATAAGTGGCTAGAAAATCCACCTTAAACTCCTCTACCCCTATCCATCTTTCCTTATAAATTCTAGCCCAATCTCGAACCTCTCCTACCAGGCATTCTTGTATCTGATCCAGCTCCCTTCCAACTCCTATTGCTCTCTTTAGGTACCCCTCTAAATCTTCCAAAAAGGTGATAGGGTGTTCAGTAGATTTATTTCCGAATTTAGGTTTTTCCGTGTTTACATTTTTTATATTATACACTATGTGCCCCGCAGTCCCAATAGTAAGCTTCCCTTCCTCTCGCGCCTTCCGCGTCCCCACATCGTTTTCAGTAGTCTCCTTCCTCAAACTCTCTTCCCTCTCTTTTAACGTGCTAGATCCCTCTTCTCCTATTGTCATTTCTTCATTATTAATTAGTTGTCTTTCCCCTCGCACTAGGGTACCTACTCCCTCAACTTCCGCGCTCAGCCTAGCGACCTTTTCCGTAAGCACTCCTATTGTTCTCTTCATCATTTTGTATATTAATCCTATCCCGTTCTGCTTCTCAGTTGTCTTTCGGTCTAAGACCCGCGCTCGCTTAGCTGTTCTCCTAGGTACCTCGCACTCCTTTTCCCTCGTCGCAGTCCCTCTCATGATTCCTTCCTGTTCCCGGCCTGGTTCCTTATCCTCATTGACCCTCATCCGTTTGGTTACCCTCCTAGTCACTCCCATCTCCCTTCCGTTCTCGAGGTTCCTCTCCATCGACTCAGTTGGCTCTCCAGATGTGGCTACGTCCTCATACCTCTCCGGCTGCCTATGGGTCCTTTGAGACTTCCGGGTAGCCATTTTCTCTAGTTATCTAAGTAAGTTGTAACTCTTATGTGTACCAATTCGGAGTTGAAGGAAAGGAAGATAGCGGCGAAGCTCTTCCTTTCACTCATCTCCTCCCATTAGTTTATTTAGGAAAACGTCACGAACGATGTGTGGTTCTCCTTCTTTTTTTTTTTTATTAATATTATTAAAAAAATTCTATTCTAATTTTTTTTTTTTCTCTACCATTATTATTATATTTTCTTTCGACCCCTATTTTGTCCCGAAGCTCAATTAATATCCACCTTCCACAATTATCCATCATCCGTTTAGGTATCCTCGAGAAGCATTTCTTTTTTTTTTCTACTAATTCGCCTATCGTATTCCTACTAACATCTCTTCAGCATATATAATTTCTACCGTTCCTCAATTAAATATAATTAAAGCCGGCTCTAAGATAATTATAAATATAATATTTTAGTGTCGTGTGTGTGTAGAATCAAACTTCGACTAGTCAATGATCCCTAGTAAGTCGGCATGGTTGCCCTAGAAGAACCACCAACTAATCCAAGCTAGCGTCTGGGATACACGTCAGAATATTCTCCTTCGGCACTACCCGATTAGTTAATACCAGCCTCTTGTACAAGTGCCTCTTTCGATTTACCCACAAGCAAAGCTGCTGGCTTATGTAGACGCGGTCAAGCATCCGATTCAATGTTTTTGTCTGTAAAATGGGTGATTATGTTTTGCTTTGTGTACTGTAATTGAGTATTGTAACAAGTACTGATTGGATATGATTTATAAAATATATATAATATTTTGTCGTAGAATAAACTCACTACACCCTATCCTGTGCAATGCTACCACTAGTATACTTCCTACACTTTCTCACCCACAAGAGTATCTCCGCCCAAATATATTTATATAAAACCAATAATTAAATATAACCAAGTGCAGGTTCTAATGTACTTATAAATATAATAGATTAGTGTCATGTATGTATAGAATCAAACTTCGACTAGTCAATGATCCCTAGTAAGTCGGCATGGTTGCCCTAGAAGAACCACCAACTAATCCAAGCTAGCGTCTGGGATACACGTCAGAATATTCTCCTTCGGCACTACCCGATTAGTTAATACCAGCCTCTTGTACAAGTGCCTCTTTCGATTTACCCACAAGCAAAGCTGCTGGCTTATGTAGACGCGGTCAAGCATCCGATTCAATGTTTTTGTCTGTAAAATGGGTGATTATGTTTTGCTTTGTGTACTGTAATTGAGTATTGTAACAAGTACTGATTGGATATGATTTATAAAATATATATAATATTTTGTCGTAGAATAAACTCACTACACCCTATCCTGTGCAATGCTACCACTAGTATACTTCCTACACTTTCTCACACAACACTTAACTAGTAATATCATTTTTTTTTTTCAACATCTTAATCGTTCAACGGAGATAGACAATTGTGCAAGATACCCTTCTTAATAGGCTAATCCAACCCAGTGAATTTAATGATTTATCGATCTCTACCTATCCTAACTAATTAGTCATGTAGTAAGGTCTTTTCTTTTCACCGCTCTCCCGACTTAGATATCTCTAGGTAACTCACAACTGATAATATTAGGTAAGTAGGTATAGTAAGCTGTGCCCAGCGAGCTTTACCTCTGCGTACGTTAACCTCATCTTAAGCTAATAATAATCCTTTATAAATCTTCATAATTAACTATTTATCACGATTTCAACTATACGGTAAGAAGCGACGATTACCGGTAACGACTACTTACAACGCTGCAAGAGTAGTGCAATTATGCATATTATTACTAAACAGCACCCTTTTACCATCATCCAAAATAAAATCTTTTATTGGTAACCCAACGCCATCTAGCCTCGCTAATAGGTAACCTCCCCACAATAGAGTAGATATTAGATAGTTGTTTCCAGACGGTAACGACTTTTATCGCCTACTAGACGTATTTATCCGTTTACATTATGCATCCCAAACTACGTTGCTTTTAAACCAATATTCCTACTAGCAATGAATAGTCGTATGATTCTATCCCCCACATGACATCCCTGCTACTTGCTATTCCCTATAATCGCGATTTCTCATCAACGCGTGTATTTTGAACCGAAATATTATTTTATGTTACTTTTCCTAGGATTTTATCGAACTAACAAAATGAAGCGGCATTTCCCTTGTGCAGAGCAATTGTCCCCATCTACATGTCACATAATAATAGTTTCACCACCATGTCATTGCATCCTAATCTACTACATAAAAATCGCAGGTATTAAAATAACAGGTATGCAAAATAACAGGTGATTCCGCTTGCTATAACAAAATCATATGATTACGCGATAAGAAAGTTTCCTCTCCGATTGGTTTTATAACTTTATGTTTTATAATCATTCCTAATTCTAGATTGTTTATGGTCTAGCTAAATCACATGTCTATGGTCCAACCATAGACAAATGATTCAATAGTCCCTGACTAGCCTAAAACTACTCTATGGATTTCAGACGTGAGACTCAAGTACATTATTATATTTTTTTTTCTAACATAACCAACAAAATAAATTATAATACGTGGAATAGCACATCAACTAAAAACCGCAATCGCTCAACGATTATTAGTCAAAATATTATTTTTATTAGTTTTATATTATGCTGTTAGCGTCATAACTTTATAATATTGTACAGCATATCGCCGTCCTATAATATAAATTGAATCCTGCAATAATTTAGTTGGTTAATTCTGTCCAATCTCGCCCCCTTACCTTTCCATCCGACAGCAATAATAATTAAACCGCCCCCTATTCTACAAATCTTCCTAAATCAATAAATGTTGAACTATGTCTCCCTATCGACCTTTTACGATCCTAAAAATAACTCAACACAAGGCTGTATGAACCAGTTGCCTATGCCTATATGAAATCTATCACCAGGAATAGAAACAAAACTACAGTTATGATATCTCCTAACGTCAACAATTATTATCTTAGCGTCCTATCAAAAATTGGATACCTGGTTTCAGTATTCATAGAAACCAATTACTAAAGGTTTCAGTATTCACAGATAACTCAACAATTTTAAAATTTAATACTCCAGACCCCCGGTTATTAACTATATCTATGTACTTCGCGCACTTATGATACTTTGGGAAAACAACAACGCCAACAGCCGCACGGTACCTGATGCTGGCGAAATCCCCCATTAAATAAAGAAGGAAAAGATAATAACTGAAAGGTATTGTATTTCAAATAATACTCATTACATTATTGTTTTATAGTTTTATCTCCTTTGACCTTTAACCTAACCTGAGAATATTTTTGTTACAGATTTCGTACAACAAAATTTAGCTCCAGCTCTCATTGCGACTGTCTACAATATTGGTCGAACCCATAATACAAAGTGTATGAATCAACTTTAGAAGATAACAACGTTTATTGTGAAAAGTGTCAAATTATAATTCACCCACTATCAAGAGCCCGCAATACAAAGTGTATGAATCAACTTTAGAAGATAACAACGTTTATTGTGAAAAGTGTCAAATTATAATTCACCCACTATCAAGAGCCCGTAATACAAAGTGTATGAATCAACTTTAGAAGATAACAACGTTTATTGTGAAAAGTGTCAAATTATAATTCTTCAATATCTCTGAATTAATTAATCTTCATTGAATTATTCCCTATTAAGCCAATTCTAAACTCACACATCGCAACACGACAACAATTTGTGGGAAAAAAAATCCCACTTCTAAATAAAGTATTACCGCTTGACTGAAATCCAATACAACTATATTAATGATAATTTATAACTTAACTTTCTGATCCTGGTCACGGCTTACCTATTTGTAACCTCCCCACCCACCTATAATTTCTATACCTAAATCTAATGCCTTTCACACCTATATGCCTAGCTACCTTATAATGCATACACACATCTTCGCCGCTTTTACCTTAACTTAACTTATTATCTAATTCTTAAACTATTTAACCTAATTTATCTACAATCTAATGGATGTGTTTGTATGATGATGAAACCTTAGCATAGCTTAATTCTATTTGCAGTGAATTTCAGTCAAGCAATGTAATATTATAATAACTACTATTTTGGCCAGATCGTCTAGTGAACCCTCCGTTGTTAACCGCAATTAAGTAACTCAAGTTCTTTCGTGAAAGTTTAGTAATTGGCTTATCCCTGTGTTAAATTATTTTCTCCTGACCTAATTACCTACCAGTCTATAGACCATAACATTGATATGTGTAGCCTAGCAATGACTCTGTCTGAACTGTGACCTAAATCCTTCACTGCAGCTGCGGGGAAGATTTGTAACCACTCAAAGGTAATCAGATGATAACCTAGCTTGCAGGTATTATTATTTATTATCAGTAGTATGATACATAAGAAGCCTGGTGCAAATTATATAAAGGTTTTGTGGAATTATAAAAGTCTTGTGGAAGTATAGGAGCTCCATCCTCGCCCCCTATCGTGCCATTCAACGCATTCGTCCTTCAGGCCCCGCCACTCCGACTTTAACTTATAAAGAGTCATCACAACTTATGACTTATTTTCTCTCATATTAGGAAATATGTGTTAGCATTTTAATTATCTTTATTCCTCATAAATCAATAGTGTTTACCTCAAGGCTGGCTATCTTCCAAATATCCTTTTCACATTAAGAACTTAATTGTTTAATGCAGTAACTATGTCTTATGAAATCACTTTTCAATATCTTTGACCTTTAGGAAGTGAACTTAAGTTAATTACTTTTCCATTAACTTCCACCCCTGTCTCTCAGACCGAGTGGTTAATCTGATAGACTACTAAATCATAGTTAGTATACTTTTAGTAGGTAGTAAATTAGGTAGTTAATTATCCCTGTTAATCATTGAATCAATTACATTTAAAGTTATCTTTTACTCACTTTAATAGATGTAAATTAGACGGTACTAGGTATTAGTCTTATTGATTTAGATTGTTCCCATCGAATATTTCTATGTTTCAGATTATTAGAGTTAAGTACTTACATGTCTTAAGAGGTCTCTGACCATTAAGGTGAATTCAAATGGTATTAATGGATCATTATCAGGCTAATTAGCAGGTTGTTATCAATCAATTATTTCTATGTTTCAGATTATTAGAAGCTCATAGCTGACAATGTCTTCTTTCAACGACTTATCATAGGTTCTAAACTGGTTTTAGTTGCTTAGTTTGTATCAGCTTATTTTTACTAATATGTATTGGATGTAAACTTTCCACACCTTGAAGAGTGTAGCAATGTGAGATTGTATCGCATCCCAGGGAAAGCTAAAAAATGCCTGTTTGGTCATTTCAGTATTAGAAATCAAACATCACAGTACGGCTAAGCTTATTTGCTATATCTTTTTAGTATTTTCCTTGTAATAGGAAACCAGTCTAGACTTTTAGGTATTCCAAGTAATGATGGTACAATATTATCATACTTCTGTTAATTATTTAAAATGAATAATGAATTGGTAACAACTTTAGGAAAACAATTAGAATTTTATCGGCCTGCGGTAACAGATTACTTGCCTAGCTAGGACCCACATCACTTCATCATAATTTTATTTAGCGCCGTAACTTAATTATCCCTACCTTATTAGTCTGAATTAACCCGGCCTGGCCTTGCGGCTCAAGCTCCCATCCTATGTACGCACTGCGTGCAAATACCTTGCCTCCCATAACTAACCATATATATATCCGCCTACCTATAGATTCCTACAACTTTCCTCACTTGAAAATGCCTATATTTTGTCGAACTAACAGTCCCTTTTTGTGTACCTTGCAATCTAGGCCCGAGCCACATTTAATTTAAATTCGTGATGTGTTGTGAGAGTCGCATTGCCCCTGAAAGCAACTAACTCCTAAATGTTCTATCAGTCGAGCCAGTATACTCAGTGTGTTATTTTCCTATCACTACACTGTATGTACGGAGGTAGACTCGAAATTGGACTGGGTCATACGGGTCTACCTCCAGCTAAATGGTGTCTGACCTATCTTCAACTTTCACTAGGGAGACAACTGTCTCTCCCCCATTACTCCGTCGAAGATAGTGTATTGTTTAGCGTAATAATATAAAACGCCGATCTTATTAAATACAATCAAAGATCATCCAGACCGAAGTCTGTTGAAAGGTACATAGGTTTTCGTTGCCACCGTTACGCGTTTCCGCCGATGTACCCCGGAATACTTCATTCCGTTAACGGATTCGAGTTGCGATCGCAATAGTTTTACTTTATTAATCACTTTCAATTTCACAAATCTTAATTAATATCGCAGCTCGAATATCACTTAGCGCACTATCAAAGCTCGGACGCTATTTTTCCCGTATGAGTAGTACCGCACTCTTAAGTTGGACCGCACCGCCGACGTCCCAAAATTGAATCCCCGCTAATTTTCCGCCCTTTTCCCAAGCATCTTAACTTTCGCGCCACGCGCCCTCAACATTTTTCCGCGCGAGTCCGCTTTTCTTCCCTTCAACCAATCGCTAGCTGTTTCCCGACGCGCCTCGCCTTCGCGTCGCTCTTATTTGTTATACGCGAACTTCGCGTTGTGCCACGTGGAGATATCATCCGACCTCTCTTTCTATCTTTTTCTCAACCTCTCGCTCGCTCATTGCCGCCTTCGCCGCGCAATTCTAAAATTTTTCCATAATCTAACCAAATCTCGTCCGACAGCCAATATTTCATCTTTGAATATCTAAATGTAGCCTTCTATTAACAATTCCCTCTCAATAATCCTCCACTTAAGCCAATAATCCTATATTTTGGGAAATTATCAAAAAGTTCCGTATTCCGACCATAGATGGCGTCCGCCCGTAGGTGAACCACTTTCCCGACCCCAGAGCAGTCCCCGCGAAATTCAAAATAAAAATAAGGTCCTAGTCAAGCTCACAACCTTATGACTTCCGCTAGACGCCGCCTACGTCGCAAGGGACGCGCAGAGCAGTCCCCGCGAAATTCAAAATAAAGAAGTCAAACTAGCAACCTTATGCGAAGCTCAAGTAAATAACTCACGCTAGATGGCGCCTATGTCGCAAGGAGCACACAGAGCAGTCCCCGCGAAGTTCAAACTAAAGATAAAGCGTTAGACCACGGACCATTATTCTGAACTAGTTTATTATTCCCTTTTTCATGCTTATTATATTAATGGTGCTACGCATTAATATTTATGTTAGTGCTACTCCCACACATTCCTTACTAACGGACGGATACCATTCATTCTGTACCGTTACAGTTTCAGCTTCTGGGTGCCTCTCACCAACTAATTAGGTTTTACATAAATAATTAGGTTTTTAGTCTAGTCTTTTTTTGCAAGTTTGTTTTTCTCTAGACACCCTTACTGGTCGACTTGCAGAGAATGCCTCAGAGCATTCAGTCCGCCATTTGCTGTAATTTTGCAATAAAGAATAAATAAATAAATAAAAATTATCATCTAACTGTTAAACGAAGACCAAAATCGAAATAAATATTTTGTAACTTTGCAGCCTACATATTTGCCAAGCCCTGGCCAACCCGTGAAATACCCGCAAGTCGCTGGTTGCTCCCAGCTGTGTGACCTGGAGAAGTTCCGTAAAATGACCTCTCCTTACGTCCTGGATGTTAACTCATGGCGAGCCAAGTGCGGAATCACCAACAACCTTGACGTCGCCGCCAACATTATCAATTGAAGATGGCCACTCCAAAGTCGAACTGATATTATTATTTTTACTTATTCCTTTAAATCTATATACCTACTCACTTAAATTAAAGAAGCAAATTTTTGTAAGTTTGGATCTCTCGAAACCACAGATTATTTTACCAATAGAAATAATTCATGGACCTGCAAGTTGGACATAATATCCTGGTTGTTACTGTGGGATAATGTAGTCGACGCGAACAAAGTCGCAGGCAAAGTCTTAATGTAATGTTCAATTGGCTAGTGTATAGTTTCTTTAATTAAGTTAAATCGTTTTCTTTTTGTTTAATTCGAATAATTTACTTTTATATATTAAAATAAGTTTTTCTCATTATTCAATGGGCTATTAATTTGAATAGGCGTCTAAGAAGTTCGGTTTGTCATCTTCCCAGTAAAACAACTTTCGTAAATCCAAGTAACTGGATGGGTGACCAAATTTAAAACATCTCGAGCTCCTCCATTCTTCATAGGGCAAGAAAAGCCGTTGGTTCCGGTTGCTCTTGTAAAGAGGTAGTAACGGTAGAACGGTAGTCGTTAAAACCCACCAAACCGTTAGGTTATGGCCCAATTTACCCAATTGCTGTTGTCCGTAGGTACGGGACGGTTATTATGATGATGGTGATGATGGCATAAAAAAGATACATATGAATTGAGAATCTCCTTCTTTTTAAAGTCGGTAAAGAACATAACACTTTTGACTTTAGGCAAAGCCCGATTATCGGTTAGGTATAGCCCGATACGCGAATCTCGGATCATTATCAAAGTCAAATCAAATTTATAGATACGATTGCACAGGTATATAATCGAGACATCAGCTTTAGTTGCTGAGTCGGTGATCACGATGATGAAGGTCGCAGCTCTTTTGGCGTTGGTGGTGGTGGTGGGAGCGGCCCCGAAGGACCCCCTACTGGATGGCACGGAACTGGTATTCACTTTTCTGGTAAGTTGTAACGACGTTACCAGTGTAGTGGGTTATCTCCCTGTGTGTTATTGTCTAAGGGTTACCGTTTAGGAATTAGAAAATGCCTGACATTTGGATAAAAGTCCGGACTTTTTAGTCACAAAATGGAAACATTACTCACTTTTTATTTGTTTTTAGATACATACCTAATTTAATAAGAAGTTAATAAAGATTAAAGACTTATTTGATATTACTTAATATGTAGTTTTGTTACTCATTTTCCGAAATCCGGACAAGTTAAAGAGCCGGACAAAGTCCGGACTAGAGTCTAAAAGTACGGACATGTCCGACTAATCCGGACGAATGGTAACCTTATGTGCGATGGCCTGTGTTCAGCAGTGGGACGATTATAGACTTTTTATGATGATGACAAAAATGCATGGAATTAACATTCCTCTAATTTCGCCCACATATTGTTCTAATGCGTTCATAGTGCCCGAGTAAAACTTTTAGATTCACTTTTATTTTTATCTTTTCTTTTACTATGTAATTGTTTTATGATTATTGATTGTATAATTTGGTAAGGACATATTGTTTTGTAAATGTCGTTACTTCTATGTTATTTTATAGCTGTGGAGTTTCTTGCGCCAGTTCTTCTTCACAGCTAAAAGACATCCTGAATGGGTGGAGAGGGTGGGTGGGTAGGTGCACATTAATCTATATAGAGAAGTAAATGTACGTTTAGACGATTCAAACTGCTTATTTTAAGCTTACTGAAGAAAGATTTTTTTTTGATGATCATAAACATCCAGTAAACTAAAAAAGAGAACCGCTAGTTCTTTTTAAGTCGGTTAAAAAGCATAATAAAAGTATAAAAAATTGACGTCTTTATACTTTACCAAAATGGTTCGACCTTGATCATAGGCTAGGCATATAAACACAAAATAGGCTTGGCAGAGTCAAAAGTAAATTTATACATATAAAAACTAACACAGATCTAACACTTCTTACGTCTTAGATCTGTGTTAGTTTTCTTCACTCAGAATAATAAAAACAAACGTGAATAATCTCATTACTGGCACGTTTAAATATCCATAGGTACTAATAATTGATAATGATAACATTGAATGCCTTTTTGCAGGTGAACCGTCATGGTGATAGAACTCCCATAGAGGCCTCATTTGCGTACAGCAACAATGTGGAAGAACTTAAAAAACTATCAAAACCATATGGATACGGTCAGCTCACCAACGTAAGTACCTACTTTACATCTTTACACTCAATGTGGAAGAGCTTGGCCAGCCAACCACGTGGCAAAGCATCAAGTGGCAATTCACTTGGTGGTAAGTGACGAGAAGAGGTCAGCTGCCGTAGAACCAGGCACAGTATTTTTTAATTGTAGTAATTTCTAGGAGTCTTCGTGACAGACAAATGGATCCTGAAGGTGGAAGCGCACTTCACTCGTAATCCTCAACTTCTGAAGAACTGGTTATCTTATCTCTAACTGACGGAACACAACAATTATCGTTATTATGGCATTGGGATAGCTTAGGAGTGTCCAATTAATAGCCCGATCTTCTCGATCTTCTTGCTACTGTTTTATTTTTGGGTTGGTGATAATTATTTTTACATAATGCGGCAGCCAAGCTGAGCTAATCAAATCTAAATATACTACATTAGACACCTCTGTGTATGACGTACTACATGACTAGTGAGTAGCTAATGAGGATAACGAAGAATGGAGGAGGAATGCTCCAACTTGATTTTTGTAGAACAGCCTAACCAACAGCTCATAAGCTAAATAAATGATGATTAATATTTTCAGGTGGGCAAGCAACGCGCATACGACCTAGGCAAGTTTATCAGCAGCAGGTATGATGAGCTGGTGTCACCACAGTACAATCGGTCTGAGGTCATCATCCGTGCAACAGACTCCACTCGAGCCAAGATGACGGCATTGGCAGCGCTGGCAGCAGTATACCCTCCCGGCAAGGACTCCTGGAGCAAACTCCTGAGGTGGACCCCGGTTCCTTATACAACAGTTCCTGCTAAATACGACTTTGTTAGTATGCCTTTTAGAGAAAGGATTGCTTCTATGGTTTGGTCATGTAAAGAGGAAGGATAAAAGAAGACTAACAGAAGTACACGAGTGAATGGTACAGTTGGAAGGGGACCTTTTTGATACGTTTTCAAGTCCGTTCAAGAGTACCCTCCCTAACCGGAATCATAATTCAAAAAGAGTGAATGAAACAAAAAAGTGTATCTGGATCGTAGCAATTGAAAATCAGCGGTCTCCGCCTATCCATCCGGAAAACGGGCGTGATACGTGTATGTTTTTGTGAAAATAATATATCTCTAAATTCCAGAACCTTGCTATTGTGAACTGCCCCAATTTCATATCAGGATACATGCAACTATACATGTCAAAGCATGCCTCCATGGACAAATATAGCGATGTCGTCACTCTGCTGTCCAAAAACTTGGGCAGTGATTTAACCCAGTCCCCAGCCGTTGTTTATGGTATCTACGACGTCTACACCAGTCAGGTATGCCACTTTCCTTTTTTGACTTTAGTTACATCTGCTTGAATAATTGATTTTTTTAGAATACATTTTATTATGATTAACTTAGATCAAATGTTTTCAAAAATAAATGAAGTATGATTTTCAAAGTACCTATGTTTCACAATCCGGACGACAGCTCCTCCAGTTGTCGCCTGGTTTTCGAAAGGTTGTGAATACCACAAGTGATGAATGATAATTACATTTTTTTTTAATATTCCGATTTCGTTTCAATAGGTTGATTAATTAACACCAAAAAACTAATTAATTACAAAGAAATATATTTTCAGAAAAGCTTAGGATTACCTCTGGACCCAGAAATTCAGGAAGCCTTCCCTGAAATCGAAAAAGCTGCCGGAGCGGCCATAGACGTTGTTTTTGGAGACGAATCTTACATAGCTTTACAAGCTGGTATGTTGTAGTTTTACGTTGTTACACCATTTATTTTAATCAGCATAATCTTTCTGCTGCTTCTTTGAGCTTCTCAATGGCACAGCGGCTAGCGCGTTCGGCTTGCGATCTTACTCGCTAAGCAACTTTCGCAATGCCAGAGCTCCTCCGTGCTTCAGAAGGCACGTTATGCCGTCCCGCTCCCGGTTGTTGTCGTAAGAAGACAGTCGTTAAAATCCACCAACACTCATAGGGCCACCGTGGTGGGTTATGGCTCAATATCCCCAAGTGCTATTGTCCACGTGGGAGGCCTATGCCCAGCACGTTTATAGGCTGATGATGACGATATTTCAATGAATGCTTAACTGAGAATAATTTCTTTCAAAAACTTACATTTCAGACAGCATTTATTTATGTTACTAGTAAGTAAATATTAAGGAACAGGTTATCTTATCTCTAACTGTCGGAACGCAACAATGATAATAATAATAAACACTTTATTTGAACAAAAGGAAAAACAATTACAAAAACAGGACAAGTTATAAAAAAGAGAGTACAATTAAGCGGTCTCATTGCTTAATAGCATTAGTATTGCTTTACGCTAATTGTTGATAAAGAGACAGACTTAGATAAGATGCCAAAATCTCTGAGTTTTCCAGTAGTGCCTACTACTAGACCTCAGAAGCGCATGTAATAAAACTTTCAAAAATTCATATAGAGTTACTGCTACATTAGTTGTTGCCAATACGAAAATAAAGGATGAGGGTTGCTCGCACAGAGCAGTGGAGTTCTTCTGTTCTGTGGTTGTTCGTGTCTGCACTCTTTTCTAGTAGCTCATTTATTTCAGGTGTCCTCCTTAAAGAGTTCTTCGACAAGGCTGATGGAGTCATCGCCGGCAAAGACGCCCAAAGGCTCAGGATCTACTCCGCCCACGACTTTAACGTGTATTCCTTTGAAGCTGTCACCAGAATCAGCAAGAGACAAGGGGTGCCTAAGTACGCTTCAGCATATGTCTTGGAAGTCAGGAAAATTGTCAAAACTGGAAAATATGTCGTTCTTGTGAGTACTGAGTACTGCAGCTTATTCTAAATTAGCTTAAAAATTAAAAACACTATTAAGAATAGATAACCTATCGAGCCTTGCTACCCGCAAGGCGTTAAGCCATTGATTGTTTTATTAGCTTAATCTCTCAATGTATTTGTATTCTAACCTCAAGAATGCAAGATTAAGCTGACGATACTGACTACTCTAAAACTGCAGCCACTGACTTAAACTGTGCAAAGCTTGAGACATTGAGACCGTAAGGCCGTTGATGTCACTCTCGTATTGGGCCTTGCTAGCCTTATGAAATTGTGTTTTAAATGTGAAAGAATAGTATGAAATAATGGATTTAATAATTATTAAGTTATCGTTAAGTGTTCGTGAATGTGCATAGGGAATGAAACAATAGATTGACACGTCTCTTATAAATATTTTCTAAGATCCGCAGTTGAAGTACCACATCTTTACTTATGCTCAAGATGTTTTAGGAGTAATGTCTAGCCTATCATCATTGGCTTCATCAATCTAGACTAATAACCCTGCTTTATATGATGTTAAGTGGAAGCGAAGTCCAGTTGCCAAGACAGCTGGTGAAGCAAGATTGTGCCGCATTAGCCGTATTCACCTAACTTTAAAGTTCCTCTTCACACCTCGTTTAAGAACCTTTTTGTAGGAAGGCATATTGACCCAATATCAAGCTATGTAGATATTGTAAAGTATTTTCTTTGCTTATTATATTATATCATTATGATGATGATGGTAGAAATGTTGAATGGTACCTAAATGACATTACTCCTAAAATATCTTAAGCATAATTAAAGATGTGGTACTTCAACTGCGGACCTTAGAGAATATTTATAAAAGACGTTTCAATGTGTTGTTTCATTCCCTATGCACATTCACGAACACTTAACGATCACTTAATTAGTATTTAATCCATTATTTCTACATCATCATATAGAAGAAGTTTCCATCCACATAACGATAAGAATAAATGTAAGTGATTTTTTTACAGCCGGTATATTTGCCAAGCCCTGGCAAACCCGTGAAGTACCTGAAAGTGGAAGGTTGCTCCCAGCTGTGTGACCTGGAGAAGTTCCGCCAAATCACCTCTCCCTATGTCCTGGATGTGGACACTTGGCGAACCAAATGCGGATTCACCGACGACATCGAAATAGACGACTCCAGCATCAACTGAAGATTACTTTTCACCTATAACTTTCCGAACTGATATTATTTATTCTCATTCCGTTTAGTCTATTGTAAAAAATACTGATTTAATATAAAAAATAAATATATGTTGTTATGTTATGTTGTATGTATGTTGTACATGTTAACTATATGTTAAATATGTTAAACAACCAAACGATCATCTTATTTTATTTTTTACCCAAAAAATCAAGTCATCGCTACAATTAATGTGTACTGACGAACTGCCGAAAAAATAATCATTTTATCTGATGTCTTTGTCTAGTAGACAACTAAGTATTTAAGAGCTAGAAATTAATCATAATTTGTACCGAGCATAAAGAAGCTTATTACATTTCCACTGCGGTTTTTGCGTAAAATGCCCATTTTGTTGTAATTTTTCAGTTGTATTTATCGTTTTTATCGAAATAGGATAATAAATTCATGCTTAATATTACAAATCTCCACTCTGCGAGATTAACCTGAGTTCGAACGGGACCGGCGCATTTTGAAGTAATTTTACAGTTGTATTTGTCGTTTTTATCGAATTAAGAGAATTAGTTAATTATCATTATTCCTCATGAAGTAACAATTATTCTGGTATAAATTTTTCTCAATAATATTATCAAGAATAAGATTTTTTTTCTATATAAAATCCATGATATCTATACATTCCGAGGCCGCTACTAACTATACAACTATATAAGAAATAACATTCCCATTATTTTTATTTCATTTGATTAAAACAGTAGTTCAATCTAGGAGCTCAAAAAAGTGCCTTCGCGCTTTTTATGAAAAAAAGATAAGCAAACTTTACAAAAACGATTCTACACTATTCAATAAGTCAACATTGTTAAAGTATCTTTGTTTCTGAGATCAAGAACGCCAAAATTTGCCATTTTACTCAAAAATCACAGTCGAGATGTAATAGGGCTCCTAAGTCAAATTTCTGAAGGAAGCGAAACAACAAAATAGAATAATTATAAATTTCAGTCGATGATAATAGAGCCTTACTCTTGTAGATTTCAGGTAGATTTAACAAAAGATTTAATAAGAAACAAAGATGATTACCTAAACACAAATAAAAATCGACATTATGATAGGTATTAACATGTTATTGGCTGTACCATTCTTTGTGACGCCACAGTCTTATGATTGTCATCGACAAACAAACGACTAATCAAAGTCAGAGCAAGGACGTGTATTGTAAATAACATATTCTACAAGCTATTATTTAGTTTCACCTTATGTCTGTTTGTCTGTAACCAAATCGTGCAAGTTAAATTTGACCAACTTACTGACTTCCAATTCAGCTAAAATTTTTGATACCTACATAATGTAACTTGGATGACACATAATAATACATACATACACAGTCACAACTTTTATCCCCGAAGGGTTAGTCAGAGACTAGGCAATGAGGACAGCAAAAGCAGTCTTTTACCATAGCCCACTTTTCGCCAAATATCGACAGGTGGTGAGCCCATCGCCGCTCTATGCTGTTGGATGTATGTGCAGTCTTTAGTCCATTAGTTGCCTTTTACGACACCCAAGGGAAGAGAGGGGGTGGTAGATTCTTTCACTACGCGACCGTCGGAACACAACAACGCTAATAGCATTGATGTTAAGACAACACTTTCAGATAAGATGGTGCTGCAACCTGCAACGCGGCGTGGCTCTACCACTCAGACAGTGTCACTCATTTATCACCCAGGGGTCCCGTATAGGGTCTTCATCATCATCATCATCATCAGCCTATACTCGTCCACTGCTGGACATAGGCCTCTTTTTTTTTGTATAGAATAAGATTTTTTTTCTATATAAAATCCATGATATCTAAACATTCCGAGGCCGCTACTAATGTGCAATCTATCTAATCTAAATATGTGCAATCTTTAGTCCGTTAGTCGCCTTTTACGACACCCAAGGGAAGAGAGAGGGTGGTAGTGTTCTTTCACGGATACGCGACACGCTTATAAATAAATAATACACAAGAAACATGCTGTTTATTGGTTGTTAATTAGAACAAAAATTCCTTTTAAATAAAAGAGTGTTGCATTTCTTTAGCAAGACATAAAAAAATGGGAATTTAACACGATTAATTAACTGTTTAGCTCGGTGTTACTAAGAACCAAAAAAGCTTGTTTTAAAAAAATACTTTTTAATATATTTTTTTACTTTGCATCAAAAAAACTCGATAGCGCAGTGGGTTGCGCGTTCTTAAGTTCTTGAAAGTTAGGTAAGTTTCACAATGCTGGTCCGCGAGATGGGTGATCAAATTAAAATCGAGAGAAAGAAATCTCTGTATCATCATTCAATCCTATGTTGCTAAATAAATCTACATTTTTTTTATTCAAATATTACGTCAATGATTAGGTTTTTAATTGGACATTGTTTTAGATTCTTAGCAGGGATTTATTTAGCTCTTGTAATATTTATAGTCTATTAGTTGGTAGGTATTTCTTGATTAAACTGTGCAGTTTCTTGCGCTCATTCTACAACTAAATAAAGACGAATGTTTTGTGTAGGTACCCAAATAAATAAAACAAATCGCTAATATTCTGTAAGTAAGTATTTGGGTAAGTTACTACTTTATTTTGTAAGAAAAAGGTAAAAGGGCAGTACCTACAAACAAACAATAAGTTAAACTTAATACACGCAAGGTATTATTATAATAAAATACCAAATACTGTACAAGATTTACCTTTAGATAAGTTTAAGAATCATGTAAAATCTTGTTTACATAAAGAATATTTAGAAGACAAAACAGCCTGGTTATAATAATATTTTCACATTTTATTTTCTTAGTAATACTTTTTTTTTAATAATTAATTTTACGCTGGTATGATAGCCTTTAACAGCAGTGTCTTACAGACAAAGGTACCCACTCAAAATTTATGTTGCGTTTAAAGTTGTCTTATTGTTCTCTTGCTTTCGTTGGAGTTGCTCGAGTGTGTCATGCTCTCTTAAAGTGTCTCTGCGGTGGTGGCATGTGCGTCGGGTCGTTACGTTCCCTAAAACATGGTTGAGCGAAGCGATGGCTGATTCACATGTCATACTCGTGAACGGGTGCCGCCTGTGGAGGCTGGTCTGCTCTTGCAATCTTATTTTTTTTATTGGTAGTATTTAATAGTTTTTCTTTTTATTTCAAAGATACTGTAAGACGTTGTTCGTTTTATTTATAATCGAGCAATACCTGTTTTTTGTAATCGTATCAAATGTTTTTTTTTTGTTGTAATGGAAAATAGCAGCGTTTTTCCTGAAATAAAACGCATATTAAAATACTTACCTAATTCGAAGCTTATAATATGAGATAGGCACTTCCGTTTCCCGTAGTCTTAGTCTTTTTCAGTACTTTTTATGCCTCTTGATGACGTACTTCCGTTGACTCAACAGGCTTTGGCGCCATCTTAGTTTTCTTGTAGACGAATGGCACCAACCTTACTCATTGGCTCTATATATTCACCAGGCAGAGTTAGAAAGTAAGCTTCGAATTAGGTAAGTATTTTAATATGCGTTTTATTTCAGGAAAAACGCTGCTATTAAAAGTACTTGACCGTAATTCGAAGCTTATAATTTGAGAGGTGTTTGTTATCGCCTGGTGAGGAAATGGAAGGACATAAATAAAAGAATAACGCCAATGTGATATAATTAACAATTTTTTTTTTTTAAGAAATTAAAGTATTATTATTTATTAACAATTTATTTAGCATTATAATTATTTCAACGATCCAAATGGTATTATGAATAAATTTACTTTTCATCAATTTGGTCTAATGCTATATTTAGTAATATTTATATCATTGAATAATACAAATAATTTTACATCAACTAATAGGGGTAAATAAATGTGTCACACTATTGGAACTGTTTGCTGATTGAACCTCGCGTCTGTAAAATCTCTCGAATGTGTTAGCCGAACGCCAATTTCCTCGCGCTAGAATTTCATCGAGGGGATAAGATAACCAATTTTTAGAGGCTACAGCTGACCTCACACTGCCCGGACTACACTGAATGTTTGCATCTTTAAGCAAGTGCTTTATCCATCCTGCTATAACAGTCCTCGAAGCAGGTTTAGGCGGACCCCTGACAGTCATAAATAAATTACAAGACTTTGCCATATCCCGTCTATTTTTTAATAAGGATATAGTTGTATTGATCCAGAATACCGGGTTCAATCGCATGTTGTCATTATTTGCTATCAATTTCCAGCCGGACTGCATATATCCACTAGTGTCAGTTTTTGAACCAAACTCCGGCCAAAAAATTAAAGAGTCACCCGAGTCTAAGCAATGATCTGAATCTACTCTCAGTTACGTCAAATCATGGATCTGGCGTCCTGAGCATAGCAATAAAAGGATAGCTGTATGCCGGGATGTTTGATATATTTTACTTGTATCTATTGAATAAGTACACAAATATTTAGAAAGATCGTCAATATCCCAAATAGGTGGTTTTGCATTTTTGGGATTCATAAGCGATATAAATTTTAAAATATGTTTGACCATTACATGAGAACTAAGTTGGCTAGACATATCTGCATTACACAGAGAGGAAACCACCGCTTTATGTAAAATAATAGTATTATAGAATAATCCATCAATTAAATGCAAATCAGCTAAGAATCGAGCTAACTCAGATTCCGAAGGCGTCCGTACATTAACATGGTTCTTTTTTGCCCATGATAACCAACGTTTCCACGCTACCGAGTATGTTTTTAATGTCGAGTGCCGCCACGAACTTTTTAATAAAGATACTTGATTTCTATTCCAGTCTTTTATTTCCTCGGTCCACCCCCACATTTCCAAACTTCGAGAGTCAGATCGTTTACATTCGGTGGTGGGAGACCCGTCGATTTGTCTATTAGGCTCTTGTCTAGGTTCCTCAACAAAAACGGAGCTTCGAGAGCTCTCGCTCGGAGGTCTGCTCGCCAAAACACTTTCTGCCACCGGGGTGCGATTATCAGAAACACCCCTGTCGATTGGTTGAGGTGAGATAGAACCCTGGGTATCAAGAACGGTGGAGGAAATACCCACGCTAGAGGGTAATTCCACGGTATACTGAAAGCGTCGTAAAAGAGCGCTTTTGGATCTTTCTGGTCCAACGACACATAATTCCAAACGACGTGGGCTCTGTCCGAAGCGAAGAGGTCGATCATCGGAGTTCCCCATTTCTTGAAAATTATTTTTATTTTTTCGGGTAATAGGTGCCATTCCGGTGGAAGCCGGTGGCGTGAAAGGTGATCGGCATGGTTGTTGTATCTGCCCGGAATGTAGTGGATAGAAAATATTATACGATGTTGGTCTAACAGTGTCAACAATTGATGGGTTATCTCCATTAATGCTAGAGATTTTGTCCCGCCCTCCTTTCGGAGATGAGCTACTACCGTTTTGTTGTCGCACTGTATTAAGATAGAACTGTGACTCAACGTGCGAGCATGTCTTTGAACAGCATGTAGAATGGCTAGCATCTCCTTTTGGTTGCAATGGAGTTTTTGTTCCAGTGGCGACCATAATCCGCTCAGAGAAAAGTTGTCTAGCTGAGCACCCCATGCGAGATCTGATGCATCGGTTGTTAGAAAGTGCATGGGAGGAGGAGGGTGCAACATTGTTGATGAATGACAATTTTTGAGCCACCATTTGAGTTCTGCTTGAACCAATTGTGGAAGCACAAATGTTTTCGTTGCATGAACTAACTGGGAGTTCATAAATCTCAGGGGGTGACGATGATGTAGTCTCCCTCGAGGGACCACAAAACTGGCAAAATTTAAGAGACCTACGAGACTCTGTATTTCTTTGAGGTTCACTTGTTTTTGATTTAAAATTTGACAAACCTTTTTTGTGATATTTGTAACTTTCTCTTTTGGCAATGACTTTAGGTTGTCCCATGTTCTCCATAGGATCCCTAAGTACGTTAGGCTCTTTTGCGGGAACGTTACCGACTTTTCTAGATTTACGCACCATCCTAGAGTGTGGAAAATGTTTAGGGTCATTTGGACGTGCTTTTGAAGAGTGACAGGGTATTGATGAACCATCAAATAGTCGTCCAAATACACAAGAATGCGTACATTGCGTTGCCGCAGGATTTGTGCAACCCAATTGCTGAGAATCGAGAAGGTTTTGGGAGCCGTGCTTAAACCTAATGGGCGGCAGGTCATTTCGAGCAGTTTTCTGTCGTAAATTAAGCGTAGAAAGCGACGGTGTGATTGCGCAACTTTGACATGAAAATAAGCCTGACTCAAATCTATTTTGCACATCCAATCCCTCTGCTGCAGGAAATCGGGAACACAATGTATATTTACTAGGTGAAATTCTTCGGCTTTTACAAATTCGTTCAACGCTTTTAGGTTGAATATTGGGCGAAGAGAGCCGTCGCTTTTTGGTACGAGGAAGAGAGGTGAAATGAAACTGGGAGAAAACTGAACCGGTTGTAAAATTCCTTGATGTTTCATTTTTTGGATTATTGCAGTCATTTCTTCCGACACGCGAGTGCAGAAGTGGTTGTTTGCTTTTGGCATGTACAAGAAAGGTTTCTTGACAAATGGTATGCGATAGCCTTTTATTAATTTTAATATTATTTCTGGTGCTCCCAATTCCCTCCACTTCTCTATGTGACGTGTCAACTGCCCGGCTTGGAACGACCTCGAGTCATTGTTCAAAATGTTTGGATTGACCTCTAGTGACATAAGAGGAAGATCCTCGACATCTTCCCCCTCTCTGTGACCCACGAGGCCTCGAGCCTCGGTATTGAAATGAATCTGAATTGTGCCCCGTAATATTATGATTGAAATGTGGATTCCTATGGTGGCCACCACCCCTCGAGGGTGGTGCACGATGGTGCATAGGTCTAGAAGAGCCTGATGCATTGCATGGATACCGAGCACCACTTGTTTCTGTAATATGTTTCTTGTGGCCGGCACTTCTTGTAGGTTGATAGGTTCTGTAAGCTCCATTCTGAATATTTTCAGATTTAAGAGGCCAAAAGGTTTTACGAACGCCACCTGCTTTTTCAAAAGTGGTTGAAAAGGCATTTGTCTCAAAAAGGTGTGTAATTGAGGGTGGTATTTTACTAAGTAAAACTTTAACAGTGGGGTCTTTTATGGGTTTAATTACAGCATCTCTTTTTACTTGTATAGCTTCGGATCTATGACCGCATACTAGTTGTAACATTTACAAATAATTCCTCAATTTTATTTCCCAATTTATTCATACTACTAGAACTTGAATTAGCCCAAGTAAGCAAGTCACGTATACTTTCTTGTAAGGCTTCTTTTTGTTCAATGATACAAAATGATATAGCTGCATAAGCTTTATCAGCTTTTGCCGATTGTGTTGTGACATCGTAGGGTTTTATTTCAGGGTTAGATTCAAGATCTACAAAGCCTGGAGCATAATTGTACAGCTTTCTATCATACAACTTGAATAATTTATTTTTGGAGCCGACAAGAATAACTGCCACTTCGGCCACCTGTATTGATAACATATATACAAATGTAAAACCACTGGCTAAGCAAATTATTAATAACCTGGACTCTGATCATTGTGGCCAAATGGTCAGCTTTCCACACCAGCGTAAACAAGTGACGAAAAAGAATATCACTGTTGTACCAAAAACTGCAGGTCGGCTGGAACGCTTTAAAAGCAATCTAGATACAAAATTAAATTATTTAGAATACAATGACAACCCTAATGTCTTTTATAATAATTTTTTTAACATTTATTGTTCAGAATTTAATAAAACTTTTATTCCAAAAAAGATCTCAGTTAGTGGTACTGTAACTTTTAATGAATAGGCTACAATTGGTATTCACAGAAGTAGGAAACGCCTTTATGAACTTTATGGTGAACGCAACTATAACACCAGCGATGACTTCAAATTATATGTTAAAAATTATTCAAAGTTATTCAAAAGAGTATGTCGATTAGCCAAGGCAAACTATCTGAGTTCTAAGATTAAGAATAGTAATGACAAAATAAAAATGACATGGAATATTATAAATAGTGAAACAGGAAAGGTCAAAAGGCGTAATAATGAGTACAATTTAAATTGTGATAATAAAACCTTTACTTCTGATGCTGATGTTGCTGCAGCATTTGAGAGGTTTTTTACTGACATTCCAGTTTCAACTACAAAAGCCTTGATTTCCTCCCCCACTGTAGCTGAATCTGTTTTGAAGGAGAATGTTAAAGATTGTGAAAATAATTTCAGTTTTCAAAAAATTTGTGTTATAGATATAATAAAAACATTTAACACTCTCAATAAAAAGAAAACTGCTGATCTGTGGGGTAATTCCGTGGACGTCGCTAAATCTGTAATTATGACAATAGCTCCAGTTTTAGCTTGCATATTTAATGAATGCATTGACTGTGGTGTTTTTCCTGACCTCATGAAATATAGTAAAATAATTCCATTATTTAAATCAGGTAGCACTTCTGACCCCTCTAACTTTAGACCTATTTCTGTGCTACCCACATTTAGTAAAATTTTTGAAAAGTTAATGCTAGATCAAATGCAAATTCATTTTTATAAAAATAAACTTTTACATTGTAAACAATATGGTTTTACTAGGGGTCGCTCTACAACTGACGCCGGTGTTGAGCTTTTAATCCAAATATTTGATACCTGGGAGGAATCACAGGATGCCCTAGGGGTATTTTGTGATTTATCCAAGGCTTTTGATTGTGTTTTACATGAAACTTTGGTCAGGAAGCTTAACCACTATGGAATTAGGGATGCTTCTTTGAGCCTTCTGATCTCATACTTGAGGAACAGGATTCAAAAGGTCGACATCAACGGTAAAAGATCTCCGGGATCAGTGGTTAAAATGGGAGTTCCGCAGGGTTCAATACTTGGTCCATTCTTGTTTTTGGTTTATATTAATTTGTAAAAGACAGTCATGAGATAGTATTGTTTGCTGATGATACTTCACTTTTATTCAAAGTGAAACGACGACACCCAAATTATGACGATGTGAATAATGCGGTCTCAAAGATTGTTCACTGGTTTAGTGTTAATAACTTGCTATTAAACGAGGGAAAAACCAAATGTGTAAGATTTGTATTGCCTAATGTTAAGCAGGTAATAACTAGTGTACAAATTAAAGATAAGAATGTGAATCCTGTGGACACCACTGTGTTTCTAGGCATCACGTTGGATGCCAAGCTTCAGTGGGGCCCACATATAGCTAAATTGTCGAATAGACTTAGCTCTGCGGCTTATGCAGTAATGAAGATTCGTCAGTTAACTGACGTTGATACAGCTAGATTAGTTTATTTCAGTTACTTTCATAGTGTAATGTCGTACGCCATTTTACTGTGGGGAAATGCTGCCGACATTCAAACTATCTTTGTGCTGCAGAAGAGGGCTATTCGAGCAATATATAACCTACAGGCTGGTGACTCTCTCAGAGAGAGATTTAAGGATATAAGTATAATGACAGTTGCATCACAATATATTTATGAAAATCTTGTGTATGTTCATAAAAATATTGAAATGTTTTCAAAAAACAGTGATATTCACAAATTAAATACTAGAAGTAAGAACAAATTAGCAGTGCCTTATACTAGGCTCCATAAAATAAATAATTCTTTTAAGGGTCTGTGTGTACGATTATACAACAAAGTACCAAATGATATTCAGAAATTAGATCTTGATAAATTTAAAATCAAAATCAAAGAAAAGCTTTATAAAAAAGCTTATTATAAAGTGTCGGATTATACAGAAGACAAAACAGCTTGGGTCTGAAATGCTCCAAGTACTTACTCCAACAGCTATTTCTAATTGCCTATAATTAATTTATATAGAGCACCATATTTAATTAAACTATTTACATTCAAATTCATATTTTGTATTTTGTGACCTGGTAACGACATATAATATATATATTTTTTGTAAATGTCGTTGCTTCTGTGCGCTGTGGTTTCTTGCGCCCGTTCTTTGCCACAGTTAAAAAATGATGTCCTGAATGGGTGGTAGGTTAAAAAATATTTGGACGTTTCAAAGTACTTATTAATTGAGTTTATTGAATAAATATATTTTGACTATTGACTAGCTTTTGAGTATCGGCATACCTAATTTGGGACCATGATGGATTACCGAAACGTTGAATTTCGTTTAACATCTTAATAAAGTTTTCAGGTGTCTTAGGCACTGAAGGTTCCTTTAACTTTGTCTCAATGTCAAATGTAAATTGAGAATAAACAGGGGTATCCTGAACGTCTGGCAAGTATTCGTTACCAGCAATATCATTATAAAGCTCGCCACTTATTGCTGAATAAACGGATAAGCGATCTGTATCCATATTATTGTTATAATGAGGGGGCTGAGTAAAAAGGTTACGTAACTCACTGATTTCCTTGGACACCTGGTCTCGCCATTCCTGTATCCTAGTATGCCGACTTCTTTTACTTTTCTTATTTCGGCGGCGACGAGATTTCTTGTGCTTAGAGCCTGCAGTGGAACTCGAACTGGAGCTGCTAGAAGAGCTGCTACTGCTGGTGCCATTATTGCGGGCCCGCTTGCGGCGCTCCGTACTTGGACCAGCTTCAGGCATTTTTTCCGCATTTTTTCAAGGCACATTGATAGTACTCATTCTGTAAATAACCGTACATTAAAATAAGTCCGCTTATTATGTAACAAGTTACATACGATTTAAAAGTAAAAAAGGAAAATCACATACGCGATACAAGTATCGAACGGAAAATCCGTTAAATAAATTACATTTCATAATCTATGTCAAGCATTAATATGGCCTTAGACAACGTTAAGATTTTTCTTTTGAAGGTAAATTTTTTTCCGTTTTAAGAACGTAAATCATTTACACTTATAATTTACGTATTACTGTCTTTAAAAGAGACACTTTTAAAAACCGTGTAATAAGCAACTGCTCTTATAATTAACACTTACAAATAAAGTGTAATAAAAACATGTAGGTACTCACGTTGTTCACAAAAAGGTATTGTTCTGTTCACTTGATTCTTATGAAAAACGTTTTTTATCACTTTTACACTTTCACATCTATTTGAAAAGAATTATTTGCGGCAGGAAACTTCTCTGCACGCGTTTATGCTACGGGGAATAAAACGCCAATGAGTAAGGTTGGTGCCATTCGTCTACAAGAAAACTAAGATGGCGCCAAAGCCTGTTGAGTCAACGGAAGTACGTCATCAAGAGGCATAAAAAGTACTGAAAAAGACTAAGACTACGGGAAACGGAAGTGCCTATCTCAAATTATAAGCTTCGAATTACGGTCAAGTACTTTTAATGTCCTTCTATGACAGGGAGGGCATGTTCCAACTTGTATTGACGCTCATAATTTGTTTAATTGTATGTTGTATGATTTGGTAACGACATATTGTTTTGTAAATGTCGTTACTTTTATATTATTATAAACCTGTGGAGTTTCTTGCGCCCGTTCTTCTCCACAGTTAAAAGACTTCCTGAATGGGCGGGGTGGGTGGGCGGGTGCCCGTCCATCCTTTAACTTTTGACGATTCAAAATGCTTATTCTAAGTTTACTGAATAAAGAGATATTGATTTTGATTTTGATTTTTGATTTTTTAATCCTATTTTTACTACTTTCCTTGCAATAAAGCATTACTAAAGATAAAGTTAAAGGTACCTAATCGAATATTTTAATCATTTTTATAATGCTCACAGATTACCTACAATCTCATTTATCTTGTACTGTAAACAGACAATATTTTGGTTTTGGGGAGTTAAAGTCTCTCACGTCCGTAGCACAGTATAAATATAACTTTAGCTTATTCGAGTATTAACGAGTTCTCGAGTGGAGACCGCGTATCGGCGAGCTTAGTGTAGGACGCCCTCAGACAAGGTGGAGCGACGATCTTCGCAAGGTGGCTGGTAAGCTACATGAGAGTGGCCGCGAATCGTGCTCAGTGGCGTGTTTTTAGAGAGGCCTATGTCCAGCAGTGGACGAGTATAGGCTGATGATGATGACGATGATGATGAAGACCCTACACGTGACCCCTGGGTGATAAATGAGTGACACTGTCTGAATGGTAGAGCCACGCCGCGTTGCAGGTTGCAGCACCATCTTATCTGAAAGTGTTGTCTAAACATCAATGTTATTAGCGTTGTTGTGTTCCGACGGTCGCGTATTAGTGGTGAAAGAATCTACCACCCCCTCTCTTCCCTTGGGTGTCGTAAAAGGGGACTAGGGTCCATATTGGCTCACCTAAAGTTTTTACCCGAAATTGTTCTTCCTACCGATTTGTAATCCGAATGATCACTTTTCCTAAAATTTATCTTCCTTTAATTTTCATTCATACAATTTGTAGTACTGCTGATGATGTTCATAACACTCATTTTCCGAGAACTGTAATTAATAATATCACTAATGTAAATATATTTAAATTCCAACTGTTGTTTTTCATAACGCTTTTATCCTTAAAAATATTTATGATGTGATCCATAAAATGACCTACAGGAGTTTAGAGAAGCTAGTATTTCTGTTGTCTAATAAAAAACATAACCTCGAAATTCAAGAATATCGCTTCGCGCTCTTCGCAATTGTCATTTCTAACCAATCACGTGACCTACAGGAGTCCCTACTCCTGCTGCTGCCCTCAGCTAGTATACTCAATCATTTGAATAATAGTGTAAAAGACGGTTATGTTAAGAAAATATAGGAAAACAAATAATAGTATAATAGATGTTTATTACTACTGACATTATGATGTTTGTTCTAAACCAATGGCAGTACGGATGTGGTACTTTGCCTGCCACAAATGTGTCTACACCCAGCGGGATCACCTATCTGGGAGACTTATGAGTGATGCAGGGAATTAGATCTATATTTGTTCTATTGAATTATGCTAAAGACAGAATTTGTTCCGTAAAAACAACGGAAATATAGGCTTTTCTAACCGACCTCCAGCCAGCGGGATATTTACCAAAGTTACGTCTGATGAAGTATAAATTGGTACTAACATTTAGATCTATCATTGATCTGTTCACCAAAACAAAAAACATTCTTCTACCGTCCTTACTTCAGCCACAATCAAGCTGCAAAGAAACCTCCAGTCAGCGGACTTTTTCTCTTAAGGCATTATTTTTGTAACTTTTACACTAAATTAATAAAATTTAAACTATTTACGACTATAATTATAACTTTATTATAAAATTTAAACTATTTACGACTATAATTTTACATAAATTACCTATTCGTACGTCTTGTGTTAAAATAAAAAGTATGGAATTTTAATTCTATTATGTGGGTAGAATACAAAAAAGTTACATGCAAATTCAAGCTGTTTATAGTTTATAAGCAATACAAAACTCGGTTAGTGATATTGTGTTACTCACATTTGCGTAAAGAATATTTGCATTTCCGATATTAATAAGAATATAGAATTGAATGGTTTTAAATATAATATAAAATTGAATGTGTAATTAGTTGTGTGATACTAATTAAGTGATGTGATGACTATGCCGGGGAGGAAAACCTACGGGAACAAAAACTACTAGTATTCATCCTTACAAACATTCGCCTTTATAATATTAATATTATTTTGTATTCTACCCACATAACAGCTTTCAAATTCCATACTCTTAATTTTAACACAAGTTGTACGAATAGGTTATTTTAGTAAAATTATAGTCGTAAATGGCTTGAATTTTATTAATTTAGTGTAAAAGTTACAAAAATAATGCCTTAAGAGAAAAAGTCCGCTGACTGGAGGTTTCTTTGCAGCTTGATTGTGGCTGAAGTAAGGACGGTAGAAGAATGTTTTTTTGTTTTGGTAAACAGATCAATGATAGATCTAAATGTTAGTACCAATTTATACTTCATCAGACGTAACTTTGGTAAATATCCCGCTGGCTGGAGGTCGGTTAGAAAAGCCTATATTTTCCGTTGTTTTTACGGAACAAATTCTGTCTTTAGCATAATTCAATAGAACAAATATAGATCTAATTCCCTGCATCACTCATAGTCTCCCAGATAGGTGATCCCGCTGGGTGTAGACATACATCTGCCACAAAGATAGAGAAAGTGTATAGGATTTGCCATTCGTTGGCTGTCATGTCATTAATTCGGGTTCGTTTTCAATATGGCGGACTAAGGTCTGCTTACGGTTTGCTGGTTTGAATTCCATCGGAGGAACAGCCTCAGATCTTATTATACGGTATAAGACCAACGCGGTTTGTACGCGCGTTATTGTAGTCCTGTCGGTCGGACACGCGCTCGCGATAGTTCGGGAAAAGTTGTTCATGTCGGTACATGGCCATACGTGCCTTAGTTGTGAAATAGCAAGAAATCGGATAATTTCTTAATAATCGCCTTGCAAACAGCCATCGGAGGCTGCTGTGACTAATTGTTCGGACGGACGGACGCTGACAGCAGCGTAAATTCGGAACATTATCTCACGAGGTTGGCCTGGGAGTCGGTTTCTTGTGAATGTGGACTGGTCGGTGTGTAACGGACGTGTGTGTGTATGATTTGGACTTGCCTTCGAAGAGTCGGCAGGCAAGGCACGCTACCACGAGGCAGGCGTCACATCGCATCACATCACATCACAGCAGCTGGGCTGCGACGTTCATTTCCTCCCCAACCCTATGTCCTCTCCGAGGGTTGCAAGGCGGGCTAACCATCGGATAAGTCGGTAAGTACCTAGCATAAGGTAGTCTTTGAGTTAGAATTTTTGATTTTTTTCTATTATAACTCGTCATAGTGACTGCAACCTGCCTGATGGTAAGCAGCCGATGCAGTCCAAAATAATGAGAGCGCTACCCACCGTGGAATGAGCACGATAACGAGCGCACCCATTCATGACGGCCTGCATAAATGCTGTTTCACGCCCCGCTTAAAAGACCTGGGACTGTAGGAGCTGGGAAACACATGCGCCGGCAAAGAATTCTAAAGCCGAATGGTCTTACAGAGGAACGACTTGTCAAATTTTTTGGTACGAGTACTGATAGTCTGTACAGTATGATAGTGGTTCCTAAGACCAGCACGTGTAGTCCGGGCGAGGAAAGGAAAGAGCGGGATAAGATCAAAAAGTTCTTCAAAACACTCTCCGTAGTAATTCCAGTAGAAGACACTGAGAGAAGAAATGTCTCTACGCAGCTGGAGGTCCTCAAGGGAGGCTGTAACCTCAGCATCTCCAATAATGCGTACCGCTCGATACTTTGCAGTCTATCAAGTGCATCGAGGAGGTATTTAGCGGAGCTGTTTCATAGATGGGAACAATACTCCATACTCGATCGCACCTGAGTTTTGTACAGCAAACAGCGCTGCTCGGGAGTGAAAAACCGCCTCACCTTATTGAGAATACCCAACTTCCAGGAGGCAGTTAAAATAGCACTCTCCACGTAGCATTCCAGATTCAGTTCCTGGCCGATGTCCATGCCAAGAATGCTTAGGTTCACCGAAATGGGTAACGGAGAGTTCTGAAGAGAGGGAGGAGTAAGGAAGGGAGTTACCTTTGACGAGAATGCACAAACCTGGGTGTTACAAGCATTAAACTCGACCAGGTTTTTAGATCCCCACTTAGAGACACGATCGAGAGTCAGGTTCAGTTTGGCAACCAGTTCTTGCCTTTTCACCATGATATCGGCTTGCTTTGCCGCAGGATGTCCCAAGTACCGTTCATGCACCGTACTGTCATCCGGATAACAAAGAAGATTGCCCAAGGACAACATGTCATTGAACGCGGAGGAACTACCCTCACAAAGAACACCAATCCTCCACCCTTCTAGAAAGTGCAACCCAGGCGTACAAACGGGGCGGCACACCGAAGGCCGGCAACTTGGAAAAAAGGGAACGATGCCACACTCTATCGAAAGCTTTGGCGATATCAAGGCTAACTGCCAGGGATTCGCCATGCTTGTCCATCGCTTCACCCCACGCGTGAGAAACGTACGCTAGAAGATCACCCGTTGATCGCTTTAGTCTGAACCTATACTGGCTATCATGGAGCAGTGAGTGATCCCCTAGGTAGTGAATTAGCTGGGAATTAATTATCCGCTTAAACACCTTGCACAGCACAGAAGTTACAGCGATGGGTCGATAGTTGGCCGGATCCAAGCTATCCCCTTTTTTGGGGATGGGTTGTATGTTCGCCTTTTTCCAAGACACCGGCACAATACCAGTATCGTAAGACTCCCTAAACAATCGTGTCAATACAGGAGACAACTCAGCCGCGCATCTGAGCAGCACAATCGCCGGAACACCATCCGGCCCGCTAGCCTTCCGCACGTCGAGCGACCGCAGCACAGCACGTACATCACACTGCCTGACACGAATATCAGTGTCCCACAATGTGCTATAATAGGTGGAGCGGCGCCACAATAAAAGTTTATAAGATCTAAACGCTGCGAATCGCAGCAGTTTCAGACACCCATGATCGGAGGCCTACCCAGGTCCATGGGTAGCTGAATCAATGTTAAATGATTCGGAATTATGGGCATTAGAAACAGAGTAGGTAGTTAAAAATTGTGATTGTTAAGATGAAAAATGTTAGGAAGAACATTTTCGGAGTTCCGATTATCGGAGTTGAAAATTTAGGTGAACTTTGGCGCACCCAGGCGACTAACGTACTAAAGATTGCACATACTTCCAACAGCATAGAGCGGAGATGGGCTCACCACCTGTCACGCTGAGCACATGTGCAGTCGCTATTTGGTGAAAAGTGAACTATGGTAAAGGACTGCTTTTGCTGTCCCCATTGCCTGGTCTCTGACTAAACCTTTGGGGATAATAGTCATGATTATATGAGTTCCGACAGTAAGAGATAAGATGGCCTGTTTCTCAACAGTTGAAGAATCCGGGTGGAGTGCTCTTCCACCATCGGCCTTAAAATCAAAACATCAGGTGAGATGAAGAACAAGTGCTTACCCGTTGAAAAATAAAAAATATTACAGCCCTTATTCAGCACCCTGGTTAGATACTTACATAATACACTCACGATTAGTTCATAAGGTTTAGTCAGAGACTATTATGGGTAATGAGGACCTTAGAAGCAGTCCACTGCCATAGTCCACGTTTCACCAAATAACTGCACATCACAGCGTGAAAGGCGATGAGCCCATCGCCGCTCTATGCTGTTGGATGTATGTGCACTCTTATGTCCGTTAGTCGCTTTTTATGACACCTGCCGTGCGATTATCTAAGCTAAAGCCTTGATAGCTGCGGCTGCCGCAGCGCTGAGAAATGACTCTGTCTCTTTCATATTCATAGAATTGGAAAGAGACAGCAGATCACAGCCATGCGCGCAGCGTCTATGTGTCGCTTAGAGAATCGCATAGCTGAGGGAAGATAATGTTTGGTATTAAGTGGGAACGTCGACGACTGGTTTGGAAGTTCATGCCTGTGAAGACAAGTCTTTTGTTAATATAATAACTCATGTAGAACGTTCGCCAAGGTCTGTTCAGCAGTGCGATTCGCAAAGTAAATCCTTTGGTAGCAGCGGCTGCCGCAGCGCAGAGAATTGAATCTGTCTCTTTTATATTTATAGAATTGGAAAGAGACAGCAGATCACAGCCATGCACAGCGTCTATGTGTCGCTTAGAGAATCGCATAGCTGGTTCTTATACAGTGTGGGGTAACTGGAAGAATGACAGTCTTTGAAAGCCTATTGAGCCGCCACCACACGGCAGGCAAGTTAGATGTATGCCAAATAAAGAAAACACATCCTGTAGCATCCACTTACCGGCTTAATTAATTATTTTATAGCGTTATTACCTGTCATTTATAGTAATAGTATTATTTTTACACCGCTTGTTGCTGATAACGGCCACGAAAACAATCAACCAGTAAGGTCGCGCCCTCACGCACTGTTCACGACCCATCCCACACTATTGATTCGGCTTTAATGACCACTGTGAATACGCAATTCCATTTTTATTGCCGTATGTTTGTTTACCGATTATTATACGTATATCACTCACCTGCCAACATGGAGCGTACTATGTTAGTTATACATGTGCAGTCTCTAGTCCGTTAGTCGCCTTTTACGACAAACAAGGGTAGAGATGGGTCAGTTTTAATCTTTTATTGAACCGCCGCGCGCCGGTCGCAGCCGCCATACAAACATGTTGAACTCCCTCGTCATCCGGAAGGCACGTAAGCCGTTGTTCCCGGTTGTTGTCGCATTGGGCAGGGTGGTGGAATATGGCCCTATTTATACCATTGTGTCGTTGTCCAAGTAGACCTTGTTTAGGAAAATACTTAAGTAGGGTCTCGAGACTTTACAGAGCCATCCCAGTGGTGGGGTAATACTTCACACAAGGTCACACCTATCTTGTACTAAGTGCAAAACAAGCGTGAAGAATCGCCGCACCTTGTTCAGGACACCGAGCTTCCATGAGGTCGTTTAATCACGGCTTCATGTAGTCCCTATGGTTCAGATCGTAGCAAAGCTCCATACCGAAGTCCAACACCCGATCGAGCTCCATGACTGAATCTTTCACTTGCTTCATTTCGGGTTTGACCTGCCCAGCCGCTGGGTGACCGTTATATCCCCCATGCACTGAGCTATCATCTGCAAAGCAAGGTATATTTCCCCAATTCAGAACGGATGGGACGTTTATAGGCTGATGATGATGGTGATCACAGAACAGTTAACTATTCCGTTAAGATGATAAGTTCTATTGCCATTATGTTTGTTTGCTAAATTAAAGTAATACTCTCTCATAGATTATAGAGAGAGCATCTCATAGATTTTTACTTTTTCTATATTTTATCGAACGTAAGTAAAATAACCATGGCGCGTAGCGGTGAAAGAATACTACCATCCCCTCTCTACGCTTTGCTGTCGTAAAAGGCGACTAATGGACTAAAAACCGCACATACATCCAACAACATAGAGCGGCGATGGGCTCACCACCTGTCACGCTGAGCACATGTGCAGTCGCTATTTGGTGAAAAGTAGACTATGGTAGAGGATTGCTTTCGCTGTCCTCATTGCATAGTCTCTGACAAACCATTCGGGGATAATAATCGTGATTATATGTATGTATAGGTATGTATGTAGGTAAGTAAAAAAAAAAATTTGGAACAAGACACCTATATTGAATACTAGCGGCCGCTCGCGGTTTCAGCCGTGTGGTTCCCGTTTCCGTGGGAATATCGGGATAAAAAGTATCCTATGTGTTAATCCAGGTTATAAACTACACACATCAAAAGTGTCTAGGTATCAACATATATTTTTGCAATAACTTTTCTCCTGATTGATATTAATTAAAATTTTCTTTAAGGATTCATCAAATAAAGTGTTTTCGTTTGTCTACAGTAACGATAAACCAAGTCACCTTTGCATTAATAAAGAAATTTGCTATTTTCCTAATAAAGGGATTTTTGACATTTGAACCACTAACATTAAAGTTCGAAAAAAAGACTGAAATAACAGTTTTCTTTAAAATTTTATTGGGTAACTTAAACAATTAATAATCCGTGTTTCTACCGCGAACACTAACAACACAAGAACATCGGTTTGGCATACTCAAAATGAGTTCATCCAAATCACGCTGTGGAATGGCCGCCCATGTTCGTTGCAACAACAAAAAAAGGTCTTCTTGCGACTGGATACCCTCCATATTCGGCAGAGCTCTTCTCTGTAGCATATCCCATGCATGCTCAATCGGGTTCAAGTCTGGCGACTGAGCAGGCCAGGGCATGACATTGATGTTAGCTGCAGCGAGAGTCTGTCTTACAACTCTTGCGGTGTGCGGTCGTGCATTATCATGCATTAACTGAAATAAGGGACCGATTTGCACTTGTAGAGGAACGATGACGTCTGATACAATCGTCTCAGCATAAATTTGAGCGTTGAGGTTGCCTCTGATCCAAATCAACTCAGTTCTTCCGCCGATCCAAATACCCGCCCATACCATGATGGTTCCACCACTATAAGGATGGACTTCCTGGCAGGATTTTAATCGCTGTTGGCGTCCAGGGGTTCTCCAGTGTCGTATACGTCTTGTATCCGGTCTCATACCAAAACGAGACTCATCAGAAAAGCACACGAAACGCCATTGTTCTTCTGCCCAATTTCTGTGTTCAAGAGCCCATTGATATCGAATCCTACGATTGTGCATTGCTATAGGTGGTACCCTTAGCGGTCTTCGGGAATGAAGGTTCACTTCATTCAAGCGGTTTCTGACTGTTTGGTCGCTAATTAAGTTCCCTGAAGAGTGATGAAGCCTCACGGCTAACATCATGGCGGTTATTGTTGGAGCTCTTCGAGTTGTGATTTGAATGTATCGGTCTTGTCTCCGTGTGGTGCAGCGATACCGTCCTCCATGGCGCTCAGCCACGGTACCAGTGCTTCGGTAACGTGTCCAAAGTCGACTGATAACACTCTGACTTGTATTCAGAGCTAAAGCCACAGTACGTTGCCGGGAACCAGCTTCTATCATTCCCACGGCTCTGAGCATTTCTTCCCTGCTTAAATGACGTCGCCGCTCCATAATAACGTTGGTTTTAATCAGTAGTAGGGAAACAGTAGCACTAATAATGTCTTCAATGCGTTGTATGTTTTTATAGAGAAAATATTGACAGCTGATTTTCATCTTTTACTAGAAATTGATTGAAAGTTCCTGTTTCAAATTATGAAATGCACCAAAAAGGATCCACATAAATTTATAAAATCATAAATTTATTACAAAGCCACATCTCAATCTCAAGAAATCCGCATAAAAATGCTTGATCCCTAGACACCTTTGATGTGTGTATCTGTATGCCGAATTTCATCCGAATCCATTTAGTAGTTTTTACGTGAAAGAGTAACAAATATCCATCCATACTTACAAACTTTCGCGTTTATAATATTAGTAGGACTAGACAAACAATAAATTCAAATAGTCGGTTGCAAATTAGACACAAATATATCGCAATTCGCACCGAACTAAAGTATTAGCAAACATATTCCTCGTATGTTCTCCATAATTTCCTCTGGGAAGAGAAACCGTCTGTGTGTGAGCGTCGTAAATAAAAAATCAGACGCTTTATAAAACGACGGGGCGGTCGTTTCGTCATTGGCTGATAAATCACATTTTCACTTTACATGTTACAATCGAGGAACTTCCTGGGCGATCACTATTCGGCGATATTCACTTGCGCACAACCTACACGCACGCTACTGAACATACTTACCTTGTTAACGAAACGTTGAAAAAATAACGTCTACCTCAGACGGGAATCGAACCCGCGTCCTCTGCCGGGCGGCTGCGTTGACGTTGTTGTCTTTTTTTTAACGTTTCGTTATCTTTGAGTTTATTTGAGCGTTTTTTAACGCAAATAAGTAATCAAATATTACGAATTACAAACACATCAAAACAGAATTAGCCAAATTGGTGCAGCAGTTCTGAAGTGATGCGCGAAGAAACATTCAACAACAAAAAATAATTTTTATTTATATAAATACTTACTTAGATTCAAAAACATTAAATTGCTTAGATTAAAAACAGCTGTTAAAGTGTTTGGGGCTCGGACCAAATTGGTCCGAGGTTTGGGGCATTTTTGACCTAAGCATTTTTGTCTTCTGTGTGATCGTTTGACGTTTGCAACGCCAGAGCCAGAGCTAAAATAATAAATAAAATGTTTTATTAATTTTAAGACATATAGCAACAATAATAGGTGAAGACTTCATCTATTAAATGCTGAAGCACCTGTAACAAATGAGTCGCTCTTCCTTAACTTAAATTATGATAATTCTATTGTATTCACTAAAACAATATGTCAAAATAGGAACTTCTATTTAAATACATGTTTATAAACTTTAAAAATAAAAAATAAATAAAATTAATTTAAACACAAGAATAAACAATAATGATTTTAAGTAGGATGATTTATGTAAAGTGTAGATGTAGTGTGTTTGTTTTGTGGTGTAGCTGTGTAAATGTGTGTGTGTATCCGTGCGTGCGTGTGCGTGTGTGTGTGTGTGTGTGTGCGTGCGTGTGCGTGTGTGTGGGTTAGTAAAAACATGTGATTAGTAGTGAGTGTGAGGCAAGTATAATTAACCACTCAAAGGTTTACTATAAGAAAGTAAATTTTCAGTTTTATTGCGTTCTAGAGATTTCAGCCATGCGGTAAGTTCTTTTTTTACAGTGCCCAGTCATCAATGAGTATATTTCTAGCGCCTTATGAAGTTGTTTAATTGTGAGGACAAATGTGAGAACTGATTGCGCAAACCGAATGTAAGTTTAACCGTGTAACAGGGGCTACTTTATCTTTCCTTCTTCTAACTTCAGTTCAGCTGTATTACTCGCGCGTTGTGGACCATGTCCGCCGCATATATAAATAATAGTGATAGGGCTTTTAGTCCGCCTGGTTAGCTACCACCATCTTATCTAAGTCTGTCGCCATAACATCGATGTTTATAGCATTGTTGTGTTCCGACAGTTTGAGATAAGATAGCCAGTACCTCAGTGGTTGAGGATTCCGGGTGAAGCGCGCTTCCGCCTTCGGCCTTATCGTCACTTACCATCCGGTGAGATGAAGGCCAAGCGCTTACCCGTCGTCGAATAAAAAAAAAGTAAAAATGAATGTTTTCATATAAAATATGCATTTTCAATAGCCTGCCAGAGTTAGACACGTAACATAACGATTTCCAGACGGCCGGTCTGTCTGTGCGTCCGTCGTCAATCTCGCGGGTGTTGCCGACTCAGTTCAGTGGTCTTCGGTTACGTGACCGTCATACGAAAAATATATGTTTGTATCAGCAAGAAACGGAATACTCTCATGGACTGACAGCCATTATAACATCATTAATATGAAGATTGAGTAACGTAATGTAATGTAACTAACTAATGTATCTTAGACGATCAATATACGATCGACTAAAAATATAGAATAATATCACTAGCAGCCCGCCCGCGCCTTCGTCCGCGCTTACATAGAAATACCCGTCATACTTAAGCGATTTCGTACAAAATGTCTACAAATTATTAACAAAAAACCGGCCAAGTGCGAGTCGGACTTACCCATGAAGGGAATGATGTTACATCATATAAAGTTCTTGTAGTTCGTTGTAACTTCGATCAATGTTTTAATCATAGTGTATTTTTTAATTAACTAATTAATTTATGACGTATTAAAAAAAACTTCTTACTAGACCTCGTTCAAACCAATTTTCGGTGGAAGTTTACATGGTAATGTACCTACATCATATATTTTTTTAGTTTTATCATTCTCTTATCTTAGAAGTTACAGGGGGGGGGGGGACACATTTTACCACTTTGGAAGTGTCTCGCGCAAATTATTCAGTTATAGAAAAAAAATATTTTAGAAAAATATTTGTTTAAGTTCTTAGTATGAGGAACCCCAAAGTTTATTGTTTTTTTTCTATTTTTGTGTGAAAATCTTAATGCGGTTCACAGAATACATCTACTTACCAAGTTTCAACAGTATAGTTCTTATAGTTTCGGAAAAAAGTGGCTGTGACATACGGACGGACAAACAGACATGACGAATCCATGGGTTCCGTTTTTTGCCATTTGGCTACGGAACCCTTAAAACCATCCTCAGTTATCGCTCTAGTGAAAACTGCATAAAAATCAATTGCGTGGTTAGCGGAGCCACAACAGGGGATGGCGATCTGAGATCGACTAATCGAAGATTCGATTTCACGGGACCAAAAAATCAATTTTTGTAATCGATATTTTACAATAAAAAATCAAAATTCGATTTTTTTCAGTTTTGAAAAGGACCATAAAAGTTAAATGTTGAGTAAGTACATTTAACACATGTAAAGAAATAACAGTTTTTCACTAAATTCAAAAACTCACGAGATAGCTGTGCTTGTTTTCTTAGCCTCTTCTTATATAAATAAAAGCAAAAAAAAAGTTTCGTTTGTAATCTTTGTAATCAAGTGTAAAAAATCTTTTTTTTTACACTTGATTTTTTTTGAGAATCTATATATTACATTGCGATTCGATCGATTTTAAAAACGATCTTTTTTAAAAGAAACGCCTTTCCTACCACATACATAGGAAAACAGCGTCCTTACTTTACAATATGTAACGATAATCAGCCTATTTAGGTCCCACTGCTGGGCACAGGCAACAGCACGTGGCGTTTGGGCCATGACCAACCACGCTGGCCCAATACGAGTTGGTGGTTTAAAAATAAACGAACGTTCAAATTGGTTGCTCCAAAAATTTATATTCCCATACAACCGTCCGAGGGTTGGGCGTTGAGCATAATAGAAAAATTGTGTGTTGCCAGTAGAATGTCAGTTTTTCCCTCTGCCGGGTATGGCGCGTGCTATTTGCATACAGGACGTGATTGCCATACGCTCGTGAGTCCATTGAAAACTTGCGGTTTGCAAAAAGTCACAAATAAATAGTGTCAATGACGGCAAGAGTTATGAAATGTCACGCTGTAAGGCGCTGCGCCAACGAAGATACTATTGTGTCGGATACTAGCTATTTAGAGCTATGTGTGCTCACTAAAAGAATACAAGGTACCAACCCCTCTCTTCCCTGGGGTGTCGTAAAAGGCGACTAACGGACTAAAGACTGCACGTACATCCAACAGTATATAGCGGCGATGGGGTCATAGGTAAGTGAACTATCATGGTGAGTCAGGTTGAAGAAACACGGACTAAAGCAGTGGACTACTGCGATCCTCATTGCCTGGTCTCTGACTAACCCTATCGATAATACTTAGTTGTTAATCTATTTATTTTTGTAAGAAAAATGTTCAGCAATATAACTAGAATTAGACTATGATAATTAATGACTGGAAACCATTTACAAATGTTTACTAGTAAATTACAAATTTAAAGTTACAAAAGATACTTAATAATTATTATTATAATATGACTAAAATACAAATATAAGCTTTAAATACCAACAAAAGAAATCAAAAATAAAAATAACAGTATTGCTCAGTAATAGCCGTCTTATTGATTTAGCTGAATTACAAAACAGTTCAACGTCTGGTGTTAATTTATTAATCTGTTTGCCAGCTCGCAAGAGGAATGCGTTACGTCGCCGTCGGTTGCATATTAGAAAATAAAAACTTTGTCAAGCAAATGTTTTAAAGAACAACGAACAAAAGTATAAAGTTTAAAATAACAATGGTCATTTGACCAAAAGTTCAACTGACCAAAGTCTGGAATATCAATGTTTAAATTATTTATTTACACTATTGACCAAATCGTTCTAAGGTCAAAAGGATTATTGGATAAATTATTATTTATCAAATGGATTAACTGAAAAAGGTAAAAATAATACTATTTAGATGACTGCTAGAAACCGCAAGAAACTTTAAGGGCTGGTCAGGTCAAGTGTACATATATATATACATGACAAAAATAAATCCGTGTTTTTTCGTAGGTACTTATCGCCCAGCTGACGAGGGCAACAGCCAGCCGGCCGTCCGTCTGTTGACCCGTCAACGTAGGTACTTATCGCCCAGCTGATGCGGACAGGTCAACAGACGGCCGTATGCTTTAAAATAAATTATATACTCAAAGACTATCCAGTTAAAATTCACAAAATGAGTTATTTCATTAAGAGGGTTTACGCATTTCGGTTTTCCATACAACCTTCCAAGTTGAAATTTTTAAAAACTAACGAGACAATTTAGATAAAACTTTGAATGCTTAAGTAAAACGCAAGGATCTAAATAGTTTGTTGAAAACATTTTTTTAAATCTTTTTTCTAGCTGTTTTATTGCGATTTAAAGTCCACTGTAGAAAGTAAAAAATCGCAATAACTCAGTTTAATAAACATTTTTTTTAAATGTTTTCAACAAACAATTTAGATCCCTGTGTTTTACTACAGCATGCAAAGTTCCATCAAAATTGGCTCATTGGTTTTTAAAAATTTCGACTTGGAAGTTTGTATGGGAAACTAAATGGCGTAAACCCTCTTAAAATGGAAAAAAAAACACGAATTCCTTTTTTGTCATTTTTGTCATGTTTAAAACACTTGACCTGACCAGCCCTTGAAGTTTCTTGCGGTTTCTAGCAGTCACCTTATATTAGCGAATAGCGCCTGTCTGGATACAGAAAGCCTTTACACAACATGACCGGTTTGCTATGTAATGTTTACAATAATATGTATACTAATGCGGGTAGAACTTAGATAATAAAATTTTAAATTTAATAGTCAATTGAATGCATGTAACAATCCGTTTGAATGTGTATGTATGTATGTATGTATGTATGTATGGGGTCCATATTGGCTCATTCTCATATTAAAAGCAAAATACAAAGGTGACCTACTACATGAGGTAGGGCAGCATTAGGGCAACTAGTATTTCTGTTGTCTAATAAAAAAAATAACCACGAAATGTAAGTAAATGTAATTTCTAACCTATCACGTGACCTACAGGAGTAAGGCAGCTAGTGTACTATCCTCACATCAATCATAATTATGACCTCATAATAGTGTAAAAGAAGACGTTTTTTGTTGTAGGTAAGTATGTTGTTTCAATTTAACAAATGCAAGCATTTCGATTTTTTGTATTTTGTATTTTTTGTGAACATTGCATTGTAATTATGTAATTAGATTAGTAATGATTTGCTATTTTAAAATTACATCTAGCAAGTTTTGATCAGTCGTTCATTTGATGTCACATACATTGGGATTATAATTTTTTTCTAAATAAAACTTTTGGTCTATTCAACTTTGTTGCTTTGTTCGTTGTTCTTTAAAAATTTGCTCGACAAAGTTTTGATTTTCTAATATGCAACCGTTACGTCTATAGTTGCTACTGAGCAATGGAATACAGATGCAGAGCTACGTATCATTTTGCCCGGTACCTTTAGACAGATTTTAGAAAGTAGCTCTGGACAGTCAATCTATTATAATCAATATGAAATCAACAACTCTCTCTGCAGACGTAGACACTTTTTGAATCCAGTCGCTTACACCTGACACAAGCCATCGCGAATCGTAGTCGTATTAGAATGTAGGCGAGTTTGGTGGGTATCATACATACCTACATAATCACGACTATAGACTAGGCAATGAGGACCGTAAAAGCAGTCCTCTACCATAGTAAACTTTTTACCAACAAAAATGGTCGTCACCCATCTAAACTTTAGCCATTGTGAACGTAGCTTAGCTTCCGCTATTGTTATCCGTGCGAATCGTGGCACTATCGAACCACTAAAAAAGTAATAGGGTACCGTAATAGATTACTGCACTTCCCATAATCAATTTCCGCCACCGTGCGTGTTGGATGATTTATCTAGAGATTAAAATGATTCTTGTCGTATAGTATTACCTATACTCTATAGGTAGATAATAGTTTTTTCACACCACCTGCTCGACAACATCAAATTATATGTCATGCAAACCTAATGGGCCGATTACACATATTAAGTTGTCAAGTAGGTAACTAAATTTTAAGTTAATTTTAACTTAATTTTAAGTTGTCGATCGTTTACACGTGTCCAACTTATGCACTCTTTAGTGGACGATATTCTTAACCATGTACGAGTAAGTATGTATATATACCATAACTTATCTACTTCACTAAATACTTCACTAAATTGTTGCGTCCACACGTCAACTAAATGACAATTTAGTAGAAGCCACGCTTACCGGGGAATGCAAGCGGTGCGGGAGGGGCGGTTACTTACTCAAAAAATAGAGTCGATTCTTTTCTACTTGTTCACTTGCCCACTAAATCGTTTACTTACCACTTGTTACTAAAGAGCTGTTAAGTGACTGTTTACACGCAAGAATTTAGTTAAAATAAAATTAAAATTTAGTTACCTAGTTGATAACTTAATACGTGTAAACGGCAATTAACCTAAAGTTAATCATTATAGACCTGAGGTCTAGCAGGGCAATAATATTGTACTGAATTTCATTATGCCCCGCTGGTCAATAATGTGAATTGAATTTGGAACAAAATGTAGAAAGTTACATAGGAATTCAATGCATTCACCACTAAGACCTGCGCTAAAAAATAAATTGTTTGAAAATCGAACTGGCCACCACGAGTAGATTAAAAATAAAAGCAAAATAGAACACACATTTTAAAGAGGCGCGAGGAGAAAGCGCGGGAAACGGAAAACTTGGCGGGTGTCTTTTTTTTGCTCTTATAATTAATTTGTTTTATTTGTTACTGTGGATCAAATTTGATATCATTTGTATATATTTAGTTTTCATATAGGTATTTTATATTCATTCGTAGTATAGAAATTCATCGGTATGTAAGTTCTTTTAAATTTTTCTTTTTGTCTTGGCGAACCAGAGGACCCTGGAGGAACAGTTCCTCCAGTGTCTAATGTCGTCACTATTTCATACAATGAGTCAGCATCAGGAATGGATACTGAGGATTCTATCGCTGAGAAGGATGGATCTGAAAGCAACAAAAGAATAAAAAGAAAAAGATCTACTCCATCAAAGAAAGTTTGCAAACATTGCAACAAGAAAAGGCGCCATAGAAATACACCAGTCGGAGTTTTTAGTGAACACGATTGTAAATGTACTGATATTGTAGAAAAGTCACAAGATTCATCTAACTTTCAGATCCCTCTTACTCCAGCTCTCTCTTCCTCACAAATGTCACCTGTTAATGATACTAACAATGGTCGTCTTAACGTTGGAAGAATTAACTACCTAGCATCTGATGCAGTACCTTATGTTATCCACATACAAAAAAAAACAATTATCTCCTGATGAAAATTGCTCCATTCACCCTATCGGCTTTGGTCATTTTCTGAAAAATCACTCTTTTAAAAAGATAATCGATGGAAGTCTTAAAAGAATTGGTCGTAACAGAGTATCCATTTCTTTCTCCACATATGAGGTCGCTAATTCTTTTGTCAACAATAAAGATTTAAGTTTAAATAAATATAGAGCATTTATACCTTCAGTCAATGTAACTCGCATGGGAGTTGTTAGAGGTGTCCCCATAAGTTATACTGACGAAGAGATTTTAAGTAATATAACCGTACCTATGGGTTGTGGAAATATTTTAAAGGTGAGGCGCTTGAAAAAGAAAACTATAGTAAATGGTAACGCGGAATTTATTGGTATTGAAACAGTAGTTTTAACATTTGATGGTCAAATTCTTCCAAAGCGTGTTTTCATGTGTTATAATTCTCTGCCTGTAGATTTATATATTTACCCCACTATACAGTGTTTTAATTGCTGCAGATATGGTCACATAAAAAGCCAATGTATGTCTACTCCGAGATGTTTTAAATGTGGTGGAAGTCACACAGGTCATGGATGTGATTTAGAGGAGGATTCTTTGTACTGTTGTCTCTGTTCAGGATCACATATTGCTACAAGTAAGAAATGCCCTGAATTTTCGAGGCAAAAATCTGTTAAAGAATCTATGGCCAAAAATTGTTTATCATATGCAGAGGCAATAAAACTTCATCCTCCAGTATCTAAACTATATTCAGACGTCTTATCGTCAACTGTTTAACCAAACAAATCACAAATTATCTATGAAAATATGTCTAATCCTAATAGGACTTCATACAAGAAAACCATTTTTATTAAACCTAAAGGTCCTCAAAAACCTAATAGTAAAGGTTATGATCAAAGAGCTCACTCAGAACTTGTAAAGGATTACTCTATCCCCCTGCCAACTATTGGCAGCATAAATAATAGACAAAATTCTCTTTCAGATTTACCTTTAAAAGATTTAATATTGACTTTAATAAGTTCATTAGTTCACTCTAATATAGTTTCATTACCGACCAACGTTGCCTTCTTTATAGAATCGATTAATGATAACAAAAACACTGTTGATGGCTCAAGCCAACATAATTCAGTTGAATTGCCGTAGCTTAATAAATAAGAAACATGACTTAATTTACATTATTAACACTCACCAGCCATTTATTCTGGTTATACAAGAAACCTGGCTTCGGCCAGAATATAACTTTAAAATAGCTGGATACTCTTGCTTGCGAGAGGATCGAAGTGATGGTTATGGAGGAGTAGCTTTACTTGTAAGGCACTCTTTTCCTTTCTCCCATATAAACATCCCTATACATAATGATTTCAATATAATTGCTGTAAAAGTAAATAACATTTGCTTTGTTTCTCTATATATTCCACATCCTTCAACATCAGTGGATTATGAAGTAGAAAATATTATGACTAATCTTCCTAGACCTCTTGTAATAATTATGGGGGGGTTTTAATGCTCAGCATCGTTCCTGGGGAAGTTCTAACTCAAATCATTATGGTTCCCGAATCCTAGACATGTTAGATACTCTTAATGTTTGTTTATTGAGCAATGGTATTCCAACCCGCCGCACACCTCCTCATGAAGGAGTTAGTGCTCTCCTAATCTGGTATCTTTTCTATCCTGGTCTGCTTTAAATTCTTCTTTTGGCAGTGATCATTTCCCCTTAATTATCAACTTTCCAAATAGCATTTTTTCTCATAAACCTGTAACCAAACGTCAACCACGATTGAAATATAAGTTAACCAATGTAGATTGGAGTGTTTTTAGAGATGAAGTTAGAAACAAAGTTTCCCTCCTTCCTGCTGTAAATGAAAATAATTTAATTCAATGTAGCGATTTATTATCTCAAACTTTAATTGAAACAGCTGACAAATTGTTTGACAAACGGAGTAGCTGTCAATTAAAAATCCCCCCTCCCCCCTGGTGGGATTCTGATTGCACAGTTCAAATAAAAAAAAGAAAATTTGCTGAACATATTTTTAAGCAGAATTCTACTATAGAGAACTATAATTCCCTCTCAAAAATCATAAATGATACACGGAAATTGTTTAAACGGAAAAAATGGGAGAGATGGAAAGCATGTTCTTCTGTCTCCCCTGACATTCATCCATCTTTAGTATGGAATAGTATCCGTCGTTATAGATCTGCATTTAAGGAATCTCAACCGCCGCTTTTACAAAGTTCTATTGCTGAAGAATTTCTAGATAATTTGGCCCCTCCGTATGCTCCCTCTCAAATTAATAGCCTACCCTTGTCACCTTCCAATCTAGAAAACACATTTACTTCAAATCTCAATGATCCTTTTAAACTTTGTGAGTTAAAAGGGATTTTAACTTACGTTAAAGATTCTGCTCCTGGAGTAGATGGTATTCCATACTATTTTTTCATAAATATGGACGATATTAGCCTTTCATATTATTTATCACTTATAAACTTTATTATGATTACGGGTAACATTCCTCCTTCATGGAAAACCCAGGAAGTCATTCCTATTCTTAAACCTAAAAAACCATCTTCTGAAGCCTCATCATATCGTCCAATAGCTCTCTCTTCAATTTGTGCCAAGTTGGCGGAGCATTTAGTTAAAAACAGACTGGAGTGGTTTTTGGAAAGCAAAGGCCTACTAGCAAATAGTCAGTTTGGTTTTAGAAAAGGTAAAAGCACTATGGATAGCATTGCAATTTTTACAACCGACATTAGATTAGCTTTTACGCAAAATGAATCCCTTATGGCTGCTTTCTTAGACATAACTGCTGCCTATGACAGAGTGCAATCATTCCGATTTTTTCGAATCCTTAACATCACTTCATGTTTCTTTTCCATCATCTATATCCTATTTATTATTTACAAATGATTATCATATTTACAAAGCATAATCTTCTTTTTTGTCCATTAACAATATCAAAGTCTAAATCAATCATTAATTCCCATCTAATCCTATTTGATCCTTTCCTTCTTAATTCCTTCAATTTTAAATAGGTTTACTAAGTGTAATTTTAATAAATACTTTGATTCCAGTACTACTGCTTTTTATTGTCTCGTAGATGGTGTGAAAAGTAGAGTATTCTCCTCGGGGATAAAGGTGCCTTCGCCTTGGGCGACCTTGAATCTCACGCTGCACTCAGGATTCTTGTCTTAACTCCCTCGCTATGCTCGGGAGTTAACGCTAGAATTGAAAAAGAACGCTTCGTTTTGCTCAGGATTCAATACGGGGCGCCCGCTACATAAGACACTGCTTTATCCCCTTGGTGCATAATCTACTATTAATATACCTACCTAGCGAGTAAATTAACTGGGTAGGTGTTGAGGCATAACGACCCATGGGCACTTGGGGGTTTTGCAATGTGATACGTTTAACCCCTCAGTCTTGGATTTTTTGACACTTTTTTGACACTAACTGTCAACGTCAAATTTGACATTTTGCGATAACAATACATAAGATAAACCACAGAACCGAAATAACCAAACTTGTTCATACTAAAGTAGTCTGTAAGTCTATGAAAACACGGTACAAAGTCAAGTGTGTTTTTGTAGGTGCGGTCTCATGCGACCGCTTGGGGTTTGAGGGGTGGTACGTTTAGATAATTATCAATCTATGTATAAGAAGGTGGACGAGGCGAGACGAGAGTGAAGGGGATAGTTGGAAGGGGAAGACCTCGACGAGCGAACTTAGATGAGACCGGTGACCTTCTCGTCAAAGGTCAGGTCCAGAGTACCCTAATCCGACAAGCATGTATGAAGAATGTTATGAGAGTAAGTGAAGCAAAGGATGTTTTAGGATCGTAGCAAACGGATGTGTCTACACCCAGCGGGATTACATGTCTGGGAGACTTATGAGTGATGCAGAGAATTAGATCTGGATATGTTCTACTGAATTATGCTAAAAACAGAATTTGTTCCGTATATACAACGGGAATGGCAATAATGTAACTGTCGGGAATAGGCACGGTATTTCATGGATACTAAAAAAAAACTAAGAGTCAATATCCTATTTATCGAGATACTCTTCTAGGCAAAGTTGTGTCTTTCACCTACAACTTTGCCTATGACTTTGCGCACTTGTAATTCGGAAAACTCGTATGATATAACAAGATTTGGGTCGTATTGGCAAAGCATACAGTCTATTTTATCATTGACAACATAATAAAAGCTATAACAATAAATAGGTTCAGAGATATTTACAAAAAACTTCAAAATCCAGGCAAAGTAGCAGCATTTTACTTTGTAGTTACTTCTTCAAAATATCGTTATTCCGTTGATCGCTCTGGTGCTTTTTATTTATAGATAGGTAGTTAATGAGTTTTATATATTTTTATATATAATATAATACCGTATGAAAATACATTGTTTCGTATTGTCCTTATTTTTCTACCAACGTTTGACAAGATATTTACATTTTGAAACTTACTTTGAAATTTTTGTGACCTCAATATTGAAAAAAAGTTATGAATCATAATTCTAACAAAACTGGAGTCAGGACACACCAGAACGATAAATTTTTGGTGGTTTGCAATTTTTTAAATGTATTTATAATAATATTAGGCACCATTATGTAAATGTCCAAGGTATGCTGCATGCCATAGGTTATATTAAACAATATTTTCAATTACAAATTTATCTTTTTTATAGTAGTTACTCTAGGTAGACGCTATTTTTTTAGTCGTTTCGAGACCTAGCCATATGTATTGCGGTGTAAAAACTTTTAAGAAAAACTGGAAATTCGTCACGCACAGGATACGGGTGCTCACGCGAGTTCACGCGGAAGGAGCGGGCGGGCGGGCCACCAGTCATGAAAAATTGTACTAACATGCAAGTTTGTTCTATAATAATAATAAAAATTACATAATATTATAATATTATTCACGACTATTATCCCCGAAAGGTTAGTCAGAGACCAGGCAATGATGACCGCAAAAGCTGTCTACTGCCACAGTCTACATTTAATTTTCTCCAAACGATAACTACTTACACATGTGCTTAGCGTGACAGGTAGTAAGCAATTGTGAGGCAATACAAAATAAATAAGAATTAACTTATAGCAAAAGTATTAATCATTATATTATTATAAGGTGACGCTAGAAACTGCAAGAAACTTCAAGGGCTGGTCAGGTCAAGTGTTTTAACATGACAAAAATGACAAAAAAGATTGCAGACTAACGTAGGTACTTATCGCTCAGCTGACGCGGACGGGTCAACAGACGGGCGGGTCAACGGCCGGCCGGTGCCGGCGCGTTTTAAAAAATCGTTATTTAATAGTTAATTCTTTCATTATATTTTTCCCATGTTATTGCTTTAAAATGAATTAGATACTCAAAGACTATCAAATAAAAATTCATAAAATGAATTATTTAATAAAAAATAAAAAATCACGAATTTATTTTTTGTCATTTTTGTCATGTTTAAAACACTTGACCTGACCAACCGTTGAAGTTTTTTGCGGTTTCTAGCAGTCACCTTATATAAGTAACAAGGGTAGTAGTTACCTACGTTTAATAAACCCCTAGATTATACAATTGTAAGTACTAAATCAGGTTAAATTACGACCTCCATTGCGCATAAAATATTGAAGCGATACTAGAGTTTCTCGAGACGTTGTTTGCTTAGGGACGGCGTACAACAGTATGTAGCCAAGAATCTAAATCCGATTGGATATTCATCATTATCACATCAGCCAAAATTACGCTAAACTCATTTAATTCAGTGTTCAAGTATTCTTATTTGAACAATAGTACACTCACTATATTGACAAGTACTGTATGGCGATTAGTGTTTTAAAATAATAATTACCTACGATCCCGTTTTACGCAATTACCCGCCTCTTTCCACCCCAAACGTTCCTGTGATACCAGAACCCTTTCCTATCCACAAGCACCAAGTCTTTACACAATTCACACAATGAAAAAGCTTTTGATAAAGTCCCTACGAGAAGACTCCTTAAAAAACTAGAATATGTGGGAATACGTGGGAAACTACTAACCTGGATCGAGGCTTTCCTACAGCAAGAACCTTGCAAGTGAGAGTAGGTGTAACGATGTCACACCGCCGAGAGGTACACAGTGGTGTGCCGCAAGGCTCGGTCCTTGGGCCCGTGTTGTTTAAAATATACACTTTTGATCTGCCGCGCTGCCTTCAAAGTAACGTCAGCATCTTTGCTGACGACATTAAAATATTTGCCAACCCGTTGATAGACTACGACCGCCTTCAAGACGACCTTAATACACAATTGTCAACTAATCGAAGGACTGGCTCATAAATCTCAATGCCTCGAAATGTACTGTTTTGCACATAGGCAGTCGAAAACCCCGTGTGTCTTATACATTGAGTGATGCACAACTAATGGAGACCAAGGTACAAACAGACCTGGGAGTAAAGATTACAGAGGACCTGAAGTGGGAAGAGCATATAGCTTCGATCACCAAGAAAGCTAAAAGTCTTATCTACCTCATAAGAAAAGTCTCCTTTGGAGTCTTAGCACCAGAAATGATGTTTCAAATTCACAAAACTTTCATAAGACCTATCTTAGAGTACGCATATCAGGTCTGGAGCCCCTATTTTGTTAAGGACATTGAGCTCTTGGAAAAGGTACAGCGCAGCTTCACCAAAATACCACGAGTACTAAAACGGCGATCATATGAAGAGCGATTAGAAGTGCTGAAGCTCACGACTCTTCGCAGAGACCGTGGAGATCTGATTGAGACATTAAAGATTTTAAACAGTCATTATGATCTCCAAAATTTGGACAAATTATTTATCCGAAACGACAACACCCATGTAAGAGGCCACCACTTGCTAAAAACACTTTAACTATAATGTCATGTTGCGGCTCTATTCTTCGAAAATTTTGTGTATTGCACAAACGTTTAAATGTAGATATATAAGCTTTATTCTAGTAAAAAAGAGAATGACTAAATGAAGTAAAGTTAGATTACTGATCAGTGTGCTTAGAGTTACTTCATTTTATTTTTATTTTGTTATCTAAAATCATTGGTTATTTTCAATTAATGAGATACATAAATGTGTTCATGTAATAGAATAGGAAAAAAATATGAAAAGCATGTCAAATTTTTAAGTTTTTACTCGATATTAAATAATCAGGACCACAATCACCAATAATTAATTATAAATCAGTCAATACAAAGTTAAGGGCACAATTTAATGCCATAATTTCCTGAAATTGTGCCATTGTGCTATTTTTTTTACAACCTTATGCCATACCATAAAAAATGTTTATTATTTATGAATTATACCTATCTAACCATTACGGCATGTAATTGCTGAACTATCACATGAATTTCAATTACGCACTAAATAATTTTAAAAAACTTTAAAAATAAATGAGATCACTAATCATAGTTTATAATCTTTACCCGTATTTGACATACGGACGAAATTAATAACCGATCCGGAGTTACTTTAGATTTCTTGCCTAGATATTTCTGTTAAATGACGTGAAATAACAACAGTTGCATTGTAACAAATCCAAAATAGGCATATCTCTATCTCAGGATCGGTTATTAATTTCGGCCGTTATAGAGACGGTTATTATGTAATCGGAAATAAAAATAAAATAAGAAAATTAGTCGCTGTCATCAGTCTAACACTCTGAATTATTGTTAAAATGATTGGATGCTGTTTCACATTTTAATGATTTGTAGAAAGTCTGATAAAACAGAGGAATAGTGGTTGATGAACAGAGACCCTTAATATGTACGAGTATAATGGTTTTGGAATAGCCCGTGGTTATACATTGGCACTAACTGCGCGTCAGAGGCACAGGAGCCTGTGTTTGTAGGCTTTCCTCCTCGCAAATTCTTATTAGTTATTGTCATAAGTTAAAAAAAATATCATTAAAATCATATTTGAACAACAAAATGTCCGGCTTTGAGATCTTTGCACAGACTTCTTACATTTTTGACCACAAAATCTTGTTACCAGAAGTATCGCGTATCCAATTCTTTCCAACAATCAAGTTTTTAATGTTTAAGAAGTCCGATTGCTGCATCTCTATTAAATCGTATTTTTCCCCAGTTTTTTTGCATTAATAATAATTGAATGCATTTGCTCCGGAGTATAAAAAAAAAAATTTTTTGCACGTTCTATGCAAGAATGCATCTAATCACCTGACTGGCTATGTCCTACTTCAAAGAAACGGTGTGTTATATCAATTTGTAATTTTTTTGCAAGATATACGTTAAGAGCGAAAACATACCTATTTTTGTTTTTCCCTGCACTATTAATATCTGAATAAAATGAAAATAGTTTAACGCCTTCCTCACATTCTAGTTCTATACATTTTAAGAGACAACTTCCAATTTCTACAGCACCTTATATACCATAGCAGTGCCCTTTGCCAGTTAAACTATTATGTATGGTGAAATTATATATATGATATTTCCTTATAATGAAATATACCCACGTTAGATTGCGGCACATTTAATACCTATTCTAAATCAAACGTAGCCACCATTATATTTGTTTAATCTGCATTATTTTTTTCTGAAGCTTTATTTTCACGTATTCTATTTTTCCTCTTTTGATTTTGATAATCTTCTTCAAAGGTTTATTTCATTTCACTATCAGCTTCTTCATATATTCTTCTTCATATTATGAATATATTCTAAAATATTCTGTGTCCAAGTTATTACGGTATTATCAGTGCTCGAATGCACCGCGAAGAAAGCCGCAATGGCTGATGCCGTAGGTCATTTAATGTTGTCGAAGAATACTGTCGCTATAGTCTTTTACATTATCACCTATTAAATGTGATGCTAGCAAATATCTTTTGTGATATTATTCTGGGTAAAAATATTATTAGTTCTTTAAACAAATAAAACTATTTAGCTTTATAATATAATTTCTCATATACACCCATAAATAAAATTAGGTAGATAGTAGGTATTTGATCCCTAGATCACGAAAATGCAATAATACGAAATTACAATAAGAGCACTTGCGGTTTTATTCTGTGGGGGGGAGTGCGATATATGTGTTGTCTATTTATATGTATATATTATTTGTTCATGTATTGTATTCATGTATGCATGTATGTATGTATGTACATGTATTCATATTTAAGAATGTATTTTAAGTACGTATATAAATATAGCCTTTCACCTTTGTATATGTCCTGTCAAAGTGTAATTTCTTGTACAATAAAGTATTAACAAAACATATATATATTGAGCTACGTGGTTGAGGCTTATTAAAAGAATACTTTTTTTTTTCTTTTTTTTACTAGGTATGGGTTTGCTCTTGATCGAAATCAAGCCCAGGGGCTAAGACAGGATCTATGATGGTGCGAGCTAACCCAGAAGGTGGCTATTTACTCCTTGCTTTTAAGATGAACGGGTTATATGTACTCGGAAACACAGACGCAGGGAGGGAGTTCCACTCTTTTGCTGTACGCAGTATAAAAGATGTTGAGTAGCGCTTTGTGCGACATTTTGGAATATCCACCAAGAACGGGTGGTAGCCCGCAGTGCGTCTGGATGTCCGATGGAAGAAGAGGGATGTCGGTCAAAGACAAAGTAGTATGTATCAAGATGGCGGTCCCAAATAGATTGTCAATAACAATAAATGAAAAAACATCTTTTATATTCTAATAATACGATATAACTACATAATAATGACTTGAATAACAATTAATTTCACTTACTTGACAACTGAATTGTAGTAAACGTCTAGGTGTACACTTTGAAAATAAAAAAATAATTATTTTCGCCGCTCCGCACGCACGAATGTCAAAGCCACACTAAAGCAAGGTGCCGAGTCGACTCCGCAGATGAGTGGAACATAGTGCGTGTTCGGAAGGGCCCATCTAGTGTAACGTATATATCGCTGCCCCAAGATAAGCTTCTATTGAAACTCGTTACTATAGTTAACGCACGCACCCGCTTAAATATAAAAATGATTGACGGTAGGCAAATAACTTCTATGAGACGACCAACACGCTCAGTCTCCCTGTGACCACAGACCCTGCGTAAAGGGTTCGAAACGTCAGGATAATATAAAAAAACTATGTAAGTAATAGAAAATTAAACGCGAGTTAATCCGTAAAAAGTGTTTCATTTCAATGTTTTAATATAAACTTTTAAATGTTACATATACTACAACGTACAGAGTATAATTACTTATTAGAACAATACTTTATTTTTATAATCTCTAAGGCCAATCTTTTGTGTCTTCGAAAACAGGCTGAAAAAAAAACTATTTTTTTCTATATAAGCAAACAGTGGGTCACGGTGTCAGGTAACTGATGAGTTTTATTATTGGATTATTTCTTTATAAGTTTTTTTACTTCCGTTTGGCATAATACCGTCCTGAAACGCAGTCTCGTTTATCGGTTTAGTGTCCTGTTGCTCCCTGCAGTCTGTAACACTATCCGAACAATGCAGCCAGCTTCTCTAGTCTCTAACGCTTACTTAGCACATCTATTATTCTAGACTCGACCGGAACCTATGTTTTGGAGTTTGCCTAACACGTGCCAAATCGTAATAAAATCTCTCGAATTCAGTAGATCTTACATAAACTTAGTTTTTGTTCCCCTTGTGTGTCAAGCGATCTCCAGGAGGTAGCTAACTGTCAGACCCGTATGTGTCAGAGGCCTCCTGGAGGCCCCTTTTTTACGCCGTCATATTTAGAGTTGAATTGTGCTCACAAAACTATTGCTATTTCTTTTGTCTTTGTTTTAATGTATAGAGTGGGACAAAGACGGTATTACAACGCCATAGATGTTTAATACGGCGACGAATGGAGGTTCTGCGCGCGCTTTTTTATTTGGGTTCGACCCGTGTCTGATAACGCCCGGTACTTACGCGCCACATCTGGCGCATATAAAAAATGAATGGCGAGGTTTATTCTGTTTTAAACGTGTATTCCACATTGTAAATATAACAAATAATTATTATAATAATTGTTACACCTTTTATGCTTTTATTTTAATTAAATTTATTATTTTATATTAAATCGAAGAAAAAAAAAAGTAATTTCACCTACTTTCATTTTTTTTTGCAATTTATTATAGAATCAAACTATACTTTATTATACATAGACAGATAGCTTATTTAATAAGGATTCCAGTGATATAAGTTTTTTATATAGTCTCTGTATAAAATGTTTATGGAAATCGTCATTATACCTAGACCGGATATAAACAGGAAGTAATACGGAAGTAGCTTGACACATGCAGCCATTTTGAAAAAATATGGCAACCGGCCTCCAGGTGGCCCCTTGACACACAAGGGGTGTCTTTGATACTGTGGTCACGGCTTCGATTTCCGGCGAGGTACAACATGTTTGTTGGTTCTGTGGTAGGGCTTATTTAAAGTCCGCCTGGCTAGCTACCACCACCCAGAAACTACAAAAATACGTAATGAACTATTAAAAACCACAAGAAAATAATGTTGCCCTACTCTGAAACCTTAGGCACGCCTCTATGTACAGTGAAGAGGTTTTAGAGTTTACACAATGGAACTTTGCACCGTTCTTATTACAATCGCCTCCTTCATTTATATCGGCTTGCATTTTTTTTAATTTTGGACGTCAGGTGAGATTTAAGTGCTTACACGTGAACAATATAAAATATATTAATAAATAGCTTTGTAATCTTCATTTCGTTATTTACATATAAAGTTACCCTTTTCACACCTTTACAGCTCGTATGAACTCCAGAAAACATATTTTTGGTCTAATGCCACTTCGAGATGTAAGAAATTGCCGTAAAAAAGTGCAATTTCCCTTCCGAGATGAATTTCTTTGTTAATAATAACTGAAAATAGATTGTTTTACTCTAGAAGTGGCATTAACTTATAATCTAAGTTCGGCTTCCATTTCCACCACAGAACAGAAGAGAGCGGTTTCTGTGATGAAGTTATTCGTAGAGGTCGGTTTATGGCAAATTAGTGACAGCTGTCAGTCCGGATTATATTCCGCGACCGCGAGCATTGCTTTATTACGTCCCCTAATTCCCAACATCAGTGCAAGACATTACAGTTTCCTCTGAGGCGAAACTGAGCGGAGCTGAACAATGCATGAATTGACTAATAATAACGATGCTAAAAATCTTGTGGAGTGGAGAATTCGAGTATCGTGATTGGTAATTTCATGCACTGCTATAAGCATAATATTGACATGGCTTACGCTTCTCTCCCCTCTTCTCTACTCCAGCCTAATAACCGCTTTCGCGGATTCCTCAGGGATAGTGTATATAGTAGTATACACCGAGACTTTTCATTGGTTTTGGAGCGGAAAACGTTATAATATAAAAAAGTGTTGTACCTACCTATTTATGAAATAATAATCGCTTTACGAGCAAAGAAAAAAAAGTTGTAAAAGTGACTTTTTGTCGTAAACACGTAGTAACGTTCTCCTTATCTACTCATAGACTGTGACCCCTATGAACTTTCCCGGTTGGCCGCCTGTGCCGGCGCGGCGGGACGGGGGGTAGGCGGAGCGTTTGAAGCGCCTCGGTCACTGACTTTCAAAGATCGACCGGTACTAAGGGATCGTAAATTTTTTATTGATATTTTTTTAATGATTTTTTATGCTCATATTTTTTAGTTTTACAAGCTAAATAGCTTCTACTGATGATAAACATGAACAGGGTTTCGGCTCCAAACCCAATGAAAAGTCTCGGTGTACATGTATATAACTTATAGATAGGATAACATAATTTACCAAATCATGTCTTCGTAACGTATAACCCAGGCTTTACATCGAAAACTCCAAAACACACTTTGCCCGACCTGAGAATTAAACCAGGACTTCCAGTTATCGGGCCGAGCGCTCATCAACCTCGGTGGTCGACCGAGGTATTAGATTATGATACAAAAAAGAAGATATAAAGAAAGAAAATTGCTCCGATCAACACTACCTACTAGATAACGCGTCACGTACAAAATCAAAGCTAAATTCTGTCCATGTGAATAAATACTTTTTCAAAGCAATAAATTACTCCTGTCACTTAAAAAATAAAAGACGTATTTTAGAGAAAAACTGTTTTTCCAAATTGATTTCGGTTTTGGATGTTCTTTTCTATGTTTATGAATATTATCCGTTATCTTACCATATTAACGAGTTTCAAAAGAATACTCAAATTGGTCTAGATAATTGGTGTGAGCGTAAACAAATTTAATTTAATACCTAAAAGCCATTTAGTAATTTTCACTACACCTTATTATTGAGGCTGGAGAAATAAAGTAAAAGAAAAGGCGGTGAACACATCTAGTAGTTACACTAGATCTTTGGCCACCACATTGAAGAAGGCTCGCAGCCGGCCGCCGGAAATGACCCGTTGATGGCGGCGCCATCTTGTGGCTCACTTCCGGTGTCTAACGCACGGCTCGTGCAGTAACATTTCTCATTTTAGAACCGATCTTCGTAGATAATGACTTGAAGTCACATGAAGTGAAGCAATTGAGTGAAATTACAGTTGAGTGGAATAACGTTTAGCTAGGTACTTCTGTTTGCAATAGAAACTTTTTTTACTTAAGTACCTACACTCCCACCTGTTACCCCCAAAGGGTTAACGGGGCAAAGAGGACCGCAAAAGCAGTCAATAACACCGAATATTTACAGTCAAATTAAATTATAGCAATCATTTTCAACATCGCATACGAAACGAAATACAGTATTAACATCAAAAATAGTAATTCGTTATACAAGAGTGCTAAGTTGCTTTTTAACAGAATGGGTGAATAAACAAAAAAAAAATCTCTGCTTAAACGGTCGGCGCCATTTTTCAAAAATATTCTTTAATAAATTGCTTCATTTTTTCGCAACTGTATTAAAAATAGATATTCAGTACAGTACACGTGCGGAACCGTCATTGCAACTTGTTCCGACTGTCAACCCTCACCTTCGGCTGCGCCTCGGCTCGGGTAGACATTTGTAGGAACTCTTTGCAATGACAGGCTTTCCGCACTCGTAATGAAATATAATATTATTTCATAAGCAATGTTAGCGGTAAAATAATGTTGTTGTGGCTATCCTGTCACGAATAAAAGGTTTGCCGTATTTTTAATACAATCTCATCAATCTCATGATTCTAACAGATAAAAAAATCAATATCAATAGTTAGGGTTCAAAAAAATTAAATACAAAAATTCAAATTAAATATTTTATTTCCTTATTCTTATCATAAATACTTATAACATGCATTCACGATAACTAACACGAAAAAATAAGCGTTAATTTGCTACAAAACAACATTGTTGAGGTTCAATAAATCTAAAAAAACATGTGTCATCGCAACATTACAAATAAGTGAGCTCTGTTCCCACAAGTTAAAAATATTCATACTTAACTGTAATGTGTACAAAACTATTTCAAAAACAAAATGTTTCTAAAAGTCTGCTTGACAATCTATTTCGGTTATAACCTTATCTATTAAAAGTTACAAATATGTTATAGACACACACCACACACGATAATTCCACGAAAAAATAAGAGTTTAGTTCCAATTACTTACATCAAAAAAAGTTTAAGTCGTTTACAATAGAATATTTAATATTAGCTTCCATCGAGATTAATTCACTAACTCGTCCCACAAGCTTAAGACCAATGTGGTAAAAGTTAATGAAAGTCTAAACAAATATAATTACCATTCAGTAACTCGTCCCACGTTATTGCAATACTGTTTAGTGTTTGGGTCCTTATCTTGTAAGACGAGGTAGGTAATGAATACTATCCATAATATAATTCATCAATAACTCCCACCACATCAGTCATAAGTTTGTAGGACGAGTTACTGAATTACTGGTATCTTCTATTACAATTTCATTGTAATAAAAAAGGTTATAACCTAAAAATGGTGTTAATAATAAATTCTAAAATCTACAATATAGGAACAGAGCTATAAGTATGGCACAATACAGAGCGAAACGAGATTCTTACGCTACAATACGAGAATAAAATGTCCAAAACGATCAAAACGACCAATTATACTTCACAAAAGCTTACCAAAAAAGGTGTTCAGTTTTTTGCATTAATACCGTTAAGTTACGTGGGATTATGAACTCTAAGGCTTCGGTATAAGTATTGATGTTGGGTGAATTCTGTTTTAACTAACTTATTTAGTGCGACACAAAATATTGACTGCAAATAAAATATTATACAAGGTGTAAAGTGCTGTTCGATCCAAAATCCATCATATTCAGTAACGAGTTTCTAATAAATACTGATAAATATTGTTTGTTAAACAAACTATACTCGGGTAATTTTTACTCTATTTTAAACAATTCTTTTAGACCACAAAATTACTGGAATAAGTAATGTGCAATAATTTTGAAGTTTTTACTCGATACTAAAAAATAATAATTTTAGCCATAACTTTAGCTACAGCCTGCATAATCATTGGTTACCCGAATTTGAACTGACTGGATGCTTCCTCTCCTCTTTTGCTGCACAAAAAACATTTGGTTTTATTTTATATCCACTTCGTAGCGTTATACAATCACTATTTATTTATTTTAAACAAAAACTTAGCAATTGCACGGAATTCAGAAAATTTGGTTTAGTACATACAATCGACCAAGAATCTGGTATTGTAAAAAAATCTTGCGTATGTTAAACACCGTGTGACGATAAGGACTATGTTCGCTTAAAACTCCGAACTGTCAATATCAATATCAACCTTAAGAGGAAACACTACGTGGAAGTGGCATGCAAAATTCTCATACGAAACACAGAAAAACGACGTTTCGTAGTCCCCTGTTTCCTTCATCAGAACTGGACCAATATTTATGAAATTTTTCAGCATAAAAGGGATTTTCTATGTTTGATTTTTTTGCATTAAGTCACTTATTTAATAATCAGGAGCCTTCAAAACTTAGCGAAATCACTCCGTTTTAGTGGCTGGTTTGAAAAAAATCAAACATACAGACATAGAAAATCTCTTTTTTTAACCGATGCTGAAAAAGTAATAAATATTGGTCCAGTTCTGAAGGAGGAAACAGGAGACTACGAAACATCGTTTTTCTGTGTTTAGTATAAGACAATTGCATGCCACTTCCACATAGTGTTTTCTCTTGATATTTCACTCGAAGGAAGTTTCGTCAATACTGGTTTAATCGCCTCTGTGGTCTAGTGGCTAGACCCAGAAGTGGCTACCACCATCTTATCTATAAGAACAACGATGTTTATAGCATCGTTGTGTTCTGACAGTTTAGAGATTAGATAGCCAGCGCTCCACCTTCGGCCTTATCGTCACTTATCACCAGGTGAGATGAAGGCCAAGCGCTTACCCGTTTTATAAAAAATACCACTTTCTTGGCCGACCATACATACCCCTATTATCTTTCGTCCCTTGTAAGGAGTAGATAGAGATAGCCAAACCCAATGCAGTGTCACTCTAAGTTAGAGTAAAATTTAGAATAACAAGTCGTTGGATTTAAAAAATTGATTTTACAAAGGTCTTTTGCTAAAATAATTATATAGTATGTTTAAATGACTCTTTTAAGTTACGTCAGTATAACCTTAGATTATAATAGTTACAAGTCAAGTTATAAGATATTTTGTGACGCACTATACATAGTTAGCTACTTAATCCATCTATTAACATTACAAATATTTAATATTATTGTATATATTATCCATTATAAAATGTGCCTTCATTTTGTGCCTTCGCCGACAAAAAAATACATTTATTTAATAGAAAAAATGATTTAACGTAATATTGCACATACGTTTGCTTGTAGGCCACAAACTGTTCATTTAATATTAATTAGCGTAAAGTATCGTTGTAAAGCAATCAATGGCAAGAAATGTAGTCATATAACTAAAAAAATAAACTAGTTAAATAAAAATAAAAAGTTTAATTAAAATAAATCGTTAAAACGACAAAATGAGTATTAAAAATCGAATTCGAAAGTAACTCAACTAATTAATTAATTTAAACAAATATGTCTAACTTGAAGTTTAATAATAATTTTATACGTAATTAATAATTTATGGCTTCATTATAAAAATGTCGGATTAAAGGATTTACTATAGTAACATACTAATTTCACAAAAGCGTAAATTAAAAATAATACCCGCCAATTTTATTTGTCTTTTAGATAATAAATTAATTAGCAATTCTTCAACCTCCTACTACGGCTACATTAGAAAAGCACTAAATATATTTACATTTCAAACAATCGAATGTCCGAAGTTAAGATTAATATAATAAATTAAAATGGTCTAAGGATTATTATAACTTAAACAAATACAACATTGCTCTCGACTAACACAGTTTCAAAACCCACTTTGATGTTGACGTGTCAATTAAAAAATGATGTCTTCATTATATTTTTAACGTTTTTATGTTAATGAAAATTATGATTGCCGGCTTTTGTTTTTGAAAAGCAGTAAATCCTAATAAAAAAAATACTTTGACCTACAACGTAACTAGGGATAGCCTAGCCGATGTTTGCACGGTTCATAACAAACACGACAGCTATGTTGGAAGGGTACTGGTGAAAACTCAAATCTTTCACTGCTTTTCGACCTTATGTCAAGGGTATAAAGTTTAAATTATGATATCCAACGCGTAGACAAAGTCTTATAACCAAAGGGTTAATACATTTTAAAATACCTAAAACTTTATGAAAAATGAAGATTTTGTAACTTAAACATACAGTAATATATCGGTGAGTCATGATTAAAATATTAGGAGAAATTACTATTTGAATAATAATGTTTTCAAGCTAGTAAAAACCGTTTAACTGTTTCCGAATTTTAATTTTACAAATTGCTATTTTTATTTTCGCAAACCTATAATTATTACGAAACACGTAATTTCAACGACCCCAAAATACATTCAAAATTGTTACATAAAATCGTATAAATACAATAACTACATACAATGTCCGCTATTTAATAAAATATAATGATCGCAATTCGAGTTTACAAGTTATATTATATTATACAATAATGATAATGATTAATTTTACATTCTAATTTATGATATAGAGACATCGTAGCAACATGTTTTTTTTCATTAACTTTAAACACTATTCTCCTGTTAAAAATAACACTCAGTGATTTCTATAGCAATCCCCTTTTTAACTGCAACATGGCGTTAGAACGAACACTAGCACATAAAAAACCGTGTAATTAAACTAATTAAATACTGACACTCGTTCTAACGTCCGTCTCTTGCGAAGTAGAAAAAATATTATCAGCTATATGTTGTATCGATAATACTAAATTTAAATACGTATCGTTTAATCTATTTCTGTCATACATAGCACAGGGATACCTAGAGATTTTTTTATATTATTTACGTAGAAAAAAAACAAATACAACATCCTTAACATACTAGATCACTCGCGGCCGCGCAGTGTTGAATGGCATGCAATTTTGAACTGTATATTTTTGCGTGATAAGTCTAAGTTGCACTGGCAAGTTGTATGCATCTGTGACATTGAACAATGGAATCAGTGCAGTATCAAAATTTTAGTTACGACTAGAACGGCTAATGACCGTTTTTCCAGAGGCTCAATTTTGCAAATATGAGTCTCCTGACGACGCTCTAGGCATATTTTACATAATTTATTTTTTGATTAGTGACATATTCAATATTGACGTTCCGTTTTATTTTTCTGTTTACGTAAAAGAATTCGGTTTTATGTCCTGTCTGAGTGAGGCATTTGTCACATACAATTTTATTTGTGTAAGATTTACACAATTGATATAATGGCTAAATACCATGGTTGTAAAGGGTCTTCCAATAGGCACGTCCGAACTTTGACAGTTGGTAGCGGCTATCTTGTTGAAGCTACATCTGTCAAATTGGTTGTCATTTATTCATTCTGTTTTGAAAAATCATCATGGATAGCCATAGCATTCAACAACACGGGCAAATGATAAAATTGTTTTATCAAAATGAGTGTTCTGTTTGGGCAACGCACCGCGCGCTTTGCCCATTTTACGGTCGCCATAATCGTCCTACCGAGAGGACTATTCGTCGTAAGGTGGATAAATTTGAGTCCACTGGTTCGGTAAATGATCGACCAACACCCGTACGTCTCAAATTTATCCACCTTACGACGAATAGTCCTCTCGGTAGGACGATTATGGCGACCGTAAAATGGGCAAAGCGCGCGGTGCGTTGCCCGAACAGAACACTCATTTTGATAAAACAATTTTATCATTTGCACGTGTTGTTGAATGCTATAGCTATCCATGATGATTTGGCAAAACAGAATTAATAAATGACAACCAATTTGACAGATGTAGCTTCAACAAGATGGCCGCTACCAACTGTCAAAGTTCGGACGTGCCTATTGGAAGACCCTTTACTTTTAAAAGCTTACAGTGTACTAAGTTTCGATTTCACATGAGAATGAATAAAATCAGCAATTAGTTAACTTATTCCTCACTATATGCTGTCAACATTTTACACGGCAGACTAGTTTATCAAAAGTCTTTCACTTAGGGTCTAGCATATAAATAATATACTTTAACCAAAATAAAAGTAAATTTCAAATTATTATTGTAGCACTGCTGCGGCTGATTAGGCCTTCGTATGACGTCGCCAAGATCGGTTTTTAAATACCCATAGACTATATTATAGAGCTAATGCAAACATTATTGGGAAAAAGGTTTTAGTACACCTGTCTTTTCATGTCTTCATGTCTAAGTACAGACTGTCAAATTGATCGATGCAACATAAGTGAACATCTAAGCATTTTAGGAAACCAAACCTTGCTGTTATGTGATTTAAAGTATGTTTTTGACTAAAACTGGTAACAATTTATTGAAGCAAAAAGTTTAAAAACTTCTTTTAATAATACTTAATCATTTAACTGCCGTATTAAGAGACGTCAAATAAGTTTTATTGACAATTAAATGTATTTCCTTCTCTATTTAGCACTATACTTAAGAAAGTGTCAGCAAGAGACTCAATTGTCATTAAAACTTAACTGTCATTGAAACTCAATTGGCGTCCCTGAGTACGGCAGTAAGTCTTTAAATATCGTTTAGACCAGGGATGCACAGACTACGGCCCGCGGGCCGCATGCGGCCCGCCGGTCAAATACTGGTGGCCCGCCGACAGCAAAAATAATACTCTCGTACATTCGAAAATATTAATAATTAAAATATTAATATCAATTTTTCATTGTCTTTAATTACCTATACTTCTGGTGGCCCACCATCAGTTCATAATTTGCCCGAGTGGCCCCTAGTCTTAATAAGTCTGTGCATCCATGGTTTAGACCATTTAGTACGCTTCAATCAATTTGATGACTGTACTATAAAATAACCTTCTTGCACAAGTAAAAGTTTGACTAGAGTCAAATATAGACGATCAGAATTGATCAGTTCAAATATTGTCTATGGATCTGAAAGATGGTGTCAGAAACTTTATGAAAATCCAATCGGGTACTTCGGTGGGAGATGTATGCACATGCACAATATACATATAGTAATTCAAGAAACAGTACTGAAAATTACAAACTAAAGTGTTTCAAGCCCAGGGTACTATAATATACTCTGTGTACAACACAGCTAAATGTCATCTGATGATATTATAACTTAAACAGTAATGATACAAATCAATACACATCATAACTTAGTCATAGTAGAAAAGTGACTAAATCTATACATGTAAGATTTAAGACTGTTAACTTCAAGCTAATATTAATCGTAAAATAACGTTCAATATTGGGTGTGCAGAAGGTCAAACTGTGTGACAGATGTGGTATTCACTGAAATGGAAGGAAAACACTTATGAGTCTCAAAGTTTCTTTGTTTAAATCGTAAAAGTAAGTAAGGCGGGGTTTGTACCTTACCAGGTAACAGTGTGAGAGGTTTCAACGTGAAAGAAAGAGTAGAATCACACTCACGCATTTTCAATATAAGTTAAGATAATATGGATTTGTATACTTTAGTGTTAACACTATAAACTACACTTGAGAGCAATAACATCGCACATCTTGATTTTTTTCAGTTGAGGCAGCTTTTTTCATGTATATGAATAAATATTAAAAAGAAAATAGGCTAATTGAAAGTTTATTTCAGTACCTTTCTAATGATACCAGAAACTGTGTGCAATATACCTATAATGGGTTTTAGGGCATAAAACCCAAGAACATAGACAAAATTTCCCAAATTCATTCTTTAACCTGGCACTACTTGCACCCTTGTTCACAGGTATAAACGGTCGGTTTTTGAGGATGCTTAATCAGTTGCTTACTGAAGGTCAACGTGATAACATCTCTACTGAAAACAGACGGATTTGCTAGAAAAACATGGATACTACGTCTGCAGAAGCCGCTCAAGTTATCGCCTTGCTTGAAGCAGGACAGAATCAAAGTCAAGTTGCTCGACAGCTAAATTTGAGCCGCTATTCTGTTCGACGTGTATACCAGAGGTTTCAAGACACCGGTGGCAAAATCAGGTGGCACGACATCAGAGCGTGACGACCGCTTTCTTCTCAAGTGTATGTTCATGTAAAGTGAGTAATAATATTATCTGCTATGCAAGAGTATAGCGGGGAGTATATAAGAGGGGAGAATAACACGTACATTCCAATCAGAAAAATTTCTTCTATTTTTTATGTCAAAGTCTAAGTCAAAATGTATTTATTCAATTAACTTAAATAAAAAACTTTGAATCGTCCATACTTTTTTAACCTACCACCTTTTTAGGAAGAAAGAAGAAAAGTGGTGGTTATAAAATGTTGTAAATTTTTTTCAGTGTCAAAGGTTTACAAGTTAAAATCCAATGCTATGACTGTGTGATGGTGCTATGGGGTATACCTGCCTAGGTGATGGTGCGCGGCGCGTGCAGCCCCAGCAGCCGCCGCGCGAGGGGCGGGCGGTGCCGGGGCTCGCCGTCGGCGTGCGGCGCCCAGTCCTGTAACCGCGCGCCGCCGGCGAGTCGGTGGGTGAGACGGTGGGCGATGGAGAAGCCGCCGCTGCCTTCTAACTGGGTTAGGACTATTATCACTTGTCTGCAAAGGAAAGAAAGAAGAAAGAAAATACATTTATTAACAAACACACTCATACAATACATGATAATACAAAGAGAGAGATAGATGACAGGCGATCTAGATCGAGTACTATTCCTGCGTGCATGTGTCTACGTCAGCAATCGGCACATGAGGGTGAAGTAATAGCTAATCTTTTCACTAAACAATTTAGCTCAGTTTTTGCATCGCCTACTGATAAATCTACCGTGTTAACCGAAACTGAAGCTATCACAGGTTTAAGGTTATGTAAAATAATATTTACTGAGGCTAAATTTTTACGCGCTGGTCACGATAACTTGCCGCCACTTTTTTATAAGATGTGTGCATCAGCTCTGGCTCTTTCTATATCATTGATTTTTAATAAATCTTTGGAGACCAGCATTTTCATCCACGTGGAAAAAAGCTCGGATCGTACCGATTTGAAAAAGGGTGAGCCAAAAAATTTTGAAAACTCCAGACCGTTTTCATTTTATCAACACTCTCTTATAACTTTGAATAGCTGATATGTCCAATTTTAACGAATCACATTATAGACCAAATTAATAATCGCAGCAGCACGGTTTTTGCAAAGGAAAATCTGTGAGCACGAATCTAGTAGAGTATGTGACTTTTTTGATGGAGAGGATTATGATTCTATTTATACCGATTTCAGTAATGCTTGCGATAAAGTTGATCACCGGGTTTTATTAATGAAACTTATAAATTCATATGGAACATCGGAAGCATTGCTAACATGGTTCAAGTTTTACTTTAGCGAAAGACCACAATCAGTAGTCGTTAATGAACATTAGTCTAAATTTTATCTTTCTAAATCAGGCGTTTCTCAGGGATCTCATCTCAGGCCCATACTGTTTGTGTTATTTGTAAATTGATGTCATTTGTGTTAGGCTATAGTCATCATCAGCCAGAAGACGTTCACTGCTGGACAAAGGCCTCCCCCAAGGATCTCCACCACGACCGGTCTTGTGCTGCTCGCATCCAGCGGCTACCCGCGACCTTCACCAGATCGTCGGACCACCTCGTTGAAGGCCTGCCCACACTGCGTCTTCCGGTATGCGGTCGCCACTCGAGAATCGTTCTGCCCCACCGGTCATCGGTTCTACGGGCGATGTGCCCTGCCCATTGCCACTTGAGCTTGGCGATTCTTTGGGCTATGTCGGTTACTTTAGTTCGTCTACGAATCTCTTCATTTCTGATTCGACCACGTAGAGAAACCCCGAGCTTAGCCCTCTCCATTGCTCTTTGCGTGACTTTGAGCCTGCTAATTTGGCCCATAGTGAGCGACCACGTTTCGGTACCGTATGTCATCACTGGCAACACACACTGGTCTAAGACTTTCGTCTTGAGACACTGCGGTATTTTGGACGAGAAGTTATTTCGTAGCTTACCGAACGCTGCCATAGTCACTGCTCCTTAATTGCAGATTATATGAGAAAACACAGAGAGATTCGTTGTCAGAATGATGTTAGTTTGTTACAGGAATATCTAGGTAGGGTTTACATTGCAAATAAAATGGATTTAAACGTCTCTAGATATTCATCATGTTAACACTTGGCTCGCAAACTACTAAACGAAATGTAAACGTACTCTTTTTGTGCAGACGTTTCGAGTGTTGATTGTGCATCTAGTTTTTACATGCGATTAAAGACATACACTTAAGGCGAGTCCTTTCGAGCACTTTTCTCTCGCTGTCTCGACAGTACGACGATACAGGACGGGTATAACAGCGAAGCAGTGCAAATAGACGCGATTTAAAGGCTTTTATAGGTTTTTACCTATTTAGACTATATAGGATTTAATTAATTAACAAGTTCTCTGTAGTACTTCAAAATAAATATTTACATGTAAAAAATGTTCAAAATTCAAAAAATGTAATAAATCAAACGTTTTAGACTTTTATTTTGGCCTGTTTTCGGGATTTTAGGTACATCTAATCGCGTAACAAATTAGCTCATTTTTTAGGCACTATCCTTCAGTGTATTATATATTTTTTATAAGAGCGTTATTTAATAGTAAATACATAAACCATTTGATCTAGTAAAACAGTTTTTCCGCATATCCTCGGTGACTCGCCTTAAGAACTAATTTACCCCTTAACACATCCGTCCTTACCTGTGCAGCGGCGGCACCGAGTCTATGGTTTTAAGCTCGCCCCTGGTGGAGACGACGTTGTAGCTCTCCTGGCAGTCGCATTTCACGTGGATCCATTTGTCGGTGTGCCGGTTTTCCACCATCACCACGAGGCCGGCCCAGCCCTAAGATGTGGGAATTAGAGTTCAAATTACAGTAAACATAATGATTCAACTATTTCTTTATATACACGGTGTTGGGTAATGAGGTATATACCGCTACTGTAAATAACAACTACTTGTATAGTAGCAGTTTTGAATTGCGAAGCAAATATCAGGTGTTCTATATATTAAGGACGGATAGGATGGATCTCTCTCGTGAATATGTTTCTTCCATTTGTATGTATACAAATTTGTCATTATCTGCATTCACAGATATTAAATTTTGTAAAAGACACTTGTTAGGTTAACCACTTTAGTCTTAGGCAATCGATGTGTTAATACTATTATTAAGTTTTTTTAAACTTGGAATCATGTATCTTTGTTGGTGGTCGTAAATACATAAATAGCATCAGTTTTGACTGGAGTAACTTTCTTTTGCAATTTCAGTTTGTTTTATGTAAGTAATCAATAAAAGTAAAACACACTCACCTTAGTCAAATAATACGCAGTCATCCCCTGCCTTCCCTCATGTCTTTGACCCCTAGCCAGCGTAAGGCCAATAATCGCATCAGCCAATATATGGGGATGTAACGATGGCCTTTCCACGGCTAAAGGCTTGGAGGAGTGAGCAGCTAGCACGTGTCGCGGCCACGCCGAGCTATCGGCGAGCTCAAGGCCGGTGTGCCAGTGGTTGAAGGCTAAGCACACTACTAGGTAAAAGCCCTTTTCGAGCATTTTGTGGCAGCCGACGAAGCCACGGACCTAAAAATATTAAACTTTCGAGGTTATGACCATACGTTAACGTTTCGTCTATATTTTTAACCTTATTCCCTAGAGAATAAAGTTAAAAACTTGGTAACAAATATATGAAGAGGTTAAACTAAATAGGAATCGAATGATTTCGAGGTCAGTCTGCCAGTGGTTAAAGGCTAGGCACGCTACTAGATAGAAGCCTTTCTCTAGCAGCCGACGAAGCCGCGCACCTAAAATATGTTGAATAGTAAACTTTATGTCAAGGGAACAAGTTTAAAAATATGGTGACAAATATATAAAGTGGTTAAATTAAATAGGAATCGAATGATTGCGATGCCCGTGTGCCAGTGGTTGAAGTCCGGCACACTACTAGGTAGAAGCGAACGTAAAAAATATTTCATTCTTTTTTATTGATCTTACATTGACAGAATAAAGTATACAACTTTATGACGTCTTATAAATATGATTCGAATCGAATGATTGTGTAAATTGTCAGAGGTCGAAATTAGGTAGAGTTATTTATGTACTTACACTGATTTAATACAGCGAGAGAATAAAGTGGATATGCCTCAAATCCCGAGCTTAATTTCAAAGAGCAGAAAAATCCCGTGATTTATTAATTAAAAAAGGTATTTACTTTTACACAATTTAAACCGCTGCACGCGCGACGTTGCCAAATTTACATCAACGACATCGGATGTCCGAAGCTGCAATATTCCAATGCGCACACGCGCGATGTTGCCCCATTTGTAGTTTGCCACAATTATCTTTGTTTTATTTGTCTTATCAATCTCTGAGGTTTTTATTATTATTTATTTGTAGTATTGTTGGCCACACGGGATTGTCCATTAGAAATCCTGGGAAGATCCATATTAATACTTATCAACACCGCGCGACCGCTGCGCGACCTACACTGCGGTGCATGAGTTGCAGCCGCACGGAACAGGACAGTCTGCATTCACCGGTCAGCGCGCGCGCATGTAACCCCCTACCCCCCTACCTAAATAACTCTTCCTAATTCCGACTTCTGGTAATTATAGCGGATACAGCTCGACAACCGTCGGGCAAAGTGTGTTTTCGGATTTTTCGATGCATAGCCCAGGTTTGTGATCGGTTTGTGGTGATTAAGCGAATACCCATCAATAGGCTTGTGTCCACTAAGAATAAATCGGGTGGATTGGCGTTTCAAATGATCAATTATGATTTATAGAAACAAAATATCTCAAATATTCATTTTAAAAAATTGGGATTATTAATATTTTTAAAGAAAAAAATCGACAATAATACTCATTCAGTCATATGACATTAAACGGAAATCAGAAGCCGTGATGTCACGCCGTGCCAAATGTCATTTTATTGTTGTGACATTTCTATAGAACATGCCTCCAACGAAACGGATGTTTGGCACGGTGTGACGTCATTTACTCAACATGGCGATTTGCGTTCAGCGTTTTTGCGGTAAAATTAAATCGGAATATAAAAACGCAAAATAAATATTGTAAATGATCGATTTTTTGAAAAATAATGTATTTTTAGGATAAAATAGGTAAACAGGTATCGTTTTAATATGATTTTGAAATTTAGTCAACTAGCCTATTGTAGCGATGACTTGATTTAAAAGACAGAGGCTTGTCCTGCTGTACTGTATACAGAGTTTACTGTTCTTTACTGCACAATCTCACCTGTCTCTTGCTGTGCGCGACAAGTTTGCCGACCTGCGCGTTGGGTCCCGACTTGGTCCGAAACACCACGACGCACAGGTCTAGTTGCGAGCGCTGGCTTTTCGCTGAATTCCTTCAAATAGGTGAATGGATAGTGAGACAAAAAATACTAATTACAATCAAACAAAGAAACACGAAAACATCGACCTTATTACCTACAACATAAGACTCACCTCTGCCCTTCCTGGAATAGTGTGAAGTCAACTTCGGTGGGTTGTGTGGCAGTGAGCAGCAGACAGGTTAGGTGCCTGGTTGAGGACATTGGGGGCAAGATGCCGGCGAGACGCACCTCGTGCCATCCCACTCGCACCTTGCATATGTCTATGCAGTCGAAGTACCTGGAGGAGGAAGTATATTTTAGGAACGTTAAGAGCTGAAATTATTAATATACACGAAGACTATACGTCTTCATCACAGTGATCAAAGCAAGAAAAATGGTCAAAAATATCTCAATGTTGTCTAATACCTATACTACGGGCAAATTCGACAAAGAATGTTTGTAAAAAAACATACATATAATCACGACTATTATCCCCAAAGGGTTAGTCAGAGACTAGGCAATGAGGACAGCAAAAGCAGTCCGCTGCCATAGTCCACTTTTCACCAAATAGCGACTGCACATATGTTTAGCGTGACAGGTGGTGGGCCCATCGCCGCTCTATGCTGTTGGATGTATGTGCAGTCTTTAGTCCGTTAGTCACCTTTTTTTTCTCTTAAATAATGGCTTCGTGCGATCAGCACATTTAGCCAGTGTCAAGTTTTTAATTGTAATTATTATTTTCTTTACATGAAGTGGATGATGATGAATGATAATGAACGTTTAATGGTAAATGACTTTCCCCCAAACCCCTCGAGACTCAATAAAGCTGTGGGACTTTATTGAGGTCTCACACGGACTTCTTGAGTGAATTTGAAAAGTGATGTTGCACTGTTTTGTTTTATTTGCTAGCACTCATGCACGTTCACGAACACTTAACAGTAAATAATCCACCATTATTTCACATTAATATTCGACAAAACACAAATAATAGAAAATAAAACAAAACTGCAAACATGACGCTTCTCTTTCCCGCCAAGAAGCTCGTTAGTCACCTTTTACGATACCCAAGGGAAGAGAGGGGGTGGTAGTATTCTTTCACCGCTACGAGACACGGATAAGGCAAAAAAAAAAGTGTACTTGAACAAACGATTTTTGAGTTTGAGTTTGACATCTATGTGGAACATTTGAGTTCCACTCACCTCAACACTCTCGCTTCGTTAAGAAGCTGATCCAGAACACGCACTGGTCCCTCTATCAGCATCAGAGCTACCAGTATGCGCTTGCATCGCTCGCCTGGCATCATCCGTGGGTCTTTACTTACCACAGTAGCCAAAAAAACGACATCTACCACAACATTTCGACGATCCCGAAGAATAGCGTCATATCTGCGAAATAGTTGTTTCTCAGATATGAAGTTATTCCTCGGGGCCGTCGATTAAGACTCACCATAACACATCATCGAAGTTGATCCAGAAAGCGCCCTGATCCCTATCCGCATCAGAGCTACCCGTATGAGCTTGCACTGGCATCATCCGTGTGCCCTTACTTACCGTAGTGGCTAAAAAAGTACACACATATACCACAACATTTGAGACTCACCTCAACACATCATCGAAGCTGATCAAGAACACGCCCAACGGGTCTATCGGCTAAAAATATGAATATGGACATGGGCTTCATTTGACATTTGAAGCCCATAATATGCCCATATAAGGACAAAATATGGGCTTCAAATGTCAAATGAAGAACATGTCCATATCCATATTTTTTAGCCGATAGGCTAGCTGGTCCCTATCCGCATCAGAGCTAACAGTATGAGCTTGCACCGCTCGCCTGACATCATCCGTGCGCCTTTACTTACCACAGTGGCCAATAAAAAAGACATCTACCACAACATTTCGACAGTCCCGAAGAATAACGTACTATCTGCGAAATAGTTGTTTCTCAGATATGAAGTTATTCCTCGGGACCGTCGATTAAGACTCACCTTAACACATCATCGAAGCTGATCCAGAACACGCCCTGGTCCCTATCCGCATCAGAGCTACCCGTATGAGCTTGCACCACTGGCCTGGCATCATCCGTGGGCCCTTACTTACCGTAGTGGCTAAAAAAGTACACACATCTACCACAACATTTGAGACTCACCTCAACACATCATCGAAGCTGATCCAGAACACGCCCTGGTCCCTATCCGCATCAGAGCTACCCGTATGAGCTTGCACCACTGGCCTGGCATCATCCGTGGGCCCTTACTTACCGTAGTGGCTAAAAAAGTACACACATCTACCACAACATTTGAGACTCACCTCAACACATCATCGAAGCTGATCCAGAACACGCCCTGGTCCCTATCCGCATCAGAGCTACCCGTATGAGCTTGCACCACTGGCCTGGCATCATCCGTGGGCCCTTACTTACCGTAGTGGCTAAAAAAGTACACACATCTACCACAACATTTGAGACTCACCTCAACACATCATCGAAGCTGATCCAGAACACGCCCTGGTCCCTATCCGCATCAGAGCTACCCGTATGAGCTTGCACCACTGGCCTGGCATCATCCGTGGGCCCTTACTTACCGTAGTGGCTAAAAAAGTACACACATCTACCACAACATTTGAGACTCACCTCAACACATCATCGAAGCTGATCCAGAACACGCCCTGGTCCCTATCCGCATCAGAGCTACCCGTATGAGCTTGCACCACTGGCCTGGCATCATCCGTGGGCCCTTACTTACCGTAGTGGCTAAAAAAGTACACACATCTACCACAACATTTGAGACTCACCTCAACACATCATCGAAGCTGATCCAGAACACGCCCTGGTCCCTATCCGCATCAGAGCTACCCGTATGAGCTTGCACCACTGGCCTGGCATCATCCGTGGGCCCTTACTTACCGTAGTGGCTAAAAAAGTACACACATCTACCACAACATTTGAGACTCACCTCAACACATCATCGAAGCTGATCCAGAACACGCCCTGGTCCCTATCCGCATCAGAGCTACCCGTATGAGCTTGCACCACTGGCCTGGCATCATCCGTGGGCCCTTACTTACCGTAGTGGCTAAAAAAGTACACACATCTACCACAACATTTGAGACTCACCTCAACACATCATCGAAGCTGATCCAGAACACGCCCTGGTCCCTATCCGCATCAGAGCTACCCGTATGAGCTTGCACCACTGGCCTGGCATCATCCGTGGGCCCTTACTTACCGTAGTGGCTAAAAAAGTACACACATCTACCACAACATTTGAGACTCACCTCAACACATCATCGAAGCTGATCCAGAACACGCCCTGGTCCCTATCCGCATCAGAGCTACCCGTATGAGCTTGCACCGCTCGCCTAGCGTCATCAGTCCACCGCGGGCAGCCGTGGGCCCACGCCCCGCGCCACGTGTAATGGCCCCAGGGGTTGCGGAGCCGGAGCAGCCGAGTGGGCCCAGCCACTTCGACCACGTCTAGTACTGAGTACGCGTGGCGGGGGCGAAGGCCGAGGCGCTGGTACTCTTCTTCGTCCACCTGTGACGGATTAACAAATTATACACGTGTGGTAATTATACTGTGCGCATTGCCAACCATCGCGAATCTCTACCATGGTCACTGTGTACAATTCTACATAGATACATATATTTACGACTATTATCCCCGAAGGGTTAGTCAGAGACTAGGCAATGAGGACCTCAAAAGCAGTACACTGCCATAGTCCACGTTTTAAAAAATACTAACTGCATATGTGCTTATTATGACAGATAAGCCCTTTGCCTCTTCGATTCAATTCAGATTCGAGGATTCAGTTCCCACCTGAACTCAGCTGAGGTGGTCGTTTTTAAACGTATCAATAAACTACTAGCATAAAAATAATAAGTAATAATGATATATTTTACTACGCTAATATGATACTATTTTTACGTGTGCGTGCGCGTATATCTATACGTGCGCGAGCGCTTTCTCGACAGCAAACAATATAAGGAGAACAATACACATTATTATACTCGGTGTGCGAGACACCATTTGCTACCTCTAAAGATCCGCAGAGACATCGCTGACGTAACGTACCTGTCCAAAATATTAAAGAGTGATGTTGACTCGGCTGAACTGTTGAATGGGATCAAGCTCATTGTGCCTCGTAATTTCACCACTCGCAAAAAGTTAAGGCTACACATTTCACCAGCGCGTACGAATTATCGACAGAATAGCTATCTGATACGTACTTGTCGTTTGTTTAACTCAGTAAGCGATGACACTGACATAGATTTATTTTGTGATAGTATTACTTCAATGAAGCGAGTACTGGCAAATGAATTACTCAAGCGCTATGGCATGGTCAATTATGATTGAAACTAGGTTTTTAAGATTAAGTTAAGACAATTGCGATGTTTTGGATATGTGTGATGTTTTTTGTCTATATGTGGAGGTTTGTTATTAGCTCTTAGATGCTACTTACTTGTACTACTATTAATACGGCTGTAAACCTTCCTAAGAATAAAATAAAAAAAAAAAAAATAAAATAAAAAAAAAATATATTATTTATTTCCTACCTTCATATTCCCGCCGCCACAACTCGCTCCCATGAGGAAGCAAGCCTGCCGTGACGATAGCAACTGCGCCCATACTAAATCCCGGTCTAACTGCTCCAGAGGCGCCCCGCCGCCCGCGCCGCCGCCCGCGCCGCCCGCCTGCAGCGACACGGATTCGCAAGGCGCGCCCGTGAGGGTGCACAGGCCTGGACAATATTTTTTATTTTATTTGTATTTTATTAGGACAACCAACAAGACAAATACAATCAATATAAAAATTACAAATACGGACTTAAAGCTATGTGTCGCCTAACTTAAAGGCTGCCACGGCATGCATTGTGGACTATAATTTTGAAAACTTCTTATTCTAAAGTTATTATTAAAAATATAAATGTAAACGTAAAAGTAAAAGCTCCAAAAATATAAGATGACTGCTAGAAACCGCAAGAAACTTCAAGGGCTGGTCAGGTCAAGTGTTTTAAACATGGCAAAAATGACAAAAAAGGAATTCGTGTTTTTTGTAGGTACTTATCGCCCAGGTGACGGGGGCAAGGGCCGGCCGGCCGGCCGTCTGTTGACCCGTCAACGTAGGTACTTATCGCCCAGCTGACGCGGACGGGTCAACAGACAGCCGTATGCTTTATAATAAATTAGATACTCAAAGACTATCCAATTAAAATTCGTAAAATGAATTATTTAATTAAAAATGAAAAAAGCAAGAATGTCTTTTTTGTCATTTATGTCATGTTTAAAACACTTGACCTGACCAGCCCTTAAAGTTTCTTGCGGTTTCTAGCAGTCACCTTATATATAATTAGTAATTTTTTTAACTTCCTCCTTTTTGCAGTCGATTTAACCTTTTCACCGCCCAGCCATCCTAAACGCGATGGCACGCTGTACGCCAACGTATAAATGTACAACGATTCTATAGTACGAAAGCAAGGATGGTAACGTCATATCGATAGTAAAAAAATAGATGTGTAAATTTATGTTTCTGTTTAACACTGATTCATTGGTAATTAGTTTAATTTTATGAACATTTTTAATAAAAAAAAATGAGTATCCATTAACAGAGACAAAAATACATGCATATACTTGCTAGAGATATATTATAATAGGTACTTCACTATTCATTTCATAACGTGGTCCGTTGACTTCATATCAAGTCTTTGGCGTACGTAGCCCTTTCGCCGACTTACGACCATAAATAAAAATAAATAACCTCAATCAACGTTTCATGTAGGTAATGTGTTAACGTTCAAAGTTTAATGTTGATAGGTATACAGCGTGTTTTGGTTAAGTGTATCATTTGTGTGTTTTCTTATTTATACACGCACGAACGAGAATGGATAGTAAGTAGCTTCCCTTTGTACGTCATAAATAAATATATTTACTTACTAAAATAAGTAGAAAGAAACAAATAGATGGATGATACTAGACTGTGCTGTATTATAGTTCTTCGGATTGTTTAAGTAGGATGGACGCAATGTTTCTGTCTTCCCTAAGTTATTTTCTTTTATTAGACAACAGAAATCTAGCTCCACACAAAAATTAAAATATATTTTTTTATTTTTTTTTATGATAATGTTTTTCGTCAGTTTGTGAAAAAAGAGTTAATTTTTGCTCGAAAATTTTCTAAATCCTGCACCCCGTTTGCATCGCCCTAACCGCCGGGAAAGAAACTTGTGCACGTTTTTAACGTTAAAACTAAAAAGTGACATTGTTGTGTTTCGGTAGTTAGAAATAAGATAGCCAGTACTTCTGTAGTTAAGGATAGCAGGCCAATAGTGTAAAGTGTAATTTTAGTATTTAGTTATAGTAACAGTATTTGTAGTGACCAAGGAAAATAAATTTTAATAATATACGAAATAAACGAACATTGATCAAAGAAAATAACAAAACACATCTGGCCACCTAAAAGCTTGATATATTATGAATGAGCAGCCATTAAAAGTTATATTTAAGCGCTCAAGTCTACATCACAGTATGTTTGAATCTCTTCAACTCACCTTCGATGGCTCTGCCCGAGACGAGCGCTTCGTAACAACCGTGTAACTTGGCGACAGCTTTCTCTATCAAAGGCACCCAAAGCTGTTTTCTCTTCGCCTGTAGCAAAACAAGTTTTTAATACGCTTTGATAGAATATTTCGTTGCAACTTTAAAAAGGAACAATATGTAACAGTATTAGGATCTTTCTTGTAGTATTAATAGAATTCTAAATTTGAACAATTTGTGATAAATCTAATTGTAAGGGGAGAGGGTTACACATAACTAAATTATATTATGTACTAACATTAGCTCTTAAGTTCATTTGTTACTAACCATTATAAGACCTTGTTAACCCTTACAACGCCAATGTCCTATATATCAGGCAAAAAAACAGTAGAAACTAGTCTTTTTTTACATGTGTGAAAGAAGTTATTAAAGTTTGTGTAGGTATTCTCGAACATTTAAATAACTAAAACCGTGGCGTCAGGGGTACGACTTTCTGAAAAACACGTCGCGTGGAAAGAGTTAATCGAATAAAGAAAGTTAATTATTAATAATTATAACCATCTGCGTCTACTTGAGCGCAGTAGAATAATCAAAACATTTTCTCCTGTATAAAAAGGTAGATGTTTATAAGTTGACGATGAAAAAAACTGCATCCGATTTTCATCTCTATACCACTACAAACAGAGCACAATCCACTCACCTGCGAATACACTAGATGCCCCTTCTTGTTGGCCGGCAGCAAGTCATCCACCGTCACCGTGAGCCAGCGGCCATCTTTGCAGAGCCGCAGCTGGTACGCTCCAACGCTGGGCTCACCGCGTACCACGACTCCTCGGACGAGAGACGAGCGCTCGGCTAGCACCGCCAAAGCTGATAGTAGCCAGCAGTTTCCGAGAACACCTGCGGAATTTGTGGCTTTTAAGAAATGTGCCCGCCAACCCGCATTGGGCCAGCGTGGTGGGTTATGGCCCAATATCAGGGGGGTGTCACTCCGCAGTTTAGGCACGTTCGTTTGGCGCGCCTCCGCATTTTGGCCGCAGGCGTATGGCAGTAAAGGTTGCCGCGAGCGCGAGACCACCCAACACCGAGCACCGAGCCGCAACAAGAGTCATCCCTGCGCGCGCACGCTCTGTGACGTCATAACGCCAAATGATATCGAGTCAGCGTTCCTTAACGAAAATGAATGCTCGCGTCACACGATAAGTTTCAATTTCGCGTGAAAGTCGTTAGAGTGAACCTTCTGTACGTAGTACTATTGGTTATTCTGTGCCAATAACCCTACGTGCTATTGTCCACGTGGGAGGCCTGTGCCCAGCAGTGGGACGGCTGATGATAATGATGATGATGATGATAAAGGAATGTGCTGTGCTGGTAGCCGCTCATTAATAAAATACTACCGACCCATCTCTTCCGTTGGGTGTCGTAAAAGGCGACTGTTTGCGCCATAACAGCAACGACCAATCACGGCCGCCCCTCCGTCGGCCAATTAGAAACGCGACATCGGCGTCGGTCCGGCCGCATGACGTGACGAAGTGTGCTACCCGCGACCAACCTACTGCCTATCGCTTGTGCCTATCGCTCGTGCCTATCGCCCTTGCCTATTCGCCTGGGCCTACCGCGACCACAGATCGCGACCATAAATCGGACCAGATCTCCCGGGCACCCCAGGTAAGGTCCTTCCTGCCTCCCATCTTTAACCTCGTCGCATAGAGCGGCGATGGGCTCACCACCTGCCACGCTGAGCACATGTGCAGTTATCATTTGGTGAAACGTGAACTGTTGCAGTGGACTGATTGCGATCCTCATTGCTTGGTCTCTGACTAACCCTTCGGGGATAATAGTCGTAAATATATTTTAAAAAAAGAAATGTGTCAAAGAGTTAGCGCAGCGGCTAAGGCGTTCGCTTTGCGATCACGCTAGTTAAGTATCTTTTGCAATGCACCCTGCATTGGATGGAAGACCCAATAAAAAAAACATAGAGCCGTTGATCCTGGTCGTTGTTCTAAAATAGCAGTTGTTAAAACCCACCAACCCATATTGGTTGGGCCACTGCCAGCGTGCGTGCGTGCGTGCGTGTGTGTGTGATATGCAGACTGATGTATCTATTATTGCCATGTATCAGTGGAACGAGAGGATGCCGTTGACCTTGTCAAGGTTATATGTTTCGCCAACCTTGCTAGATATGGGTGCGGGATATTTGCGCTGACATTGCAAGTAGATACAACTACTCACTAACCATGGAATATGTCAGAAGGCCTTTGCTTCCTGCACACGAGCCATGGCGTGCGCTCGCCGTATCCACGTGTATCTGGTTGGGCCGCAGCCAGCACTCCCAGCGAGTGTGTGTGACTTTGTTAAATGTGGGTGAAGGGATATTTTTCGATTTTGAACAGATATTAACATTAGGTTCTATGGGTGTTGTTCCTTTGCCCATCTTAGAAATTAAAAGAAATTGTCAAGTAGCAAATGTCATGTACGGTTTTGACATTGACAAACGGTAAAAATCTCTTGTCGTCATTCGTGTTAGAAGACGTGGAATTTTGTTTCCCATCGTTTTGATAAGGAACAGCGCTAGACGCCATAGAATGGCTAAAATCAATCGCGGGCATTGTACGCGCTTGTAACGATTCGCGTCCGCGAAATAACGAGTTCGCATTCGCCGCGTTGTATCTAACCTGAAAAGGTCCGGTGAGCTTAGTTTCCATCTGATTACGGTGTGCTAGTTTAGTGAGCCCAACGTAGTGTTGTTGTTCCGAGGTACACTGACGAAATTAAAGACCGAAAACTATTGCGAATTAACCGTTTATTATGCACATGGATTATTGACACGACAGAGCGACGCGGGTTGTCGCTGGTATGGTAAAATGCGGACTGCTGGCTCGGATCGAGCGGCGCTCGCAGGCGCACAGTGTCCCAAATCAAGATTGGAAGGTATACAAAAATTTAACTTCAACTTATTACCTACATTATTTATAATTATACTTTTCGTAATGAGCGCGCCGCTAACAGTAAGGTTAACCTTGAGAGCTTGGTCCGTGGGAGACAGCATAATGATTTAGGTGGTAGAATCTGACCTGCCACGTGTGACACGTGAGTCAGCACTGTGACGGCGTCTGCGCAGGAAGTTGGGGGGCGCGCCCCCTTCCACGAATCAAGGATCACCGAACAGGAGAGTACAGCAGAGCAGGTCAGACCCACAACTAATTAATTAGGTAATTAACGGGGTGTATCGCCCCCCATGTTCAGAGCAAACTCCAGCTCGTTTCACTTCCAGGGATTAGTATATGGGCCCGCTATGAGCCTGGGTGATGTTGGCGAATGAGATGGAGTTTGGCCAGAACAGATATGCCACTAACCTTACTAGATGTCGGTAGGGGCATAATGTCACTAAATAAATTGTGGCGGCCTGCGTCGCCACATAATTTATTATCCTCACGTATTGGTTAAAGAGTTTGTAAGCACATTCCTAAACGCGTGCAGATCCGATAAAGATATGACACGGCATCATCCCTCCAACATCTACGTAGTTATTATTGTATAAATAGTCTTGTTAGCTTTAGATAATAAGTTAGTCACAATGTAGTCACAGTAAATATACAACACCATATAAAGAGACGCAGTCGTTATTTACCATTGCCATGGAATCCCTCTACCATCACAACCTCGCCTACGGCGCTAGCTGGAACATAAATCTTTTATCTTTCCTACAATTACACCAATTATCTAGCCCAAGAGAAATTTCGAAGAAACTCGTTAAATGGTTACTAGACAACGGATAAACATACTTAAAATACATACTAATTATACATAGAAAACACCCAGACCCGAGACAATTTAGAAAAACAACAATTTCTAAATTGACCCGACCGGGGATCGAACCCGGGACCTCAGAGATGGCGACACCATGAAAACCGGTGTACAAACCACTCGACCAAGGAGGTCGTCGAATTCGCAAGTGATAATTCCCTGACTGGGTATCTGAGGGGATGCGTATGCGTGCGTGCTTGCGTGCGTGCGCACGGCTGTGTGTGCTATGTATATCGATGTATCTGTTGTTGCTATGTATCTGTGGGTAATGTTATACATGTGACTAACCTTGGGATATGTCTGAGGGCCTTGGCTCCCTGCAAACCAGCCATGGCGTCCTAGGGTCCGCGTCCACGTGTATCTGGTTGGGCCGTAGCCAGCGCGTGGCGGCGCCGCCCTCGCCCAAGCCGCTGTAGTAGAGCGAGCGGGAGCACGCCGGAAACGACTGGTCCACGTAGGGCTCGCCGCTCTGGAAACGTATCTTTATCTTAAATCGTTTGTGTAGCAGACATTAATTCACGTTTGCCAGTGGGGTGACAGTAACCTGGTAAATTTCAACGCCACCAAAACGCAAGCGTGTTTATTCACCGCTAAAAGGAGTCCCTTTAACCTGACTCCTACTTTTCGGGGTGCATCTGTGCCTGTTACCGATAGTCTCGTCCTTCTGGGCATGGAGTTGTCTTCAGACCTCAACTTCGGCACCAGCATCGAGTCCAAGGCACAAACTGCAGCTAAAAAGCTGGGCGTCTTAAATAGAGTCAAGCGATATTTCATGCCGGGACAGCTTTTAACTCTCTATAAAGCTCAAGTCCGATCTTGCATGGAATATTGCAGTCACCTGTGGGACGGCTCAGCTAAATACCAACTAGCTGCACTGGACACGATTCAACGCAGAGCTGAGAGGCTAATTGGCGACAAAGAACTAGTGAAGAGCAAATTTCACACCCTAGCTCACCGCCGCAAAGTTGCCTGTCTGTCGGTCTTTTACAGACTGTACTACGGAGAGTGTGCTCTGGAGCTGCATGAGCTCATACCGCCATCCCCCTTCTTCCATCGGACATCCAGGCGCACTGCGGGCTACCACCCTTTCTTGGTGGATATTCCTAGCGTTACTCAACATCTTTTATACTGCGTACAGCAAAGGAGTGGAACTCCCTCCCTGCGTCTGTGTTTCCGAGTACATATAACCCGTCCATCTTCAAAGTAAGAGTAAATAGGCACCTTCTGGGTAAACTCGCACCATCATAGTTCCTGTCTTAGCCCCTGGGCTTGATTGGGATCAAGAGCAAACCCATACCTAGTAAAAAAAAAAAAAAAAAGCTTACTAAAAAACTAAAAGAATACTACCAACCCATATCTTCCCTTGGGTGTCCCTACCCCTGCCTTGGGTGAAAGGCGATTCACGGACTAAAGACTGCACATACATCCAACAGCATAGAGCGACGATGGGCTCATCATCTATCACGCTGAGCACATGTGCAATTGCATGTTGTAAAGACCATAGACAGCGAACGGTAAGACTTGCCTTCAAATCAGTCGCAGCGCGTTTGCAGCATATTTTGTAGAACATTAGAAACCCTTGGGTCTCGTAAAAGGCGACTAATGGACTTAAGACTGCACATACATACAACAGCATGGAGCGGCGATGGCCTCATCAAATAATACTACCAACCCCTCTCTTCCCTTGGGTATCGTAAAAGCGACTAACGGGCTAAAGGCTTACCACCTAAGCACATGTGCAGTCTGTGCAGTTGTTTCTTGCTGAAGCGTGGACTGTGTGGGCGTGGTCTGTGTTGTCCATAGATTCAAATGATTACTAAATTTATCATAAACTTCAATAATAACTATCTCAAAAAAGTTGTTGATCTCAGTAAACAGATATAAGTCGAGTCTTTATTCATGATTATTCTACTTAAGACTAAATACTTTTTCGTTTTTGTAGGCTCATTGTCATGTGACAGACAAAAATTTAAAAAAAAAAATAATTTATCCCCTAGGACAAGAAAAGCTATTTTAGCCTCGCTCTAGAACGCTACAGTGACGGTCTTTTTAACCGGGCTTTGGAGCAAGAGGAGTAAAAACTCATTTTGAGCTTCGCGCGACAAATAAAAATAGACTAATAATTACCGCGGCACACTGCGCCAGCACCTCCTGCCACTGCGTCCAGGCGTGGCTCTCCTCGCGCAGCCGCAGTATCTCCATGGGCGTACTCTCCTGACGTTCGCCGTCCGATCCCTCTACTGTAGACAACCAATCACGATTCATTACACACTGTATCCTTTAAGGTGAGTCCTTTCGAGCGCTTCTCTCTCGCTCTCTCGACGGTACGACGGTACGGGACGAGTATAACAGCAAAGCGGCGCAAATACGCGCGTTTTGTAGGTTTTATAGGTGTTTTGTCTATATAGATTTTATAGGATTTAATGAATTAGCAGGTTCTCTGTAGTACGTCAAAATAAATATTTACTTCAAAAACTTTACTTTTTTTTTAATGTAAGAAATCATCCGTTTTAGACTTTTATTTGGCATGTTTTCGGGATTTTTATAATCGAGTAAAGTACACCTAATCGCGTAACAAATTAGCACATTTTTTTAGGCAATATCCTTTAGTGTATTATATATTTATAAAAGAGCTTAATTTAATAGTTTTGATCTAGCAAAACAGTTTTGCGTTACTCGTGTAAGCCTACGAAAACCACGCAGATGTCATTTGATAGCTATTATAATGTACTACAATAATTATTATGTTGGCTAATTTCAAATTATTATCCTTTTATAAAGTTAAGAATCTTTTCTTTAATGTTCTTGTATATTGTCCACAACCACATGTAATAAGTTATCTGCAGAGCTGCTGAAATCTCAGGTAGCTCTCTGGTATCACAGCATACATTTCAGATCTTTCGCTCCGAGGTATTTCCTAATAGCTCATCTACGAAACATCGCTATAACATTATTATTCACACAGCAATTTGGAAAAGTAGTTACTGCATTTAGGGCGTTCGCTACGTGAAGCGTTTTGAGTGTTCTTGCTGTCGCTCGCAGATGACCTTTACTGCTTAACCGGGCTTTATTAGGGGCGGCGAGAAACTTACATGTTCCTCAAGCCGTGAGACTGAATTTCCCCAGACCGAATTTCTGGCAGGGGATGGCATCTCGCAAGCGAGCTCCGATCCCCCCTCCCCAGATTCTCTGGTAGTTCGAGTCGGTTCGAGAGCGGGAAACCCAAGGGCGCCTCTAATGCCCCATCCAGACTCTCCACGAGGCTACACGAGGGGATAGTACGAGAGTGCGGACGGTGCGCTCGTGTCCCCTCGTCTTCGCTCGCCTCGCGCTGTCGCCCGCTTAGTGTCGGTTTTTCGGATGCGAGTCAAAGGACGCGAGGGGGCGCGGCGAGGGAATCAACCACACTCTCGCGCTCGCTCACTTTGTTGTTAACTGCTGCAGAGTAATCAGTAAGGTTTCGCGCGTTTTTTTATCATGACGGAGTGGAGTAACGATTTGTTTACCACTTATATGGAGTTATATCAAGTTTTAATGGAATTCCAATAATAATAAAGTGAACGACGCGTGGGATCGGATAAGCAAAAAATTAAATATACCTATGCAGGCGTTAAAAACTAAAAAATATCATTAATGACAACGTTTAGAGGGCACCTGAGGAAAAAAAGCACATAAAGTAGCTAACGCAGTGAATTCAATGACCTCCATCTTGTAGTAGACGTAGCGGGCAACTGAATAAATCGAGTGTGGATGGCTAGCACTCCTGTAGCCGCCACTCGCCAAGACTCGTGCCGAGAGCCTCTCGGAGGCGCCTCGCGAGAGTCTGGATGCAGCATGAGAGGCACGGTACCTCGGCTCGGGTTAACTGTGTCGTGGGGGGTACGCGAGAAACGTGAAACATGAAAGCCCGCCTCGCGTGTGTTCGCGACGGGTTTGTCGCACGCGTCCGCGCCAGTTAGCGCTGCTCATACTATCTTTCAATACAAATACGCGAGGCGTGCGCACGCCCTTAATGACATACGGGTGCTTATTATAGGTTCTGTAGACCATTCTGCCGTTGCTCTTTTGTTGCTAGTGACCTAACAAAAACGTCATATATTTTATGTCTATTCACCCTCATTTTTTAGTCGTTTTAATGATGTTAAAAGTGAGTTCCACCCATGAAACTGAACAACTTTCCCCAAGAAACCTATGTGCAAAAATGCCAAAAAAAAATTCGACCTCCCATACAAAACTGTCCGATCAGCTGACGACAATAGTATGGGAGGTCGAAATTTTTTTGTCATTTTTGCACATAGGTTTCTTGGGGAAAGTTTTTCAGTTTCATGGGTGGAACTCACTCTTAATTTCATTAAAACGACAAAAAATATTTGTACACAGTGTGACTTACGCTCGTCGGCGTCATCGAGGTGCTGCACTTGTGGCGCGGCGGGCAGCAGGCGCCATCAAACTATTGCTTTGCCATTCAAGTACCCTTGTATGTCTGTTTACATAATCTATAGTTTTTCATACAGACATAAGTAAACAATGAGTGACTTACGCTCGTCATCGACGTCTTTGCACTGCTGGGTCGCATGGATCGCTTGTGGCTTGGACTTTCGCGGCGCGTGGCACATGTCGCAGGCTTCTTGTACGTGCATTTTATTATACTCTCGAGCGGCGATATATCAGGGGTCCTATCCTATGGTGCCACTAACTTTGGGATAATATATATAAGGCAGGCACTCAGACAACCAGCGGGTAGATATGTCGCTGACTTTGCAAGATGTTGACGAGGGACGTGTCGTTTCGCTCTAGGACAGTACGTGTGCATTGACTCACGCTCCTCGTCGTCGTCATCGAAGCATTGCACTTGAAGCGCAGCCGGTAGCCGGCGCGGATCCAACTATTGCTTTGCTATCCAATGAACCTTTGAATGTTTTTTACATAATTTATAGTTTCTCATACATACATAAGTAAACAATGAGTGACTCACGCTAGTCGTCGTCATCGTCGTCCTTGCACTGCTGTGTAGCTTGTGCCGCTTGGGCTTGCGCGGCGCCTGGTACATGTCGCAAGCATCTTGTACGTGCACTTTATATAACCGTCTGTCGGGAACCGACGTTGACTTTGGTTCCCCGGCTTGAAAGGCCCATAGCAGCGCCTACTCAGTTGCGTTCGAGCTTTTGGGAGACGCGCGCGTATTTTTCGGCTGACTGGGCGGTGGTCTTGTTTGTAGGTGCTTAGCGCTCCCGTATGTTCCCAGTTAGTCCCTTGAGCCGTCACGTCAGGCAGTGACCAGTGAGAAGTCACGCCGGCGCCTTCGGAGATAGCGGTCGTTTGTAGTGAAGTGCCGCCATTTTGAAAGACGCGATCAAGCCGTTGGACGCCGCGGTAGTTTTGTCGTGTGAGCAACTCCGCGTTTTGTGAGAGTTAGGCGTAACTCAGGTGGTTCTTGGCGGCCTGAAATAGGGCCCCCTGTACTTATCGTGTAATTATCGTGTAAGTGCCAGTGCTCCTTCCAACTAAATAGCCTTTGGACGGGCCATCACCGACGCATCGGGTCTTCATAAAACGAGAGAGCGCTCTCTCTTCTCCGCCCTCCTGAGGATGCTGTTGGACTACTGGCAGTAAGTGACAATATTAATATTAAAATTAGATTAAGACTAGGCGAGGCCAATTAAACGTGCCATCCTAGACGCCGTGTTTCGCGGTATAAAGACTTCCACTGCCGGCTGTGGTTGGTTTGAACAGGGCAAGGGATTTTGCTACCTTGCCTGCGGCTGGTGGTTGAAGTCAACACCATCTATCATCTTAATACTCGAGGTGCAATGGTGTGACTAACTTTGGGATGTAAGAGGGCCGCGGCGTCCACGTGCTTCCGGTGGATGTGTCGCTAACTTTGCAAGATGTTGACGCGACGTGTCATTGGGATCTAGGACAGTACGTGTGCAGACTCACGCTCATAGTCGTCCTTGCAGTGCGCTTGGGGCTCTGAGACATGTACAGATATATTTATATCTGTACATGTCTCAGACTCACGCTCGTCATCGTCGTCTATGCACTGTTGAGTTACTTGGGTGAATTGTGGCTTGGATTTGCTTTCGTGCGGCGCCTGGCACATGTCGCAGGCTTCTTGTACGTGCACTTTATTATACTCTCGAGCGGCGAGATATTGGAGATGCTATGGTGTCACTAACTTTGGGATATGTATGAGAGCCGCGGCGTCCACTTGTATACGGTTGGCTCCCAGGCGTGGATGATAAACAAATTATTGACATTTCATTGTGCAAAAAAGTGGACTACGGTAGAGGACTGCTTTTGCTGTCCTCATTGCCTAGCCTCTGACTAACCCTTCGGGGATAATAGTCGTGATTATATGGTGTATGTGTAAATATCTAGTGTTATTTGGAGTTTTTATCCGGAGGATCCGAGTGAAACTACACTTGACAGCAAAACTATCGCACACCCCAAAGCCTTATTTTCTAAGTTCATGATAAATTTAGATATAAGTTTCTGAAAACCTTGTTTTATAGCGAACAGATACCTAACTCATATAATGCAAAACTTAACATTCGGTCAAAAAAGTTTCGGGAACGGATGATTTGTTTATGATTCCAAATTAATTTTTTTGTTGTTAGATTGGCACAACTGTTATCCATTTTGGCGCGAAGTTTGAGTTGCATCTGTTATTTAGATTAAATACAGTGCTGTTTTTAGTTAGTTTTTATCTAGTGTGTATTGCGAATTTCATAATGGATAAAAACATCGAACAAAGAGTTTGTCTTAAGTTTTGCGTCGTCAATGGAATTTCGTGTTCGCAGTCACGGAAAATTTTACAGAATGCTTACGGTGAATCGACTTAATCAAAAGCACGTGCTTATGAGTGGTACAAAGCGTCCAAAAGCGGTGGAGATGTGATGGAAGATTTGCTTCGCTCTGGTAGGCCATCGACGTCTTCAACTGAAGTTAACATCGCAAAAGTGAAGGAAATGGTGACTGAAAATCCTCATTCAAGTTCGAGAGAGATAGCCGCTGAACTTTCTGTGCCTCACGAGTCGATCCGCACCATTTTAAATAATCACTTGGGTATGAAACATGTTGCAGCTCTGCTAGTCCCAAAAGACCCGAATTTTCTCCAAAAACTTAATCGCATAAGAGTCGCCGAGGACATGCTAGAACGAGTCAACTCCGACCCAACATTCATGCAACGCATTGTTACTGGTGACAAGTGACTAGTCAACAATCTTTGGAGTGGCGCCTTCCGACTGAACCGAAACCGAAAAAAGCACGACAGAGTCGATCAAAAGTCAAAGTCATGTTGACTGTTTTCTTTGACTATCGCGGTGTTGTGCACTCGGAATTCTTGCCGGAAGGTCAAACGGTAAATAAAGAATATTATTTGAGCGTTATGCGGCGTTTAAGAGAGCAAATTCGACGAAAAAGGCCAAATTTGTGGAAAGAAAATTTTTGGATTTTGCACCACGATAATGCGCCTTCGCACAAGGCCATCATTGTGAACGAATTTTTGACCAAAAACTGAACAAATACCATCGAGCAACCATCTTATTCGCCAGATACGGCTCCAGCCGACTTCTTTCTTTTTCCTAAACTCAAATTACCACTTCGTGGCACCTGTATTCATTCGGTAGAAGACATAAAAAAGAATTCGCGGCGAGAACTAAACTCAATTCCGGAAAAAGCGTTTAAAAAATGTTTTGATGATTGGATTATTAAGTGTATCGTTTCTGAAGGAGCATACTTTGATGGCGATAAATTAAATTTGGATGAATAACTAACATTTTGTGTATTATTGATCTTTTCCCGTTACTTTCTTGACAGAGTAGTATTATTGTAGACATAATTTTAGTATTCCTGCTAAGTTAAAAAAAATTACGACTGTGCGATATTTGTGCTCTCAAGTGTATATTTTTGCAAAAAGAAATGACAAACATTCTTGATCGAATTCGGCCGTAGTATAGGACGGTACGTGTGCAGTGACTCACGCTCGTCGTCTTCGTCCTTGTACAGCTGCGCCGCCTGCGGCTGCGGCGGCTGCGGCGGCGGCTTGGGCCGCTGGCGCGGCGCCTGGCACATGTCGCAGGCGGCGGCGGCGCGCGCGTTCATGTACGTGCACTCGGAGCAGCCCCACTCCGGCGGGGACGCTCTGGGGACAAAACCACTGTAAGGCATTGGTCACACCAAACGGATTGTCCACCGCGGACTGTGACTATGCTCACTGCCAGCCCCAGTGTGAACGTGGACTCAGTCTGCAGTATGCGTTCACACCCAACCGACAATACGCGATAGCGTACAATTCGCTAGTTTCGGTGACGGACATCGCGACTATCCAGATATACACGTATATACTCATTAAAGTTTCTCGAATGAATTGTGCCCGCGGCGCAGCAATCTAATACGTGCTAATACGCTGTTTTACGTTCGGCTACGTAGCCAATCCGCGTCCGCCGTGCATAGACGCGTAGTTCAAAAATCGGCTACCGAGAGTCAGCGCCTACGCACTACGTAATAGCGTATAGACCGTTCGGTGTGAACGAGAAGTTAAATATAATATGGACAAACGATAAACTGCTTAACGCGCGCTTACAGTAAGCGGCGGATAATCTGTTTGGTTTCTCACTCTCTAACGACTTTCACACGAAATTGAAACTTATCGTGTGACCCGAGCGTTCATATTCCGTTAAGCAACGCTGAGTGGATATCGATTTGACGTCAGGAGCGTAGGGTTGATATATTTAAGTGCGATTACGATTTAAGCGACGACGCGCGACGTGGAGCGTGCGAACCGCGGCAACCCTTACTGCCATACGCCTGCCTGGGAGGCGCGCCGGCCGAACGTACCTAAACTGCGGAGTGACACCCCCTGCTATCATCCCCGAAGGGTTAGTCAGAGACTAGGCAATCAGGACCGCAAAAGCAGTCCTCTGCACTATCACTGTGTCACTTTTCACCAAATAGTGACTGCACGTGTGCTCAGCGTGAGCCCATCGCCGCTCTATGCTGTTGGATGTATGTGCAGTGTTTAGTCCGTGAGTCGCCTATTACGACACCCAAGGGAAGAGAGGGAGTTGGTAGTATTCTTTCACCGTCGCGTACGACGCGGTTAATAGTAGGTTATGTTAGCAACACCTCTGTACTATGTTTTCTCTCTACTTTAGGAGGGCTGTACTGGCAGTCTCATTATCCATCTATCCACCACCAACTTGTCAGCGTGGTGGAGTTTTGTTAATGTTTTCTATTTTCAAACATAATCACGTGTCGCGCAGCGGTGAAAGAATACTACCACCCCCTCTCTACCTTTGGGTGTCGTAAAAGGCGAATAACGGACCAAAGACTGCACATACATCCAACAGCATAGAGCGGCGATGGGCTCACCACCTGTCACGCTGAGCACATGTGCAGTCGCTATTTGGTGAAATGTGGACTATGGCAAGGGACTGCTTTTGTGGTCCTCATTGCCTAGTCTCTGACTAACCCTTCGGGGGATAATAACAGAGGGTTGTGACTCCGCAGTTTGGCCGCAGGCGTATGGCAACAAAGGTTGCCGCGAGCCATAGCACGCTCCACGTCGCCGTTGCGAATCGTAACCGTACTTAAATATATTCATGAGTGGAAACCCTACGCTCCTGACGTCAAACGGATATCGAGTCAGCGTTGCTTAACGGAATATGAACGCTCGGGTCACACGATATGTTTCAATTTCGTGTGAAAGTCGTTAGAGACTGAACCTTCTGTACGGTAATGTTATTAGTTATTCTGTGATAATATTTGTGATTATATGTATACAGGGTGGAATAAAAAGACCGTGGTTGGAGCAAAAGTACCCTTAATATTCATGATGGCAAATTTTATTGAAAGGACACATTCCTTTATTTTTAATAATAATTAAATGTGGATTTAAAGATTTTTGAAAAATCACCTGCTTGAGCCGGAAATCGAACCGGTGAAATGTGAAAAAAAACATTCCGTATTTATTCGATACCAACCGAAAGAGTCATTTTTAAGGATCAATTTCTTTTAAACATCATAATATCTTAAATTAAAAAAGACCAAAAAAAATAATGTTTTTATTGTAAAGCTTACTTACTATCTAAAGAAAATAATTCACTTTAACTTATGAATTTCTCAAAATGAGACCCATTTTCACGTATGCACAGACGTATTCATGGTCTTACTTTAATTTAAGATACTATGTTGTTTAAAAGTAAATGATCCTTATGAATGACTCTTTCGGTTGTTATCGTAAAATACAGGATATTTTTTTTCACATTTCACCGGTTCGTTTCCCGACTCAAGCAGGTGATTTTTCAAAAATCTTTAAATGCAGTTTTAATTATTTTTGAAAATAAACTTAAAGTACAATTTGCCATCATCAATATTAAGGGTACTTTTTCTCCGACCACGATCTTTTTTTTCCACCCTGTATACACCGAGATTTTTCATTGGTTTTGGAGCCGAAACCCTGTTCATGTTTATCATCAGTAGAAGCTATTTAGCTTGTAAAACTAAAAATATGAGCATAAAAAAATCATTTAAAAAATATCAATAAAAAATGTAAGAACCCTTAGTACCGGACGATCTTATCAAAGTCAATGACCGAGGCGCTTCAAAGTTTCCGCCTACCCCCCGCCCCGCCGCCAGCGCAGGCGGCCGGCCGGGAAAGTTCATAGGGGTCACGGTGTACTCGTGAATAAGGAGAACGTGACTACGTGTTTTCGACGAAAAGTCACTTTTACAACATTTTTTTTTTGCTCGTAAAGCGATTATTATTTCATAAATAAGTACATACAACACTTTTTTTGTATTATAACGATTTCGGCTCCAAAACCAACGAAATATCTCGGTGTATTTGTGTGTATTGCTCACTTGGGCTCGGGCGGCGGCGTTTTGTGTCGGGCGCCGCGCCGCGGCAGAGCGGGCGTGTGCCGCGCGCCCCGCCGGGGCGACGGGCTGCGGCCTGTTGGGGAACAGATCGCTTTAAACGATAACACCGCCTTTGGCCACCTAAGTTGTGAAATGTTAATTTTCCTGTATTTTTGTGTGTTCAATAAAGCGTAAATAAAGCAACAAAGTGATCAGATGGGTCAGGGACATAGAGCTGGAAAAACCTGGATCTCATTCGCTCAAAAAAAGAGAAAATGGGATGACATGAAGGAGGTCTATAGGAAGTCTGAAGGAGGAGGACATACCGACATACGGGTTGAGCTACACGAGCTCATCCCACCGTCCCCTTTCTACTACCGGGAGTCCAGACGTACGGCGGGTTACCACCCTTACTTGGTTGATATTCCACTCATACGCACCAAGCGCTATTCGTCTTCATTAATAATGCTGTACGCCAAGGTATGGAATTCCCTGCCGGCGTCTGTATTCCCGAGTGCATATAGCCCCAACATCTTTAAAGCCTGAGTGAATAGACTGCTTCTGGGCAAGCTCGCTCCATCGTCGGCCTCTTCTTAATCCTACAGATAAGAATGTGGCCAAGAGCAAGCCCATCTATTACAAAAATTAAGTAGTTTTTAAGGAACCGGGAATAGGTTGACTTCGTATGTCAAATACCTAAAAGAGCCAGGAATACCAGGGTGCATGTCCCAGACATGTTATTATAATTAAAACAGAAATTTACTAGAAATGATAACTAACGTAGGAACATTTTGAATGTCTTAATAACAAAAGTCATGCCTCAGCTCGAAAATGAATAGAATTCTACTAAGTATTAGACTTTGAATGACTTAAAAATATGCTCTAGCCGGTATGTAATAGTATTTATAACCAAATTCAATAATTGGTTTAAATTAAACTGATTTAAATTTTTACCCGGTATAAATTAATAATGGTTGGGTAAAAATAGGTCAAAATGAGTATTTACCCACAGTCGGGTACTTACCGGGTAAATGCTCATCTCTAGTCATGGACATAGAGCTGATCGCTGGAAAAACTTGGATGCCATTGGCAAAACAAGAGAAAATGGCATGACCATGAGGAGGCCTATGCTTAGCAGTGGTTACGTGCTGACATGATGATGATATGTATGTATGTGTGTATGTGTAGTACGCTTACCGACGGCCTGGTGCGGCGCGGGCGGCGCGGGGGGGTTGGGGGGGTTGGCGGGCCCGCGGCGCGGCACGGGCGGCGTCTTGCACGCCAGGCAGAGCGAAGCCGACGCGGGGTTACGCAGCGTGCACGAGCTGCACGACCTGATGACGGAAATTTTAGTCACGTAAGATTTTTGTTATCTATCCTTCGATCGTCTAAACGCTAGGATACAGCATAAGCGGTCTCAAAGTGTCGCCTCGAACTAATAATAATAAGTATAATAATATATTTATTGAATAGACAAAAATGATCTATAATTGTTAGTAAAAACTTAAAAACTAATTGTTAGTATTTAATTAACATATTATTACAAAACCAATTACCTACATTTCAATAAATTATTTCAAATAAATTAACATTAAAAAAAAAAACAAAATACAGATAAAAAATTTATAATAATAACCAATTAAATCCAATTGTATATACTATAAAGGACATCATTCATTTGCTCCAATGCTCCAATGCTCCAACCTCATAACAATAACTAAAGCATAGAAGGAGTGCTATGACATTTGAGTGTTCACTCCGTTTGGTCACCATTCGAATTACATGTTGAATTCGGTATCATAAATGGTAACCGGTTTTTTTTATTTTAGATGGACATTTGACGTTTTTCTCAACTTATTTTGTCTCTTTTCTTTCAATGTTTATGGCCCATTTGAAAAAATAGGACAACTATACGAGTCTCATTTGGACTCTTTCTATGCTTTAATTATTATTCTATGGCTCCAACCAAAAGTGAGCATTGGATTGCTGTCAGTTGTCATTTGACATTGCTGTCAAAATTTAATACCCATTGTATTGATGATATAGTAGAGGGGCTTCTTGGCGGGAAAGTGAAGCGTCATGTCTGCAGTTTTGTTTTATTTTCTGACATTTGTGTTTTGACGTGACAACGTCTTATAAATTGGTTTGCCGGGTGACACTTCAAGAAACTGCGTTACGCTCCGCTCACGTTATGCGCTCACAATGAGAGCGAGTGAGAGGCACGCGTCCCTTCCACTCGGGCATGGTTAGCCCGCCTAAGATTTTGTTAATATGAAATTCAGTGCGAGATTCTTTATATAAATTAATGTTTTAAATATAATTCTTTGTATAAATAAATGTTTTAAATTGTTACTATTATTTCATCCTTCTTCCTACTATACGAATGAATATTCACATTAAAATTATTTTACCACTCAAAGTCGTTGTCACGTAAAACTTTCGCCCGTATACCGACTTTACAGGCAACCAATTTTTTTCGAATATTAATGTGAAATAATAGTGGATTATTAACCGTTAAGTGTTTGTGAACGTGCATGAGTGTTGGCAAATGAAACAAAACAGTGCAACATCACTTTTCCAATTCTTTCAAGTAGTCCGCGTGAGACCTCAGTAAAGTCCCACATCTTTACTGAGGACTCAAGGGGTTTGGGGAACATCATTTATCATTCATCTTAATCACCACTCATTATCATCAAGAGAAAAAAACAAATAAAAACTAATGACTAGGCAGTATGGCTCAGACCTTAGCCTGTTCCTTCATGAAACAAATATAAAAAAATGACATAGTAGAGGATCCGAGTATACAACGACCTTCACCGAGCCGGTTAATGGATGAAAAGTATTTTATATCAATTTAATGTGTTAAAAAATATATTGCGAGTGGGTTGGCTGAAAAATTTCAGTGGTCATACCCCGTTCCGCCTTGTTTTCATTGATTAACGACAAAGATAAGATAAGATAATATAATACATTTATTTGCTAAAATACAGTAAATTAGGATGTTACATTTATAAATTTAGTACTATTGAATTCAACCTGCAAGCAGGTGTGCAAAAATCTTAATTATTGTGACAAAATTATTACATTCTGTGATTTAAGAATTCACTGACGCTATAAAAGCAATAACCCATTTTGTTAAGTTTTAAATTTATTTATACTAATTAGTTTTATATCATCAGGAAGCTTGTTAAAAATTTAAATACACATTTACACATCGCCGCCCCCGGCGAATAAAATGGCAATCGCAAAATTGCAATTGTCGAGGAAATATGAAAAACATATTTTTACAGATTAAAAATCGACTATGTGTTTGGTATACAAGTGTGATATCTCAAATGAAGGCTAATTTTTGTACCTTGTACATCGTGTTAGTAGGTAATATTTAATATATTATTTAAAGAAGATATTTCAGAAAATAAATAATACTACAAAAAGTGTATCGTTAATAATTACTAATATGCACTTAGATAGATAGATAGACAATACTTTTATTAGACGCGTTTTACCTGAAATAAAACGCATATTAAATACTTACCTCATTAGAAGCTTATAATATTGAGATAGGCATATCCGTTTCCCGTCGTATTTTCCTTCTCTTTCTTCCGGTATATCGCTGTCTCTCTCGCTCATCCCACTCAGTGGCGTCACCAGGTGGCGCGGTGGGGGAACCAGGAGATTTCACACCCGTGCCCATTTGTTCATCATTGCGTCGAATATGCATTAAGCACCGGGCGGAAATAAAAACTAAGCTTCTAATTAGGTAAGTATTTAATATGCGTTTTATTTCAGGTAAAACGCGTCTATTAAACACTTGACCGTCATTAGAAGCCTATAATATTGAGACCTGTTTGTTATCGCCTGGTGAAAACGCCAATGTGAGAAATAAATTAAACAATAAGTGCGAGAGAGTTAATCATATGATTATGGTTTATACAAAAAGTTATAATAAAAGATTTAATTAAGTACTAATTATTTACAATTTAAGTCATGTAAGACAATAATTGGCCAGTCATTGATGAAAAATCAAATAATTTAGCTTGTAAACCATGTAAACGAACATTATTATTAGGAAATAAATATTGTTTACTATTTGATTTCAATCACTTTACAAGGTAAAAATAAAAAATGAAAAACTTCGTGACGCCTGAATCAATATTTCACGACAATAAACCTTGTGAAAAGTATTAAGTAACTAAACTCCAATTACCAATAGTTAGTATATCCTCAATGGGAAATCATATCAATCTAGTTTGTAGATGCTACAGCGGAGCAAAACACAACCAGGTGTGGCTGTAATATCCATCTAGCTACCACAGTGCTTGAAACAGGTGACAGGTGAACCACTCGAAGTTTAAATAAATTAGTTTAGCCATTTTGTACAATATTTATTGATCCTTATAACCGTAGCAATTTCTAGCTTGTTTGTCTGTAGTCCCTACAGTCAGTTTTTGACCAAACTGACGCCATAATATTACTGCATTGTTCTGAACAAAATAATGTTTGGTGTCCACAGCAAGGTAACAAAGGAGCAATGCGACAATAATATTGCAGTGTTACGAACTGTTTGAAATCTAGTTGATCCTAGGATTGAAATACATTACAAAGGTCTACAGACTAATATTACTAAAACCTGGAAAAAGGAGGTTGTGTTTTTTTTCTTTTTTTTTTTTTTATTTAGGAGGGAGGCAAACGAGCAGGCGGGTCACCTGATGGAGAGTAATCACCGCCGCCCATGGACACCCGCAAAACCAGAGGAATCGCAGACGCGTTGCCGGCCTTTAAGGGAGGAATAGGTTTAAGGAAGGAATAGGAATTGGGAGGAGGGGGGGGGGGGGGGAAGGGGCCTCCGGAACCCTCACTGGTCGGACGAAACACAACAGCACCAAGTGCCATTATTTCACGCCGAATATTAGTGAGAGGGTGGTATTACGCCGGGCGAGCCGGCCCAATGTGTGCTGTCCGGCAGCGTGGCTCTACCACTATGATATGATAATATCTATATTTTTAAATGATTAATTGAGATTGATTTTAAAACATTTTTAACTATTACCTCGTCACTAAGATTTCCATACAATTGTGCGCTGCATAAAGTAGAAACGACAATTTATGGTAGTGTATAGTATTGCAAGAAAGATTTAAAATATTTAGTACGCCCTTTCTGTACTACTGGACCAAGCACAAGTGCTCATATGGTTTTATAATAACCGGACGCTTGAGTAGGGAAATTTGCTTGTGGTTCCATAACGATATATCATTTAAGCACACCAAATTTTAACGTCATGTCTTGAACCTTGGGGGTTGGCAGGCCTGTGGTTATGTCTACCAGGCGTCTACGTTTCGAATTCCATACTGTGAATGTGGCAGCAAGGGGTACCACAATTAGATAAATTCTTGTTGAGGTGTGCTATACTGGACCAAGCACAAGTACTCATATGGTTTTATAATAACCGGACGCTTGAGTAGGGAAATTTGCTTGTGGTTCCATAACGATATATCATTTAAGCACACCAAATTTTAACGTCATGTCTTTGAACCTTGGGGGTTAGCAGGCCTGTGGTTATGTCTACCAGGCGTCTACGTTTCGAATTCCATACTGTGAATGTGGCAGCAAGGGGTACCACAATTAGATAAATTCCTGTTGAGGTGTGCTAGCACCCGGGGGATGAGGGAAGGTGGTGCGAATTTCCAAGCCAGAGGGAAGCGTTCTACTTCAGGCTGAAAGCATTGTGAAACATCGCTTCGTAATCATTGAGATAAATTTGCATAGTTTACCCACTACTCGAGCGTTCTTGGATACAAACAGGTGATTTTTTTTTTTTTTTTTTTTAGATTTTTTAATTACTGGCCAGGCCCACTTCGCGAATATCGTTTGTGCTAATTCTGGCAGTAGATGCCACTCTAGAGCTTGGCTATGTCGAGACAGTTCATCTGCATGGCTGTTCAATTTCCCTGGAATGTAATGAATTTTGACCACAATTTGGTTGGTGGTCTTTTGTTGGTTGGCAATTTGGAGGATTAAAATAAAATTGTCGCAGGCTTCGTGTTCGATGCTTGTAATTCTAAGACTTAGAACAGCCCGCTTTTCTTTTTGATTGTAGTGCAGCTTTTGTTCGGATGCACTCCACCTTCCCGATAGGGCAGAATTGTTGAGTTGTGACCCCCCAATCCTGAAGCAACGGTTGTCAAAAAGAATGTTGGTGGAGGTATATGTACTGGTGTTTCTAATAATTTTTAGCTACCAATACATTTAACTACATCGTAAGGTAGAGTCTATTTTACCGCCCAATTTCTTCTCTTAGGTATCGTAAAAGGCGACTAACGGACCATAGATTGCACATACATCCAACAGTATAGAGCGGCGATAGGCTCATCACTTGTCACGTGCATGTGCAGTTATCATTTGGTGAAACGTAGACTATGGCAGAGGACTGCTTTTGGGGTCCTCATTGCCTGGTCTCTGACTAACCCTTCGGGGATAACAGTCGTGAGTATATGTAGGTATGTATGGACGCTTGTGATTCCTCCATGTATCCTAGTATGTCCTTGCGGAAGACATTGATTTTGGTAAGCGCCCTGCGAGGGCGGTCAAACAGACTTTTTGAAGTTTAAGTGGACACCAAAATAAGTAAGTGTTTCTATTACAATGTTGGCATGTCTGGACAGAACCATCTGGTCTTTATGTCTATAAGATAATAGTCTAAGAGAACATTGCCATGCTCATCTCAAATGGAAGGCATATAATTTTTAGTAATTCGCCTTCGTAGAACAGACGAAGAAACCGTTGTGGGATTTGGCTATAGTCAGATGGTTGTACCTAGGTCTGAGAAAAGTAATTTGTACATCTCGTCTCTTGGCCGTACACAGTCCGGAATTCATATAATAAATTAACGACTTCAGGTTAAAATTGGACGGAGTGACCTTTCTTGAGTGCTCTTTGGTACTAAGAACTGGGTTAAAACGAAGTTTGGAAAAAAAACTTACTGTTTCTAGAAACCTGTTCCTTCATCTGTGTCAGCATTGCAGACATTTTGTCCGATACAAGTGTGTAACAACTGTCGATTGTAACGTTTGGAACCTTGAGCGATGGCTTCAGATAAAACGGTATTCGATACCTTTGTGTTATGATAGAAAACTTGGAGCACCTATTTAGTCCCAACGGTGTCGATAAAGTGCAAATTTTCCGGCTCGAAATTTCGGAGCGTCATTGTCTACGTCTTTTGTTACCTCTGTTAGCAGAGAAGATGGACGTTTTTGTCCTGATTGATAGAGCTGCCAAGCCTATGATCGTGGGGATCGAAAGTAAGAACAGCGTCCGTTGTTTATATTATAGCTACGATGTGGTTCATGGCTGGCATAAGTATGTCCTTGCGGAGGACATTGTTTTTGTTAAGCGCCCCGCGAGGGCGGTTCATAGCCATGATGTGGTTCGTGGCTGGCATAAGCATGTCCTTACGGAGGACATTGATTTTGGTAAGCGCCCTGCGAGGGCGGTTCATAGCCACGATGTGGTTTGTGGCTGGCATAAGCATGTCCTTGAGGAATACATTGTTTTTGGTAAGCGCCCAGCGAGGACGGTCCATAGCCACAATGTGGTTTGTGGCTGGCATAAGCATGTCCTTACTGAGGACATTGTTTTTGGTAAGCGCCCTGCGAGAGCGGTTCATAGCCACAATGTGGTTTGTGGCTGGCATAAGCCTGTCCTTGCGGAGGACATTTATTTATTTAATTTAATTAAAAACGGTTACAAAACCATTTACAACAATTAAACGTATTATTCAAATTCAAATAAAATAAGGGACATTTAGCATTACATTAACATACATGCATCTTCTCGCAAAACCGCAAACACTCAAGTAATATTACCATTGATTTTGGTAAGCGCCCTGCGAGGGCGGTTTATAGCTACGATATGGTTCGTGCTGGCATAAGCATGCCCTTGCGGAGGACATTTATTTATTTAATTTTATTAAAACGGTAAAATACCAATTACAATAATTAAACATATTATTCATAATCAAATTAATTAAATAAGGTACATTTGGAATTATATTAACATATATGCATCTTCTCGCAAAACCGCGAACACTCATGTAATAACCATTGATTTTGACAAGCGCCCTACGAGGGCGGGCAGATTATAGCCACGATATGGTTCGTGGCTGCCATAAGTATGTCCTTGCGGAGGACATTAATTTAGGTAAGCGCCCTGCGAGGGCGGTTCACAGCATGCTGTGCGTGTGTCTGTCCCATGAACCAGAAGAACAACGCGATGGTACACTATAAGAAGTTTGCCCTTGCGAAATATAACAGTTTGTTGTTAGTACAGGTTTTGCTTGCGAGGCATTCCCAGTACCAGATTTTATAACTGGCCAAAAAGTTTTCTAACAGGACAATTTTTTCTAATGCAACTGTAATCTGTTCAGAAACAAATGTGTGTTTGAAGGTAGAATCTTATTCAAAGTAGCAAGCATTAGAGGGTCTTTTACATTTTTATGAGTACCTATCCTCTTTTCGTATATTTATAGTTTCAGTCTACAACCTAATCACCACCGAAAATAAGACCTTTAAGAGAGGCATCAGATGTTTGCGACCAACTAGTAAACTGCGCAGACAATTATTAAAAATATCTTTTTAGTTTTAAAATACCAAAAGTAATTGGTGCACAAGATTTATCAGAATATTGGTGCTTAAGGCCTAGCTGGCTCTTTTAGTTTACTTTTAAAATCAAAAATCAAATCTAGATCACTACACGGAATATTTAAATTGTTAACTGTTTTAGTCAGTATTGGTAACACCTGCGAGGTGCAACAATCGTTGTAAGATTTCCTCTAACGTCCGATAAAGCAGATACATTGTCGTTATCGTCATGAAAGGCGGGTAGGTACGATGACCATGCTTCTTTGAACGATGACGACTAACTCGAACTCAACCTTCGCCGATGCGATCGGGATTGTTAGAAGGACTAGCTATAGCCGCTTAGCTACAATTCATTTTTCTCATTATCTAATGTAAGCACTAATTATCGGTTTCTTATCTAAAATAAAAAGAAAAAGTGCCTGGAGGGTAGATACCACGTATTAAACACAAAAAACACTTTTATAAATACTACCTTTACTCGAATGCTTTCTTATTTTAAAAGGTGTATCTACATCTCTTGCGGGTAAAATAAAAAGTTTGATATACCAGATAAGTTTAAATTTGTAGAAACTCACGAGAACTGTGTTGCAGTTTAAATAAAAATAATTCTATTTCTTTGTCACTTGATCACTATGTAGTGCACAAGTTACGCCGACGGGAAATTTCACGCCAATGATGAACAAATGGGCACGGGTGTGAAATCTCCTGGTTCCCCCACCGCGCCACCTGGTGACGCCACTGAGTGGGATGAGCGAGAGAGACAGCGATATACCGGAAGAAAGAGAAGGAAAATACGACGGGAAACGGATATGCCTATCTCAATATTATAAGCTTCTAATGACGGTCAAGTGTTTAATGTAACTTAACACCACAAACATTTACATAACACATAACAATGAGCACAAATACAAAGTTACAATTTGGCGGTCTTATCGCTTTAAAGCGATCTCTGCCAGACAACCATTCGGATGGAGAGAACTTATACACTCAAAGATCGGAGGTGCATACCACAGTAAAACAATTAAAAACAAAAGCAAATTATAAAGAACCAAACATAATACATAACATTATAAAATAAATAAATAATAGGGTGTAACAAATATATATACATACATATAAATACTTAAATATAATAGCCTCAGGTAGGATGTAGCGGACAATGACAGCTATGCAGCAGGATAGGGTTAAAGGGAAAGGTAGAAATTCTTCACGTGCACCTTAAATGCGTGAATTGTTTTAGCACGCCTGATCGCAACTGGAAGCGAGTTCCAGAGACGAACAGCTTCAACGGTGAAGGAACAATCGTAAAAGGTAGTGTTGTGAAGAGGGGTTTTAAGGGATAGATTTTCTGATGACCGTAAGGAGCGCGAGGATGAACAATAAAGGAAACTGAAGCGTTCCTTTAGATAGGAAGGATAGGTGGGATTAAACAATATGTTATATAGAAGGGAGAGGATGTGAGTATTCCGGCGAAGACGAATAGGAAGCCACTTGAGTTTAGCGCGGTATTCAGAAACATGATCATACTTGCGTAAGCCAAATATGAATCGAATACAAAGATTTTGAAGGCGCTCAAGTTTATTTAGCTGGTCCTCCGAGAGATCAAGATAGCAGGCGTCGACATAGTCTAAAACGGGAAGAAGCAGCGAATGTGCTAGCGCAATTTTAATGGCAGTGGGTAAAAAGTTGCGCAGTCTTCTTAAAGAAGCCGAAGATGCGTAGAGCTTGCGACTGACAGCTTGTAGTTGCGGCCCCCAACTCAAGCAGCTATCAATAATAACGCCCAAGTTAGCAACTGATTTACTGAAAGGGATGTCCACTCCATCAAATGTAACCTTAGGGAGGGTTTCCCAGTTTACCTTGGAAAGCAACCTGGAGCTGCCGACCACAATAGCCTGCGTTTTGCTTGGATTGACTTTAAGTTTGTAGGCTCGGCTCCAATCTACAATATGTTTAAAATATACGTTGGTAGTTAATATAGCCTCGGCGAGATTACCAAGTGGTGCCTGGCAATAAATTTGTGCACTTACCATTTTATTCCCGTTATTTCTGCGAAATAGTGTGTATTGTTATATTACATAACAATGATATTCGTCACAAAATAGTGTCTCAAATAATAAAAACAAGAATGGTTCGTCATTATGTTCTGTTAACTTGTTGATGGTATTGAATCATTTAGTTTTTTTCGGAATTTTAATATGAAACTAAGATAATTGTAATCATTTCTTGGTTTATTAAATAATACAATTAAATCTTATTTTATAAAAACAATAATTTTAGCATACTTTAGAAATCTTAATATTTATTATTCTTCAGGATCTTCTTCATTTGTATTGCTATCAGGGGTATCAACAGATGTCAGGGAATCGTAAAACCGTGGTAGTATGTGGGGATTGCTCCTGATTTGCATAGACCTATAAGGTCACCGTGCAGAGCCTTACTCAATGGTAGTGGTTTCTTTATTTATTTAATCTTAATTGCACATAAAAATCTGCAAAAGGCCGACTTAACGCCACAAGGCATTCTCTACCAGTCAGCCGGTAAGGATGTAGGAGACTTAGGTAAGGCGATAAATCAAAAAGTTTCATTAATGAATAATAAACAACTACTTATAACCAACTTCATAAATAGAAAGAAGAAAAAAGAAGAATAGAATAAATATTATAAAATAGATAGATAGATAGATAGATAGATAAACATTTATTGACCAAAAAACAAGTTTAACAAATAGCACAGCACAAAAAACAATAACAACAATAACACAAAATCTTAATTATGAACTTATACATAATAAATACGCAGTGGTCGTATAGGTACGTAACGTGCTGTGCACAACGGATATTATTAATTTTGGTCAATAAGGTGCGTGCCTCAGCATGTGCTGCGGCAGCCCGAGAGCCGCCGCAGCAGCACTGGTATTCTGACCGCACCTTATGAGTGCACGTCGCATTCACTGACCGACATTAAAATATTAATGTAGGTCAGTGCATGCATTACATTATAATAAATAACTAATAATAAAAGAATAAAAAAAAAGTAGCAACTATAATAAAATTAACAGTGACAGTATATAATATAAAAAACAATAGTGAAGCCACAGTATTAATGCTTATATTTATACTGTGGTGAAGCGGAACAAACCAAGCATTCAACCGATAACTAAGGAGAAAAAAAAAAAAGCAATTAGTGTATACAAATAAAAAAAAAAAAGACACACATGATGACACATGACACATGACACACTACACGCTCACTCACTTCTCACTTGCTGCCTGCCACACCTAAATTGTGAAAGATTTTGCCACTTATTAACCTATTGTTTTTACTGTGCGGTAAATAATAAAAAGTTTTAAAATGTGTTTAGAAGAAAGAACTGAGTGTGAATTGTAACGGAGAGTGTACATATAATGGCAAGATTCGCGAGATATGGGGGACATTGGGAGACAACAACAAGGGCCAAAGGAGCGAAAGAAGCGTGCTGGACCAACGCAGAATAAGTAGGCACCAAGCCTGGTAGCCATCCTCAATAGTGCTGGGACGGGACCTGCGACAAGTGACGTGAAGAACCCAGAGGTAAATCTACAGATTTCTGTTTATCAAGCAGAATCTTTTTGAGTCTGTTTCTAAAAGTATGTACCGTTTCCAGGTCACGCACCGGCGGCGGAAGGTCGTTCCAGCACTTTGAGGCGGCAAATCTAAAGGATCCTTAGGAATGCTACCGTTCGATGTTTAGCTGTCACAAAGATGTGTGTGCTTGATCTCTTTGGATACCTACTGAGATCCGCCGTCCATACCAGCTTGTTATAGAGGTACGGTGGTCTGCACGTCCTAATGATGCCGAATAACATAGTGGCCAGGTGAAGCTGCCTGCGGGCCTCCATTTTTATTGCATTGGCCGCATTCAAAAAGGGAGTTACGTGCGATCTAGGCGGAATGCTGAAACAGAAGCGTGCACAGGCATTCTGTACGCGCTGTATGAGTTTAGCTGTTCTGGACAGAAGACACGGACCATAAACTGTGTCGCAGTAGTTCAGTTTAGATAATATAAGTGACTCGCATAATGTGATTCTTACCTCCTCACTCAAGTAATCTCTAATTTTGTATAGCAGCTTTAACCTGAAAAAGCAATTGCGTGAGCACTCGGCGATGTGGCTTTCAAAGTTTAAATTGCTGTCAATAGTTAGCCCTAAATTTCTGGCTAAGTTGACGCGTTCTATAGCCTCTCCATTTATCCGAATATTTAGAGGGTTGTTACCGAACCTTTGTAAACTGTGTCGTGTACCAATGAATAAAAGTTTGGATTTTTTGGGGTTGAGAACCAGGCAGTTAGACCTACACCAGGCAGTGATCCGATCCAGGTCCTCGTTTATCAAAGATGAAGCATAGACTTGGTCACTGGGTTTGAAAGACAGGTATAGCTGCAAATCGTCTGCGTAAAGGTGGTATTTGCAGTTTTTTATGTTTTCCACTATGTCTGCTCCATACAAGGCATACAGAAGTGGCCCGAGAATTGAACCCTGAGGCACTCCCCTAGTTACAGGCAGCTCAGCAGAACACATGTTGGATCCGTCTGTGTTTGTTAGTTCGACTCGCTGCCACCTGTCTTCTAAGTAACTATGGAACCATTGCACGGCTTTGGCATCGAACCCATAGTATGCCAGCTTGGATACCAGGAGGGTGGAATTTATCGAGTCGAAGGCACGGGAGAAGTCAAGTAGCAGAAGAGCACCGATCTCTCCCCGGTCCTGTGCCACCAGTAAGTTGTCGACGACATCTGCTAAAGCAGTTGCCGTGCCATGGCCTCTCCGGAACCCAGATTGTAGTTGAGGGAGTATGTTATTTCCCTCCACATATGCAGTCACCTGTTCACACACCACCCTCTCCAGCACCTTCGACAAACAGGGTAACAGACTGATAGGTCGCAAGTCGCTCAGGGAGGCAGGATTGTTATTTTTAGGCAGGGGCTTCACCACTGCTGTTTTCCAGCCTTCCGGAAAAAGTCCCTCAGTTATCGAGTGGTTGATAATGATGGTGATGGCATCAAGCGACTGTGGCAAGGTAAGTAAGACCATGTCCAGTGACATCCCATCACTTCCCAGAGCATTAGACTTGAGACCCCTGATTACTTTTTGCACCTTCTCAGGTGATACTATTTTTAGGGACAAGGTTGATGAGCCAAATCTGTTGTGCTCGAAAAATGTCAGTTGTGATAGTGTGACACGCCCATCTCCAGGTACGTTTAGGAAATGAGCATTTATTGCGTCTGCGTCGTGAAAAGATGGGGGAAGGTCCGTGGCCCCCCCGCTTCCAGGGGCAATCGATGTTTTGAGATTTTTCCATAATTTTTTGGAATGTTTTATGTTCTTATTTATGTAGCTACTGAAAAAACAACTCTTCTCCCGCTCCAGGGCCTCGGCAACAAGGTGTTTCATTTCCTTATAGGAAGCCTTCAGTGACACGTTGCCGTTAAGCTTCCATTTTGCATGGTAACTATCCCTAATACGCATCATGCATTTTATAGTATCTGTGACCCATGGATGAGGAGGATGCTTAAATTTTCTTGTTGCGACTGGAGCATGCAAATCAAACAGTGACGTAATGCACTTAGTAAAGGTGTCAACAAGTAAATTTGTGTTATTTTGAAAGCTAAGGAGGCGAAAAGCACAAAACGTTTAAGTATATGGTCTGATATGGAGGATAAGTTGTAAATAGTAGTATAAAAGAGTGAACGTGACAATTCCACACTAGTGATTAAAATTGTTAATATTAAATATCTTATTATTAGTATGTGAATAATTTTATCAATGTGTAGCTTAATGTGTAAATGTAACATGTGTAAATAAATATTTATAAAATTGTATATAAAATTATATGTGTATGTGTTCATTAAATGTTTTAATATCAATGCTGAAACTCTTTGATTATTACAACTAACATACCTTGCAGCTATATAGTAGGCGAAAAGTGACTCAGGTAAATAGCAGGAGGTTGATTTTACGAAATAACATAAAAGTTGTATAAAATAGTGAATAAATGATATTACTTGTTTACAGTAGGCGAAAAGTGACACTGACTTAGGTAAATAGCAGGAGGTTAATTTTGCGAAATAACATAAAAATCGTATAAAATAGAGAATAAATGATATTGCTTGTTTACTAGAAGATACGAGTCACGACTTGGGCGCAGCCAGTACGCGATCGACGTCTGCATCGGACCGCAATTGGAAGACCGGCGAACCGTCGGCTCGCCGAACGTAGACACGACCCCGCTTCGTCCAGCAGTACCGCCACAGCAGCCTGCGACACTCCTCCCGAGCCCGGTAGAAGATCTGGCGGTTGGACCGCGTTAGCCGCTCGTTCACGTAGATGCGGGCGCCGGCGGCGGCGGTTGGGGCGCGGCGTACGCGCGCGACGCGCAGCAGCTCGTCGCGCAGCCCGCGCCGAGCGAGCCGCACAACCACGCGCCGCGGCCGCCCGCCAGCCTCGCCCGGCGGCGGACCCACGCGCTCCGCGAACACGATATCGCGCTCCTCCAGCGGCACGCCCAGGCGCGCGGCCAGCGACGTAACCGACTGCGCGACGGACACCCCGCTCTCCTCTGGGAGCTGCCCAATCTCAAGGTCCGACAAGAGGGCCTCCTGGTCCCGGTCATTGAGCTCCTGTTTTAGCTCCGCGATGTTGCGCTCCAGATCGGCGGTCCCGCGCTCCGCACCGGCATCTGGCCCTCTACCCCCGTCTTTCTCAAGAGCGTCGAGCCTGTCTTCGACGCTTTTCATGCGCACCGACAAGGAGGCCCACATACTATTCATCTCGGTTCGAAACGCTCGCATCTCGGCCATGAAGGCCGTCAACTCGTCCTGGCCGCCGGCACCATCGGAAGATGGCAGCCCCTGAGGCGCAACAGTCGAGGCCACACCAGCGGGGGGCCCCTGACCATCACCTAAGCTCTTTACTGGCGTATTGTCTTCCCTGCGCGCCCTACCCTTGCAACTCGGACAAACCCAGTCCCTGCCGATTGGGGTCTTGTCCTGCAGGCCGAGGCAGACTTTGTGGAATCTAGCTGGACAGGCGCTGCAGGCAGCGCCACCTGTCGGCGACAAGAACTTTCCGCATCCTCCGCAGTTCACCATCTTCGCTGTATATCGTCAAACTAAAGCACGCTCGAGCCGGTGCGGCAAGTAGACACAACGTAGTCCCAAACGCAGCCAAGAGATGGCTCTTGCGCTCAGGCCGCTACTGCCCGCTAGATAGCGCTGTTTACTGAAGCACACTTGAGCCGGCGCAGCAAGCAGACACGACGTAACCCCAAACGCAGCTAAGAGATGGCTCTTGCGCTCAGGCCGCTACTGCCCACCAGATGGCGCCGATTATAGACTAATTTGGAGGCACTTTGAAAATGGGAGTACAGAGATTACCCTCCAAGTAAAGCGGCCACAGATCGCGAGAGAAAAATATCGCAAATAATTCCGCGATTAGGTTATGGTCTTCTGTAGTGAGAAATGTGGTCGAACTTACGCAAACAGAAGATAAAACGGATACAGCTGTTTAGCAAACAATCCAACTTATTCAGTCTATACAAGGACCGTAGTACCGAGTTGACCAATATACGAGAGACCTCGTTCACTTGATCTTTCCAACTGAGAGAGCAGTCAATAACGAGACCTAGGAATTAGAATAAAACAGACGTCGGAGTAGGAATAGGAAACACGAGGGCCTGTATTAGCGCGATTTTAGTGATGGATGGAAGAAAAAATTTCAGTCTATACAAGGACCGTAGCACCGAGTTGACCACTTTTCGAGAGATCTCGTTCACTTGATCTTCCCAACTGAGAGAGCAGTCAATAACGAGATCTAGGTAGACCCATTGAACACTAAACTAAGCACTGAGCTAAGCTTAGTGTTCAATGCCCGGCTTAAAATATTATGATGGGTAAATTGGCGTTAAGCAGTTCTCACCACCCGATTGCAGCGATTCCTAGCGGTTTTAAAAACATCCCAGTTAGAATCGGTTCGGCATCTTTTGAATGTACGAAAGTATTTTGTTGCGCCTACGCATGGCCAACCTGGTACACCAGGTGTAATTCAAGGCGCAGGAGGCCGACGTAGCTTGACGAGCTTTTTAGGTGCTTGCTAATCAAACAGATTCAAGACTGTTGAAGTACGGAACCATGTTGTCGATAGAATAAGCCTTAATAACAGGTGTCCAGTCCAAAGCGTACGCGTCACTATTAAGTTTTTCCTCATCCGGTCTAGCGAAATTACGCATTTTTACAATAAGGGATTTGGGTTTAGGAGGCTAAGGGTGGATTCGAATTTGTATAGGCTAATCTCGGAGTAAGTCTTATTCTACGCTATAGTCTTATATGCTACAAAAATGAGGTGGAGAAGCCAGGAGCAGGTAATTGGCCATGTTGGACGACATGAAATTAAAATGTGATCGATCCAAGAATCAGAAGTTATGGTGAGTTGGATCGAGTCGAAGAATTTGGAAGTTAGCTGACTCAACTATGGATCGATACATGCGCGACTGTACAGAAACCTTTAAAAGGTCGGTGTTGAAATCACCCATAATAATGTGGTGGGAATAGTCGGTAGCGAATGAGTTAAGAAGGGAATCGAAGTCAGGCTGTAATTCAACGGAAGGAGGGCAATAAAAAACTCCCAGGACAACCTTCATACCTTTCACATCAATCTTAAGGAATAGATATTCCATGCAGCCGTGGCGGGAGGCAGAGGGGGCTAAAAGCTTGTGAGATAAGTAGACAGCCACCCCGCCACCACCCTTGCCAATGCGATCATTGCGGATGAGATTTAAGCCTGGGAGATTATAAGATAAGGAGTTCAGACTTAAGAGTGCTCGGTTGTTCTGTGGCACTGGATGGTAACCAAACAATGCCACGTGCCGGGAGTCACCTGTTTCGACGTATAATGCTATTACGCTCGCACTCAGGTCTAGGCGTGTGAGGGAAAAGAATGGCAGTGCTCCCGCATCTTACAAGCTTTGAACTAGTGTTCACAATTTTATGATTTTGAGTACGCCGGTAAGAGCAAGTTTGAGCAAGCCGGTACTATAGTTTTGGTAAATGCAAATGAAAATTGCCCTTATGGTGGCATACGGCAGATGTTGTTGATATTATGTATACTGACCAGAAGTTAGGCTGCGGTTTGGAGCCGGCGCAGGCGGCGCAGGCAGTCGCATCGACATCGTTCACGAGGGTGCAGCGGGTGCAGGACCACGTGACTATGGTCACGGCCGGCGGGCCGGGGTTCGACTCTGGGGTGCAAAGACAAAGTCAAAAAGGTAATTCAATATAAACCTTCACAGGCACGCATTGACATCTAAAGTACCTAATATTTAACAGTTAACTATTTAGTTAAAAGTAAACTACTGAAACTACGACCAGTTCAGATATTGGGAGAGACTTCAACTGAAAAGAGCTGACAAAAACTCAGGAATTTTCTCCATCTTAGTAACAAAAGTTATCTTGAAGAAGGTTTTATCACTCTTTTAACACTCACCGGCAGGTAATTGTGTGCTAATTATTATTTATCATTAATGGTTGGGTTCCCAAAACAAATATTACAATTAATAAACAATAAACTTTCACAGAGCTTTTTAAATTGATGTTGATTTAAGCAGCTACCCCGAAGAAAAAAGATGGCTTAGTACATTTGTTCGCCCGCGCCCGGTCGCGCACCGCCCTAAGGCGCGGTTTATACAGAAGAGACGTCGAAAAAAAAACACAATATTGAACCTTAATAGTACGACCTTAAGACATTTGTCCGATAGGCGTCCGATGGGCGACGAGACGAGGCGCGGGCGCAATTCAGTTATGGTAAAAACGACGCTATCGTCCGTACTATTAAGGTTAATATTGTGTTTTTTTTACTATCCGCTTCCTTCTGTATAAACCGCGCTTAGGCGCGGCTTTGGCTTAGGCCAGGCCGTAAAGTGGTGCTCGATGGCGCAGCTGCTAGCGCGTTCGGCTTGCGTTCTTGCCCGCTATGCAAATTGCGCATTGCCGGGTCGCTGGATAGGTGACCAATTTAAAAACATCTCGAGCTCCTCCGTGCTTCTGAAGGCACGTTGTCGTTGGTTCAGGTTAAAACCCACCAACTCGCATTGAGCCAGCGTGGCCAAGATAGCCCAATCTCTCTATATGCTGTTGTCCATGAGGTAAAGCCAGTGCCCAGCAGTGGGATGCTTATTGCCTGATAAATAAATCATTTTGAATATTTATGGACTCACCGACAGCAAACAGCAGCTCGTCGCTGTTCAGGTCGTGGTCTAACGAAGCGATGGGCACCGTCAGCTTCTTAGGCTCGTTCCTGTTCAGCTCTGGAGGCTTGCTGCCGCTGGCTTCTGGACCGGTCGCTCTGGAACTGGCAGACGTAGGACGGTTAGGGAGACGAACGAGTTCAACGTTGGCTGCAGCTTCGGCTTTGGCAACCTTGGGCTCCTTTGGCCACCTTAGGCCATTTTTGGCTGTTTTTGGTCACATTCCGTAACATTTGGCCGAAATAACCACCTTTGGCCAAAACAACCACCTTCGGCGAAACCTTCGGCTACGGTCTACGGCATAGTTTTGGCCGAAGCTAAAGGTTTGCTGAAGCTAAAGCGCCAATATTGAACTGTTACGATTACGAATGAGCGAGAGCGCGATGGAAGTGGTTGAGAAAAGGTGACTTCGGCCAGAAATCAACCTTTGGCCGGCCACTAGTGACAATTAATCCTTTATTGTACATAAAAAAATACATTGAAAAAGACATTACACAAGGCACATACAAAGGTGAGCTTTCTCTAGAAAAGATCTCTTCCAGCCAACCCTAGCTGTGTTATTTGATGTGTCCAGAGGACAGTTTTGCTAAAGTTTTCCGTTCAGGTAAGGAATATCTTAAAAGTTTCGAGGGTCGGAAAATAATCAACGAATTCACATCTGTGTGTGAACACGTCATTTTTTTTTTAAATCTTAGTAGCTCCGTCACGGGAATACATTTTGAGTTGTGTTTAAAAAAAAAACAATGTACGATAAAGGAACTTCCTGGTTGCTCATTTTTCGGCAGCTACTGTATGTACGCGCGGTCGGAAACGGAGCTCAGACGAAAATCGCCAAAAAGTGCCGCTGCGGCACACGTCGGCCTATGACGATGACCTATTGTGTCTCTAGTTTTCATATGTGATCGACGGTATAACGTAACCCACCTGTTATGTGTGGGCGTGTTCACCACCCCCCTCGCGTCCCCCCCATCGCGCGCCGCGATCGTGACGGGCGCGTGCGGCGGCCGGCCGCTGCGGCACACGTCGCAGGCGCGCGCCCACCACGCGTTGTACGCGAACCAGCACTCGGCGCACTGCCACATGCGGTGCTCGCGGCTAGAGGGGGTTATTTCTGCTGTATTATCAGTGGTAAAGGACGGTCTTCGATAAACTATTACTCTAGATACGTCATTTTATACAGTAACTTAAACATATACATTCATCACCACGAGTTATACTCGGCGCACTGCCACATGCGGTGCTCGCGGCTAGAGGGGGTTATTGCGGCTGTATTATCAGTGGTAAAGGACGGTCTTCGATAAACTATTACTCTAGATACGTCATTTTATACAGTAACTTAAACATATACATAGATCACCATGCGTTATACTCGGCGCACTGCCACATGCGGTGCTCGCGGCTAGAGAGGGTTATTGCTGCTGTATTATCAGTGGTAAAGGTCGGTCTTCGATAAACTATTACTCTAGATACGTCATTTTATACAGTAACTTAAACATATACATTCATCACCACGAGTTATACTCGGCGCACTGCCACATGCGGTGCTCGCGGCTAGAGAGGGTTATTGCTGCTGTATTATCAGAGGTAAAGGACGGTCTTCGATAAACTATTACTCTAGATACGTCATTTTATACAGTAACTTAAACATATACATAGATCACCACGCGTTATACTCGGCGCACTGCCACATGCGGTGCTCGCGGCTAGAGAGGGTTATTGCTGCTGTATTATCAGTGGTAAAGGACGGTCTTCGATAAACTATTACTCTAGATACGTCATTTTATACAGTAACTTAAACATATACATAGATCACCATGCGTTATACTCGGCGCACTGCCACATGCGGTGCTCGCGGCTAGAGAGGGTTATTGCTGCTGTATTATCAGTGGTAAAGGTCGGTCTTCGATAAACTATTACTCTAGATACGTCATTTTATACAGTAACTTAAACATATACATTCATCACCACGAGTTATACTCGGCGCACTGCCACATGCGGTGCTCGCGGCTAGAGAGGGTTATTGCTGCTGTATTATCAGAGGTAAAGGACGGTCTTCGATAAACTATTACTCTAGATACGTCATTTTATACAGTAACTTAAACATATACATAGATCACCACGCGTTATACTCGGCGCACTGCCACATGCGGTGCTCGCGGCTAGAGAGGGTTATTGCTGCTGTATTATCAGTGGTAAAGGACGGTCTTCGATAAACTATTACTCTAGATACGTCATTTTATAGAGTAACTTAAACATATACATAGATCACCACGCGTTATACTCGGCGCACTGCCACATGCGGTGCTCGCGGCTAGAGAGGGTTATTGCTGCTGTATTATCAGAGGTAAAGGACGGTCTTCGATAAACTATTACTCTAGATACGTCATTTTATAATGAACCATAAACAAAGATCACCACGCGTTATACGCAAACCAGTACTCGGCGCACTGCCATATGCGGTGCTCGCGGCTAAAGAGAGTTATTGCTGCTGTATTATCAGTGGTAAAGGACGGTCTTCGATAAACTATTACTCTAGATAGATCTTTATATACAGTAACTTATACATATACATACATAGATCACCACGCGTTATACTCGGCGCACTGCCACATGCGGTGCTCGCGGCTAGAGGGGGTTATTTACAGCTAATAGCTGCCATATAACTCCCCTGCAGATATGACGTTATTCTTCGGTGACGGTCCCGAATAATAACGTCATATCTGCCATACAACTCCCTTGTCGATATGACGTTATTCTTTATTGGTAAAGGGCTAGTCACATCTGTCGTTGGGGTCTTCGATAAATTGTTAACCTAGATACACCTTTTATACAGAATCAACGTCAAAAAGTGGCTCGATTTTAATGACAATCGTATGCACATATATTTAAACGGGTGACTCGGCGCACAGCTACATTCGGTGCTCGCGGCTGTGGGGTTTGTTTACAGTTGTATAATCACTCCGTACTTCGGAAGGCACGTCAAGCCGTTGGTCCCGATTGTTATCTTAAGATGACAGTCGTTAAAACCCACCAACTCGTATTGGGCCTGCGTGGTGGGTTATGACCCAATCTCTCCATTTGCTATTAATCCATGTGAGAAGGCCTGTGCCCAGCAGTGGCACGTTTATAGGCTGATGATGATGACGATGTATTACGGCAAGCCAGCTTGAGTTCACTGAAAGAATACCATCAACCCGTCTCTTCCCTTGGGTGTCGTAAAAAGCGATTAACGGAATAAAGACTGCACATACAAGTACATCCAACAGCATAGAGCGGCGGTTGGCTCACCAGTTATCACGCTGAGCACGTGTGCAGTTGGAATTTGGTGAAACGTGGACTATGGCAGTACACTGCTTTTGCTGTCATCATTGCTTATTGTCTAAATAACCCTTTAGAGATAATAATCTAGAATCTATGTCTGTAAAGACTTTATTGATAGACTGTTCTCTAATCCATAAAAAAAATTTTATATCTCTACATCAACATTCAAAAACAGTGATTGATACTCACGACGCCTGTTGCTGTGCCGGCGGCAGTCGACTCGCCTCGCGCGGCTGCGAGACCTTCCCCACAGACGGCAGCATATTGTACACTTTCGCACTCTCCTTTGGCACGGGCGCGCCGATATGAGAAGTCCTTATATTGCTCGCACCCACCGTCTCACTCACTGGCGACACACAGTTCTCGGCACCCAAAAGCTCGTCTATCCTCGCGTAATCACCCTCCCCAACGTCATTAGAGTACAACGCCTCGTTCTGCGAATTGCTCATGACTGTCTTCGTATCCTGAACGGACACGTAAGAATACCTTGTGCCGTTATTGTTCACTTGCAACTGCAGATTAAGATCCTTGTATTTCCCTTTGTTGGGTAAAGCGTATATCACACCTTCAGCGTTCGTGTCCCAACTGCATTCCTTGTCGATCAGTTCGACGCTGTTCTCATCTATCTTTTTGTCCAATAAAGTTTTATCTTCTGGCCTGGTTAAACTACCACAGTAACTCGCTAAAGATTTCTGATAATCGTTGAGGCTACGTCTACTCGATATCACTTTGCCGACGGGTCTTTCAGAGTTCGTCTGCTCCGAAAAAGATCGCCTGTACGTCGGTCGGATTTCCGGAGAGTTTTGTGCGCTTATCGATCTGCGGAAAGAGCCACCCAATGTCGTGCTGCCAGTCTGTGGCCAGTCAGGCACCGTTATCATAACACCTCCAGTAGACGGAAGAGACGCTGCACCGTCTCTGCCCGACAATGTCTCGTGTCTACCTAGAGTAGTGACACTCAGTCCCCTTGCGTTAGGGATTCTCGCAAAAGGTGATATCCTCGGCGACAAACACGCCTCGCAATGTGTTCTGATGCCAGAATTCTCCAGAGTACACTTACCGCACGCCCACTTCTTCAAATGTAGCGCTCGACTCTGCTCCCTCTGATACTCTTTGACGTAATTCAACTCCCAATTTGATTTGCTTTCGCTGCACTTCTTAGGTCTTCTCGTCACAGTATGAAGACTTCTTAGAAAAGACTCACGGGGATTGTACTGTGTGTTGTACCCATATCTTTCAGGAACCATTAAACTCGTAGGCCTGTTGATAGTGCCTCTGGTCTCGTCGACTTTCCACCACTTGTGCTGGGAGTTTATCACGGAGCCGTGTGAGAGGGATCTGGTGACGCCGTGAGCGTGGTCTGTCAACTGTGTGGGGGACAGGCGCAACGACTGGAGGTCCAGGTTCAAACGGCGTCCGTCGGAGTAACTCGAGGAAGGCTTGTACGATGGGACTGCCAGGGTATTCGACCTTATCATAGTGTGGTCTGAAAATAATAATTTAAAATATAGACATATTTCATAGGTAACGAGGTGAAGAGACACGATCTGAATAAAACTAACCTTGAGCCGCCTTGTCTTTGTCCGTCATCCCTGAAGCTTGATCCTCATCATCAGACAGCCTGAAATAAAAATAAATATGTATTAGCCAAGCCTCCTCTACTGAACATCGCATATTAGGAAGTGTATAAACATATCGAGCTTCACCGTGCTTCGGAAAGCCCACTAAGCCGTTGGTCTCGCGTGTTTTTAAAAGATGGCTGTCGATAACACTTTTTAGCATTTTTGGTTCTCATCTGGTAGGTGTTGCCCAGAATCCTACTAAAGGAAACCACCTGTACGGTCTATACAACCGCACATTATAAATAAATTCAGACGTTCATCAAGACTTCTTATTATTTCTATCATCATTATCAAATTAAACATTGTACAGCAGCAGCTCTTACACCACCTTTATACCTATTTCTGCAAGCATGCAGTGCATTGCAGAGTTCCTGATAGAAAGGCACTTGATCCAGTAAAAATACAGGGCATTTCTTCTTAGTAAGTATAGTCAGGGAAATTAACCCACCAACCCGCATTGGCCCAGTGTGGTGGGTTATGGCCCAATATCCCCACGTGCTATTGTCCACGTGGGAGGCCTGTGCCCAGCAGAGGCTGATGATGATGATGAAGTATAGTAATCGGTTCTGCTTTGGCAGACTGTCGCAGACGTGTATGCAAGTTTAAAGTGGTCTCACTTAGTTTTTACATATGGGAGTGATGAGGTTTTGCTCGGTAACAGACTCGTTGCTGAGATGCCTCTTCCAGGGCGGTTCAAAATGCATTAGGCTCGTGACCTGGGCCTGCGCCTGCGTCACACGCCTGTCCTGACCCCATTCTGTTTTATGCTGTGCCGTGCTGCGTCGCCTATACGTCTCGCTTAGCCTTACATAACGGATAAGGCAGGTCAAATAAATAACAGGTAAGAGTACCTGTGGAGCCTGAGTCATGGCCAGACCAAACGGACCTGAAGACTATCGCAGAAGGGACGTCGTTTAGAGCGCCACCGGTCTCACTAAACTGATGACTTTAGATATGTTACCTTACCTTGGGGGTTGACTGAAGTCCCGCGCAGTATCGGTGTTCTTTGTTGTTCCAGAAACAAACCAGAGTGAGGATAATTAACGCACCTGTAGACGGGCGCATGCGGATCGAGCGCGTCGCAGGCGGCGCAACGCCACACGGGAGACACGTTACGCAGGTCAGAAGGACTTTAGCTTCTGTTTAGAGAGCGGTCTCGCTTCTTTGCTATAAATAGAAGAAGGATGCCTGTAGTGTAAAGTGAGGAAGACAGAAGTTGAAAGAACCTGAAGAATAAAGTGAGGGTACCTTTAGTGTGCTAGGACCGTAGCAGATGGCGATCCATAGTCTCTGCCTACCCCTATGGAAAGCAGGCGTGAGTTCATGTATGTATAATGGCGGACTCCGTCGCTTTACCAGTCTAAAGGTCAAAATCCCTTGCACACCGCGTCGTCTATTTGGTACGGGCACGTACACGGGCGGTCGGTGCGCTTCATACGAAAATCGCTGCAAAGTGGTAGAGCGACGGTGACCCCAACTGTACCTGTAGACGGGCGCGTGCGGTGCGAGCGCGTCGCAGGCGGCGCAGCGCCACGCGGCAGACACGTTGCGCAGGCCGCAGTCGCAGCGCCACGCGCGCGACGCGTCTGGCGCGGAGCCCACGCACGACCATCCGCTGGGGGAACGAATTGTAACAACTATTATGTATTACCAAGCTTTTGTTAGTTTATATAAAAGGTGTTTAGTAATAGATATACAACTGGGTCATCCTATTAAGTACAAAGAACAACTATTTGTGTTATAATAAAGCACCTGAAATTGCAAAAAGAATTTAATTTAAAGAAGAACCGGCACTTTCCATAGAAAAAATGCTTAATTTGTATACAACAGAATTTGGTCATAAAGTAAAGCTAATATTATTTGCTACCCAAATCATGTTTTGTCTTATTTTTATCGAATCGCGTATAAGAGTTATTTAATAATTAACATTTTTAAATATGGAAACATTAAGTCTTCAAAAAACAGACATGTTACTTTAAAAATGCCAAACGTGGCTGCATAAACCATAACTCTTTTGCTTTTAAAAAATAGAAATGTCAACAATGCCGTCACGTCATGTTTGATTTGACAGCTAGCGGCTGTCATTTGTCAAGAACTGTCATTTGTTGACAGATATTGTCAGTTAAATAATTAATAACAGATTTAAAAATTAAAAAAGTATACAACTTAGCATAAAACACCGGGTCTCCTTTTTTTCAACATTTCGATATCTTAATGTAAGTATTTGAACGTTATCAATGCAAGAAATATCAAATATATCAATACTGTTTAAAGATATTAAGTAAAGTATGTTACGTAAAAATGTTAAAAGGAAGTTGTTAGTCTTGGAATGGGGAAGTGATGAGAAGGGATGAAACACATGAAACTGATGAATGTAATGGATGGAGGGGGAGGGGAGGGGGAAACGAAAGAAAAGATGAATAGATTGTGTATGGGATGATCACTAAAAAAACTGTGACTGCTCAGGTGAGAATGGGAGAAAAAACCATTTTGGGGGTGACTCCAGGGCGTGCAGAAGATGTTATGTAGAAAAGCATTTGATTCTGTAGAGAAAAGAAACAACACAGGATTTTGCATAGTGCATTATATTTATATGTCATGGTTAGACATTACCACAGTGGTTCAATATAGCATTGACACTGCAGAAAAACCTAATCTATTTGTTAGTAGTCTTAGACCTCAGGACGCATTCCATATCATATGTGCTAGCCGGCAATAATATTATAATATTATGTGTCTAAATTCAATATTGAAATAGAATGTATTCTTTTTACAAATATCTAGAATCACTAGGACTTTATAGAGATTCACGAGAAAAGAATTAACAATGGTGCATTTCTTTCAAAAACAATAAAAATCCGAATGACACACATGATAATTGCACAAACAAATGTCAATATTTTGTTTAAAAAAATGTCAACATTCTCTATCAATTTTGGCCATAGTATAGTTACCCCTTGCCATAAATTTTAAGGACAGCAAAGGAATATCTACAAAAAAGCCCCGATCAGTTGCCTGAATGTAGTACCTAAATGAAATGTGACTTATTTAGTATGTTTTCCACAACTTTTAACTGTGTTGTGTAGTGGTGAAAGAATACTACCACCCCCTCTTTTTCCTTGGGTGTCGTAAAAGGCGACTAACGGACTAAAGACTGCACATACATCCAACAGCATAGAACGGCGATGGGCTCACCACCTGTCACGCTAAGCACATGTGCATGTGCAGTCGCTATTTGGTGAAAAGTGGACTATGGTAGAGGACTGCTTTTGCTGTTCTCATTGATTAGTCTGACTAACCCTTATGAGATAATAGTCGTGATTATATGTATGATGTATTCCACAACTTTGCCCAAAAGAAAATTTGGATATTTGAGAACACAACATCCAACATGAGTACTTACTAAAAAAACCAATACTTTACACAACAAACTAGGTACCAACGATTACGATCCACTGTTTAATTAAAAAATACTATAACTATAATTAAATAGATTGGTTAAGACAAGATAGCAAGAGTTGTTGTACAATGAAAAAGTGAAATACTGAGATTACATAAAATAACAATAATTAAAAATAGTATTTTAATAATGATGACTGATTTATAAATAAAAAGTATTTACTATAGCAGGGTGTGCAATGCAAAATGATAATTAAAAGTTTAAAAAACACAGAACCTTACTTATAAATAGTAATTAATCACTCACTGCGCTTATTTATGAAAAGAATTCAAAATACTTTCATCAGTATTTAATATTTAAACAGAATTCCTAATTCAGAAACATATATCAGCTAAATGATAAAAGATGAACTAAAGCAAAGCACATTGGTAGTAATTATTAAGATATTCGCTCTACAGCATTGGGTATTTCCCGTATATGCTCATGGTAAATTCCCACAATGATACTCGGAGATAAGTGACCTTAAAGCTGATTGCTAAAGCCGTCAAGTGGTTTACAAGGCTAGCTGAGCTACTGTGTTTCATTAAATAATATAATTGTTCAAATCTATATTAATTAAAATCCATTGCCACAAATGTATGTTAGCGCATCACTCCAAAATGGCTGCACTTATTTGGCTTATTATTTTTTTGTTCTTTGTAATTGACAAGACACGGTTTGTATGGCAAAATAAAAGTTTGTGATTTTGTCACAGGATATGGCATGTCCACGCTGGTGAAGTCGTAAGCGGACTGTTTGATATTATATTAAAATTTATTGTGAACAAAAAAATTTACAAGCATGATGCAAAGCTGCTTCTTTGAGGAGCTCGATGGCGCAGCAGCTAGCGCGTTCAGTTTGCAATCTTGTGCGCTAAGCAACTTAAGCAACTTCCGCAATGCTGGGTCACTGGATGGGTGACCAAATTAATAATATCTTGAGCTCCCGTTCCGGTTGTTGTCATAAGATAACAGTTGTTAAACCCACCAACCCGCATTGGGCCAGCGTGGTGGGTTAATGGCCCAATATCCCCACGTGCTATTGTCCACTCGGGAAGCCTGTGCCCAGCAGTGGGACGTTTATAGGCTGATGATGATGATGATCTTTGACACTCTAGGTTAGGTGCACTACCAACTATGCTATAGTGGTTACGTCCAGCCCTTTTGTTTGCAACAGCTGCTTATTAATTATTTGAGAGCTGAATTATTGATTATTATAGAATTAATCCTACTATCCTACTAATATTATAAACGCAAAAGTTTGTAAGTATGGATGGATGTTTGTTACTCTTTCATGTAAAAACTACTGAATGGATTTGGATGAAATTCGGTATACAGATTGTTTATAACCTGGATTAACACATAGGATACTTTTTATCCCGATATTCCCACGGGAACGGGAACCACACGGGTGACACCGCGAGCGGCCGCTAGTTTTTTAATAAATTTTTATTTATTGATTTGACTTAACAGTTGTAACATTCAAACAGGATAGTTCAAATTTTAACGTAAGGTTATTACTTTAAGCCCAAAGTAGTAAGTAATGGTGTCTCAAAGGGGTTTGGTCAGATATATCCTTATGTCCATGTGACAAACAAAATTTTGCAGCAAGGGAATAAATATTATGTTTTTAAAGATTTTTTGTACAATGAATGAAACCTAATTGGATACAAACTGGAGACTTGACTGATGACAGAAATAAGATGTTTTCAAAACACAATCAGAAATCTTTTGTCTTCTCAGCAGTCCAGATGTTGAGCTGATAAACACTTAGCTAAACTGACTGTTTATCAAAATAAATAACAATTATCACATACGATTACTGGCTCAACCGTTTAACAACACTAGAGCTCCAACTTCACTGTAAAAAACGAAATTTATTCGCAATCTTTGGCCAAAATACGACTGCTACAATGACACATTCACATAGTACTATCTCCTTAGTGACCAAAAGTTACATTTCATCAAATTACTGACATACACAGGCAAAAGAAATTGTGTCAACCGATAATTTAGTTAATGAATTTCGTTTACGTCCGCGCAACAATAAAATACAATGGAATTATAACCTAAATAAGGGTCAGGAAAAATCGATATTCCGAATGACAGGAGCAACAATGAATTGATACCTGCCGATACAAAACTCACCTATTGAAGTTATTTTCCGCGGGTATGACAATTGGCTCTGACCCTGGGGTAGTTCCTTCGCTCTTTCCAGTGCGGGAAGTGTACTCCGGCGAAGAATCTCCTCTGCTGTACGCTTTGGATCTCTCACTGTCATGACCGGACACTCTTTTTGTTCCACATTTTAAACACTTTACACTCTCTGTGGGGTTGATTTGGCCGCATGTCTGACAATGCCATTGCAGCACCGATGCGATGGAGCCCATTTTAATTCACACATGGCTATGAAACCATAACAATACGCCGTTTTATGAAAACAACTTTCTGTCTGAGAAAAATGAAAACAGCTGATCCACCATGTTGTTTGTATTTAGTTTTTTCTTCAGAAGAGACGCATAGAGGAGTCGCTCCTACAGTTTAGTTGTTTTTTTTATTTATTAATAATGTGCCAATTCTTTCATGACAAATAACTTAATATTAGTTTACTTTTTTATTGACCAAAATGTTTTATTTATGTAGGTACTTACTTTAAAAACCGAATAATGTAAAATAATCTAAACTAACTAATATGTCTACTGCGCCATCTAGGGCTACGTTATATCCATCAGTACCAATTAATTTATAAATAATGTGCCAATTCTTCATTACGAATAACTTAATATTAGTTTACTTTTTTTGTTTGCCAAAAAAGTAAACTAATATTTTAAGTTATATTTATGTAGCTGTACCTACTAATGTAAAATAATCTAAACTAATAGGTCTACAGCGCCATCTAGCGCTACGTTATATCCCTCAGTATTAAATCGGTCCACTGACTTGACAAGTAGTTGTTAAATCACTTCCACAGATGGCACTAGTAATTTTTCTTCGTAAAATCTACATAAAATAGCATTGATGTAAAATAGTGAAGTTTTAACAGACTTTGGGGCTGGCGGACGCTTCAAAAATAAATGTTTATTATTATCAAGGGCCCATGGGCGTAAATTACGTTCATGCCTAGGACTTACACAGAATGTGTGTTGTTATGACTTAGGTTTTTTCAATCTGTCGTTTAGATTAGATAGGAAAACCTTCCCGCATGTTCCCGCACGACTTAGGATTTCGATAAAAGTCCGGAGTTTTTAGTCACAAAATGGACACTTTACTCACTTTTTATATTTTACTTTTAGGTAAATGAGAAGTTAATAAAGATAAAAGACTTAAGTATTTGATATTACTTAATATGTAGTTTTATTACTCATATTCCAAACCCCGGACAAATTAAAGAGCCGGACAAAGTCCGGACTAGAGTCTAAAAGTCCGGACATGTCCGAACTAATCCGGACGGATGTTAACCCTACGCACGACTAAACATCGAACTATCTATATCATTTTGGGCCTTTTCGTTTATTCGTATTCCTACATACATAGGTACATAAATCTCACCCATTTCCCGGAGGGGTAGGCTGAGGCTAATAAGCAGCAGCTTTCCATCTTGTGTATCACCCTGACTAAGTATTCCTGAAACACTCCTTTTGCTTTACTTCTGCTTGTAGGTTTAGGGTAAAATTGGTTTGACTAATAGAAACCTACTGCGAGCAGATTTATTGCGAGAACTTGTATGAAAGAGGATTATCACCATTGAGGTAAGTACTAGCACAAATAAGGGCTCCAGCGACTGTAGTTGGAGGTCGAATTAAAAAAAAACCTACGCTAATCATTAAAATTGAACTGTATTATAATCCTAGAAAGATAGTAATGAACAGATGTTAATGAACGGTTTTCGTATAACTATGTTACGGTAAATAATTATATCCCTAGGGATATAATAACTATACACTGCGTTAACTAATACTATCTATATGCGACATAGGCATTCACTTCAAGTAATGTCTATTTTTGTATAGAAATGGTAGGTACGGAACCCTTCGCGTGCGCGAGTCTGACTCGCACTTGGCCGCTTTTTTCCTGATAATGAGGCGATGTGTATATATTTTTTTAATTATACCTACGTATACTTTTACATCAATATAAAGTACTATTGTAAGTACCTATAGTAAATTATGTTTCATTTTCTGTCAAGCTATGCGTTGATCCCTTGTTGTGTTACATATTAAAAACTAAAAACTCATGATTGTGTTTTTATTCTTTTTATGTTTGTATACTTAAGTACGAGTAGGTACCTATTAAAAAGTATGGAGTAATTTTTTTATTTATGAAAACGAAGAAAAAATATTAAGTAAGTACCTATAGCTACTGGTACCTATGTTGTGTGTTTGTGCGACATAATAAAAACATATGATTTCACTACTTACCTAATACCTACACAAAACCACAACTATGATATTTTAAAGCAGCGATATATAACGTTTTAAAGCTAAAATATTTTTTTTACGGAACTAAGTATTTGTTTTACGGAAATAATTACTTACTTAGCTACTAAAAATTTTTACATTGTCAAGACTCCCGTGTTGTCTAGGGATAGGTATAACAAAGTACTTACTGACTTTCATGTCATTGTAGCGACTATAAAATTGTATGACGGTGCACCTAAGCTAAAAATTTATTCAGGACACCTACAAATTGTGATTCATGGAGACGAATATCATTCCTTGACAGCTGATTCATTTCAGATGAAAAGCTCGCTAACATTTTTCACCACAAGCATTGTGAACTCTATATTCTAAATGGTAGGATAGAATTTCCCTCCGCCCTGAATGGTTGGCGATAAATCCACAGGTGCTATTCATGCCCAATGCAAGGATCAAGATAGATTAGTCCAACAACAAAAAGTAGTGCAAAAAGCTCGGTCCCGCGTGGCTACGATCAAGATTGATAGTCCAAATTCAACAGTACAAGTTGTGAAAAAGTACCTACGTTGCGTTGTCGTTGCTTTTTAAAATGTTTTTTATAACTCTACATTATTCTATGACTCTAAATGCCTGTTAGAGTCGTGTCGTAAGCGGCTCACTAAAAGAATACTACCAACCCCTCTCTTTCGAATCGAAAGGCGACTGAGGACTGCTTCTGCAGTCGTCATTTCCTTGTCTCTTACTTAGGTACCCTTTGGGGATAATAGTCATGAACCTTATGTAATTATATAAGGCGACTGCTAGAAACCGCAAGAAACTTCAAGGGCTGGTCAGGTCAAGTGTTTTAAACATGACAAAAATGAAATTCGTGCTTTTTTAATTTTTAATAAAATAATTCATTTTGCGAATTTTTATTAGATAGTCTTTGAGTATCTAATTAATTTTATAGCAATAACATAATGAAAATAAATTGAAAAACAATTAAAAATAACGATTATTTACAACGCGCGGGCAGCGGCCGGTCGTTGACTCAACCGTCTGTTGACCCGTTCGCGTCAGTCGGGCGATAAGTACCTACGTTAGTCTGTCTACAATGAGACCATTTATTTTCCTATTACGAAATGCTCTCGGTGTTCGGTGCGTCGGCTCGCGGCAACCTTTACTGCCATACGCCTAGGCCACATGAGTAACTACATGTGCCTAGGCGGCCTGCCTGGGAGGCACCCCCCTGATAATAGTCGTGATTATTATATAGAATCCGTTTTTCACCTGGGGGGTAATTGTTTAACTTCAACACCTATCGTAATAAGTATGCGAACGCTAACGAATACAGGGAGCGTTTGCCACTGTCTAGGGGGGGGGGATGTTCAGTTTTACTTTTGTTGTACGTGCATTTATAAAATTTAAAAAAAAAAATTACTTCTGTGGTAAGAAAACGTCATAAAAAATGACAGGCGTATAGGTAGGTAGCGACTGACTGCATTTTTGTATTTTATCTGAACCATAAAATTTATTATCTTTAAAACAATAATTCAAATTTTATCTGCGCTTGTTGTTCTCTGTATACGAAACTTATTGCGTTTAAATTGTTATGAATGGGAATGATTGGCGATTTAACGCTCGTTTACTAGGTACCGAGTAGGTAATTAAAGCCGTGATTAATTGGGTGCACAGACCGCAAAGGTATCATTTGGTTTTTTAAACGTAAATTAGCGATTTTAAAAACCGTGACGTGTAACGGTGAAAGAATACTACCACCCCCTCTTTTCCCTTGGGTGTCGTCAAAGGCGACTAACGGACTAAATAAAGAGCATAGAGAGGCGATGGGCTCACCACCTGTCACGCTGAGCACATGCAGTCGCTTTTTTGATGAAAAGTGGACTATGGTAGAGGACTGCTTTTGTGGTCCTCATTGCCTAGTCTCTGACTAACCCTTCGGGGATATTAGTCGTGATTATAACGTATGTATGTTTAAGTATGTATGTGTGTTCGGGTGGAATTGTGCAAGGAAGATTCTTCATGTACAAACCATACTAAAGCTATTACGGCTACACAAAATATTTTGCCGCGAAACCTTCCAAAATGGAAGAGTCATAGGAAATTGTAGAGCTCCGCAGCTTAGGTTTAGAATAAATAACTAGGACACGGATACCACCCTGTGAGCAGAATACGGGATAGCTCTTACAAGTCGGAAATTTTTCTCAACACGACTTTAGCGGATTTGAGCTTTAGAATTATGATGTAAAGATTAACCCAACATTATTAAGTTTGGAAACTATGTACTTCTTAATAATAAAGAAGCAACGGAAAATTTATAATATACTTATCCACTTCTTCGACACCATCAGCCTTTAAACGTCCCACTGCCTGGCAAAAGCCTCCCACATGCAACAATAAATACATACATATAATCACGACTATTATCCCCTAAGGGTTAGTCAGAGACTAGGCAATGAGAACAGCAAAAGCAGTCCTCTACCATAGTCCACTTTTTACCAAAAGCAACTGCACTTGTGCTCAGCGTAACAGGTGGTGACCCCATCGCCGCTACAAGCTGTTGGATGTATTTGCAGTGCAGTCTTTAGTCCGTTACTCGCCTTTTACGACACCCAAGGGAAGAGAGGTAACATGCAACAATACGTGGTGGAGATAGAGGGTCATAACCCACCACGCTTACCCAATGGGGGTTTGATCGTTAACCACTCATCATCATCAGCCTATAAACGTCCCACTGCTGGGCACAGGCCTCCCACTTGAACTATAGCACGTGGGGATACTGGACAATAACCCACCACGCTGGCCCAATGCGGGTTGGTGGGTTTAACGACTGCCATCTTACGACAACAAACGGGACCAACGGCTTAACGTGCCGTCCGAAGCACGGAGGAGCTCGAGATGTTTTTTTTTAATTGGTCACTAATCAGGCGACCCGGCATTGCAAAACTTGCTTAGCGGGCAAGATCGTAAGCCAAATGCGCTAGCCGCTGCGATATCGAGCTCATCCACTAATACCACTTAATTATTTTCTATTATTTGTAAGAAATGGGGGGAGAGGGAACATAAAAAACGAGGGGAGGGGTCTACCTAGATTAAGTAATAGCACAATGTATATTGTGGTAGGTATGCGTCGCGCGACACCGAGGGTCCGAAGGTATCACTCGCGCGCGTTGCGTTTCCTCACTCAATTCTTCACGACCTCAATTTTTAAGCCTCTATGTCATATACATAGAGGACATGGGACCCTTCAAACGCGGTTGTCCCACCAACAACATAATATTTGGCAGCCCTGCGACCCGAGAGCGAGGAAGCAATACATCATAGGGAACCTTGCAGATATTACTTATGGAGGTAGCTGCTTTATGCGGGTCCGCTAAACCCCGAAAGTATCATAACAATACCCCGTTTTGTAAAGCTCTCCCCGTTTCTTAGGCGTCCATACATTTACTTATGAAGAGAAAATCTTTTCAAGTCGCTGAGATACCTAACTTGGTTTTGTTTATTTTCATGGTTCGACCCATTGAGTTAAAACCTACGAGTTCGACCTACAATTTTCGCGTTGCATTATTTATTAAATAAAAAAAAACAAAATTAGTTAAGACTCTGGGTTGTGATTCTCTAACTCTCGATTGTACACTCCCCTCACTTCGACCCTCACGTATCCGATTAAGAAAATTATATGACGTTAGCGTTGAGTCAAATTTAGAGAATGCAAAGATAATTCGCTGCGTATCAACAAGCATGTCGTTCGTCAGAAATTTTAAAAATTATATGACGCCCAGCTGGCTGAGTGGTGAAGCACTCGGCTCTTTATCCCAAGGTGCAGGGTTCAATTCCTAAGTAGACCAAAAAGTGTTTTCGAATTTTTCGATGCATAGCCCGAGTTTGTGATTGATTACCAACCTGCTTTTGGCAATCGTCGTAATTAAGCCATCCATTTTAGCAATGACTTGAATCAATGACGGAGGCCATTGCTCAGCAGTGGAACATTATACAGGCTTTGTTTTACTTTAAGTACCTTTTACCTATCCATATTTATACTTACAACGGTACGTCGACATTGGTCGACAAGTATGCAAGATACGAGTGGCTATTCGGTGCAGAGGCGGCGATATGTGTCGTAAATTACGGCTGCATTCGTCAAACGCAGCGTGATGCGTGCGACGTTTCGGCGCGAACAGTTGCATTCCAACATGGCCGCTGGTCGCCATATTGTGCTTTAATGGCGGCCACTCTCTTGACGTTTAATTGGTGAAGATTGAATCGTTTACGATCATTTCTATACTTCTACATCTTTAAAGCGATTCTGTAAACCATTTAGAACCTCTAAAAGCTAAATCCGCAGTGAAATAATAGAACAGCCTGTTGCGTAATATAGAAACTCTATCCTCTAAAAAATCCTATCGACATGGATGATGTCATCCATCATAATGAACCAAAAGTTAAAAAAATGTGTCAGCTTATGGTAGTGCGTACTGAGGTTCATTGTATGAAATAAAAACTTTCAGTGCACGCACACTATTACAATACAGCAAAACAAAATATTTATAATACTTACGTGATAAAGTCAACATAAAAAAGCCTCCACATAGCAGTTGTCAAGACATCAAGTCTGAATCGACCTGAGCAGGGGGGTTACTCTCTAACGCAAACTCAATCTTAATACAATTCCAATGCGATTAATATTTATCGATATTGGGATAAGTAAAGATAATACCGGAACGCCATCTCGATAATAATTTGTTCAATCAATTTCCACGCAATTTAATTCCAATGTGGCGCTATTGTCGCTTACAAAAGTGCCATTTGACATTTTTTAGATTTGTGATTGGAAATTGATTAATGCAATTCTGTTTCAAGAGTAGCCTACCAGTTCGGAAAGTGTTTTAAGACATCCGTAAAATTCATATACCTACTAACTTATATATCAATACCTACCCATATAACCCATATATAAAAGCAGAGAACAAGTTCAGCTATCCATACCTAATCTAGCAAACTTGAAGTGATGAAATTGTCCTCAAAAACTTAAGCTATGAAGTATTTTGTTATGTTAATTTTTCAAGTTACCCTAGCACATCAGGTGGCGCAGAGTGTTTCGTAACCACAGTGACGGACTCAGGGTGCCAGGGGTGCCTATGTTTTAATCACCATTCGACCACGATAACGAAAACTACGTTGCTGCGATAACACATCTCTGTGTTGCAGTTAAAATCTCTAACGTTACTAACGTTACGTAACTAACGTTTAAATTCACCAACCTGCATTAGGCCAGTGTGGTGGGGTACAGTCCAATCTCCCCATGAGCTGTTGTTTCTATAAGAAAGCCTGTGCCAGCAGTGAGATGTTCATGGGCTGATATATTTTTTTTTTTTTTATTAACCACAAACAAGTTTACAATACAGATTTACAATATTATTCTTATGTCTTATTCATTTATTGTAAACTCAACAACGATGGTTACAGGGAACATGAAAAAGTAATAATAATAGTGAAACCCAGTCAGAGTCATGTTTAAGTAAGTTAAATATACTATGTAAGTGTGTAATAAATGAAATAATTCATGTGTGTATGTGTGAGTAAGTGTATATTATGGATTTAAATATATGAGTGCATGTCTGTGTTGGACTTTATATCTGTATATAAAACTAATAATGAATATTATAAAAATATGGAATATACGTGGAAACGTGAGTGAGTGTAGAATATAACAGATAGACAATATAAGGTAAAACATGTACAGACAAACAAGGCAGGGTTGCACGCAGCCACCTTTAGGTATCATTGATTGCAAATAATCTGTCAATTATTTATTTTTTGTATGACCTAGCACTACATGCAAAAATATCAATGGTGTTAAATTTTTTTTTGTAAAAGTTAGTTAAGCGATGTAGTGGAGATCGAACTCCGGCGTTTGTACGAGGTGTAGCGACTGCAAACAAAGATTTAAGGCGTGATGAGCGCGCATGGACCCTCAGTGGCACTGAGTAACTTAATCTGAATCATCTAAATGATGAAAGTATCACGCGTCATTTTACAAATATTTGCTCAAAGTTTATCGTGGCTTAACGCAAATTATTTTGCTAAGCTTCCATTTGCACGGCAGCGCGACAGCAGTCACCCGGTGAAACTTGGTCTAACAACGTCGACTATAATTAAAAGTATGCATGCTAGTAGGATACCTTTACTTAGTAGTTTATTGTTATTTTGTTTATTTATTTTTTAGTGTCGAGACGAGAAATATAGCTGATTTAAATAACAGCTATGTATACCTAAAATCTAAGTAGGTATTTGATGTTATTTTCAAATTAACAACTTTAAAAATCGTACCCCTATTCAAAACAGGCCCCGTCCCCCGCCCTCGCCCCGTACCTGCGTCGACAGTGCAGCCAGCACATAAAACTGAATTGCCAATATTTATCCTGGACGCGGGGGAAATGCAGGTAATGCAGCGCCTAAATAAAGGGGATGTACAATTTATGGCGTCGTAAATGTCCGTAGGTGATCCACTAAAATTGTTTCGTGAGGGAGGTATTCAAAGCGCAAGTGGTAACAGTACGGATAATCTTGATAATCGCTTATCTTGATAGCGGATTTACATTCATAGATGGGAAGGTGGGCTTTTGTATTGACGAAAAAAAATGCAGACCCTGAGAAAAATTTTTTATTACAATAGGCACAATGTCCTTAATGGTAGGTAATACCACCACGGTAATGAAACACACACACTAGATTTGATCGGTCACATGATTGTGTGTTGTGTGTGTCACAACGGCTTGGCAGACCACCAAAAGGCACCTAGTCTAGCTATTAGATAATCCTGTAAAAGCCACATTCGGTCAACTGCAATTTCTCTGTTATTAATTAATACATTTTCATGACGACTCCACATTAACATTGGTGGAATTGTATCAGATTATTATCAGCCATATTTATTTTCGAGTTCGTTGACTGCGATGCATGTAACTTGCCAACACGCTATATTATTTACAAAGTATCAAAAAGTAAAAAAAGATTTGTAAGAAAAAAATATTTACCAAAAAGGGAATTTTTGAAAGACGGCTAGCTACCACCGTTTCATCTAAGGTTGCTTTAACAACAGTGCTTCTGTATTCTAGTGGTTTATCGTGTTCTTTGGTCTCCTAGCTTAGACCTGACAGTATTGGGTTCGGCAATGTCGCATTCTATACAACTAAATGCCTGAAAACTTAGTAGGAAAAATAGATTTATGCTAATCCTAAAAAGGTACAAATTATAGAAATATCTATACCGAATTTCGCTTTAAACGGATTTGTCAAACTGATAAAAAATGTGTGCAAGATAAATACAGAGCTTCACATTTCAAATTAGTTCTATGTGCTAATAAAGCTAACAGCAAGTATTTCTAACCTACAGGTAGAGCTTCAGGATATAATGATTAAAAGCGTATATTATTTTCGAAGCTTCACATTCAGGAAACATGTCTAAACTCACCTCTTATACACGTTTACTCAGTACCTATCATCATACCTACCATATCCTACCATCTTATCTCTAAATCCGTTGCCATAGAAACATCCCCTCTCCTAATTTCACTAAGTTTATTTGTACTGGCACCTCGAGACCAACCGTTAGGTTACGCAAGAAGTGCCAGACGTCCCTGCGCCAGTAGAACACTCGCGCAGGAGACCACCAACGTTAGGTCTTGACGCCAAATTAGTGCCCGCCGCAGCGCGCTCTTCATTCGGTACTCATAAGACTAGTGTCTCAGGAGAGTATCCCCGTGAACACGTGTAGTTCACTGCCTATTGTCCAGATAGGTAACCGGAGCTGTCAAGCTCGCTCACTTCTCGTTGCACGAAGGGCACAACTCGCAGTTGCCACTGCTAGGGTCGTCGACTCTAAAGTCGACTCCCAAGTGTCCACCTTGGTAGCGGAGTAGTAAGCACACTCACTTCTCGGAACCCATCCGGGCGCCTAGCCAGTTCCCACGTCCTACGCGGCTGGCTGGACCGGAGGCTACGGCATCTAAGAGCCGCCTCTACTAGTTCTCCAGACTAGTACCGGAGATGTCAACATCAATGTCCAATGAAAACCACCGGACAAAGCTGCCAACTATAAGAAAAACTCACGTTCCCCGCAGGACTTTTCGCTTCTGGCCCCTCAGAGACCGCTACTAGGCCCCGCTCGCTGTGCACGAGTTTGGAAGTCCTGGCACACAATACCAGGACAAACGAACATTCCCAAGCTCTACAGCTAACCACACGCCACTACGAGTCCAACCCATGTCCGGATCCCGCCGGAGGCGCCTGGTTAAAGGCACGACCAGCGGGGGGCTAGAACCGGAACCCCGTAGTACCATTGAAAACACAACTGGACCCCCAGTTCCAGTTGCGATACCCTATCTATTGAGGTCGGTAGATAGGGCCATAGAAACAATGTTAGTAGCATTGTCCGACAACTAGACAAGATAACCTGTTCCTCAGTAGTTGAAGGTTGCGGGTAAATTGCACTCTACCTTCAGCCGATACAGTCCCACTGCTGGGCACAGGCCTACCCACGTGGACGACGGCTCATTGGGAGATTGGGCCATAAACCACCACGTTGACATCTTACGACAACAACCGGGACCAACGGCTTACGTGCCTACCGAATAGGGTTAGATACCATTTAGAAATTTGAAAAGTCCTGACAAAAAGCCTGATATATCGATAAAAGTCCGGACTATTTAGTCACAAAATGGAAACATTACTCACTTTTTACTTATAATTTTTTTTAGATAAATGAGATAATTTAATAAAGATTACTAAGATACTTACTCGTAAGTATAAGATATTACTGAATATGTAGTTTTGTTAATCATATTCCAAAATCCGGACAAATTAAAGAGCCGGACAAAGTCCGAACTACAGTATGAAAGTCAGGACATGTCCGGAATAATCCGGGCGGATGGTAACCTTACTTCCGAAGCACGGAAAAGCTCGAAATGTTTTTAATTCGGTAACTCGTCCAGTGAACCGGTATTGTAAATGTTGCTGCGAAAGATCGCAAACCAAACGCTTTAGCCGCTGCCACAGAATAATATTACTCCGCTGCCTCTTCCCTTGTAAAATTACAAAAAACAAATCGTACCCTGAAAACAAAAGTGGCATTATGCCTTTAACTGCTTATTTATTTGCCTCTGTTCAGTATGTAACTAAAAGAAAGATAGTTAAACTGTAATTTAACGTTGAAATTACAGTTTAACTATCTTTCTTTTTCAAGGTGCGCGAAATAACAGTAGAGTAGTTTTTTCTTCCAAAGAGAATTTATTACAATTGCTTGCTACCCTCAAACGTTAACCCCACCCCATCTCGAAATATCAATTAAAATACCAATCCGATACCCTTGATACCAATCCGATTATTGGAATCCTTGGCGTCGATATTTCGAGTGACGTTCAGTTTCGTGGTCATATTTGGAAGGTAAAGTTAAATTAGCTTTGAAAAAGTTGGGTGTGCTTAATAGAGCGGGTCAGTAATTCACGCCGGCCCACCGTTTACAACTGTATAAAGCACAGGTCAGGCCGCATATGGAATACTGCTCCCATCTCTGGGCTGGAGCACCCCAATACCAACTCCTTCCATTTGACCGCATTCAACGCAGAGCTGCTCGAATTGTCGGCGACGTGGTTATTTCAGGTCGGCTCGATCCACTGGCTCTTCGGAGAGACGTTGCGTCTCTCTGTATATTGTACCGTATATATCATGGGGAGTGTTCTGAGGAATTGTTCGGATTGATCCCTGCCGCTAATTTCCTTCACCGCACTACACGCAATCGACTATCATTCCATCCACATCACCTTGATGGATGGCGGTCTACTACTGTGCGATTTTCAAGAAATTTCTTGCCTCGAACTACAGTGTTGTGGAACCAGCTCTCGGCGGCGGTATTTCCGGACCGTTACGACTTAGGGATCTTCAAGAAACGAGCCTATTCCTTCCTTAAAGGCCGGCAATACGCCTGCGATTCCTCTGGTTTTGCGGGTGTCCATGGGCGGCGGTGATCACTTTCCATCAGGTGACCCGCTTGCTCGTTTGCCTCCTTCCGCTATAAAAAAAACAAAAAAACAAAAGAGTATCTACACATCTCATCAGAAAAATCAAAACACCTTGGAAGTTTATGTTTTGTAAGGATTATCAGAAAAATGTGTATATTTAGGAATATAATATGTCAAATGTCGTTTAATAGTGAATAATATGAAGTTTTCAAATCCTAATGTTAATGTTCTAAATTCAAATAGGTAATTTCTAAACTCTTTTGTGTTTAGTTAAGACAGAAACCATAAAAACGGAAGTGTTTCGATTTTTCTGATGAGAAGTGTATTACAGAAATAGATGCACTCTCATTGAAAGTAGATCGGAAATAGTCATACTTACACTACAAGGAACCTCGCGATGCGTGAAGTTGTTTGTGATATCCATTCGTATACAACCTGTAAATGATCCTGCTTTAATGTGGTATAACATGATGTCTATTATCAGTCTATGGGGCGACTATAGACTTAACAATTTCAAGACTTAATTACCTGTATTATAGTAAAATGTAAAAATGTGTATGAAAAAATTAATAAAGGTGGAAGAAGATATTTTTTGATATGTAATATGCTTTGCAAATAATGTTGTATGCAACAATAGAATTATCGTATGCAGTAATATAAAAATTAATAATTATGCTCTCAGTGGCCAATCAATGCAAAAGTAGCTTCTAAAGACAAATAAAAATCGTAAAAATAAACATATTTCAACACCGTATGCTAACTTATTTGCATTAAAATAGCGATAAGTGAACATAACACATTTATAAAGTTATTTTACTTAAAACTTCGAGCCAGGAGGACATTACTGAACGCATGAAACATACTATAATATGAAACAACTCAGGAAAACAGTTTCCGGCGTCGTTTGGTTGCAGGTTTAGCTAACACTAGGGTTGTCAAGTCACTCGTTCATTATAAATTATCTTTTTTTTGAATTCCATAATGTGAAAGGCTCGGTGGCCGAGTAGTAAGGCGTCTGGACCGATATTCAGGTTCGATGCCCAGGTCGGGAAAAGTGTGCTTCGTGTTTTTCGATTTTACCTACTATTGCTGGATTAATGATCCAGGATCTATTAGTCTAAAACCAGTTACTACAATAGCATCCACAAAGACAGAAACTACCAAATAAAAGTTGGTAACGGTTACGTTAATTTCAATTGTCAGATAAACGTTATTCGTTCGCTAAAGTATTACACAGCCATTTTGAAATGTATTGTCAAATCACGTGTCTTCTTTTTTGACAACTGCTATTTTATTTTGTGCGTGTCATACTTTATCAGATGGATAAGTTTTATCTAGGGATTGAAAAATTAGCCCTAAGGGAAGGGTTAAAATAAGTACCTAAATGTCTGGAGAAGTATAAGTCCCACCGGAGATAATCATATTTTTCAGGGTTTAGGTACTCATTTCGTTTAGCAATATTAATATTAATATCAAAGCGTCAACATGGCGAAGTGCTCGTTCAAAAACTGTTATTCAGCCAAAACACATACATATGTCAAGGCTGCGACTATCTGCTACGATTTAGTATACGATGTACTTGTGTTTACCTAGTTTTTATAATGTGATCAAATATTTATATTTATAAATGAAATACGAAAAAAAAACCTTAAAAAACCATTTTGCAGTTTACCATCCTTACACGCTAGGTCGAAATCTAGGCAGTTAGCGCCTCGCCCGCTGTTCAGCTTTAATCACCCCTCAGTAGCTGCGACTATTTCGCAAGGCTGCGTTCCAGGCTTGTGTTGGAGCCAGCCTGTGAATAACTTATGAGACTTGTTTGCTGTGCAGGCAGCACCTACTTTGAAAGGTCAAGCTGAAAGGACGTGAAGTGAGGGAGACCAATAGCTTAACTGAGATGATTTAGAGATAATCATAAAGTAATTAGTTAAACTCCTTACTATCCGTACACAGCATATGTTTTAGTGGTTGGACCTCAGACCAACAAAAAATAAAGACGAAGCATTACACGCAATTTTAGTGAAGCCAAATATACTCATTCTAGTTATTACGCGCTTTCATGCGCACAGATGCAACATAACCATGCTCATTTTGTTTAGTAAGTATTTGGTTTTAACATTGAAAATGTTTTTTCGATCGCTCCGGTGTAGTGCCCCATTTTCGCTAAAAGTGTGTTTGCTCCGTCGTATATAGTGGTTTAGGGCCATGAGGACGTATGAGGGCTCAAAAGACGCAGAATTTGTATGGCTTTCAGATGGTAAAAAATATTTTTGCAAAACTCTAAAACATTTTTCGAAAATTGAAAAAAATACAAAAAAAAAACCTAGATTTTTTAACACCTTCCCTCGGAATATCTTCAATATCTCATGAACGAGGTCGAAAATCGAAAAACTGAGACAGATGCGTATAGATATTAAGACGAGGAACATTTTGCATGCACGCACACATGCACACACAACACGCACAATGAACCTCCCAATATCCTCACATAAATAAATGTAAATATTTTCAATTAAAACATATAAGTATTATTCGGGTCCAGAGTTGGAGAGGCTGGTTATCTGTCATACAGGTCTCCTAGCGCAGAAACCAGTCTCTTACATAGATAAATAACTGTTGTCTGCTATATGTATCTGTGCGTAATATCTATGTGAGAGAACAAATAAAGATTTTTTTTTCATTATTAATCTATAATAACTAGGTTAATTTTCAATGCCCTTTCAAGTCGTGTAGAGCACGAGATCTGTGAATGTTTTATTGGTCTGAGCTCGTACTAAACGAAATGAGCATGGTTGTGAATACGCGTAATATAGCGCGAAATGAAGTTTGAATAATTCAAACAAATTAAAACCTATTACGTACGATTAAGTCTTTACTAGAAAAAAGAACCAGTCTCAGGAAAGCTCGAACGGGACTCGAACCCGTGACCTTTGGATTGCAGGTCCACTGCTCTAACCGCTAAGCTACCGAGACCCCAGAAGACTTGTTGAATTTTTTCTAGTAGTTTAGTTACGCTGCAAGCCAGCGGGATAACGTCACTGTGAAGTCTACCCACACATTCGAAAGAAATACTATTGCAAGTATTTAACAACCGATAAAGTCGTAATTGCTTGTATATATCTTTATTATTGAAATTTTTCATTCACAATGCTACATAGATAAGTATAAGATAAAATGTTTACTAGAAAAAAAAAACAACCAGTCTCAGGAAAGCTCGAACGGGACTCGAACCCGTGAAGAGTAGAGCAGTGGACCGGCAGTCCAAAGGTCACGGGTTCGAAGCCCGTTCGAGCTTTCCTTTTTTCTAGTAAACATTTTATCCTATATCCATATAGCATTGTGAATGCAAAATTTCAATAATAAAGATAATAAAACCTATTTTCGAAGAGCGCCCACTCTAAACTTTTTCATTGGTCTATGCGCTACCGTTAGATATAGCAACGGCTTGGTGGCGTACTATAATGCGGTTTGCTCCGTAAAGCGATTGCTTTGATGCTGTCTGATTTTAAACAGACTCACATCCAGCCATTTACTGTTACGGCTTTAGTAAATCTTCATACATTATTACGGTTGGAAAAAGAATGGATGTTGTTGTTGTAATCTAAGATGGTGGTCCGATATAGTGAAGAGGTGGTGGGTTGTTCCGTATTCAACCCATATGAACTCAACCCACTAATATTTTTTTCTTACTCATCCCATTTCTATTTCTTAATCAACCTACATCGAAATTATAAAGAAAACCCCTTGTTGTGGGTACAGTCTGACCAAAATGTAATAGTGCCTGTAACTATTTTGTTTTTAATACATTAATTTTACGGTTGATAAAACAGATCATGAATACAACCTACTGTATTCCGTTATGAAATAAAACTTTCAAAAGTGGGACATAATCACATATTATTACAAAAATAAAATGAAAGGAGCAACACCCACAGACACCTTTTATGAACATAAATGCATGCAGGCACTATTTTCATAAAAAGATTTCGCGGGTTTTTTCTACTAATAAAATATAAAATTTACTTTGATTATTACAAACAAAAATTTTTGAAAGTTGTTTTTTTTACTCCATAACTTTTATTCCGATAATAATTGTAGAGACCAGTGTCTATGTTCTTAAATGGTAGTTCTGATATGAGATTCTCCGATCATTTAGTGATAATAAGGTTTTTTGATACTCTGTCGGTATAGGTTTCCCTTTTATTGACTTCACTCTTTTCTTGCATTTTTGCAAAGCTTTTTTAACATTTTTTTTTATTTCGCTTGGTGTACAACATTGAGGTCCTCCTCTCAAAACATCTTGATTAAACACTTCCACACTGCCAAAACATTTCGGTGCCTTCACATAACGCCAGATTATACTATTATTATTTATTTTATTATTATTTTTTCTTTTATTATGAAATTGGAATCAATTTTACGAAAAGAAAATTTGACGGATTTGTTGTGTAAAATTTTTTAATGTTTTATATTTTAGCGTTTTATTAACGCTTAAATATACTAAAGTAAAATTTTAAACTCTGAAAAAAGACGACAACCTCAGGCGCCTGAGGTTGTCGTCTTTTTTCAGTGTTTAAAATTTTACTTAAGGTTTTGTTGTGATTCCACATAGCGTAAGTCACTTTCTTGCTCTTGGTGCATCTTAAATATAATAAGATGAGCTTAGTCGGTCAGTTAAGGAGCAACTGATTAAGTGACCTTAAGATGTTTGCCCTTTCAGAACAAATAAACAAAAAATAATGTAGCTATCTCTATCAGCATTGTATAACACTAGAACCGGAGGTGGTGCTATCTCTTTCACTCTTACCCTTTACCTGTCCTGGGAGGCGATCGCGCTAAATAATCAAATAATCAGTATAATCAGAACCAAACCACAACTGAAAACCGCAGCAGCCGTTCTGCCGACTTCGTTTAGCGCCATCGCGTGTGTCAAACGCGATAGCACTATATAACGGCTGAGGTTCAGTTGTAGATGGTTGAAATTATTTAGCGCGATCGCCCTTTAGGGACCTCCTTAAGGCCCATAACCATAACAATTGATTTAACTTTTTTTATAATTTTTGGAGAGTGCACTGCTAATTCAGGTGAGAATAATAGAACAACGGCAAGATCTAAGGGCTTAATTTATGAGGGACACAATTTTACTTCTTTGTTGATTTTTATAATAATACCATTATGACTTTGTTCCACTTTTATAACAATTGATTTAACTATTAATTTTTTTTGGAGAGTGTGTACACAATAGAACACCGGCAAGTTCTAATAGTAGAGGATCCGAGTATACAACTACCTTCACCGAGCGGTTAATGGGTGAAAAGTATTTTATATCATATTTAATGTGTTAAAAAATATATTGCGGGTGGGTTGGCTGAAAAATTTCAGTCCAGTATATGATTAATTAAATATTTTAAAAAAAATATTTTAAAATATTGCACTTGTTTCGATAATAGATAAATTACATAGGTACAAATCGAAAGTACGAAGTCTATAGAATATGCAAACGTTATGTTGACTATAGAACTTGATTTAGAGACGATGTTCAGCCGGCGCGCAACGCGAGAGAGTAAACATTAGCTCCGTGTTAAAATATCTTAAAAATATTAATATAAGTTATAAATAAGTGATTGTTATAAAAAGTTATAGTAAATACTTCAATTTATACCAGTGAACGTTATTTTAAAGATTCCTATTAATTCAGTGATAATATTGTGAACAATAACATTTTTACTAAATAAAAACAAATACAGTGACATTCGAACTCTGCCAACACGATTACAAATAAATATTAAATACCTAACTGTGCGTTACCAACAATAAAAACAATGAAATAACTTGTGATTTTAAATAATATAGTAGTAGATTGTTATACAAGGGGCTAAAATGACCCATTATATACGAGGTAGTTTTACTCACGAGCTTTAGCGAGGGAGTAAATAGTAACCGAGTTTTAATGGGTTTTTAGCGCCGAGTGTTACACTCTGCTTTTCACTACGAATGCGAGAAAATAAAACAATCCAATACAATATGAATTGGTTTATTTTATTTAAAATTAACCCGTTAGTTGCTTTAACGACACCCAAGGGAAGAGAATGGTTGGTAGCATTATTTTGATGAGCCCATCGCCGCTCTATGCTGTTGGATAGTAGATATGTGCAGTCTTTCCAACTCTTCCCTTGGGTGTCGTCAAAGGCGACTAACGGACTAATGACTGCACGTACATCCTACAGCATAGAGCGGCGATGGGCTCATCAAAATAATACTACCAACCCCTTTCTTACCTTGGATGTCGTAAAAGGCGAATAACGGACTAAAGACTGCACATACATACAACAGCATAGAGCGGCGATGGGCTCATCAAAATAATATTACCAATCCTTCACTTTTCTTCGATTTGGTAAAAGGGGACTAACGGACTAAAGACTGCACGCACATACATCCAACAGCATAGAGCGACGATGAGCTTATCAAATTAATACTACCAACCTCTCTCTTCTCTTCGGTGTCGTAAAAATCGACTAATGGACTAAAGACTGCTCATACATCCAACAGCATAGAGCGGCGATGAGCTCATCAAAATAATATTACCAACCTTTCACTTTTCTTCGATTTGGTATAATGGGACTAACGGACTAAAGACTGCACATACATCCAACAGCATAGAGCGGCGATGGGCTCATCAAAATAATATTACCAACTCTTCACTTTTCTTCGATGTCGTAAAAGGGGACTAATGGACTAATGACTGCTTATACATCCAACAGCATAGAGCGGCGATGGGCTTATCAAAATAATACTACCAAGCCTTCCCTTCCCTTGGGTCTCGTAAAAGGCGACTAATGGACTAAAGACTGCACATACATACAACAGCATAGAGCGGCGATGGGCTCATCAAAATAATACTACCAACCCCTTTCTTCCCTTGGGTGTCGTAAAAGCGACTAACGGGCTAAAGGCTCACCACCTAAGCACATATGCAGACTGTGCAGTTTTTTCTTGCTGAAGCGTGGTCTGTGTTGTCCATAGATTCAAATGATTACTAATTTTACCATAAACTTTAATAATAACTATCTCAAAAAAGTTGTTGATCTAAGTAAACAGTAATAAGTCGAGTCTTTATTCATGATTATTCTACATAAGACTAAATACTTTTTCGTTTTTGTAGGCTCATTGTCATGTGACAGACAAAAATTTAAAAAAAAATTACTTTTTCCCCTAGAGCGAGAAAAGCTATTTTAGCCCCGCTCTAGAACGCTACAATGACGGTCTTTTTGAGCAAGAGGAGTGAAAATTACTTTTCATGTTAGTGACAGTGTAAAAAACAACAAACGGTTTTTCTTTTTAATAGTAGATTGTTATACAAGGGGCTAAAATGACCCATTATATACGAGGTAGTTTTACTCCCGAGCTTTAGCGAGGGAGTAAATAGTAACCGAGTTTTAATGGGTTTTTAGCGCCGAGTGTTACACTCTGCTTTTCACTACGAATGCGAGAAAATAAAACAATCCAATACAATATGAATTGGTTTATTTTATTTAAAATTAACCCGTTAGTTGCTTTAACGACACCCAAGGGAAGAGAATGGTTGGTAGCATTATTTTGATGAGCCCATCACCGCTCTATGCTGTTGGATAGTAGATATGTGCAGTCTTTCCATCTCTTCCCTTGGGTGTCTTCAAAGGCGACTAACGGACTAAAGACTGCACATACATCCAACAGCATAGAGCGGCGATGGGCTCATCAAACTAATATTAACAACCCTTCACTATTCATTGATTTGGTAAAAGGGGACTAACGGACTAAAGACTGCACATACATCCAACAGCATAGAGCGGCGATGGGCTCATCAAAATAATATTACCAACCCTTCACTTTTCTTCGATTTGGTAAAAGGGGACTAACGGACTAAAGACTGCACATACATCCAACAGCATAGAGCGACGATGGGCTCATCAAATTAATACTACGAACCTCTCTATTCTCTTCGGTGTCGTAAAAGGCGACTAATGGACTAAAGACTGCTCATACATCCAACAGCATAGAGCGGCGATGGGCTCATCAAAATAATATTACCAACCCTTCACTTTTCTTCGATTTGGTAAAAGGGGACTAACGGACTAAAGACTGCACATACATCCAACAGCATAGAGCGGCGATGGGCTCATCAAAACAATATTACCAACCCTTCACTTTTCTTCGATTTGGTAAAAGGGGACTAACGGACTAATGACTGCACATACATCCAACAGCATAGAGCGACGATGGGCTCATCAAATTAATACTACCAACCTCTCTCTTCTCTTCGGTGTCGTAAAAGGCGACTAATGGACTAAAGACTACACATACATACAACAGCATAGAGCGGCGAAGGGCTCATCAAAATAATACTACCAACCCCTTTCTTCCCTTGGGTGACGTAAAAGCGACTAACGGGCTAAAGGCTACCTAAGCACATGTGCAGACTGTGCAGTTTTTTTTTTGCTGAAGCGTGGTCTGTGTTATCTCAAAAAAGTTGTTGATCTAAGTAAACAGTAATAAGTCGAGTCTATTCATGATTATTCTACATAAGACTAAATACTTTTTCGTTTTTGTAGGCTAATTGTCATGTGGCAGACAAAAATTTATAAAAAAATTACTTTTTCCCCTAGGGCGAGAAAAGCTATTTTAGCCCCGCTCTAGAACGCTACAATGACGGTCTTTTTGAGCAAGAGGAGTGAAAAAACTTTTTCATCCCACCATCTCGGAAAGAGTATTTTTAATCTTCAATATCTGAATGGAAAAGCCGTTTTTATTCTCTAGAGGATAAAGTAAATTGAATTTAGAACATCGTGTGCACTAAGTTAAGAATTAAAAAAAACATTAAACCTATTTACTGCTACCTCTATGGTGCCGAATATATCATACAACTTTTTTTTAATTTGTTAAAAACTCAGACTCGGAACCTTTTTCGTGTACCTACTTTTTTAATTTAGTTGGTAATTTCCTCGTTAAGGTGGGATGAAAAGTTACGTGTTGCACTCGAGTGCAAAGATTTTTCACCTCGTGCTCTTTTGATTCCCTCGGTAACGCTCAGGATTCTAATTTTTGAATCACTCGCTGCGCTCGTGATTCAATTTTAGAATCCTTCGCATGCTCGGTCATCAAAATTGAGCACGCGGTTAAAAAGCAAGTTTGCACTCTTGTATAACAAATAACTATTTTCATCCCACCATCTCGGAAAGAGTATTTTTAATCTTCAATATCTGAATGGAAAAGCCGTTTTTATTCTCTAGAGGATAAAGTAAATTGAATTTAGAACATCGTGTGCACTAAGTTTGTGAATTAAAAAAAAACATTAAACCTTTTTACTGCTACCTCTATGGTGCCGAATATATCATACAACTTTTTTTTAATTTGTTAAAAACTCAGACTCGGAACCTTCTTGGTATTCTTTTTTCAATTTGCTTTGTACGCGGTTCTTTACGCGGCATTTTTTCACGTCATTGTTAAACCTTATATTAAAAACAAGAAACTTGAAACCAAGTTTTTTTTTTTTGCATTTAGTCATTTCCTTGCTGAGGTGGGATGAAAAGTTACGTGTTGCACTCGATTGCAAAGATTTTTCACCTCGTGCTCTTTTGATTCCCTCGCTAACGCTCAGGATTCTAATGTTTGAATCACTCGCTGCACTCGTGATTCAATTTTAGAATCCTTCGCTTGCTCGGTCATCAAAATTGAGCACGCGGTTAAAAAGCAACTTTGCAATCTTGTATAACAAATAACTATTAACGGCTTTGTTTGCACGGATGTTGTGAATGACAAATGTAACTGTATATTTCGTCACAAATATTGTCATTGGCGCCTAAAGACAGTGCGCGACTTTTTCTTTTAGAAATCGGTGATCAAATCATCAAGTTTTCAATTTCTTTTTGCATTTTTAATTTGCTTTTATGTATTTTATTGTGATTTATCGAACTATTATCGCTAAGATAAATTAACATGGATGTTTAAACAAATTAACTTAAAGTGGACTTTTGATCACAAAACACCTACAGAAACGAAAGTTACGCCATCTAGTGGCCAGTATACCTTAACTATTGATCTGCTCATTGATCGGGAAAAGAACTTGATAAAGTAGTTACTTCAGTACACAAAAGAGGCCGCTGCACAATTTATTAACTTTTGTGCCGAAAAAATATTTATCACATTGCTATTGCCGAACAAAACCCAAAGGTTTAGTAAAAAATAATAGTAAGAGTAATGCATGCCAAATATTATTGATGTAATAACTTATTTTTTTATTTAAATTGAAAACGCTTGGAAGAGCTAGTAACCCAAAGCACTTGATTAAAAAGTTTGATTCAAATCATCAAAAGAGGGCGCTGTTGAAAATTGAAGTTGCTAAAAAAATAACAAGATGGCGCTAGTATGTAAAAAATGCAATTTAAACATAACAAAAAGAGATTATATAATCTGCTGTATTTGTCAAGAATACTTTCATTTGGACTGTACTAGCATTCCCTATCTACCGACCTCAATAGATAGGGTATCGCAACTGGAACTACGGGTCCGGTTGTGTTTTCAGAGGTACTACGGGGTTCCGGTTCTAGCCCCCCGCTGGTCGTGCCTTTAACCAGGCGCCTCCGGCGGGATCCGGACATGGGTTGGACTCGTAGTGGCGTGTGGTTTGCTGTAGAGCTTGGGAATGTTCGTTTGTCCTGGTATTGTGTGCCAGGACTTCCAAACTCGTGCACAGCGAGCGGGGCCTAGTAGCGGTCTCTGAGGGGCCAGAAGCGAAAAGTCCTGCGGGGAACGTGAGTTTTTCTTATAGTTGGCAGCTTTGTCCGGTGGTTTTCATTGGACATTGGTGTTGACATCTCCGGTACTAGTCTGGAGAACTAGTAGAGGCGGCCTCCTAGATGCCGTAGCCTCCGGTCCAGCCAGCCGCGTAGGACGTGGGAACTGGCTAGGCGCCCGGATGGGTTCCGAGAAGTGAGTGTGCTTACTACTCCGCTACCAAGGTGGACACTTGGGAGTCGACTTTAGAGTCGACGATCCTAGCAGTGGCACTGCGAGTTGTGCCCTTCGTGCAACGAGAAGTGAGCGAGCTTGACAGCTCCGGTTACCTATCTGGACAATAGGCAGTGAACTACACGTGTTCACGGGGATACTCTCCTGAGACACTAGTCTTATGAGTACCGAATGAAGAGCGCGCTGCGGCGGGCACTAATTTGGCGTCAAGACCTAACGTTGGTGGTCTCCTGCGCGAGTGTTCTACTGGCGCAGGGACGTCTGGCACTTCTTGCAATAACCTAACGGTTGGTCTCGAGGTGCCAGTACAAATAAACTTAGTGAAGTAAGGAGAGGGGATGTACTAGCATCGGCGAAAAAATGTTTTATCTAAAGACACGAGAAAGCAGGAAAAAATGCCAATGTGGGATGTAAATACAAACATGATACAAATATTCAAATAACAATTCCAACCGAAAATTCTTTTGAGACACTGCTGACTGAAAGTGATACTGAAACACATGATCAATATGAGTATGTCACATTGCGTAGCCAACAAAAACCAACATCTCTGCCGGATTTGACCACATCATTTGTTTCTATATCGTCGGACACTAACAATGAGGATAATCTAGTAAATAGTGAATTAATGTCTGAAATACACAGATTAAAAAAAGTATTAGAAATGGCCAATAATGAGATTGAGAACTTAAATTTACTAAACCAGAATTTAATTAGTAAAACCTATGAACAATAAAAACTTATCAAACTTTACAAAGCACTTAGCATCGATGTACCAGATTTAAGCAAAAGGACAAATAAGTCTTGTGAATCCACACCGATAGAAAGAAAAACTAGACTAATAAAAAAAAAGGGAAGACTATCAGCTGTTCTAATATAAACATCGAAATACCGACGAAGCATCCTGATAAAACGACTCCGCTGCCGCCGCCGCCGCCGCTATCTTCTCAAAAGAAACCGGCTACCTACGTATACCCTGAAACTAATTATATCACTGCGTCCACAGCTGATAGCGATATTGATGACAACACAAAGAAAATTAAAAGACCGGTGAAAGTCTGTCTTATTAGCAGTATAAATGACGATAAAAAGTCGAAAATGTTGAGAAGACAATTTGAAGATTTACAGCTGTGTCACCACATGAATAAACCGCATACCAGGAGGAGGAACTGAACAACTATTAAGTGGCTTAGAAATCAAGTTGGAGAAGTATAAACATACTGATTATTGTATTGTAATGTTGGGAGATTCTGATTTTAATGTATCTAAAGATTATGTTTCCTTAGTAAAAACATTGAGATATAAGCTCATGTCTGTACAGCATACAAATATCATTCTATGCGTACCAACACTTAAATATCATTATGGGGCAAATATTTTTACGAAAAGGCTTGAAATGTTCAATGAGTTAATTTTTAATGACAATTTTAAATACGAATACTATTATATTCACGATTCAAATAAGAATATTCCATACTCATTTGATATGTTTTCAAGGCATAATGGAATTATAAATAATCGTAGATTCGGAATTATTGTAAACGACTTAGCACAATTAATGCATGGCATAAATAATGAAATGGTATTTGATGACCAATTAATAGTGAATTTGACCTCTCATAATACAGTTCATAAAAAAAACACTTGTACAAAAAATGATTATTCCTTTCGAGCCTAAATTATTTCCATTATGAGTTAAAACATTCAGTGCTTGACAAACAAGGTGGATGATTTGAATGTATTTCTGTTGGATTCTAACTATGACGTGGATATTATTGTAATAAGTGAACATTGGTTGTTGCCCGACAATTATCATCTGTACCCATTGGAGGGCTACGACTTGAGTGCTAAATACCTACGCCAAAAACATGTTCACGGTGGTGTGGCTATATTTACCCGAAACAATATAAATTTCAAAGAGCGTTTAGATATACAAGCTTACACAATAGAGTTCGTTGTAGAATTTTGTGCAGTGGAAATTCCTGAACATAATTTGTTAATAATATCCGTATATCGACCTGAAAGAGACATAGGCAGGTATCAAGCTTTACTTGAATACCTTTCTAAACATTCCATCCGTAAAAAAATGATCATAGCTGGAGACATAAACCTAGATATTACGAAAAAGACAAAAAACTCTAAAATATTAAGAAACCTTTTACAATCTTTCGGTCTCCGTTGCTTAATAGATTTACCCACACGAGAAACGAACAATAGCTCGACCTGCATTGATCAATTGATAGTTAGCGAACATTTGACGATTAAAGCTACGGTAAACAATTGCCAATTATCAAATCACAAAACTTTATTTGGACAAATATTATTACAGGACCCTGAAACTAAAAAAAAAGAAACTTATTATACAAACACTGGAATATTTAGCAAAAATAAAATGGAAGAATTTAGGAGCGCTATAAGTAAAATATATTGGAAAAATGTGTTCCAATATATTTTACTTATAGCGCTCCTAAATTCTTCCATTTTATTTTTGCTAAATATTCCAGTGTTTGTATAATAAGTTTCTTTTTTTTTAGTTTCAGGGTCCTGTAATAATATTTGTCCAAATAAAGTTTTGTGATTTGATAATTGGCAATTGTTTACCGTAGCTTTAATCGTCAAATGTTCGCTAACTATCAATATCTATTTTCGAATACAGATATTAATAAAAACTATAACAAATTTTCTTATAAAATTAAAACACTGTTAGACAAATGTATACCGTGCAAGAAAATAAAATTAATAAATCGTAATAAAACAAAATGGATAACACGAGGTTTTAAAAAATGCTGTTATCATAAACGTATACTACGCTACCTCACAAACAACTATACAAATGAAACATTAAAAGAATATGCTAAATTATATACGAAGATATTAAAGAAAATAATAGCTGCTGAAAAACGAAAATCTAATATAGTCAATAGTCAATAGTCAATAGTCAAAATATATTTATTCAATAAACTCAATTAATAAGTACTTTGAAACGTCCAAATATTTTTTAACCTACCACCCATTCAGGACATCATTTTTTAACTGTGGCAAAGAACGGGCGCAAGAAACCACAGCGCACAGAAGCAACGACATTTACAAAATATATATATATATTATATGTCGTTACCAGATCACAAAATACAAAATATGAATTTGAATGTAAATAGTTTAATTAAATATGGTGCTCTATATAAATTAATTATAGGCAATTAGAAATAGCTGTTGGAGTAGGTACTTGGAGCATGTCAGACCCAAGCTGTTTTGTCTTCTGTATAATCCGACACTTTATAATAAGCTTTTTTATAAAGCTTTTCTTTGATTTTGATTTTAAATTTATCAAGATCTAAATTCTGAATATCATTTGGTACTTTGTTGTATAATCGTACACACAGACCCTTAAAAGAATTATTTATTTTATGGAGCCTAGTATAAGGCACTGCTAATTTGTTCTTACTTCTAGTATTTAATTTGTGAATATCACTGTTTTTTGAAAACATTTCAATATTTTTATGAACATACACAAGATTTTCATAAATATATTGTGATGCAACTGTCATTATACTTATATCCTTAAATCTCTCTCTGAGAGAGTCACCAGCCTGTAGGTTATATATTGCTCGAATAGCCCTCTTCTGCAGCACAAAGATAGTTTGAATGTCGGCAGCATTTCCCCACAGTAAAATGGCGTACGACATTACACTATGAAAGTAACTGAAATAAACTAATCTCGCTGTATCAACGTCAGTTAACTGACGGATCTTCATTACTGCATAAGCCGCAGAGCTAAGTCTATTCGACAATTTAGCTATATGTGGGCCCCACTGAAGCTTGGCATCCAACGTGATGCCTAGAAACACAGTGGTGTCCACAGGATTCACATTCTTATCTTTAATTTGTACACTAGTTATTACCTGCTTAACATTAGGCAATACAAATCTTACACATTTGGTTTTTCCCTCGTTTAATAGCAAGTTATTAACACTAAACCAGTGAACAATCTTTGAGACCGCATTATTCACATCGTCATAATTTGGGTGTCGTCGTTTCACTTTGAATAAAAGTGAAGTATCATCAGCAAACAATACTATCTCATGACTGTCTTTTACAAAATAAAAGACTACTAACCGCTCGTAATAAAAATAAAACTATGTGGAGTATAATTAAAGATAAAACAAATTCATTAAAAAAGTATAAACATGAAAATATAACTTTGAATGAAGATAATGACAACATTATATCCCCTTCAGTTGTAGCAGAAGTATTTAACAAGTATTTTATCAGTGTTAGCGCTCACTCTCCCTCCCAAATCACATGCAATCCTCCAGGAGCGAAGTTCTTGAGTAATTCTTTTTATTTGGGAAATGTTACGGAAGCAGACGTAAAAAAAGCAGTTTTAAAAATAAAACGCAATAACACTTGTGGACATGACGAAATCCCAGGATCACTGATAGTTTATTGCGTAGATGAGCTTGTGCCACCTTTAACATTACTTATAAATCAGTCATATAACGAAAGTGAATTTCCGGAGAGTTTTGAACTAGCTATTATAAAACCTATTTTCAAAAAGGGAGACAAATCACACGTTTCAAACTACCGCCCTATTGCACTCCTACCGGTCATATCAAAAATTTTTGAAAGAATTATATGTAATAAATTATACAGCTTTTTAGAAAAATATGACGCCCTGAGCAATAGTCAGCATGGGTTTAGGAGGAATCGATCAACGACGTCAGCAGTGTTCGATTGCAATATAGAAATTTTAAATTCACTCAATAATAACAAGAGTGCAATTGCTATATTCATGGATTTATCAAAAGCCTATGATAGAGTTTCGCATAGTATTTTAATTAAAAAGCTAGAACATATAGGGTTACGAGGTCCAACAAAAAAATGGCTCGCTTCATAAAATAGAAAACAAATTGTCCAAATCACACATTTCGATGAAGCGACCGGAGAATTGAAAAAAGTCGAGTCTCACTGTACAATAGTTCCCGGGTCCATCCCACAAGGTAGTGTACTGGGATGTTTACTGTTTTTGGCCTACATTAATGATCTCCCTGCGGTAGTCCCTCACAAACTTGTAATCTTTGCTGATGATGCAACCCTCATAATTCCCTGTGACTATGACGACATGAGCAGTATTAATAAGTCTATATCAGAATCTTTAACTAAAATCGTAAAGCACCTTAAAATATAAACCTCACATTGAACTACGAAAAAACAAAACTTATGCATTTCAGGCCGTGCCAAAGAACCGGGATGAGTCTTAACGTAAGTCATGATGGGAAAAAAATTTAAGTAGTTGACTCATATTTACAGTTGGGGATCATTGTAGACTCAAACCTGTCATGGAAGCTACATGTAGATTCGGTCGTAAATAAACTAAGCTGATTCTCATATGCATTACGCGAGCTTAGAAAAAGTACAAATGAGGTGTGCGCGCTTGCAGCATATCATAGCTACGCCGCGGCTTGGATACGGTACGGCATCGTGCTCTGGGGGAATTCGACGGATGCGCCGGCTGTGTCCATTTTACAGAAGCGTTGCTTAAGGATCATAGCATTAGTGGGACGGAGGGACACTTGTAGAACTTTGTTCAAAAAATTCCGCGTCCTCACTGTAACTGGAGTATACATTTTCGAACAGTGTCGGTTAGTTAGGAAATATTCCCACTATTTCCAGAAAATAGGAGACAAGCAAGGTCGATACGTGTCACGGCGCCGTGAGCATGATTTAGTAGTGCCTTCAGTCAATCTTAGCCTGTTTAAAAATAACTCGTACTACATGGCCATTAAGGTGTACAACCACTTACCTCAAACACTTAAAGCACTCCAAGGCAAAACATTTGAAAATGAGCTAAAGAATGTATTAGTAGATAAACCCTTTTACAACATGAAAGAATATTTTGAGGAAAAATTGTAATGTGTTAAGTTTTTCGAATATTTTAATATTATGTTATTGTTATCTCATTTATTTTAAGTTTTACTGGAACAATTTATTAATTTAATAATTAAATTATCTAACCGTGTTTTCCCAATGCCTTGAAAAGGTAAATTTGTGACTAGCATAACACCTTTCTAACACAAACATATTTCTGTATGTTATTGTACTTTTTGTTACAAATTTAAGTGGAATAAATGAATATGAATATGATTTTTTTTCCTGTCATAACATTGGGTAGGCAGGTGTAAACAGGCAAGTCAATATTAGTAATTTGCAACCATCTGGTTAAATAAATAAAATTTATGTTTATATAAAGATAAGCTCATTACAAACACACACACACCAAACCAGTGCAATGTAAAAAAAATAATATTTTTTTTAATATTAAAATAATCATTAATGGTACTGGACTGAAATTTTTCAGCCAACCCACTCGCGATATATTATTAAACATATTAAATTTGATATAAAATACTTTTCATCCATTAACCTTCTCGGTGAAGGTCCTTCTATACTCGGATCTTAGACTATAAGAGCTTAATTTATGAGAAACATTTTTACTTAATTGTTGATATTTAATAATATTTATAATAATATATGATTATGTCCCACTTTTGGAAGTTTTATTTCATAACGGATTATAGTATATTAGACATGATCTATTTTATGAACCATAAAATTAATGTATTAAAAACAAAATAGTAACAGGCACTATTAGTTTTTGGTCAGACCGTACCCACAACTAGGAGTTTTCTTAATAATTTCGATGTGGGTTGAGTAAGGAATACATGTGGGATAAGTAAGTAATTTAAAATATGTATTGCTGTGGGTTGATTAAGGAATAGAAATGGGATGAGTAAGGAAAAAAATATTAGTGGATTGAGTTCATGTGGGTTGAATACGGAACAACCCTTTTTTTTTGTAAACTTTTTCCTGACCTTCACAAACCCAACAAAAAAGAATCAGACAAATCAGTCGAGCCGTTTTCGTGCGCTTAGCAACACATTTGGCGATTAATTTTTTCTACATAGATTGAGATAGTAAGTAACAGACATTGTTCTGGGGTATAGTTGTTTTATAAAGGTTCTTTGGGAAAAAGAATATTACGTTCACGAATCAACGAGCTCACACTTTCTGTCATTCAGTCATAAAAATAGGTCAAGCGACTGCAGAAGCTCTGATTCCAACGACTCCCTGTCGGATATCAGGTGGAGCCTCGGCAGTCCCTCTGCGGCGGTGTGAATGGTGCTGGTGGGGTTGATTGCAGCTCGACAGCTGATGATACTACTACGCGCAGTGGCGCCCCCCCTAGAGTTTTAGGATCCCCCTAGGATTTTTGTTTTCCCAATCTTGGATATAGCTTTTGGGGACTTAATTATTCATATTTACCTCCAACAGGGCTTATTATTACTATTTTTTTTAATAACCAAATTTTGTTTTGGATCTTAGAGGCATGTACATTATTACCATTTTTGTTCTATTTTTTTTTTCAGTAGGTAAGTACTTATTTATTATTTTTATTATTATGAGTAACCCTTTATTTTATTATGAGGTTCTTCTCTGAGCAATTGAAGAATCTATGGGTGTCCAATGAAAGCAGGCTATCGTCGGACTGACCGTCATATACGGGGACAGATCACAGATCGAAGATCTTGTGGCGCAGCTGGCACGGGCACAGGCGCTAGCGCTGCAAGCAGCGCGAATAGCCAAGCTTCATTGTAAACATCAATGACATAGTTTATGATGTCTTCACCAAATTATTATTGATAACCTCAGGTGGGAATCGAACCCACGTTCTCAACAATGTTGAGACTTTGTTTTGTTCCATGGAGGACGTGGAAACGTGAAAGTTTTAGGGTGAAATAAGTATGGCCTCTCAAGGTTTATGTTGAGTGGAAAATCTTCAACACAGTTCAAGTGGAGTTAAAAACCATGAAACGGCTAGCGTAGAGTAAAATAAAACCTTAACACTGTCAAAGTGTACTTAGTACATATTCCCGAAACGGCTTGAGTGAAATAAAATATAGCCTCACTCAACCCTGGTAGAGTGGAGTGAGTATCTTCGACACGGCTTGTGAATCCGCTGTGTCGCAGAGTAAATCTAATTACTACTCTAATACAATTCATAAGTATTTATTATGCTGAGGTCTGACCTGAAAAACGCGTGGCGACTCCTTTGCTTCCAATCCAGAGGGGCTCCTTGGAATTTTCTTTCTTGATGTATCCACCAATTGACAACATCAATATAGCCTCAACACTGTTGAGTGTGAAAGTGGAGTGAGTGTCTTCGACACGGCTTGCTTGGAGTAAGGTATAACCTCAACACTAAGTAAAATTTTTTAAACACTGAAAAAAGACAAAGGAAACGGAAGGTGCGTGGTTCGATTCCTACCTGAGGTTGTCGTCTTTTTTCAGTGTTTAAAATTTTACTTAAGTATATTTAAGCGTTACTAAAACGCTAAAATATAAAAAAAACATTAACCTCAACACTGTTAAAGTGGAGTAAGTATCCTCGACACGGCTTGCGTGGAGCCTCAACACTGTTAAAGTGGAGTAAGTATCCTCGACACGGCTTGCGTTCAGCCTCAACACTGTTAAAGTGGAATAAGTATCCTCGACACGGCTTACGTGGAGCAAAACCAGAGGAATCGCAGGCGCGTTGCCGGCCTGTAAGGAAGGAATAGGCTCGTTTCTTGAAGATCCCTAAGTCGTAACGGTCCGGAAATACCGCCGCTGAGAGCTGGTTCCACAACACTGTAGTTCGAGGCAAGAAATTTCTTGAAAAACGCACAGTAGTAGACCGCCATCCATCAAGGTGATGGAATGACAGTCGATTGCGTGTAGCGCGGTGAAGGAAAAAAGCGGCAGGGACCAAGCCGAACAATTCCTCAGAACACTCCCCATGATATTATATACGGTACAATATACAGAGAGACGCAACGTCTCTCCGAAGAGCCAGTGGATCGAGCCGTCCTGAAATAACCACATCGTCGACAACTCGAGCAGCTCTGCGTTGAATGCGGTCAAATGGAAGGAGTTGGTATTGGGGTGCTCCAGCCCAGAGATGGGAGCAGTATTCCATATGCGGCCTGACCTGTGCTTTATACAGTTGTATACGGTGGGCCGGCGTGAAATACTGACCCGCTGTATTAAGCACACCCAGCTTTTTCGAAGCTAATTTAGCTTTACCTTCCAAATGACCACGAAACTAAACGTCACTCGAAATATCGACGCCAAGGATTCCAATAGTCGGATTGGTATCAAGGGGAGCTCCCTCAAAGTTCAGAGGTACGACGAAGGGATCTTTTTAGGATATATCTAATAGTGTGAAGGAGATAGCACCATCTCTTGTACTACTGCATGTAATAAGTAATCGTCTTCGGTTGAGACCCTATAATATGCAGTCATCAGTTCAACAAAATGTAATTCTTCTATCTTACTTGAGCGGTTGGTCCATCAACAATGCAGCAAAAGCAGCTAACGCGCAGCGCCCTTCGTCCAACCAAACAAAATTTTATAAAGCGCTTTAATGCTGTCAGTGTGCAATTTAGCGTATCAAGTAAGCTCAAATAGCGTTGCCTGTAACTGTTACATTTGAGATTTTGTCCCTTTTGGGGAAAAGGAAGAAAATCCCAAACGCAAGCTTCAGTGGGTTGTTATAAAATAAAACCATCAAATGTTCAACAGCTAGGCAGTATATTGTAAAAGAACACACACCCTAAAATTTTGTTCAACAACAATAAACTAAAGTTATAAATTTTATTTCAATATTATTATTTAAAAGAGGGGGTTAGTCACAATTTTCCTTATTTTATGTTAGGTACTATGCATTTACGTTACTCCTTTTAATTCATTAAGCCGAAAATAACAAAAAAAAACTATCAGTCGAAATTGACCCTAGGGTCAATCTCAAATGAAAGTCCAACAAACTTTCTAATAATTTTGCCAACTATAATTTACTGTTTAAATAAAAAATAAAATAAAAATAAAAATGTATTTATTTCAGGTAAATCAATTACAATTAAGTTACCGGGGCTACCCCAGAAAGTAGTCAGAAGACACTTGTGTGGGGTACGCCTCGCTCTTCCTACGTAAACATAACAGTTTCGATTTACATGAGTGATACAAGATAAAATTTCTTTGCGAGATAGTGTGTGTGTGTGTGTGGGGGTGTGTGTGTGTGTGTGCGTGCGTGTGTGTATGTGTTTTTGTGTGTGTGCGTATGTGTGTGTCTGGGGGTAAGTATATGTGAGTGTGTGTGGGAGGTGTATATGGATTTTAGCGTGTGTATTATGTAGATGTATATGAGGTGGCTGATATAAAACCTGCTTTATGTAGCGTCTGTGTGAAAAACAATAAGTTTCAACTCCATCAAGTTACTCTAACCAAAATGTCTTCGACGTCATCGTAACTAAGGGCTAAAAGCCACTCAGTTAAAACCTTCCTACACTTAAACAGTTGCATGGGGTAAATACTTAGTTTACGATGTATTTTGTTATACACATAGGGAGCTTGAGCTATAAATTGCCGAGTGGCAAAGACAGTACGAGCAGGGTATGAAGGAGCTACGGGATGGCACCGTCTTTTTTGAAGTTTGGTGTTATCTAAAGGTAATGTTTTGTGGTAGCTTATTGTCATCTGTAGAATATAAAGTTTTCTAACAGAGAGCAAATTAGATGTATCATAAAGGGTTTCGGTTGAGTATCTAAAAGGCTTACGGTACATGACTTTAATAAGGGATCTTTGTGCACGTTCTAAATCTATAAAGTAAGTTTTGGCTGCACCGCCCCATATCGGGATGCAGTATGTTATTACTGATTGGGCTAGAGCAATATATATTTTGTTTAGCATTTCAGTACTCATGGCGTGTCTCAGAGATTTGAAAATCCACATGAGCTTCCTTACCCTTCCTATAGTAAGCTCTAGATGTGGATACCAACTTAATCTCTGATCCACAATAATTCCGAGGTATTTAACACTGCTAACTTTTTGTATAGATGGGCAATTACAAGTGATTGATGAAGGTGTACCACAGGAATGAATTTTGATGTCAAAATCAGGTGAAGGCTGTGAACTTATATAAGGAGCGAAACATACGTAAATAGTTTTTTGGGTATTTAGAGTGAGAAGATTATCACTAAGCCATCCACTAACACTAGCCAGTCCCCTCTCAGCCTCTAACCTAACCTTGATCCAGGTCTTGGCAGTAAAAATGATAGCGGTGTCGTCCGCGTAGGACACAATCCTCCCCCCAACGCTACTTAGGTTACAAAGACTGTTAATATATATCAAAAATAGCGTTGGGCCGAGGACGCTGCCCTGCGGGACCCCGAACGATACATTTTCTTCTGTACTAGTAAAATTGTTAATTTTTACTTCTTGTTTTCTGTTATTAAGATAACTACTAAGAAGTGAGAGAGCAGCGCCCCGAAATCCAATACTTTCAAGCCTGCGTACAAGAATTGAGATAGAGACGATGTCAAAGGCTTTTTTCAGGTCGAGAAAGACGGCTAGACACTTATTACCCTTATCGACTTCCCTAGTTATGACAGATGTAAGATCAGAAATAGCATGCTGCGTAGATCTACCCTTTCTAAAGCCATATTGAGAGTCAGATAGAATGTCATACTGGTTCAGGTAACTCACTATTCTAGAGTTCAAAAGTCTCTCAATGATTTTAGAGATGGAGGTCAGCACAGAGATAGGTCTGTAATTGCTTATGTCGTTGCTATCTCCATTCTTGTACACAGGAGTGACAATGGAGCGCTTGAGAAGGTATGGGAAGATTCCTGTTCTGAAACACAGATTGGCAAGGCCAGTGATCAGCGGAACTATGATATCCTTACTTTTCTTTAGAAAAGATGTAGGAATTCCATCCCAGCCTTGAGCAGAGTTGGAGTCTAAAGATATTAAAGTATCTTCTACTTCCTTGTGATCAGTGTCCAGTAAAACAAAAGAAGACAGATGGTAATCTTTATCTGCAATGCTTGGTTTCGAAGATACCAGTCTTTTAGAGATGTTGTCAGCTAGAGTTTTGCCAATGTCAATGAAGTATTTGTTTATATGGTTGACAGAGGTTTGAGGACTAGGTTTAATTTTAAGTAGGTGACTGTTTGGACTTTTGGGTGGCTTATAGTGGGTGATTTCGTTTATAGTAGACCATAAAGTTTGAGGGTTCTTTGCTGAAGCATTAATTTTATCTTTGTTATATTTATTTTTAAGTTTTTTTAAGAGGGTTCCACAGAAGGTACGATACCGCTTATAAGTTATGATTAGGATTTGATTATGGGGGTTTGACTTAAGTTTAAGAAAAATAGTATTTCTCAGTCTTAAACACCGTAAGGCACCTAAGGTCATCCAGGGCTTTAAGATTCTTCTACTATTAGGGACAATAACATTTTTAGTGTTGGATAGTAAAGCCGCTCTAACCATCTCTATCAGCGCAAAAGCATAAGTATCGGGGTCCTTAAAGACATCAAAGAAGGACAGGTCAGTATTTACTAAACTCTTATATGCATTTTCGTAGTTAACTACGGTTTTGTATTTTTTGGGTATAGTTTGTTCAGCCTTATTTGAGATTGATGTCAGAACAAGGCAGTGGTCTGTTATTGTTGTATTTAAAACCGCGGTGAGAACTGTGCCATCTTTATTGTTATGTCTCAAAAAGACGTGGTCAAGACAACCGTCTCCCCTCGTCGATAAATTATGAGTCGCCAAGAGTCCATGCAGCGATAACATATTCAAATAATTCATTCTGTTTGTTCTTTCTTGACTTGTTTCAATTGAAGAAATAATCAAATCAATATTGATGTCACCTAAGATCATTACATTTTGACAGGGGGAAGTACTTTCAAGTTGATTGCTGAGTGATGTAATGAAATTACTTGCGTTAAAAAATGATGGGGAACGGTAAATACCTAAAATTGTAAAGTTTAATAGTTGTATCTCAATTCCAGTGGCGTTTAGAAGGTTTAATTCTTTGAATTTTACTGCTAGTTTATTATGGGTGTATGCGACTACTCCGTCATTTTGGTTAATATGATTTTTTGTTTGGAAGGAAGTATAATTCAATAGTTGTGGAATGGATTTGTTTGAGTTTAGCCAACATTCTGTAAGAATTAAAATATCTATATCATATTTTATTTCAGCCAGTGTGAGAATGAGGTCATCAAAATTTTTGTAAATGCTTCTAATATTTTGTGTTAGTATAATTAAATTATGTGTAGTGTTATCCACCTTTATTTTAAAGTCTTGAATGTTACACTTTAGTGATTCCGAAAAATTAATCTGATCAATCTCATTTAGCGTATTAAAACTATCCATTAAAAATTAATTTAGAACTCTTAGGGTTGCAGCGTAGGTAGGCATATTGTACTACTATAAGAACTAAGTTAGGTAGTACATAGTATGAGTATATATGTATAAGTCCAGTTTGTCTGGTTATAAACTGTGTATAGAGTGTTGTATGTTTTTGTTTAGTGTGGTTTAGGTATACACTTGAAGATATGAGAGCACTGATGGCATGACGGAATGTTAGTAGGCTATTATTTTGCATATGTTTTAGTTTGCCTTGACAGTGGGATTGAAGTGTGTGTAGAATGGAGTAGGTAGCTGTGGGTGTGGGGTGTATGTGTATATTTATGAAAATGAGTATATAATGGCTTTGGTGTGTGTTTGTATCGGGTATTTGATGTTATCTCACAAGAAATAGGTAATACTTTAAAGATAAACAAGTTATATAAGAAAAATATTAAAAATAATAAGAAGCTTAAGCTAATAGTTAGTCAAATTTCTTGCATTAACTGATGAACTTGTGCTTCATGCTGAACATGTTTAAAGTAATCTAAACCTTATTACCAAGCTATATCACCCCCTAAACACACTAAAATCCTAAGAGTCAAAAGTGACCAAGCGGGTCGGTGATAATTTTAATTTCAAATAAATTTTATAATACTGTTCCTACTACTACCTAACCAGCCAGCTAATATTTCAGTGGTACGAGCTATGGTCGTGGGGGGTTGGAATAAAACCAGTACTGTTCGGAATAGGAAGTTGAAATTAAAATTAAATTACTCCGTCTATAAAAATATTAAATTAAATGTTTTAATCCGTTTAACCGTATCAAAACTATCACACGTTTAAAGCCAATACACTAGAGAACCCTGGGGTTACACCGATATATTAAAGGGCGCCAGGATCTAAATGTAGACCCGAATCTGGAGACGATGTCACCATACAACTTCACACAGGTCGAGCTCGCAGATCCTCAAATGTTTCCCAACTTCCCCAACGCTGGGTGTAGTTGGATGTAAAAAGAAAATAATGGTTAAGGTGTCGAAACCTTAATTTAAAAAATTTTACAAAATAAAAACAATTATCCCAGAGTACGGGTAACAAAAACCGTCTACGCCTGCTCATCCGCTAGGCGGCGACAGCTCGACTGGCAGCAGGTGGCCGCTGCTTTTTTATTTTTTTTTATTAGCTATTTACCTACGGGCTGAAGATCTCCGGACCGTTGGTAAGGCAACGTGGTGATAGTCCTGAGGAAGGTGGCCATTTATTGGCGGGCGTGTAGGCTGCTTTGACGGAATAAGTTTTTGTTGGATTTTCTTTTTGGGCGGTTAGCCAAACCTCAATCTCCGGACCGCTGGTTAGGCAACGTGGTGATAGTCCTGAGGAAGGTGGCCATTTATTGGCGGGCGTGTAGGCTGCTTTGAGGGAATACGTTTTTTTTAGCTGGATTTATTTAGAGGCGGTTAGCCAAACTTTTAGGTGGTGGTGAATATTTGTTGGTTTGGGTTGTGGGTTTTTTTTTTGGTTTACGGCAGCCCAGCCGTGTAAGAAGTTTACTGGGCATTACTTTAAATATGTGCTTATAGGTAGGAGCATTTAGATGTTGGTGTATTGAGGAGGTATCGTTTGTTAGGAACGGTAGACTTGGACGTGTAGACGATTCTTACATGTATTTATTATTTTATAGCTCTTTGGGTTTCGTCTTTTCCATGTTTGTAAATGGATCAGACTTAACCTGTAGAACATATATAGACGTTTGGTGTATGTATTTATTATGTTGTGCCTCTCTGGGCTTCGTCTTTTCCATATTGCTTAATGGATCAGACTTACCCAGTGAGATAACTGTAGTTCTATTTCAGTAACCTATATAGTTAAGTAAGCCATTCACCCCAGCGGATTAGTGACTGGTACCAAAAGCCTTAACGCGAGGCATCAGTGCGGTTGGTGACACTGTAATAATAGGTTAACTGTATAGCTACCAGTTTTTATGTTTAGGTAATAATATTATTATAACCATAATTAGTGTATTTAATATATATATAGTAGTCAATCATTTATAATTTAGTATTTTAGTAATATTCATATTGAACTCCTTAAGGTTTGTCTTTTCCATATTGCTTAATGGATCAGACTCACTTTGTGAGTCTATTGTGGTGACTTTTCAGTAACCAGTATTGTTAAAAATTAAGCCATACACCCCAGCGGATCAGTGACTGGTACCAAAGGCCTTAACGCGAGGCATCAGTGCGGTTGGTGACACTGTAATAATATGTTAACTGTATAGCCACCAATTTCTTAGATATATGTAAGAGCATATTATAATTGATATTATTATATTTATTATGTTTATTGGTTTATATTCATATAGAAGCTTGTATATTTATTGGGATATACAAACTATATATATATGGGATATTGGTATATTTAAATATATACATATAAATATATATATATATGAAGAATTGTCGTGCACAAGTCTGCGTTTTGTTTTTTTTACTGTCATAACATATTATATAGCTATTTACAGGAAAGTTTTAAGTTATTGTGTAGTGCAGCTACATGGGTAGGTTTTCTTTTGGTTGTTTGTGCTTGCTTGGTTGTTTGAAGTGTAGTGTGACGCTGGAGGGCCAGCGTCAAGATTTGCCCTGGTCGGTCAAATCTCTGGTGGTTGGGGAGGTACTGTTACGTTGTAAATTCAGGGTCCTGTCTGCCTTTAGTAATTTACAAAAAGGTTCGCAATAATTGAATAATACTTACCTGAAATAATTGTTTTTGAATGATCAGATGTCTAAAAACATTAGTCATTGTAGCTTGTTTGAATTAAATCCATTTTTCTCCACATTAAAGACATGAAGCCTTGGCTGACACATTACAAGACACACTTTTCTTGCATTTTCAATCAATACACATTTCTAAATCAGTTTTAGCAAGACTTTGCATTAGATTTGGAGAAAATTAAGTTTGTTTACGTTTTGTATTTGACATAACACCATAGACAAAATGACAGCCACCGTAGTGACGCCTAGCGGTAGCGGGGCGAAGTGGCTGTCAGCTTTTCGTTTCACATAAAAGATTCAATTTTAAAAATAGCCAAAACAGTTCCAATAATAAATTACATAATAAATTAATATGTATAATAATTACTTTAAGTAATTACAATTTAATTCAAGCAAATCCGGAAATAGAACTATTTTTTCTATAAGGACTTTTATCTAGAACATTCGAATGGGAGAATTATTTTTTATATGGATATTGTCTCTGCCCGTAGAGGTTACCAGGGAGGAAACTAATACTCCATAATATTTAGACAGGGTATTATCTCGAGTGGAATTGATTTCCAAATTTAAAAAAGGACGAAATTCAGATTGCTAAACGTTGGCTTGTCCCTAGTTCATGTAGTTTTGTTATTGACAGATTCTTTCAGTATCAGAACGAGAGATGAAAACGTCATATTTGACGTTTTGATAGTTTGAAGGAAAATTCTAAAGGAACTGCGTTGTTATAGATTACCCCACTTTACGAGTTGAAATCATAAACTGGCCTTCGATTTATAAGACTTCCGGCGAAAGAAAAAGCTGCCGAGTTGCGAGGCCGAAATGATTTCATTCTCTGGCATGAGTGGTGTGTGATGTGTCGAGAGTCATTTTAAAGAGGGATCCGTGCCACAACCAACCGGTCGTGACGCCGCTAGCAGCCACGCGTAAATATAGGATATCCCAGCACATGCTTCGAGAGGCCCGTCTCGCCGCCAGGATTTAGAGCTGGGCCCTAAAGCCTGGACGCGAGACCTGCTTCGTCGGGGTACCAGCGGCCACCTGCTGCCAGTCGAGCTGTCGCCGCCTGGCGGATGAGCAGGCGTTGACGGTTTTTGTTACCCAGTACTCTGGGATAATTGTTTTTATTTTGTAACATTTTTTAAATTAAGGTTTCGACACCTTAACCATTATTTTCTTTTTACATCCAACTACACCCAGCGTTGGGGAAGTTGGGAAACATTTTTGGATCTGCGAGCTCGACCTGTGTGAAGTTGTATGGTGATATCGTCTCCAGATTCGGGTCTACCTCTAGACCCTGGCGCCCTTTAATATTAATTTTATATCGGTGTAACTCCACGGTTCTCTAGTGTATTGGCTTTAAACGTGTGATAGTTTTGATACGGTTAAACGGATTAAAACATTTAATTTAATATTTTTATAGACGGAGTAATTTAATTTTAATTTCAACTTCATACTCCGAACGGTACTGGTTTTATCCCAACCCCCCACGACCATAGCTCGTACCACTGAAATATTAGCTAGCTGGTTAGGTAGTAGTAGGAACAGTATTATAAAATTTATTTGTTTAAATTATTATTATTATTTAAATTAAAATTATCACCGACCCGCTTGGTCGCTTTAATGCTGTCGGTGTGCAATTTAGCGTATCAAGTAAGCTCAAATAGCGTTGCAGGTTATTGCACCGTTTAATGAGTATTTACCGTATTTACAACAACAGCGCTTCAGCGCTAACACCGGTAAATACTAAATACTTACTAAATAATGCCCTACGGGTCATGGACGCATACTATTGAATTGATTTTAACAAACTGTTTTTGAAAATATCGTTTTAAATGTGGAGTAATTCAACAGGTCACTGTCACAGAGGCCGAAAACACTTCACAGGCAACTAATTTAATATGTTTTTTGCTGGTTTGCGACACTATATACTACGTTTAGAATAAAAAAATTAAGAGCAGTGTTAGTGTAGTGTAGCGTGTTAACTAGAAATCCTTACTGTTAACGTGTTAACTAGGTACCCATGTACTTACATACAACATTAATTGCACTTTTAAGGTACTTACCTACGTTAGACTCTATATTGCGTCATATAATGTAAACGTTATATTTCCCTTAGTATAAAGCGGTTTACGTAATATGTTTCTTAGGTGACCTTCTATAGGGTATGGGTTTTTCAAATTCTCACTTATCATTATATTAGTATTTACAGATAGATTATTACTATCATAATACAATCTATCGTTTTAAAACTATTTTTAAATTTAGGATTGTCATCATGATGGAGATCCGTCGTAATCAAAACACGATATCAGAATTGTCTGAGATATTACGTCGAGTATGGTGAACGAATGCAGTACTTAAATAAGGAACTTGCTCGCCCTCTGAGTATCAGATCACATTTAATTTTCGAACAAGCACAATGCTGTTACTTATACTACTAACTGTATTAGTGGCTACTATTTACGGGTTACTTTATATATCACGGCGTAAGTTTGATTATTGGAAGATTCAGAAGGTTCCACACTTAAAGCCTACCTCAATAGTAGGCAACTACGGTGACTATATAACTTTAAAAAAGTACATGGGCTGTGTGCATCAGGATATTTTCAAGAAGTTTCCCAATGAGCCCTACGTTGGCGCTTACTATGGCACAGAACCGGTGCTTATCGTCCAAGATCCAGAGATCATCAAACTAATTACAACTAAAGACTTCTACTACTTCAACGGGAGAGAAGTGACCGCATACTCCCACAAGGAGGTCATCACACAAAACCTCTTTTTCAACTGGACAAATGGAAGGTAGCACGTCAAAATTTGACTCCTCTTTTTTCTTCAGCAAAAATGAGGAACATGTTTCATCTTATAGAGAAATGTGCGATTGAATTTGAGAAGACACTCGATAATGAAGTAGCCATGGCGGACAAGAACGATGTCAGAGTGCTCCTGGGAAGATTTACAATGGCCTGCATCTGTTCTTGCGCTTTCGGTGTGGACATCGACTCATTGGGAAAAGATTACAACAAAAATCCATTTATCAATATGGGTAATATGATATTTGAATCTTCGACCGTCAGAGGTCTCCTAAACATCACCCGAGCAATCTGGCCTGCAATATTCTATACGCTTGGATTGACTAATTTCCCTAAAACACTCGATAAGTTTTTCAATACATTCCTAACGGATGTGTTCAAAGGTCGCCAGTATAAGCCGACGAATAGGAATGATTTCATAGATCTCCTTTTAAATTTAAAGCAGAATAAGTCAGTGATCGGTGACAGTATCTCTAATAGTAAAACAGGAAATGACAAAAAATAGAGATGCCAGTGGCAGACGAATTCATGATCGCCCAGTGTATTGTGTTCTTCGCTGGTGGCTTTGAGACATCGGCGACGACATTAAGCTACTTACTTTATGAATTGGCGAAATATCCTGATGTTTTGAAGAAGGTGCAGGCAGAAGTCGATGAGTTTCTCCGAAAGCATGACAACAAGTTAGTGTACGACTGCGTCACTGAATTGCCCTTCACGGAAACGTGCATCAATGAGTCGCTCCGCTTGTATCCCGTGCTGGGATGGATCAACCGTGAGGTGATGGATGAATAGGAAGGCGTGCGAGTCCACATCCCGGTCTACCATCTGCACTACAACCCCGACTATTTCCCGGTGCCAGAAAAGTTCCGCCCTGAGAGATTTTCACCGGAAGGGCGGAGGAGCATCATACCCCACACTTATTTACCTTTTGGAGACGGAGCCAGAATATGTATTGGTAAGTGTTATTAAACGACGACTTTAGTACCGACTATACGGACGCTATTAACTAAAATTCATTCAAGTCTTACTTTTTACCAGCACCCCTTTAATAAGTTTTAATAAAGGCTTTCAAGCTAACTACCTACTACACATTACCGCCACCTAGACCTAGATTCATATGACCTGGGTTCGATTCCCAACGGGGGTTAAATGATATTGTATGCAGTTCGTACACACAAGATAATAGTATTAAAGTAGGTACAATAGAACCTTTACATACATACTTTTACACTATTATTTTGCTCTTTTAATGAAATGAACGTCATTCAACAAAATGTCACTGTGTATGAATGATCGAAGTAGTTAGGAGATTGGTTAGGATATTACACTGATAGGACGAGGAACTCGTAAGTCGTTCGGTTTTCGATCATGCTAGTTAAACAGCTATCGCAAAATTTTACTTAAGTATATTTAAGCTTTAATAAAACGCTGAAAATATATGAAAAACATTAAAACTATCGCAATGCGGGCGTATTGGTGATCAAATTAAAGTATGTCCAGTCCAGCTCCTTCGTGCTTCGGAATGCACGTTAAGTCGTTGGTCCCGGTGTCGTAAGCTGGCAGCTGTGAAACCCCACCAACCCGCATTGGGCCAGCGTGGTGGGTTATATAGCCCAATCTCTCCATGTGCTATTGTCCATGTGAGAAAGCCTGAGCCCAGCAGTGAAATGACCGAAAGCGTGTCGAAACATATTATAAAACAATACAACAAACTAATTGACTTTGAAATCTGTGGTCTCTGCCTACCCGTCTGGGAAGCAGGCGTAATGTATATATGTATGTACAAGCGGCCGCTCACGGTTTCACCCGCGTGGTTCCCGTTCCCGTGGGAATATCAGGACAAAAAGTATCCTATGTGTTAATCCAGGTTATAAACTATCTGTATGCCGAATTTCATCCAAATCCATTTAGTAGTTTTTACGTGAAAGAGTAACAAATATCCATCCATACTTACAAACTTTCGCGTTTATAATATTAGTAGGATTAGACTTTGAGTACTTGGAATACAAGTTGTAACAACAATAATAGGTTCCAGGTTATACTAAAATAAATGGTTACATTACATTCAAAATAATTAAGAGAGAGTGACCTCTCTAAATGATTCCATCTCGTAGCACAATGGGAAAATGTCATTTCATTTTGTTTATGAAAATAAAACTATTTACAATCTGCGGGTTCACATTTCTTGTATCTTCGTTTAAATTGTTCTGAATGAAGAATTCCTCCTGAAGAAGGTATGAGGTTCGCGAAGATGCGGATGATGGCAGGCCTGGTGACGGTGCTGAAGAAATACAATGTGGAGTTGGCCGAAGGCATGCCGAGTAAACTGTAGTTCGACCCTCGCTCTTTAGTTACCACGCCGTACAGCGGTATCCACCTTAAATTCACCGTCAGAGAAGACTGGCAGACTGATAGCTAAGCAATAGACGATAAAGTCCGATTGCTCTTCTCTGATAAAACCATGGCAGAATCATCTCAGTAACGTCATATTTATATATTATTTTTATATAATAAGTAAATAAATGACATATTAATTCAACGATTCTGTGTTATAGTGACTTAATTATACTATAAATAAAACAATAAAATAACTTAAATACTTAAACAAAATTAAACTACTTACCTAAACATAAAACTATAGAAAATAAACAAATAAATAAAAGATGTCCTCCAACTGTGGGCTCATGGCTCATGTTTATATTGTATTTATGTATAATACATATAATAAGTATTATATTTTATAGGTATGTATTTTTAATTTTATATATTGTATTTAAGTATAGAATTTATTAAGTATTTTTGTGTTATGTTTAAAATATTTCATACTACGTACGTAAGTACGTACGTTTCCACTTTTATTACCTCACCTAAATGCACCTACCATGCCATCTCTGCACCACCCTATGGTTGACTGGTAGAGAATGCCTCAGGCATTAAGTCCGCCATGTAATGTTTATGTTGCAAAAGTTTTAAATAAATAAATAAAGATAATTTAAAGTTGTTAATTTTATTATTTGTTATTGATAACCTCTTCTTGTGTTTTGCACGTACTTACGTACGACTTAAAAAAACAGCCAAATACTACGGCCATATTCGATAAAGAATGTTTGTGTACAAATTATTGGCATTACTTTTTCTAGAGAGGCATTCACGAGAAAACAGCTAAGAATGGTGTCTTTCTTTGTTGAAAACATTTTTTAAAAACTTTTTTTTAACTGAGATAATGCGATTTAAAGTCCACTATAGAAAGTTTAAAATCGCAATAACTCAGTTAAATAAACGGCAACGGCAATAAATAGCAAGCAAAGGTTCATCAAAATTGGCTTATTGGTTGTTAAATGTTCGACTTGGAACTTCCAAGTATAACCGTAATGCGTAAACCCTCTTAAAGGATAATGCCCATTTTGTATGGGCACTTGGGTCCCTTTAAACAATTGTTGTGCCCTAATGATTGTTGTTCTCACGTCTTCCACTCCGATCAACTGGACGAATTAAACAGTTGATCAGAGTGGAAGTCGGTTCAGGCATATATTCCTATGGAATCAACTAGTTGATTAGATACATTTTTCCTAATGTTTATTTCCTTTTTGTTCCTATCGCATCAATTTTTATTTTAAAAAATAAACTCAAGATCTCTTTGCCTGAATTAGTCTCATCCATTTTATTTATTAATTGTCAAATGTCAAAAAGAAAAAGGCACCAGAGAAATCACATAGTAGGTAGGTATAGGTACTCAAGTTCATTATCTTAATTTTTCTAGAGCGTGTCCAGTCTAATTGAGATCTCTTGAGTTATATGTTATGCTCTTAGATTAAAACAAAAAGGGAAGATATGGCATTAGCGTCTCGTGAGTAAGCCGCTAAAATATGAACGTCAGGATTGAGGAGCCACCCCTAGTTTTTAAAGAAAAATCATACCATCAATTAGTAGTATAAAAAATAATTTTGTACGACAAATTCTGGAATTTGTAGTATAATACTTTCTAAGGTACATCAATATAAAGCTGGCTCCTCAATCCATACAGTATGGATTGAGGAGCCACACTAGAACTAGGAAAGTAATGAAGTTACATTTTTGAAAATTTAGTATGTTTTAGTAGGTATTTTGTAGGTTATCTACAAAAAATTTCAGTGCGGTACTGCCGAAATTAAATAAACTACAATAGTTTTGTTGTGGCTCCTCAGCCCGTATACAAAAGCGTGAATTCCTATGAAATTGATCCACATATTAATATATTCGAACTAATGGACAATTAGTAGTATGTATGCTTGAATTTGTAGTATAGAAATAAAATAGCAAAATTAAGTAAATTAGCTAAAAAGACACATTTCACCTGGCTCCTCAATCCAGACACTTGCATTTAAGTAATTGTCTGTAACTACCTAACTATAAAAGATAATTAAAAGCTTTATATGCCAATATTTAGTAGAAATTTCTACTAAATATCTGTGTACAAAATAACATTGTACAATTTGGTCAAAGGAAGTTATGATGATTATTCGATATTCCATACAATTCATTATATAGGGTGACCATATCGATACTGGCAAAGAGAAAAAAATTTGGTTAAGTACCCTTATTAAGGTAGCGTATTGTATGTTTTGCTTCGTATGTACAAAACGTTACGCGTACGTTTATTAATTAATTATTTTATTTATTTATTTAAATAGTATAATGTTATGCGTACGTTAACTTAAAGTAAATGAGACACTAACCCGCATTGGGCCAGCGTGGGAAAGCCTGTTCCCAGCAGTGGGGCGTGTAAGGTTGTTGATGATACTCATGGGGTATTTCCGACTGCTGATACAATTGATTATTAAAATGAATACCTACAACTCTTCATACTCTAGTTTTTGAACACGACCAGAAATGCAATTTATCACAATTGTGGTTACATAGCATTTGTTTAAGTTTATACAAAACATAAACAGAATATTATTGTACAAATTGTCATGAAACTAACTTAGTTCTAGTAAAGAATCATAGATGGCTCTTTTATTTATTTGTTGATTCCTAAATCACGCAAACAGGTTTACATTTTAAAAATTCTTAAGAAAAATGTAACACTTTATCTAGCTTTCGATCACTACTAATAAACTATACATGTTTTTGTGGTTTTGATTGAATTCTCAACCTCGACCTTTTGATTAGTTATAGTAAGTACTTACCTATATTAAATGCTATTGTAGTAATATAAAACTAACTAATTAACAAAGTAAATATAAAAATAAGAAAACCGGAACTATTAGCATCATAGGATGTAAACTAAAGATTGCGTGGAAAGAGTGCTATATCGTTGTTGTTGCTGAGCTGACGTAAATGAACTGTGTCGCGTAGTGGTGATAGAATACCACCACGCTCTTGGGTGACGTAAAAGGCAACCTTCGGACTAAAGACTGCACATACATACATTCAACAGCATAGAACGGCGATAGGCTCATCACCTGTCACGCTAAACACATCAGCACTCGCTATTTATTGAAAAGTGGACTATGGTAAAGGACTGCTTTAATTTGCTGTCCTTATTGCCTAGTCTTTGTCTAACCTTTCGGAGATAATAGTCGTGATTATATATTAGTATGTGTTTGTACCAACTAATTAAGTTTTCATGGAACATTATCAAAATGCCAAGACAAAATATAGAAAATTGGAGTCATTTTTAAAACTGTAGAAAAACTTTATTTTTTAAAGGAAACTACCTACAATTAATTTAACATTTTAAAAATATTTTGAAGTACAACTTACGATTTTAATGAACCTTTAATAGAAAGGAGTGAACATGTTGGTATAATATATAAAAGTCGAAATCACTTTCATGTTTAAATCTTCGAGTTGGCAACATTACGCTAGAGCCGAGTATTATGCGTGTATACCTACCAGACTGTTGTAAACCGAAGTTTTCAACAGCGGTTTATAACAGTGTGGACAGTTGTTTGCAACGAAAGGAGACCCGGCGTTTTATGCTTAAGTTGTATATCTACTTTTTTAATTTTTAATCTGTAATTCATTATCATCTGGCAATATCTGTCAACAAATGATAGTTGTACAGCCGCTAGCTGTGAAATCAAACATACTTGTGACGGAAAACATCAACGGCGGTTCTAAACTAAGTGAAAGCCTTGTTTTCAACAAGTGTGGACGGAATACAACGGCGGTTGTAAACCAGCTTCCGCCAAGGTGACCTGGTGGGGAGGCTTGTTTACAACATTCTGGTACACGCTTTTTGTGCGTTACAAGCAGTGTTGCCATTTTTAGCAGGATCCTGTTTTTTTTAGCATTTTTAAGAGTATTTAGGCTACCTGCAGCAGGATGTTTAACTATCGTAAAATTTTTCAGGACTTATTTCTGTAAAACTGTTGTTATCATTTTAATTCTTTCTTCCAGAATCATAAATCCTACTATTTTTACGTACATAAGCAATAAATCTACTTATTTAATTAACGCTATTGGCATCCCTTCTTTAATATACTTAAATAGTGTAATTAAACAAAATTTGATCCACTTGATTAATAATAATTTTGTATCTTTATTGTACGTACATTAATATAAATGAACTTGGCTTTTTTCAGTAACCACGTTGTATGTAGGTTGAAGATAGCGGTGGTATTTGTAATTTGTTAGAGGCAATGGCAATACTGCTTACGTGGCTTACAACAACGTCCACACAGCGGACCGCCCGCCAGAGGGATCGCAGCAAGTTTTTAAAACGTTTCCGCAAGCCATGGTCGTGGAAAGGTCAGCCGAAATTTCGTTGCAAACATCTGTCCACACTGTTGTAAACCGCTGTTGAAAACTTCGGTTTACAACAGTCTGGTACACGCTTTAAGGAAAGTTCATTGCGTTATTTTAACTTAACACTTCATGAGAATATTTTAAACGTACGTGTTTAAAACGACTACTTTAACGTCTCAGATGTCGCGCTTCAAAATGCTTGGATACCGTAGAGTGTCGACGCGTGACCGGACCTATTTTGCTTAGATAACCCATGATTCTCGTCCGTTTTTTTATGATTTTTACATTTTTAGAAACCTAGAAACATTGTCTAACCATTAAAATTAAGTAATAACAAATACATACCCTTTTTACTGCATTTTATGGCATTTTATTTTACCACCGGTCAAAAATTCTTTAATACACAAACTTTGACGATTCAGAAATTATGTAAAAGTTGCACTAAATCACATTATTTTTAGTTACACACCAAGCTTATACACTTATCATCATACAACATTCAACACTTTGCACCATACGCATTTGTAAACAAAACTATAGAATAATAATACAGCTCAAAACGCCATTTTTATTCCAAAGCTGTTTGTCATTGTCGCGAACACTTACGTTTCAAATATTTTTACACTATGTAACAAGGGATAAAAGTTCAAGAAAATCACATCAAAGCAATCTATACATCTTTCTGTTTAATTTGATATTTAATACTTGTAATTTGCTTACGATAAATCATCTAAAGATCTTGTTTAGAAGCAATTGCACTGGCACTACACAAAACTGTTTGTCGTTTTCGCGAACACTTACGTTTCGAATATTTTTACACCTTGTAACAAGAGATAAAAGTTCAAGAAAATAACATCAAAACAATTTAAGTTTATTAATGTTTTATATTTTAGCGTTTTATTAACGCTTAAATATACATATGTAAAATTTTAAACACTGAAAAAAGACGACAACCTCAGGCGGGAATCGAACCACGCACCTTCCGCATTTTTTCAGTGTTTAAAATTTTACATATGTATATTTAAGCGTTAATAAAACGCTAAAATATAAAACATTAATCTATAAACGCAGCTTCATCTTAACCAAATGCTTAAATATTTGTAAAAATATTTCTTTCGGATCTCAGAGGTGAAAACTTCTAAGATTTGATGAAGCAATGTTGACTAAAAAAAAAAAACATAAGCATCAAGCACTGACAAATTTCGACGGTTGAAAGCCAGACCTCGGTAGCCCAGTGGTTAAGGCAGCCGCCCGGAATGCGGAAGGTGCGTGGTTCGATTCCCGCCTGAGGTTGTTGTCTTTTTTCAGTGTTTAAAATTTTACAATTTAAGTTTAATTTGACATTTAATACTTTTAATTGACTGACACAACACAATCTTGTTCACAAATGCGTCACTATTTGTTTTTAACGACCAATACTCACACATTTTCTATGAACACGATAGCTAATCATAATTTAGTATTCAAGCGCATAGAACACAGAATCGAACGATGTCAAACACTCTTATAGGTTAAAATAAGTTAAAGGTAATAAAAAATTAACCATAGACCTTGTCACTGGCGGGACACCCGGCATTCCCGCCGACACTCAACGGTACTTTTTTTTTGGGGGAATGCCGGTATTCCCGCCGACACTCGAGAGGTTATTATATTTTTAGATATTGGAAAAGCAAAGAGATCGATCTCATACTGTCTTAATATAACGTTATACGTAATGTGTGTTATGCATCATTAGCATTTTTTGTCTAATAAAGGCTGTAATATAAGTGACAACTTATTTCTTTACTTTCGAACTTTAACTTTTTTCTTTGATTTCAAAGAATAAAACGTGTAACTCATTAGATTATTTTATTTATGCATGAGGTTTGGCTCAATAATCTTTGATGCCAGTGCCGTAAAATATTACAGAATAACAGATGTGGTAGATAGGAAATGTAAACAAGTCTAACTTTGATTCCTTTTTAAACAATTTTGAACACAACAGTTATGTAATTTAATTATTTTACCAGAACGCATACACTGATAATAAAGCGTGAGGCGCAAACAGTAATGCTGGATTTACACGAAGCCAATATTTGAGACAATCCACTAAGCCAGTCCAATAAGCCAATGCCAATGCTAAGCTAAATGCCTTGAGGACAATCCAATGTAGTGGACTGTCTCTATTTACACGATGCCAATATTGGACTGGCTTATTGGATTGTCTCAAATATTGGCTCCGTGTAAATCCAGCATAAATTTTTTTTGTGTATTAATTATAGTTGTCTAACATACAAGATCAGATAAGTGATTGAACGATGCAAAGTGTTAAAACCAAGGAACTTATATACAAACATACATATAATTACGACTATTATTCCCGAAGGGTTAGTCGAAGACTAGACAATTAGGACAGCAAAAGCGACTGCTTTAGGTAGAGGATAAACTATGGTAGAGGACTCTCTACCATAGTCCATTTTTCATCAAATAGCGACTGCTCATATGTCAAGAGTAAGTTATAATTTGTTTTTTATTATTTTTTTTCATAAAAGAGGAAGGCAAACAAGCAGTCGGGTCACCTGATGGAGAGTAATCACCGCCGCCCATGGACACCCGCAAAACCAGAGGAATCGCAGACGCGTTGCTGGCCTTTAAGGGAGGAATAGGTTTAAGGAAGGAATAGGAATTGGGAAGAGGGGGTGGGGGAGGGGCCTCCGGAATCCTCACTGGCTGGATGAAACACAACAGCACCAAGTGCACACATTTTACGGTTTAGGTATTACGCCGGGCTTGCCAGCCCAATGTGTGCTGCAACGCAGCATAACTCTACCACTCAGTCAGTGTCACTCATTTAGCACCACCCAGGGGTCACGTGTAGGGTCTCAGGGGTAAACCTACGGACGCGAGTAACTTTAACCCTCAAAATTACTTTTATAAGAATGTATAGTAAAATGTATCGATTAGACTTTTTTATTTATCGGCTCAAAAGTTCTTGATGCCAGTGCTGTAAAGTATTACAAAATGGCAGATGTAGTAGATAGGGCATGATGAAAGTTTTACTTTACTTCCTTTTATAATGTTTCAACATAATTTAATAGGTGCGAAGTATCTTTTAGATATTTGTTTACATTAATTAGGCTGTAATTTTATTCAAACAATGCATTTTATTTCTCAGATTCAGATCTTATATATCTCTCATCAGATCAGAAATAGGATCTGATAAAAGTTTAACGTTTTAAACCCTTAACAAATTACATTACTGAATAAATGGAACATGATGTGATTACAACAGTCCATCAGGACAAATTGTTATTTACATTAAGTTTTAACAAAATATATATTATGAACTTAACAATTATAATGTTATAAATAATATAACAATTTGTCCTGTTTTCATCCATATAACATGGTCACCCTTAGTGAATTGTATGGAAAATCGAATAATCATTATAACTTCCTTTGACCAAATTGTACAATGTTATTTTGTACATAGATATTTAGTAGAAATTTCTACTAAATATTGGCATATAAAGCTTTTGATTATCTTCTATAGTTAGGTAGATACAGTCAATTATTTAAATGCAAGTGTCTGGATTGAGGAGCCAGATGAAATAAGTTTTTTTAGCTAATTTACTTAATCTTGCTATTTTATTTCTATACTACAAATTCAAGCATACATACTACTAATTGTCCATTAGTTCGAATATATTAATATGTGGATCAATTTCATAGGAATTCACGCTTTTGTATACGGACTGAGGAGCCACAACAAAACGGTTGTAGTTTATTTAATTTCGGCAGTACCGCACTGAAATTTTTTGTAGATAACCTACAAAATACCTACTAAAACATACTAAATTTTCAAAAATGTAACTTCATTACTTTCCGAGTTCTAGGGTGGCTCCTCAATCCATACTGTATGGATTGAGGAGCCAGCTTTATATTGATGTACCTTAGAAAGTATTATACTACAAATTTCAGAATTTGTCCTACAAAATTATTTTTTATACTACTAATTGATGGTATGATTTTCCTTTAAAAATTAGGGGTGGCTCCTCAGTCCTGACGTTCATGCTAAAATTAGGCCTAAAGGCACAATTTCACTTCAGTCGCAATTTGCCGAGCGTACAGGCTACATCGTGCTATTGCGGACATTCTGCTGTGATAAAAAGAGAAAGACGCTACTCCGCAGTGCCGTCGGAATCGGTCGTACGTACTCGTCTGTTGCGAAGCGACCGAGACGTCAACGCGCTACTCGCTAACTCCCTCGCGCTGACGTTGAAACTTACTGCTCTGTCTCCCTCGCTCGATTTACACTTTTATAGGTGTGCGTGTGTGAGTGTTTGCATAATTATGTAGTTGAGTAGGACTATATTTTGATTGACTACAAGTAGGAGCATGCCGTATCTTCCCTTTTTGTTTTAATCTAAGGTTATGCGGTAAAAGTCTGTGATTTGATGCAAATTGAAGGTACTAATACGTGATTAGATTAAGTACCACTAAAACTTAAATAAGGTAAACAAACAAAATTATTTCCTGCAACGGACAATAATAAGACGACTTTAAAAATTAGAAAAACCCCCGACTTCTACTCATTGAGAACATTCTAATGTTTTCATGTAAAAATGTATGTGTGGTCTTCAGGCACCAATTTTAAAACTAACTCCTGACTTCATAAGAAAAGCGCTAGCCAGACTTGGTCATGCCGCAGTCTGCTAGATGTTCCAAGTGTGTAGGTAAAGTTGCTCCCATTTTTCCTATCATTGCTAACAAAACCAGCAGACTAAATATTACAATATAATGGTACCTTTTACTTACTTGCACCCTTAGATTAAAACAAAAAGGGAAATTATATAGTCATTCAAAATATAGTCCTACTCAACTACTTAAGCAAACACTCACACATGCACACTTATAAAGTGTAAATCGAGCGAGCGAGACAAAGCGGTAAGTTTCAACGTCAGCGCGAGGGAGTCGGCGAGTAGCGCGTTGACGTTCGGTCGCTTCGCAACAGACGAATACGTACGACCGATTCCGACGCCACTGCGGAGTAGCGTCTTTCTCTTTATCACACAGTAGAATATCCGCAATAGTGCGATGTAGCCTGTTCGCTCGGCAAATTGTGACTGAAGTGAATTTGTGCCTTTAGGCCTCTAATTTTGGCGGCTCACTCACGAGACGCTAATGCCGTATCTTCCCTTTTTGTTTTAATCTAAGCTTGCACCACTTTTATACATTCGGACTTTCGTATATCGATAATTTTTGTACAGAATGACTTTGCCACCATTTTTTTCAATTACCTCCATAGCAATATTGGCAATACAACGTAATAATTGATGATTAAACGAACTTACCTGTAAGTGAAGTTCTATCATAATTATACGAAGCGCCTCGTCCTTCGAGATTATATTATTGTTACATGTAGTACCGCATATTATGTGGCCAATCGTGCACTAGTTTAGAGTATTTTTTTGTAATTTTTGTAATGTGGGTAGTCCTCTTGCTACTTGGTGACCGCCATTACGCGCTAATACGATGACTTAGTAACAATAACTTAACGTTAAAAATAACGAATTTGTTACATTTGATAAACTTAATATACTTTTCATAACCCACGGGCAGGCGAGACAACGTTGCTACCGCTCGTTTAAGAACTGACTGACTCCCCAACTAGAAACTCTGCGGACCGGGGGTCCCATCCTTACCAGGGAACAAGTTAACAATGCGCCGGTGCCAGAATTGGGGTCAGCGTTTGCTGTGCGCGGGGAGTGCGACAATTCTGAGCGAATCTTCTTATCCAACAGGTCACATTAACCAGTTTGTCCAAAGAGCTATACTGGTCCAAAAGGAAACTAGCGTCAGTCTCCTGGTCCTTTTGGATCACATACACGGATGCTCGTATTATGCCACAGTCCGCAGACACCTTTACGTGGTCAAGGTGGCAGTCCGATTCCTTCCTTGCCAGCCAAGGAGGACCCCACCATAACGAATGGTTAACTATCTCAGGGGCCCGGCATCCTCTGGATGCACAATCCGACGGGTTCAATTCTCCTGGTACATGTCTCCAGGTTAACGAGACCTCAGATGCCTGTACTTGAGAGACACGGTTTGCTACGAAAATCTCCAGGTTATGAACCGAAGTCTTCAGCCAGCACAACACGATCTGACTGTCGGTCCATGCATACACCGTGTCCTCCAATTGCACTGAACCACGGAGCACCGATACCGCGTGGTTTAGGAGTCTGGTCAAAAGAGCTGCCCCGGACAGTCCTTTATTAAATGATATTGGTGACTGAAACAAGAAAAAATATATTATTATACTTTTATAATACTTACTTTCATTATCAATCATAATATTCCAAAACATTATATTTATATGTAAAAATCATAAACTTTAATGCTATACTAATCCGCGCACCGCACATACTTACCTCCCGCGGTATTCAAAATTCCGCCGCATAAAGGATAAGCTACAGCCTAGACCGTGAGAGATAGCGAGGTCCCGTTTTTTGCAAATTGTAGCCCAACTCAAGACCCCGAGGGTCTTTTCAAATTTTTTCGATATCGTTTTTCGTTTTCGTCATGCTGTAGCCCTTGCCGAGACGCATCTTTTGACAACCCAATCATCTACGTACACAGACCATGGTATAAGTGGTCAGTGTCTACGTAGCTCTAACATTCACGACACCAGGGCGATGTCGCACTTTTCCTTGAAATGGGTGCCCTACCAACGCGATCGAAAAAACAATATTTTTTCGGTACAAATAGTCGGTAAAGTAAGAGGAAGCGCACATTGAGCCACTGGTGGTGACTACTAGACGCGACCACAAGCGGCAGACGAGTTTTTTCATACATTTTGTATGGCATCGGCGCAAACCGAGCGTTTGAGTGGCCGCGTTCGAGCCACCACTCGTCGGCATCACGCGCGCAATGCACACAGAAGCTTCAAGCAGTTCGTTGAAGTTCCCGGTCAACCACTTTTCGGCGATATTCGTTTGCGCGCCATTCCGACGGTGGTACCTATGTACTATCGCGGACTCCGTCGCTTTACCAGTCTAAAGGTCAAAATCCCTAGCACACCGCGTCGTCTATTTGGTACGGGCGGACGGCGCGCTTAAGAGGCCTATTACATCTCGACTGTGATTTTTGCGTAAAATTGCCAATTTTGGTGTTATGGATCTCGGAAAAAAAATACATTAACAATTCTGACTTATTGAATAGTGTAGAATAGCTATTGGAATAGTGTGTAGCGGTCTCGCTTTTCGTAAATTTTGCTTAACTTTTTAATTAAACCCAAAATTGCAGACAAAGATTTTCATAAAGTGCGCGAAAGCACTTTTTTGAGCTCATCGATTGAACTACTGTTCTAAACAAGTGAAATAAAAAAAATATAATGTTATCTCTTATATAGTCGAATAGTGCGTAGCGGCCTCGGAATTTTTAGATATCATTGATTTTATATAGAAAAAAATCTTATTCTAAACTAAAAAACTTCGAAAATCGCTATAAGTTAACTGTGAATATCTCCTATCTACGATAATATTATTGAGAAAAATTTATACCAGAGTAATTGGTACCTACTTCATGAGGAATAAATATTTTAGAATGAATTTATTATCCTATTTCGATAAAAACGATAAATACAACTGCAAAATTATTACAAAATGCGAGGCGCCGGCCGTCCGAATTCAACTTATGCTCACAGAATGGAGATTTGTAATATTTTGCACAAATTTATTTTCCTATTTCGATAAAAACGATAAATACAACTGCAAAATTACTACAAAACGCGAAAATGGGCATTTTACGCAAAAAATCACATTCGAGATGTAATAGGCCTCTTAATACGAAAAGCAAACTGGTAAAGCGACGGTGACCTCGATAGTACCTTACCTACATAGGTACAGTCGGGATCACCTGTATTCGTATGAAGCGCATACACCGCCCGCCCGGGTACGTGCCCGTACCAAATAGACGACGCGGCGGTAAAGCGACGGAGTCCGCCATTGTACAGTAGCGTGCGCGTAGATAGTGTGCAAGCGAATGTAGTCGAAAAGTGGGTTTACAGGCAAATACGTCGACTTTTGATTTTTCTTATAATATAATTAAGGATGATTTGTTAGATCATTTTCACAAAAGCATATTTTTATAGAAGCAAATTTTCATATCGATTTTTTTCATAATAGTATTTTGTTTTATTCGCGAATTTTAATGTACTTAGTAATTATTCATTTCGCATTTTTCTATACTTAATCGTTTTTTTTTTATTCGCGAAATTTTTTGTATGAGCGATTTTTCATAAAGCAATATTTCATGGTCGCGTTTATTTTAATCGCTTAAATTACCAGTACTTTTTTTTTATCTGCGATCTTGCAAGTAAATCAGTCAAATGCACAATACTTATGTAACACGCTGAAATTCATGTAATTTTGTTACCTTCAATAGCAGAGAACGTATCGTACGACCGGTAGACAAGAACGTTCATTCAAACCATTTGTTCAAATTCTGGAATGAGAGACCTAAAGTTCGCTGCAGCCGCTGCAGCGCTTAAACATTTAAATGTCGTCTAACCAACAGACAGACATCGCAGCGCCGCAGCGCCAGATCGGTCAAAGACAACGTAGTGTGTATCAAGATGGCGTCCCAAATAGATTGTCAATAAAAATAAATGAAAAAAAATCTTTTCTATTCTAATAATACAATATAACTACATAATAATGACATAAATAACAATTAATTTCACTTACTTGACAACTGAATTGTAGTAAACGTCTAGGTGTACACTTTGTAAAGAAATAAATAATTATTTTCGCCGCTCCGCACGCGCGAATGTCAAAGCCACACTAAAGCAAGGTGCCGAGTCGACTCCGCAGGTGAGTGGAACATAGTGCGTGTTCGGAAGGGCCTATCTAGTGTAACCTATATATCGCTGCCGGCACCACGCACCGCCCGCTGTCTTTGACAACGTAGCATGGCAAACCACACAATTTTAGCGTTTATTTAAGTTGTAAGTAGAACTGTAATTTTATGTAAGAACTGTGATTATGAAAAATTTATAAATTACTTTTTAAATTTCTTTTTTGTTTGACTTATTTTCGGTCTGTACGAAAAAATACAATGTGACGATTAAACAAAAATCCAAATTGAAATATGACGAATTTACTTCATAAATATAGAATTGTGGCAAAACACATACTTTTTTCTGTGGCAAATGTACAAACTCACCTCAATGTAGGTACTGTTATTTCACTGGAATTAAAAAATAAATAAATCATCTAGTCATCGTTGCTAGATGCTTAAGGCAAACAATAATGATAATGATGGGTAGGTATAGAAATCGAACCTAAGAACACCAACCAAAAGACCAGAGAAGTGTTCGGTGCAATTAAAACACATCATTTCACGTTAAAGTAGATTAAAACAATGGGACATTACCTGCCTTTCGCATCTCTAATTTGCAAAGTATGTCCCGAAAATGCTCACGACCATTTTAAAAACGGCATGCGCAAACATAGGGGCCTCTCGCCAGGGACGTGTTGAGGCCTTGAGGGACTTTAAATATGTTTTATAATATTATTTTGTACGTAACATATATACATACATATAATCACAACTATTATCCCCGAAGGGTTAGTCAGAGACTATGCAATGAGGACAGCAAAAGTAGTCCTCTGCCATAATTCACTTTTCAGCAAATAGCGACTGCACGTGTGCTCAGCGCAGCGCAGCCCATCGCCGCTATATGCTGTTGGGTGTATGTGCTGTCTTTAGTCCGTTAGTCGCCTTTTGAGATACCTAAGGGAAGAGAGGGGGCGGTAGTATTCTTTCACCGCTACGCGACACTGTTATCACAATATATCTACAAGTAATCTCGTAAAATTTTGATTTTTTGATAACGAAATGTTGAAAAAAATGGCTACCTCAGTCTTGGGACATAAGGCAAAAGTAAAGGGTAAAGGGACGTAACCAATACGTCGGTAGCGGAGTGGTCAACGCAGCCGCCTGGATTGCGGAGGATATGGGTTCTATTCTGCATCTGAACAAATATACTCCATTATATTCAGGACATATCCATCGAAAGGCAAGTTAAACCGTTGGTTCGTTCGAACTTTAGAATCCACCAACGCACCATCCGCATTTGGTCAGCCAATATCATCATGTAACCATGTGCTATTACTCATTTGAAAAGTCTGAACCCAGTTGTGGGAAGTTTAAAGGGTGATGGTGATGATAATGATGAATATTCATTGCCTTGCAAAACATTCAAAATGTAAGCAGACATGCAGCATGCTTAAACTCCGGCAAAGCCAATTTTGCTCGTCAGTTCCCCAGGAACGGGCGCCGCCGGCCACAGATAAATTGCGTCACATTAACTAATCAAAGCACTTTCCTATCGTTTCATAGACGTGTCACTGTATTTGAATAAGGAGTAAAGGGCTACCAGACTTAGCTACTTCCACTCTGCTTCTTAGCACGTACATGCATTCGACAAAAGTCTCATGATGTCACGTCCGTTTTCAGGAGAGATAGACAGATCGCAGCTTGCTATTTATCCTCTATTCTAATATTTCTGATTCTGACATTCTAGACAAAATAGTAGACCGACCAGGAGCATGAGAGCATGCGCGAAAATTTAAATCCTAAGTCCGTACCAGGCATCATTTGCATTTGACAAATTTTTCCTCGACTCTTGAATTAATGGTTTCTCTGTCAACCCTCGGCGTATAATTGTGCGTGAAATATACAATTTTGACGATACTTAACCAGTGGAAAATGTGTTTCATAAACATGTGATACCTTTTATCTTTTTGCTCTTTTTTGCGGGCAAACCTTTTTGTAGCCGCCGCAGTTTATCCAGAATAAAAGTTATGTCATTCTAGCTATTATCTCATGAGAATGATGATAAACTAAGAATTAAAAACATGCAAGTTCTCTTCGATGACGCGGTGACCAAATAAAAAAATATCTGCGTTGTCGTAAGATGGCAGTTGTTGAAACCCACCCACCAGCTAGAGGGTTATAGCATAAAACCTCATATGCTGTTGTGCTATGAAGGCCTGTGCCCACCAGAAGAACGTAGGCTGATGATGATTGGTCGGCTGCCATTTCGGAAAGGCTTAGACTGGCACCAGATATATCACAATCCAAAACACATAGGTCTTCCAATCTACCACAAAATATCAAATTCCTTCAATACATTTTGAACCTCATCGTTTGGGAATGAGGATCAATAACGATTAGATAAATTGTAGAGTTTTGGATAGGTGATCAACTTTCTGGTGTATGTACACTTTATTCTGCACTAGCCGCCGCTCGCGGTTTCACCCGCGTGGTGTTCCCGTTCCCGTGGGAATATCGGGATAAAAAGTATCCTATGTGTTAATCCAGGTTATAAACTATCTGTATAACCTTCATCCAAATCCATTCAGTAGTGTTTACGTGAAACAGTAACAAACATACACACTTACAAACTTTCGCCTTTATAATATTAGTGTGATGTGATACCGTTTCGTTTTTCGTAGGCTGATTCTAGAGTTTCCTTACGGGAGAATTCGCATCGCAATCCGCCGTCACGGGAGAAATGTGTGTGTCATCGCGACACGGATGAACGCCTCCCTCCGAGCCGTTGTTAAGCCAACTTGAAAAACGACTTACGAACCATTGAGTACGGAGGGTGTTGGAGACAGAGCAAATATCCTGGCACATTCCATGCAACTGATTGAGGAGTTCCTTTTTTAACTGCGGTCGCGCACTGATCAGAACTCAATGAACATAATTTCTGAAAATTAATTGTGTCTAGCGACGCCGCGTTCTAAGCACAGTATAAATATTTAGCTTATATTTATACTGTGTTCCAAGTGTTATGCGTTCCAGTTACGATTGTGAAGCGAAGGATGGTGAACCATTGAGCACCTACTTGGAGTGTTGCGGAAGCCGTAGGATATCCTGGCAAATCCCATGCAACCAAGTAAAAATTCCTTTATGCAGCAAGCAGCTAGTGCTTTCAGGTCAGGACTCAGGACTATGAAGAGAAAGGTGGCGAATAGTTAAGTATTAAAGGTTGGAATCACACTAATCACACTTCACACTAATATTATAAAGGTGAAAGTTTGTTACTCTTTCACGTAAAAACTACTGAATGGATTTATGTGAAATTCGGCATATAGATAGTTTAAAATTTGGATTAACACATAGTATACTTTTTATACCGATATTCCCTCGGGAACGAGAACCACGCGGGTGAAACCGCGAGCGGCCGCTAGTAACTTAATAAATTTCATTTTCAGGTCAGGACAATGAAGAGAAAGGTTACGAATTATTGAGTATTAAAGGTGTTGGATTAAGGGTGGATGTATGTGCAGTCTTTTGTCTGTCAGTCGCCTTTTACGACACACATGCGAAGATAGGGGGTGGCGGCGATGTTGATGATGATGATGATGATGCGACAAGTTAGGAAAGTGTCAATTTTAAGAAAATGACGAAGTCGTCCTGAGGGGGCTCACCACCTGTGCAGTCGCTATTTGGTGAAAAGTGGACTATGGTAGAGGCCTGCTTTTACGGTCCTCATTGCCTAGTCTCTGACTAATCCTTCGGGAATAATATTCGTGATTATATGTATGTATTAAGGGTAGAATATCCTGGCAAATCCCATGCAACTTGAGGAGTTCCTTGAGTGCGTACCGGTTATGGGTGAGAAGGAAACGGTATAACGGTACGAAGGAACGGAAAGGAATGGTTCACCAACCATTCCTATAGCGCTAACCCACCCCACTGGCCTTTTGCAGGTTGATGGGTTTGGTGAGTATGATGGTTATGTGGGGAGAAACCCCAGTTCCTGCATGCTCTGCCCCAGTTCCTGCCTGGCCTTCGGACCTGAGCTCCTGCCCAGCTACCCTATCGGCTAAAAAATATGAATATGGACATAGGCTTTCTTTGACATTTGAAGCCCATAATATGCCTATATAAGGACAAAATATGGGCTTCAAATGTCAAATGAAGCCCATGTCCATATCCATATTTTTTAGCCGATAGACCCGCTGGTCCTAAGGCCAGACTGTAACTGTACCTACTTACATGAAACTACTGCGTTTATGTTGTCGATACCTTGATTTAACATTGACACCATATCGTTTACATCGCCTCTGTGGTCTAGTGGCGAAGTCACCGGTTTCAGACCCAGAGGTCCCGGGTTCGTCACTTACCTACTATCAGATGAGATATAGGCCAAGAGCTTACACGTTATAGAATAAAAAAAAATAAAAAAACCTTCGAATTAAGCGCTGATGTTTAGATAATTTGCTAATAATCATTATTTATTTTTCCGTTCGCCGTTCAAAGGGCCCATTGAAATGCTAACAGAAGGCCCCGCCAGCCGTTGGGCCGTGCGGCCGCGCGACACGATTTTAACCATAATTAAAGTGGCCGGGATTAATGGCGGCGGTGTTAGCTGTGACACCCATGTGTATGTTTATGCAGAAGGTTATATTTCCATATTAATTTAATATATTTTTTTTTATATAATAAAAGTTATGATTAATACATACTCGTACATACATATAATCACGACTATTATCCTCAAAGGGTTAGTCAGACTAGGCAATGAGTCCACTTTTTACCAAATAGCGACTGCACATGTGCTCACATTGACAGGTGGTTAGCCCATCGTCGCTATATGCTGTTAGATGTATGTGCTGTCTTTAGTCCGTTAGTCGCCTTTTACGACTCCCAATGGAAGAGAGGGGGTAGTAGTATTCCTCCACCGCTACGCGACGCGCTTATGATCAATACAACTGAAATGAAATTCTATTGCTATTCTTGTTTTCATCATTATCATTAACGGATTTTCCAGCTCTTCTCGACCTACTGCTGGTCGTAGGCTTCCTCTGTTTATGTTATTGGCTTCTCTGTGTTGTATATGTCTTAAAATAAAATCAGTTCAAACAAGAACTGAGAACTTTAGCTGAGCTTAGCACCACAGTAGAAGTAGGACGTTTAAAGGCTACAAAATAATGACTCTCTATTAATGATGGTGTTAATAAACCAGTCTTACAAAGAATAAACCCTCAAGAACCATTAGCAAACAATTTAAAATCGTTGTGCCGTACGAGGTTCACGGTTTTTCAGGACGAACAAAGCGGAAATTTGTGTTTTATTGCATGTTGTACGTCATTGTTGTAAGTAAGTTAGAAATCCACAAGAATAACAAAACGGTGCCCCTGTTTACCCGGGCCATTTACCAGTATAAGCTGAACCAATGAACAAATTTTGTCGAATTAAATCACAATGATTCCGATGTAAAACGAGAACTCAGGTAATTTCACCCAGGTGGACATAGCGAAATAAAACATTATACTGCGCTGCTAAAAAAACAAGTCTCAATTTGAAATTGAGTTTTATGCAGTCTCGGAAGCAGATCAGCAAAAAAAAAATGTAAGTTTAGTTATTTTTTAAATCCGCCTCGGGTAAGCGCTTGGCCTTCATCTCACCTGATAATAAGTGACGATAAATGACGATTACATCGAAGGTGGACAGTTGGAAACGCGCTCTACCCGGAATCCTCACCACTGAGGAACTGGCAACTTATCTTATCTCTAAACTGTCGAACCCAGGACCTCTGGGTCTAAGTGTGGTGGTTTTCATTTATATAATAGCTTTTGCTCCCCGCTTCTTTGCAGGACTTTGTTTAATGATTCTTTCTTTTTTATATTTTCTAAAGGGGTTAATGAACTAGAGCCTTATGGGCTCTACTCTGTTTTTATTTTTATTTTTTTCTATCTTTTTGATTTTTCTACATCTTTCTTATTTCTAATTTATTCTATATAATATAGTTCTTATTATTACTACATTTGTTTATCTTATTACATTTCTATTCTTACCAACTATATGTGTGTACTTTCATTTTTATTTGCATTTTGTTTCTTTTCTTTGAATATTTCTTTTATTTTTACTTTAGAGCTTGAGGAGCTCAATTTTTCTTTTGTTTTATTTTACTTACATTTAATTTCCTTTTCTTACACCTTTATCTATATATTCCTTTTATCTTTTTTAAATTTACATTTCTTTAAATTTCATAATAAGAGTGGTGGTTTAAGCAATTGAGTACAGAGGCGGTATTCTTCAATTGCACAAAATTTGCAACTCATGCTTTTTATTTTTAGCAGAAAGTTAGCTTAACAGGGCTGTATATGGGCAGTATACGGATATAACCTTCTTCTACCCTACAGTGTCCTGGGCCAGTGCTGGCGCACTGCCAGTCCAGCAACTCCTAGAGCGGTGCAGTTTGTCAGCTTTTATTAACTGAACACCTGCCGCTGGTAAGGCAGCTACGCGGTCGCACTGTTTTGATTGTTGATATTTCACTGCTGAGCAGTGGCAGATTAACATCAACCCATCTATTACCTTAGGCGACTAACGGACTAAAGATGTACATCCAACAGCATAGAGCGGCGACAGGCTCTCCAACTATCACACTGAGCACATGTGCAGTTTTTATTAATTGGTTTTATTTAGCTTGTCCTGTTTGTTGGGTCAAATTTAGTACTTAAAATTTTACCACCTTCCTGTTGACCGATAAATCTGAAATTTGGTACACACCTTTAGTTCTGATGACAATACAATTATGTATATTCAGTATTCAGTAATCAGACGAAAAATAAAATCGTGGGGCGTAGCATAACCTGTATAAACATGTAATCAGCATTTATAATGATATGTAGGGGTTGACTGTTGACAGAAATTTCACGCGCCCCACGATTTTATTTTTCGTCTGATCAATGCCCTTGATTGATGAGGAGAGTGGTGTCATGACTAAATGTGAACTGTGAAAGTCGGCACTCCGCCACATAATAATATAACTCCGCTCCAGAATCATGTACTCGGACCAAATATTTGGTCCGAGATCATGTGTGTATGTATACCTTAGAGCATTAAATACCTACAGGTAAAAAATTGTTTGGAAATAGAAAACATAAAAAAAATCTTTTCAAAGAGTTTCTATTACACTGCTAGGTGTTCATGGTTCATTGGCATAAACCACTAATATGCCTCGACACATGCAACTCGTACCTAATTGCTTTATGAGGAGGATAAACTCATTTCGGTTTCCCATACAAACTTTAAAGTTCAAAATTTCATGAGACAATTTTAAATACTAAAGTAAAAGAAGGAGACCTAAATAGGAAGTTGCTTTGAAATATTTATAAAAACCGCTAATATACATTCATACATCATCATCATCATCATCATCAGCCAATACCCGTCCACTGCTGGACATAGGCCTCTCCAAGAACACGACACTGAGCACGATCCGCTGCCACTCTCATCCAGCTCTTGCCAGCCACCTTGCGAAGATCGTCGCACCACCTTGTCTTAGGGCGTCCTACGCTACGCTTGCTGATACGCGGTCAAACATACATACATACTTATATATAATTACGACTATTATCCCCGAAGGGTTAGTCAGAGACTAGGCAATGAGGACCGCAAAATCAGTCCTCTACCATATAGTCCACTTTTCACCAAACAGCGATTGCACATGTGCTTCGCGTGACAGGTGGTGAGCCCATCGCCGCTCTACGCTGTTGGATGTATGTGCAGTCTTAAGTCCGTTAGTCGCCTTTTACGACACCCAAGGGAAGAAAGGGGTGGTAGTATTCTTTTAATGAGCCGCTACGCGACACGGCTTTAATAGGAAGTTTCAAATCTCAATTACTCAGCTGAATGAACGATTTTGAACTGTATTATACTTTAGTGTAGTACTGTATTTTATTTACAAGTTTCAATAAAATTGGCTTATCGGTTTGGAATATTTTAAACCTGGATGTTTGTATGGAAAACGAAAAGGCGTAAACCCTCTTAAAGGCTTTCTGATTTGTATCAAGACTAGAAGCTCTATAAGATGCCACTTTCACAGCTTTCCACAACTTCTGAGTAGCTCTTAAGAAGCAGACGGCTGAGTGAGCCGTCAAAGAGGCGATCAAACGCCGCATTACGATCCACAAGCACCATTCAACATTCGGTCCGTTCATTCAGGATAGTGAGGCGTTCATTCGTCGAAAAGGACATGAATTTAGGTGTGGTGTCATTAGCCGAGTTAGATTTCAATGCTGTAGGTTTTTTTGCACGTACTGTACGAGTACCTATATCTAAACTTGGAATAATTTACAATTTCCTTGTCTTACTCTACTTCTTTTAGTTTTTAGCCTAGGTCACAGACTAAATAATAGTACTACGTACCTAGGTGTCCCTCTGTTATGTCCTTACGTTAATTACATAAGCACAAATATTCAAAATACTTAGGTACCTACTATATTCAGTTTTATAAAAAGTTACTAAATGTGGGATATTTATATTATTTATAACCCTCTCAAAATGGCAGTCAGCTTTCGTTTTAGTTATTTAGTATAGAATTTAGCCTATGTTATATAAAATATGGATAAAAATATTCATTACACTTTCAATTGGCAATAATAAATATACGTATAATATAAAATAATTTAAATAAATTAAAACTAAAATCTTGAGAATGGAGCAGTGATGGATGAAATAAATTCCTTTACGACGAAACATTCCTATGCTATATACTTAAATAAAAAAACAACATACCCAAAAGTTATGCGCCATAAACATATTTAAGTAACAAAAAAATAACCAATCACGTGTTAGCCGGATCAAATTTCCATGCGAGCGAGCGTGTTTTTTTTTCAACACACGCATTTTACTACCCGAAGCTACGGGCGAGAAGAGAGCCTCAATCGGCTCACAGAATTTAATTAAGTTTTTTTGTTGTTTTTTCTCTTTTAGACGCTCGAGGCGATCGTCTCAAATACAAATATTGAACTAAACAATTCAATGACAATTTTATCTCATTAAAAGAATAGATACTACCTACCCTTCTCTTTCCTTTGGTGTCGTAAAAGGCGACTAACGGACTAAAGACTGCACATACATCAAACAGCATAGAGCGGCGATAGGCTCTCCACCTGTCACGCTGAGCACGTGTGCAGTCGCTGTTTAGTGAAAAGTGGACTATGGCTGAGGACTGCTTTTGCGGCCCTCATTGCTTAGTCTCTGACTAACCTTTCGGGGATAATAGTCGTGATTATTATGTATACATATTATTAAGTAAAGTCGCCTTTTTCCTGTGTTTGTGGCTACTCTTTCTTCTTCTAAATCACGCAATGGATTTTTTTACGGTTTTCACTGATAGAAAGATATATATATATTAGGACGATTGTTTTTTTATGTAATATATAGATATTTATCTTTATTATTGAAATTTTGCATTTACAATTTGATTTAAAATTAAATATAGGATAAAATGTTTACTATAAAAATAATCAACAGTCTCAGGAAAGCTCGAATGGGATTCGAACCCATGACCTTTGGACCGGCAATCCAAAAGTCATGGGTTCGAATTCCATTTGAGCTCTCCTGAGACTGGTTGATTTTTTTATAGTATACATTTTATCCCTGTAGATATTTTGTACAAAATGGTTGAAGTATGACAGTGTTTCTAAGTTAGCGTGGATTAAGGCGTGAGCAGGCGGGTCATTATTTATAGTAATACTAGCGGCCGCTCGCGGTTTCACCCGCGTGGTTCCCGTTCCCGTGGGTATATCGGGATAAAAAGTATTATATGTGGTTATCCAGGTTATAAACTATCTGTATGCCGAATATCATCCAAATCCATTCAGTAGTTTTTACGTGAAAGAGTAACAAACATCCATCCATACATACAAACTTTCGCATTTATAATATTAGTAGGATGCAAGAACCGCCTTAAGAAATTGTATTTTCCATAAGTCGAGTAATGGCTTTGCACAATATTACCCTTTACATCTCCAACGAATTCCTTAATCTTATGGTAAAATAACCCAAAAAAAACGCCATTTAAAACACTTACTAGTCCATTTTTCATCCACTAAACATAGGAAATGAGCTCTTAAAGACACTCAGCATAAAGTACATTACGCTTTGACGCATCAGAAGCTCGTCTTGCATACAAATCGCCAATGTCCACAAACGGACACACAATTATCCACAACTTGACAAGGGATTAGTTGAAAAAAAACTCATAGCTGTCCCCGTTTGGGTGATTGAACTTAGCACTGAGAAATACGCGTAGTATATATTTAAAAATAAAATTCGTATTTGAATAATTTAAGTAAATAGTCATCTTAAAATACAATAAAATATTTCACCACTTCAAATCAATATATTTCCAAAAGAGTGTCGTAAATTTATGTAACATAATATTTTATGTAAGCATAAAAAAATATTTTTTTTTTAATATAATAATTATCATTGGCCTATAAACGTCCCACTGCTGGGCATAATTCCACATACGGAGATTGGCTCATAATAGCCCGCCACACTGACCGAATTCGGGTACCTAGGTGGGTTTCACTGACTTGCGACGTAAACTGGGACCTTTGCGTCGGTCGGTTGTCGTCTTCCGGAAATTGGAGAGCGACCGCGGGACCTCTTGCCCTCCATTCGGTCTTGAACTACAAGACGCTTCATGAAGTGTGTTGAGAGTTATGTGCCCAAAGAACTTCAGCATTATATTAACATACAAACACACATTTTACGACTATTATTCTCAAAGGGTTAGGTCTAGGTCAGAGACTAGGCAATGAGGACGGCAAAAGCAGTCCTCTACCACAGACCACTTTTCACCAAATAGCGACTGCACATGTGCTAAGCGTGATAGGTGGTGAGCACATCACCGCTCTCTGTTGAAGACTGCTTATACATTCTTGTAGTGTTACATTTTGCCATACCTTTGACACTGCACTGCTACAATTCAGTAGACCACAGTGTCGGCTAATCAATCCAATTCGAATGCAACACCAATGCACAAACAGACTTCCTCCACGCTATAGGCTCATTATGAAAATGGCATTCCTAAACGGTGTTAGTGCTAGTCCAGATCACATGATGCATGCCAATTTGAATGCATTGGAATAAGCTGGTTATATTCTGCTAACGTATAAGCCGACTTTCTTGGCAGTAGATTTCGAATTATAGGTTGGAAAATCCATATTTGACAGTCACATGGTCTGCGGGACGGGGACGAAAGGTTGCGGGGGTAGGAAAGAAGAGCGCGGGCGGCGGCGGTATTCATAATACAGGTTAACCGATGAGTACCGGTAAGTAGGATTGTAGTAGTACCTGTATTATACAGATACAGGTACTTTTACCGCTACGAAGTAACCAAATTCATTAGTGCGAACAAGACATACCTAAGTAAGTAGATAAATAAGTGGCGCTTGGATTGGTTAACTGCACTTAGGGACACGAATAAAGTATCGATACTTTGTGGTATCGAGTACTTTCCTTTCGATACCGATACTTTTGTACTCGATACTTTGTATTCGATACTTTTACTCATTGAGAACATTTTACTCTTTGACAAGTATCGTATCGAATAAATCTTTGTTATACTGAAGACATAAAACATAGGTTTGGTTGACCTACCTACGCTGATGAAAAGGCTGTATGGGCTAGATCTCTTTGCCTTTCTCAAAGGGGACAAATCAACCTAAAAAAAACATTCTTATCTAATTTATATCATTTACTTGATCCTAGATTAAAGAATATCCATTTACAGGATGCCAGAGCTTGTGCAAGGGCGATTTCTATGCTAAGACGATTTATTACTACCACTCCTAGTATCGCTAGTGAACCTGATAGTGATTCTTCTATCGAAAAACCAATTATGACTTCTGGAGCACCATAAGAAGTTGGCTCATACGAAGCGGAACAAAAACACAGGTCCTTCATTACAGCTAGAAAAAAAGGAACTACTTGTCTGAACAGGTGTCACCTCTTTCAACCGATCCATTAAAACCATGGGAAGACATGAAAGTGGTTTTTCCAAAATTGTTTAAGCTCGCCCAAGAGTATTTAGCAATACCAGCAACATCGGTCCCCTCCGAACGTTTATTTTCAAAGGCAGGCAGTAAACTTTTATTTTTTAGTGATTGCACAGAGGAAGAGTGGGGCATTTAATAATATTTAAAGAAATAAATAATAAACAACGTTGATTTGTCAATTTATATTTTTTATTATTGTAATAAGTACCTACCATTTGCTTGACCAATTTGTGTGCGCATAATGCGCATTTATATAAGGTGACTGCTAGAAACCGCAAGAAACTTCTAGGGCTGGTCAGGTCAAGTGTTTTAAACATGACAAAAATGACATATAGGGGATTCGTGTTTTTTTTTCATTTAATTCATTTTGTGATTTTTAATTGGATAGTCTTTAGTATCTAATTTATTTTAAAGCATACGGTTTCTGTTGACCCGTTCGCGTCAGCTGGGCGATAAGTACCTACGTTGACGGGTCAACAGACGGCGGGCCGGCCGGCCGTTGCCCCCGTCAGCTGAACGATAAGTACCTACGAAAAAACACGAATTCCTTTTTTGTCTTTTTTGTCATTTTTGTCATGTACAAAACACTTGACCTGACCAGCCCTTAAAGTTTCTTGCGGTTTCTAGCAGTCATCTTATATAGTCATAGTCCATGCGAGCGTCATGACATGTAGTTGTGTGCGCATTAGGCATAGACCGAGGGATGGCGATTCTTTTAAAATAAATATCGATTTATAAATTGAGTCCTAAAAGATCGATCTCTTCAAAATCGATTTATTTTAGAATTTGTTAAAATTTGTATTCACAATTAATTTATTAAAAATAAGCGAAGCAAACTAAGCACACAGTGTCGTGAGTTTTTAAGTAATTTAGCGGAAAACTATCTGTAAATCATTTTATGGTCCTTAACAAAACTGAAAAAATCGTATTTCGATTTTCTATGTTGAAATATCGATTCACTGGATCGATTCAGTACTACATATCAACCTAAAAAAAATAGACTTTTTTGGTCCATTAAAATCGAATCTTTAATTAATCGATCTCAAAACGACATCCCTAGATAGGCCCTAAAAAAGTACTCGATACCTTGAAGTATCGATACTTTTGTTACGATACTTTTACGAGTACGATACTTTTTATTCGATACTACTCATGAGTACAGTATCGATACTTTCTATTCGATATCGTATCCCTAACTGCACTGCATTTCGCACGGTCGCAGCCGTAGAGGCCGCAGTGCACAGAGTGCACTGCATATCACGTGACAAACAGACTGGTAACGCCGCAGATAGATACCGCTATTCACGTGACCAACAGACTGGCAACGTCGCAGATAGATACCGGTATTTTTTAGATACTACACCGGTACACGTGGAAGAATCGGTATCTTGATACCGATTTCGTTCGTAAGTACCGGAAAATACCGGTACTTACCGATACAATACCTGTATTTTCAGTACCGAGTGGTACCGGTTCCAAGCCCTGACCCTACCCCGTCGCCCGCAAACCATGGGACCGTAGCGTACGAATTTGCCAGAATGTAGTAATGGCCTAAATACAACTCACTGCTGAGCAAGGACTTCCAACATTGAAATCAAGTCTTTGCTACAATTAATAGGTATTAATCACGCTTATAGCCATCATCATCATTAGAGGCGTCGGTAGCTCGGGTTGAACGCGAGAAATCGTGGTTCAATCCCATAGCTCCGTTACACTACTGACGTAAACCCACTCCGGCACAGTCATTTAAAGCCCCCTTACTCTTGAAACCGATTGCTATTGGATCGGATTGGTATTGTGAATTTTCGTATTTTTAAGTTACGACACCACCGCTAATTTGGATTCATATTGGGTGAACTAAATGGCATTGAGTTTTGTGTTTTGTTTCACTCAATATCCACGCATTATGAATCAATATTAGCTCTGGTGTCGTAACTTAGGAGTACGAAAATTCACAATACTAATCCGATCCAATAGCGATTGGTTTCAAGAGTAAGCGGGCAGGATGGGTTAGCAGGACTATTATTAAATCTAATTTGAAAAGAGAAGACGTGAACTATCGACGTGTGATATGAACTTTGTACTGAAAATCAGCGCTACGTGTCCTGATCCCGTAGCACATGCTGAGTGCAGGCCCTGTTTGGCGACACTGTGCATGCAGCATCGTATGCTAGCTAAAGTTTCGTTATTTTAAGTTAATTAAAGTTTTGATTTTTTGTTTATTTTTAAATGTATTTTTTTAGGTAATTTTTTTTTTGTTTTGATTTTAATTTTTTTGTTTATTTCTCTTTGTTGTATGTACAGTGTTATTCAAATAAAAAAATATTCTATTCTATTCTATTCTAAGATAAGGCCGAAGGTGGAAGCGCGCTTCACCCGACTTTAGCGCGATAAGCAGTTTTGAACTTAAACATCGAAAATAATCTTTCTTCACTAGCTGTACAACACAACATTCACAAAAGTAGATTACGAACGAGCCGTAAACTTCAATCTGTAACGGAACTAGCCCCAAGATCGGCTCGGCAGGCGCCCATACATCTGCTGGGATGCGAATCCGGGACTGCCAAGTTTTAATTGACTCTTCCTTTGTGGGGCTGCCTCTTCGCGGAAGACGTCTTTGTAGGTACATAACTTACAGCAGTTATTCATAATTAAAAGGGGTTACTGTTACCGTGTTGTTGTGGTTAGATCACCGGTCTCAGACCCAGGGGTTCTGGATTAAATTCCCGGGGGTGCAAATTAGTGGTCGGTTAAAGTCTGCCTAACTAGATAACAGATTGAAATGAAACACTTTTTTCCGATCTAATTCGCATTTATTACATTTTAGGGTTTTGATTGTAGTCGTGACGTTTCGAACCCTTTACAGGGTCCGTGGTCTGTGGTCACAGGGAGACTGAGGTGTTGGTCGTCTCATAGTTAGAAGTTATTTGCCTACCGTCAATCATTTTTATATAAGTAATAATAACACCGCGAGTTAGATCCGAAAAAAGTGTTTCATTTCAATGTGTAGTGCAAGCGTAAACATTAGAAAACTAGATATTAGATAACTAGCTAGCTCTTATTAAATCTGAGTCTGTCGGTATAACAATAATGTCCCTTTTTATTGTGGCTACTTAGAAGGTACAGGTGGTCTAGGCATACCTTTTTAGAACTGATGCATTGCACAGCAGTCGATTTGAATGTTCGCTTGCATTATCGTTTCTAATTACTCCTTCCATTTCCATAGATACCTTGCGGGCGGGAGGGCGGTGTTAGCATGCTGCATCCAAGCTTGATAGACCAGTGAGTTATTTTTATTGCATTATTGTACAAACAGCCATACTTACTTTCATCTAAGTTAACTAACACTCATTTTTCATATTATATTTATAGTATAGGCGGAGCGAATGCCTTCCAGTTACTTCACGGTCCCAGCCAAACTCAATTATCTGAGGATTCTGGAGCGCTACATAAACTGTTCCAAGGGCGTCAGATAAAATTTATTTCAGAACTGTAGGGATCCTATTGAAATTATTTCAACGAATCCATTTATATTGTAATAATTTTGTTACCGCCGGAATACTAATCGCGATTGGCCTCTGGCAAATCTATTTGTGAATATAAAATATCTTAGAAGTTGGAACTCTCATAATAATTATCAACAAATCAAAGAGAGCTTATCTGACCAGTCTCCAGACAAGTAGCAAACGCTTACCTCCGTCTATTCGCGTCGTACACTGCTGTGCCAATTGCTATTGAAAATACAGCGAGCGCGCATTGTACGACGAAATTACGAACAGCTATTCGATTCTCTAAGCCCTATACACGCTGCGCGCATGGCTGTGATCTGCTGTCTCTTTCCAATTCTACGAATATGAAAGAGATCAATTCAATTCAATTCTCACTTCTCACCGCTGCGGCAGCCGCTGCTACCAAGGCTTTACAGGTATGATTCCGAACTCCGCTGCACGCAGCAGTGCTGCCGTAGCACTGCATAGCATAGCATTGGTGCCGCGACATTGCTGCGTAGCTCGGAATGTAATCTCATATAAACTTATAGAGAATATATGTGAACCAGTAATTCGGAATCATACCTTTACTTAGAGAATTGCACTGCAGTAAGGCGTTTGCCTAGAGAGCGTCTAGAGAGACAGCTCTCCTAAATAAGTGACAAGACAATCGCTCCTTGTCAATTAACGCCTAACGTTATAAATTGGTAGACAAGTAAGTAAGTAAGTATAGGTACCTACAGATTTTCGACGTATGCTCACTTTATTCGATCGCTACCACAATAACCCTAACACCGAATGTTCTATAAGAACTGACTGTGGCTGTGTTTTATTTATTTATTGCTTTGAAACTTTTCATAATTAAAATGAATTTCAAATTAATTAAACTAGCTAAGCAATGTACACGACTAAATTACTACGATCAAGGCAAGACATTCAAATAATTGTACCGCCCGTCCAGTTGACAGGTGAGGACCGAATATCCATTAATGTGACTTTTACACCCTGGGAACAGGCAAGACCATTAAAGTCGAAGTACAACCGTTAAAGTCGAAGTGTCATCGTGATTTCGACCTCCGCGCGCCATTTTTTTAGACAGTACGGGCAAATACTTGGCTTTCATGTCACCTGATGTTATTATTATTTTTTAATAATAAATGGGCTTGCTCTTGGCCACATTCTGATCCGTAGGATTAAGAAGAGGCCGACGATGGAGGGGGCTTGCCCAGAAGCAGCCTAGCAGCTCCATGGCTGTCCACGGAATGGAATCCCCTGCCGGCGTCTGTGTTCCCGAGTGCATAGCCCAAAGATTTTTGAAGCTCGAGTGAATAGGCTGCATCTGCGTACAGACGCATTATGACTGAAGACGAATAACGCTTGGTGCTTATAAGTGGAATATCAACCAAGTAAGAGTGGTAACCCGCCGTACGTCTGGACTCGCGATGGTAGAAAGGGGACGGTGGAATAAGCTCGTGCAACTCAACAGCACACTCTCCGAAGTACTACCTGTAAAATACCGACAAGCAAGCAACTGAGCGACGGTGAGCGAGACTGCGAAGCTTGGTTTTCACAAGCTTATCGTCACCTCTTAGTTTCCTGGCTCTGCGTTCCACCGAATCGAGAGCGGCAAGTTGATATTTTGCGGTAGTATCCTAAAGGTGGCACCAATACCCCATGCACGACCGGATTTGTGCTTTAGGTACATAGAGTTAGAAGTGTTTGTTAAGTGACTATAAAGCCGAAAGTGAAAGCGCACTTCACCCGGTATCCTCAAGCAATGAGGAACTGGCTAATTTGTCCCTAAACTGTCGGAATACAACAATGCAATTATAATTGTTGTTAATATGGCGCCAGACTTAAGATAAGATGGCGGTACCACCAACCAAACCAAGTACACCAAGTTGTGCACACCACTGAGAATCAAACCCGGGATCTATGGGTCTAAGATCGGTGGCTTAGCCTCTAAACCGGTTAAAAGCCAGCCATTGAGCAGAGAGACGTTTTTTTATTGGTAGCAGCGTTTCAGGATACTATACTGGAACAGTGAAGCTTTCGGTTTACATCGCTGTCCAGCAGCGTGTTTAGTTTTTGGGCTATTTTTTAACTTGGGGCTAATGTGATTTAGATGAGGTTATTTGTTTAAAACGTTTAATCTCGGTGACAATATGCGTAATCAGGTTATGAAATGTGTCTATGGTGTCCTGTTTGATGATAACTTCGTTCAGTTTAAAGGGGTCAATTTGGTAAATATTGGAGCAAATTATGTAATTCGTCCGCATGGCGGCGAATCGGGGGCAATGTTGGGTAAGTCGCAGGGACAAGAGTCCTCTGTAAGGATTTTAATTAGGTTTCTCCACGTCTGATTTCACATTATTTTTGATCACTTAATAAAGTAAAACGCCTTCAATAGCCGAAGCTGCGGCGGTCAGCGAACATTCCGGGGCCTCGTGTGGGTGGTGCGCGGTGCAGGGTCCGCGGTGATTCGTAAATGCCATTCACATTTTTATTAAAAAGTTAATAAAAATGTTCAGTTTTTTGACCTATACGTGTTTGTGATTTTACTGGAATTAATATTGTTAAATATGGTCGTAATGTGCATTTATATAAAATTTTAGAGGTAACTTCTGGATTTTTTTCTATCGAGCAAAATTTTTCCAATTGTGTTTTGGAATTAGTCCTCCCTTAACATACGTTCTGTGATACAAATTGGAAATTTCAGTGCAAAAAATCTATTTTTTTTTTAATAACAGCTAAAAGAAATCAGCTAATTTTGCCGTATTCACTTACTAAGCCCTTAAATTCCGATGTCGGCCAAAGTGTCTCGGACTTTTCGATGCTGCGGAAAAATCGGAGACACAACCCGGGCGGGTTAGTCCCCCAACTCGCATTTATTTGGCAAGCTTAGTGAAAAGACACGATGAGGAGAGGACATGAAGAGCACGAAGAGATCAGAAGCACTATCTAGGAGAATAAACTATACACTGGAACTAGGTATAATATTAAGTAGGTTTAGGTTATTATTAATATCAACAGGACGTATGTCTGGAACTGCCTAGTTAAAATAACGTACTATTCACAAAATATAACAATAACTTGGTAGGATAACAATAAATAGAAAGAGCTCTTTCAAGCTCCGCGGAAGTATCTGAACTGAATTTACATCAAAGAGTCCAGATAAAATGAAAACAGAGGCTAGACAGAGACTGCAAGTAAATATTTGAATTTTAAATTTTGAACTAAATATAAAAGAATGTCATTTACAAAGAAGGTCACAAAACCAAAAAGGCTTTAGTTGCATTGTTACAAGCCAATACCTATTTACAGTAGCGAAGACTTGATTTAAATGATGAATACTAACAACGGCTCTCTTCCCTTGTGTGTCGTAAAAGGCGAAGGACTAAAGACTGCAGAGACTAGCAACAACAACTAACAATTCACGTAACAAAACTTCAACGACAAGCAAGCGATTTCATCGCTGCAGTCACTTTTCGTATTCACGTATCAATCGCACGATTTTGTTACGGTCGTTTTTGTTTATTTTATTCACGTGCATTAATCGAATTTCGATCGTTGCCTCCGCGGTATTCACCTCGTATTCACCTATTATTTTGACGTTTAGTTTGATCAGATGTCAGCGATTACACGTAAAATTAGACAATAAAATTTCTGAGTCGTTGGAAAAAATAATAAACATTTCTGCAATGTTTTCGTTAACAAAAAGTATTTAATTTGGTAGAATTGTAATGGCAACATTAAGTTTAACCCACCAACCCGCATTGGGCCACCGTGGTGGGTGGCCCAATATCCCCACGTGCTATTGTCTACGTGGGAGGCCTGTGCCCAGCAGTGGGACGTTAATAGGCTGATGATGATAAGTTTAAATAGTTGAAAAACGCCGAGTTGCGATCCTATCGAGTAATCGTCTATCGAAATGACAGGTGAATACGGATTTAGGACTGTTTTTCAATAGAAACGTAAGCCACATTATGATTATTAAAAAATACATAAATCAGGCCGCAGAGTGGCCATGGCCCTGTCACGCCGAGCACTGTGCAGCTGTATTTAGTGAAACATGGACTGTATCCATTGAGGTACAATAAACTAGAGAAGACACCGCGAAGCAAGTTTGTGCGCAACTAAGGTGCAGCCGCAAGGTCCACAATCGCTTGGATCACACGCAATCACTAAGGCGTTTGCAGCCCGTGGGCTGCACCTGCACCTCAGTGCGCAAAAATTTGCTTCGTGGTATTGCCTCTAGTCTATAATACCTCAATGACTGTAGCAGAGGACTGCTTCTGCAGCCCTCATTGCCTAGTCTCTGACTAACCCTTTGGGGATAATAGTCGTGACTCTATGTATGTAACTATGTATGTAGCAATATGTGACATGTACAAACGCACACTGCGGATACTGCTGTCGAACAATTTCGTCAAAATTTTGACAACAATTAATGGTTCGCGAAACGGCGCGGTAATGAAAGTCGGCAGTGGCTGCGGCGGCGCAGGTGAGGTTCGCTCATTAACTTGCTCTAATTAAGTGTCGACTGCTCACCGCTGCGGGGCCACGAGAACAGTGGTTCAATTATTAAAACATAAACATAAATTAACCAGTATTATCCCCAAAGGAGACTAGGCTCGTCCTCGTTGTACCAAATTACAACTGACAACTCAGCGAGATATTTGGTGAACCCTTTGCCGCTCTATGCTGTTGGATGTATCTGCAGTCTTTAGTCCGTTAGTCGCATTTAACGACACCTAAGGGAAGAGTGCCGCAGCCCCCGGTATTTTAAATATTATGTCTTTTAAATATTATGGCAAACTTAATAATGCGTATTGTAAGTTATGCTTACTGAAATTATGCATTGCCACGTTTATGCCTTACAGATTTCGGCCTATAATATTATGCGTTTTGAAGTTATGCTCTAAAGACCTATGGCAAGTGGCGATTATGGTCATTGACATTATGCATTGTCAGTTTATGGCGAAAAACGTTATGAAAATCAAACTAGATGTTTTGATAAGCAAACTTTACACATAATTCATACTTGCGAAGTCTTCTGGTTTCGAATAGGCTGACAATTTTTTTTTAGACAGAGTCATAGTCGCACAGTAAGTTTGTGCAGTGGTGCATGGAGCTCGTTTTCTCTCTTCATGCCCCGCCTAACCATCATGAGCCTATAAACGTACCATGAAGTGAAGTGAAGTAAAGGTTTTGTTTATTTTTATTTAATTTGATTAAGTTAATAATAGTTTGTTTATATTATTTATTTCATGGTTTAATTTAGTTAGGTTTAAGTTTAAGTTTTGTTATTATAGTTTTAAGTTAAGTATTTAAGTGAGTTTTAATTATTTATTGGTGATTTTGTTTATTTTATTTGTATTATTTTATTAAATTTAGTAGTTAAATTTAGTATGTTTTGTTTTTTATTTTATGGTTTGATTTAGTTAAGTTAGATTAAGGTTTTTTATTATTATATTTATATTTTTAGTATTTAAGTTAGTTTTAATTATTTAAGTAATTTTTGGAAATTTTGTTTATTATTTGTTTTATATTTTGTTAAGTTTTAGTATTAATTTAGGTTTTGCTATATTTGTAAATAATTAAGTTATTATGTTGTGTAGATTGTCTAATTACCATAATCGGTCTGGCCCTGCAGGCGCAGGACCATTGACCGAATACGGGGGCATTCGCTGGTGTTTGTAGCATTATGGCCGGTATCAACCCTTGTGCCCATGCGCAGGTTATGGGCCAAGCAATTGTAGCACTTTGACCCCTGGGTCTTGTTGGGGCATTGTGCTACTTGGTGGCTCGGAGTGGCGCAATGGGCACAGGGTTTCCTTTCGGACTTACATTTTGCCTTCGTATGGCCGTACTGAAGGCACTCCCGACACTGTATAAAGCGGCTGAAGTCCTCAACGTGGACCCTACTATGGTCCACGTTGAGCCTCCCGAGAGCTAAGATGGTAGTTCGCATCTCTGGGGTGACTTCGACAACCGCGTTATACAGTGCCGGGTTTCGGTTTGAGGTTATGAAGCAGATGCGGGTCTCTGCAATGTCGTTTTGGGCGACTAGGACCTTCTCTAACTCGTCGCGGGCAACATCCTTGGATATGCCCTTTAGGATGATTAGAGGTGGTCGTAGCTTTGCCTGTTCGGCGGCAAATTTACTGCTGTTGGAGTGACGGGCTATAGTTTCCGCGCACTGCTTCACATCCTCAAACTCCACCCTCAGTTTGGCTTTGGGCAGCGACTGAATTCTGACAGGGGCGTATTTGTGCCTCCGGAATGACACCTCCTGTTTCCAGAGAGATACCACCTCCGGAGGCTTCAAAGGCAGTCATAAGACGAGATTATGACTGCGGGGTGAGTTTTGGGCGTGGGTGGTATAGCCCTGGCAGCTACGCTAGCGTAGGAGGGAGCACTCGGGAGCACGGCCTCTTGGACGTTCCGGACAGTGTGAGCGCCGGTCGGTGGACCCTGGGCAAGAGGAGCCTTTTTCAGTGCGGCTGTGACCATATTGGCGGTCAGCCGCACAAGATCTTCGAGACACGCCTGCTGCGCCAACATCTCTTCGACCTTTTGAGCCACCTCCTGCCGGATCTCCGCCGCTGCCTCGCTTTGCATCGCGACTACGGCGCTCACGCTGTTGGCCAGATATGACCTTACTCCCTTATGCTGTCCTCACTAATGTGCTCCTGAGTGGAGGAGAACTCCGGTTTGGGCTCGGGCTGCGGGTGCGTCTGCGCTTCAAATTTCTCGTTGAAGACATCAATGCAGTATTCGATTTTGGCCGTGGTTTCGAGGATTATCTGCTTGTTTGCTTTCGTCACCGACTTGCCCGCCGTAACCGCCTGATTTATCCGACTGAGGTACTGTAGGATCGCAGTTCTAAAGGTCCTGTGCCCCACAGAGGATTTTTCGAGGATACCAGGCGTCTCCGGCTCGCTCATCCCACCAGGCGGCGGACTAAGCGTATGCGCTATACTAAATTAGGTTAGAGTTAGGTTAGGTTCGATTTTTATTTTAAAGTTAATTTTAAGAGATTTATTATCTGAATTTTTTTGTAAAAAGTTTGTTTTTATGTGTTTTTAGGTCCAAAGTATAATAACTTTAAGTTTTTGAATGATTTTAAAATTTTAATTTTGTGGGCGACTATTTTTCCGACTTTTTTGTTTTTGAGTAAATTTCGAAAATTTTTGCGGAAGTAGTTTCTATAATTTAAAAAAGTGTTAAGTTTGCAATTTGGTAATTTTAGGTATTTTCCTTCTAGTAAATTTAAGAGTTATATGTTACCTATTGAAACGCATAACGTTTTTCGCCATAAACTGACAATGCATAATGTTAATGACCATAATCGTCACTTGCCATAGTCTATAAAGCATAACTGCATAACGCATAAAATAGGCTGAAATCTGTAAGGCATTCTGTTTTGTGGCGAAAAGTGGATGGCTCTACTGCCACCGGCTTGCAATTCTGTATTATGAAGATATCGGCTAGATGGATGGTGATAGAAGTTATTTTTATCTTACAACACTATATTTATATGGACCCTGAAAAAGCACTTGACTTTAACCAAAATCTGTCGCCACATGTTTTGAAAAAAACTTTGTCTTTTGTTTTTCTTTACGGTAACAATGCGGTAGACAGTCGTAAAATCAGACACAATAGATTTCTAGATTAACCTCTAGCCGTCTTATTAATAAAAATGTCCAAATGTTACACCTCGGTTTAAAGTGACGCTGTCTCGTTTTTGTTAAAGAAGAAAGATAGAGACAGCGTCAATTTAATCCTCAGTGTAACTTTAACCAACGTTTATTAAAAACAGGGTAGGAGTCTTCGTTACAGACAAAGGGATACGCCAGGGCATCATAGTAACGACAAAACGCTTATTTCGCGGCCGCAAAACCTCGGGACCGCGGATTTAATTCAAACGGACACCGAACCCAGGGTCTCGCGCTAAATTACATCTTTTAGTCTTGTATGCGCTCTTTGCTCGCATACCTGCGGGTAGGTCACAATTTAAATGGAGCTGTGTGATTTTAGTCTTTTAACCCTTCACTTCAACCCTTGGAGATTCTTTCATAATTAAAATGTTTAGGTGAGATTTGTCTAAATTTTTTTTTTTAAATATAGCGTAAGTGGGTAGAGCCACAGTAATCCTACTAATGTCATAAACGCGAAAGCTTGTAAGTATGGATGGATGTTAGTTACTCTTTCACGTAAAAACTACTGAATGGATTTGGATGAAATTCGGCATACGGATAGTTTATAGCCTAGATTAACACATAGAATACTTTTTATCTCGATATTCCCACGGGAACGGAAACCACGCGGGTGAAATATAATATTATAACCGTGGTAGAGCCGTGTGTAAAGCGGCTCACCTCACTAAGACTACTACCTACCAGTACCAACCCCTCTCTTCTCTGGAGTCTGTGCTTGATAAAGGTGACTAACGGAATCAAGGGCGTCGCCAGTGGGGGCAGGTAGGGGCAGCCGCCCCCTACAAAAACAAAAAAAATACGTATTGAACGGTTAAAAATCACAAGAAAATAATGTTGCCCTACTCTGAAACCTTAGGCACGCCTCTATGTACAGTGAAGAGGTTGTAGAGCTTACACAATGGAACTTTGCACCGTTCATAGTACAATGGCATCCTTCATTTATATCGGCTTGCCCCCCCCCCCCCCCCCGTGACCTGTGTTTGCCAAGCTATTTGAGAAGATAATTTATAAAAGGCTTTATGACTTCTTTGAAAATTTTAGTATCTTAGTTGACGAACAAATGGGATTCCGTACAAATAAATCAATAACTTTAGCTATTTATAATTTTTTGGATATTGTAATAAAAACCATTGTTAAAAAACGTTTCGTTAGTGCTGTGTATATTTGACCTTGTGGATCACGAGATACTTCTTCATAAATTAGAACAATATGGCGTTAGAGAAAACGTTCTGAAATTAATTACATCATATTTGACGACTATAAAACAGTCAACGCAGATTATTCGTTTAGATATCGAACGCAAAAAAGAAGTCGTCTATACGTCTGAAGTTCAGTGTGTCAAGCGAGGTGTACCACAGAGTAGTGTTCTGGGTCCTTTACTTTTCCCAATATACATAAATGATTTACCAAAATCAATAAACGAAAGAATTGTACTCTTCGCGGATGACAGTACTCGTACAGCTATATTTATTAACAAAAACACCAGTAGCCTTATAAATAAAATGAACGATACTATATGCAATATTGTCAGTTGGTTAAATAGTAATAAGCTCTGTATGAATATCGACAAAACTAATTATATGACATTTTCTAATAATAACAATAAATCCAAAGAGAACTATGAAGTTAACTACAAAAACCAACAAATCCAAAAAGTGGACGTTACGAAATTTCTCGGAATATATATTGATTGATCATAAACTGAATTAGATGACCCATGTTGTTTATGTATGTTTTCCTATCAACCAATTTTCGTATGCATTATACCGATTAAGTAAAATTGTTAATCAATCAACATTACTAATTGCCTAACATAGTCATGTTGAATCGATTTTGAGGTATGGTATTGTATATTGGGGTAATTCTGTGGAGAAATACACTGTTTTTAAAGCTCAAAAAAAATGTATTAGTGCGATTTGTAAATTAAAATGTAGGGATAGTGGTGAGTATCATTTTGTAAATCTTAAAATTATGACCTTACCTTCTTTGTACATATATGAGGTAGCTGCCTTTGTTAAATCTAATATAGACATGTTCCATAGGTTTAGAAGCATAAGACATAGAAACATTATCTGCTTTCCATCCAATAGAACTGCTTTGTTTAATAAAAGTATATTCGGTATGGCACCGCGACTATATAATCATCTGCCAGACAGTTTAAAAGAAATAGCTAGCATCAAAACTTTCAAAGCAACACTTAAGAAACTATTAGTAGAAAAGGCATACTATACAGTTGACGCATATTTAATGGATAAATTATTATAATTGGAATAACATTAGTATCTATTTTGACATACCAGGCACAGTGGCACAAGACGGAAGATTTTTTCCGTTTTATGCCCCCAGTGGCAGATCCAGGGGCACAGAGCGGAATCTTCGGTATTTTGTACTGTGAGCGTTATACGTGACATGATTTGTATTTTAATTTAATTATTTTCACTGTAATGTTGTTATTCATCTGTATTTTGACATATTATGTTTTCTTGTAAATTATATTATTACTCGATTATTATACTCGAGGTTACATGTCAGTAAGACAGAATATGGCGGAACTAATCATGAGTACTTTTTGTAAAATCTACTAACACCTATATTCGCAATAAACATTTCTGATTCTGATTCTGATTCTGCTTCTGCGGTCCTCATTGCCTGTCTCTGACTAACCCTTTGTAGATTATGTAGTGAATCTTTGTTTGTATGTATATGTAAGTAGATACGCGAGCGAGGCTATTGAAATTAAAAAAAAAACTTAATGTGCAAAATACCAACCATACCCTATATTTACATAAAAAGGACGGTTAGATTTACCATTTATGTACCTGAGATCCGATCATAGAGGTTATCAAATCCCAGCTCCAACATCACCACGCAAGAGGTAGAGATATTTTTAACTACCTACATAGTTTTGTGTAAATCGGAAAAAGTAAAAAGTAATTGGCGATAAGTGTAAACAAGTTACACTTAAGTAAGACACCCAACATCTTAGTTAGTGGTGTACAAGACTCGAGCTCTCCGAGTCCTTTAACTTAGGACTCGGAGTCGTTTATGGCGCCCGAGCCTTTTTTTTGAGCTCTAGTCTTTTGTTGTGGTGAGATATTTGATGTTTTAAAGTTAGGTGATGTAAGTATTAGGGTGGCTTCACACCAACTGATCGATGAAGATGTTGGTCATTAGACGATTACTAGGTATATTTCTATATAAGTACCTAGTAATCGTCTAATAATTGTGGACTGGACTGTAGGTGCAAACAAAGTCAACTGAATCTTTGTACAAAACAATGATGAGTGTGTTTAAATAGAATTGCAAAAGCAACTAACTACGGGATTCGAGCCTATCGAGCTCACATAGTCCTGCAAATCTGATTCGAGTCTCCAAAATTAGAACTCAAAGACTCGAGGCTTGTACATCACTATTCTTATTCTCCTTATAGTATAGATTAGTTAGTCTCCCTGTGACCACGTCCTGCCTATCCATCCCGTAAAAGGTTCGAAAATTCCGGATTAAATAAATTATGAATAGTGTAGTAATTATTCAATTCAACTCAATTTTTATTCCATAAAAAGTGTTAGGAACAAATATTTTATACAAGGGTTAGTTAAGTACATTATACACGAATTGATTTCAAAATTTAAACGCAATAACAGGAAAAATAAGGAAGGAATAAAATCTATGCTTGTTACTTGGTTTGCGATGAATTCGTTAAAAAATAGGTTTATCAAGTTTAAATGTCTCATTTATCGTTTTTTTTAATGATTCGTTAGATTCCATACAAATGCAGTAGCATATCCTTGATGCAAAGACTACACGAAAAGATAAAAGGCCAAAAAAAATAATTTGAGATCCTCAAAAATCTACTTGCCTATCTTTTATACATTTTGTTATTTAAGCTTGACGTTTGAAAGCCTTCACATGTTCTGTGAATTGTATTAAAATAATTTGACGGTAGTTCTTCACACACATATTTAGACGACCCTGCAAATGGCTTGAAACGTATGCGAAACCCGGGCAAGAATCATGGGGTGAGTAAGAAGAATATCCGATTTTACTAACATTATAGACTACCTAGTTAGCGTAACCAAACGTGCTCACGTCGGTAGAGTAGTCCACCCACGACGAGTCATGACAGTGCAATTCGTACATACATAATTATAATCACGACTATTATCCCCGAATGGTTAGTCAGAGACTAGGCAATGAGGACAGCAAAAGAAGTCCTATGCATAGTCCACTTTTCACCAAATTGCAACTGCACATGTGCTCAGCATGATAGAGTGGTGAGCCCATCACCGCTCTTTGCTGTTGGATGTATGTGCAATCTTTAGTCCGTTAGTCGCCTTTTACAACACCCAAAGATGGCTCATCTAGCATTGCATGTTAATTACTGGACGAATAGCTCCATTCAGACTTGACATCAGACCAGACATGGCAAAAATCCACTCCACCGATCAGGAACACAGCAATTGGACCAAAACGCGGAGCGATCGAAACAAAGAAATTCAATCGGGAATATTGGTTCGAATTTTCGTCTGTATGGATGGAATCCTGCGATTGTCAATTGCTTGCATGCTAGCGAAACAGCTATGTACAGTGTACAGTGTATTATGGAGTTATGCATACTCACATACAAACTACTAGTCTAAGATCCGAGTATAGAACGACCTTCACCGAGAAGGTTAATGGATGAAAAGTATTTTATATCAAATTTAATATGTTAAATAATATATCGCGAGTGGGTTGGCTGAAAAATTTCAGTGCAGTACCATTAATGATTAATATAATATTAAAAAAAAAAATTACATTGCACTGGTTTGGTGTGTGTGTGTTTGTAATGAGCTTATCTTTATATAAACATAAATTTTATTTAATTAACCAGACGGTTGCAAATTACTAATATTGACTTGCCTGTTTACACCTGCCTACCCAATGTTATGACCAGGGACTAAAATATCGTTAAAAAAATATATCGATATTAAAATTTATAGGTTAAAAATATTGATTTTTCTATTATCGATTATTATATCGAAAAAATAACGATAATTAATTATCGATAAGGCTTTGTCGCGTCATGCATTGTTGCCAAATTTACGTTTTCATATTGTCTGATGGCTAGGCTCGCGCGCCGCGCCGTTGCTGTTATTTATCGTTTATTTATTATTTATCGTATCGTTCTTTTTGCGCAATACCGTTTCGTAAAGGAAAGATTTGATTGTTTGTTTTTATTGAATAGGCTCCGAAACTACAAAACCGATTTAAAAAATTCTTTCACCGTTGGGAAACTACACATCTCCGGGTAACATAGGCTATATTATATTTTCAAAAAATTAGGAATCCTTACCAAGGACGATACTTATTTGTCTATGATCCTTACTAAAACTCTAATAAATTTCTTACATTGCGTGCGCTACTATTAATGATAGAACAAATGCGATGTAGGCGTCGTCACTGGGGTACGGGAGGGGTCGTTTTGAAAATTCGTCACGGGGTACGGGGTCCACGCGAACGAAGTCGTCGGCGGTCTGCTACTAATTAAGTATATTAATGTTGTTTTATAATAAGTGATTGACATAAGTTAGAAAATGAATCCTTATAACCTAATAAAAGCTTTACCGGATAGTAAACCATTATCCACTGAAGCTGGTGCAAATTTTGATACAGAGGAAAATTGCTGTACCGTGTACTATCTGTGGATTCCAGATAACGAAGAGTCACAGTCATTGATATCACCACCTAAGAAGCGTCAAAGCAATAAAATTTTAGTTTTAGAAGCCAACTCTGTAATTTATTCTGATGATGATCTTGACATACCGGATAGTCAGCCATTGTTCACTAAAACTGAAAAGTGCCTTGTTTCGGATACATCAAATGGTAGCTCAAGGTCAGATGTATCATCACATCGCTGTACGTAATGTAAAATGGCGAATCCTACAATCCGACGGCGACATGAATACCTGCACTACTGTTGGCTTTTCTTATAAATTTTGGCGGTGCGTTTGACACGTCATGTAGTTTGGCATTGTATAACCCTGGATTTGCGCGAGTGTTGAGGCGAATGGCGAGGGCGGTCAGGCAAATATCAACCTTCCGAGCGTAGAGCGAATAGCACTTATGTCTACACACGGAATGTCGCTATTCGCCTGATCACCTCCCCGTTCGCTTCGCGAGAATGTGTAGACGCAGCAACTAAAGTTTAATAAAGGTACCTACCTACTAGTGATGTAAGGAATATTCGCATTCGCGAATATCATCTGTGATGGTTTGGTGGGGCGTGTCCTACGAAGGCGTGACAAAGCTCCATTTTTGTGAACAAGGGTTGAAAACACGAGCAACTAACTACCAAAGCGATATTTTAGAGAAGGTGGTTAAGCCACTAAGTAACACTGTGTTCGCTAGTAAACAATGGATATTTCAACAAGACTCAGCACCAGCGCACAAAGCGAAACCAACCCAGTGCTGGTTAGATGTGAATTTAACGAATTTCATCGCCTCTAAGGCTCGGACTACATGCATCCGGAATCACACGGACCCGAAAAAACACGGCCCCGGATTCATTCCGTAGCTCAAACAAATATATGAATTTTTACTGCATCGACTACATGTGATCAGGGGCCTTCCGATCCCGATTTTCACCCGGAAGCAACCGAAACATGCTCCGGACGTCTCCGAGTAGCCGGTCCGTTATTTTTCGGCACGGGGGGCGGGGCCTATCAATATCGTATGAAGTTGTATGGAGCTGACCACACGTGAACTCGAGAAACGTCCGTTCCGGTCCGGTCCGGAGGAATCACGCGCCAGTCGATGACAGACGCTCAAAGCGGTCGGTCGCGTCGCGTGCGCAAGCAAAACTGCAAAATAGTAGTTGATTCCGAGCGCCTCATTATGGTGATAGTAGTAGTAGCACAGAATAAATTAGTACCCTACTACTAGTACACTACAACTACTACTAGTAGTACACTACTACTACTACTAGTAGTAGTAGTGTTTTTATCAGAAAAGAACCTTATTTTTGTATAAGACTTGTAGAATTCATATTCCGTTATGCGGTCTATGTGAAAAGGATTAACCCAATATCTTTTCACTTTCTTCTGTTTCCAATTACATTTCGACTGCGATTTTTGCGTAAAATGGCCAATTTTGGCGTTGCGGATCTCGGAAACCAAAATACATTAACAATTTTGACTTATTGAATAATGTAGAATAGCTTTTGGAATAATGCGTAGCGGCCTCGCTTTTTGTAAATTTTGCTTAACGTATACTGCCCGGAGGTGCTTCTATATTTGCAACTTTAAAAATGGATCTTATCCATACAGACAACATAGTCCTGGTGGCAGTCTTAACTATTCCTGTTACTGAAATAAACAGTTGGTCTATGTTTACTTCTGTTCTTCTCCTTTGAGAAGCCTGTATTAATAATTGTATAAGACGCACCGGACAAATACTAGGGTCCGGGTGACTTAACAAATGCCAACCAGACTGTTGATTGTAGCTGAGTCTGTTTTATACCCATGTTCCGGCCATAATATTATTTACTTATCTTTTTGTAATAATTGGTCTTTTTAATTAAAATGTTTACTAGAAAAAAACACGCACACACACTTCACAGTGACGTAATACCGCTGACTTGCAGCACTACTAGAAAAAATCATAAAATTTAACCGCCTGTGTGGTCTAGTGGCTAAGCTATCTGTTTCAGACCTTAGAGGTCCCGGGTTCGATTCCCAGCGGGGGGTACATCTTTGTGTGCTCAGTTTGGTTGGTGGTAGGGCTGTTAAGTCCGCCTGGCTAGCTACCACCATCTTATCTAAGTCTGTCGCCATAACAACGATGTTTATAGCATTGTTGTGTTTCGGCAGTTTGAGATAAGATAGCCAGTTCCCCAGTGAGGATTCCAGGTGAAGCGCACTTCCACCTTCGGCCTTATCGTCACTTACCATAAGGTGAGATGAAGACCAAGCGCTTACCCGATAAAAAAAAATATTCAAGAGTCTTCTGGGGTTTCCGAGAGGTAGCTTAGCGGTTAAAGCAGTGGACCGGCAATCCAAAGGTCACGGGTTCGAATCCCGTTCGAGCTTTCCAGAGACTGGTTGTTTTTTTTCTAGTAAACATTTTATTCTACAACTATATAGCATTGTGAATGCAAAATTTCAATAATAAAGATTTTTAATTAAACCCAAAATTGCAGAGAAAGATTTTCATAAAATGCGGGAAGGCACTTTTTTGAGCTCCTAGATTGAACTAAGTACTGTTCTAAACAAATGAAATAAAAAAAATAGAATGTTATCACTTATATAGTCTTAAAGTGCGTAGCGGCCTCGGAATTTTTAGATATCATTGATTTTATACAGAAAAAAAAATCTTATTCGAAACCAAAAAACTTCGAAAATTGCTTTAAGGTAACCGTGAATTTCTTCTATCTACGATAATATTATTGAGCAAAATTTATACCAGAATAATCGTTACTTCATAATGAATAAATATTTTATAATTAATTAATTATCCTATTTCGATAAAAACGATAAATACAACTGTAAAATTACTTCAAAATGCGACGCGCCGGCCGTCCGAACTCAGCTTATCCTCGCAAAAGGACATTTGTAATATTAAGCAAGAATTTATTATCCTATTTCGATAATAACGATAAATACAACTGCTAAATTACAACAAAATGCGAAAATGGTCATTTTACGCAAAAATCACAGTCGAGATGTAAGTAATAGGCCTCTTAACGGCTACAGCTAAGCATACAATTTCAACTAAAGTTACGATTCTCTAAGCTAAAGCCTTGATAGCTGCTAGACACGGTTGGTAAGTATAAAGGATTACGGTATTATTATTTAGATAAGTTTAAAGGATACACATTAAATAATAAGGTAAGTAATTAGGTAAGGATTTAAAACTTTCCATTGTCGGCTGGACGACTATCCAGCGCAAGTGCTAGAGACCGACTGAGTAAATTTCTCTCCGGATTCAAAACGGAGCGCGTGTAGTCGATTACTTGCCGAATTTGGTTTTTTCCCGGGCCGGACTGATTCCGTATGCATGTAGTCCGAGCCTAAAGATTGGCCCCCTGCAAGTCTTGATCTTAATCCTTTGGATTATTGCTTATAAGCCTGCCTCAACCTCATCGAAATATCGAGTCCAGTTGTTTTCCGGTTGCCACTGTCTGCGTGTCCCTGCAACAACTTCTTGGCTCTCACGATTCTCTGTGGTACCCCACTCCATGTTTACCAGCTATGTGTGTTAAATCGAAATCAATAGAATAAAACCTACTTAATATAATGATATCTAATAACAGTACTACCGTGATATTATTTATTTTAAAATACCCTGATTTAAGGTGGGACAGAACTTATGGCAAGACTAGGTATGTATCATTGAGGTATTAAACTAGAGTAGACGTCCCATACAAAGATTGTGCTCAGCTAGATGACAGCGGGCATCACGTGATACGTTGGGGAGGGGCCTTGGTTGTTATAGAATAAGTCCGAGCGCGCAGATGCGACACACTTTTCATACAGTTTTATCGTGTAGTAGGAGAATATTGTTAAAAATATACAAATCAATGGGAAGTTAGTTTTTATGTTTTATTGAATGTTATTAATTGTTATATTTTAAAATAAGTTATTTAATGCTAAAAATAAATAAGTAAATAATTTATTAGCAAAACCATTTATATACTTAAGTACCTACTTAATAATTATAAAATCTTTATCTTTTCTAATCAATTAGAAGTCAATAATATATTAATAAGATATGAGGCCCTCCTGTTTCATCTGGAATTACTTTTTTTACGAACTTATGTAGGTATATTATATGCTCACAGCTCATGGAGTACCTAAATAAAAAAATTTAATAAAATATAAAATTCATTTACTTACAACTGACTTACATTTATTTAGCTGACCAAATAGACGTGGTTCAGTCCAAATTTCAAAAACATCCTTTCAAGTTTTAGAGGTAATGTTTGTAAATGCTTGCCATCAAAATCATACTTGTAAAAAAACAAGTCTCGCAAGTTGCAACACAGTTCTTCTACCGTAAAAAGTTATGAGATGAGTGTAATACCAAGTCGGTTGACTTGGCCATCGCATTAAAACACAATGTATCTCACAAGTAATACATAATTATATTATGTTAAATTAGATTGTTTAGTGCGATTGCCAAGTCAACCGACTTGGTATGACATGGATCTCACAACTTTTTACGGTAGAAGAAGTGAGTTGCGAGACTTGGTTTTTTACAACTATGTTTTGGATGGCATCTCAGATAGCCCTACTTTTTTCCTTTCCGGTACCTTCTACTTCTTGAGTACCAACAACAGATTTTCCATTACATTATAGTATACTTACATATACAGGTACACTATTCATTCAATGCGAATGTAACTTCGTAATCCTATATATATTATATGGAATTACAAAGTTATTAATGCAGTTCGTGTATCTAGTAAATTGGACAGAAATTGCAAAATATTTTAGTTTTTCATTGATATATACACTAAACACTAACCGTCTTATTAATAAAAATGGCCAAATGTCACACCTCGGTTTAAAGTGACGCTGTCTCATTTTTGTTGAAGAAGAGACAGCAGACAGCGTCAATTTAATCCTAAGTGTAACTTTAATCAACGTCTCTTAATGACAGGGTAATTGTATACTAAATTTGAAGTTTCTATGTCTGTTAGAAGTGCCTTAGTTAGAGGTTTGATGATCGGTCAGTCAGTGAGTGACAAAATTAGGAAACTTTGTCTAGTTATAACTCTTAAACTACTGGTTCAAATTGAATGAAATTTGAAATATACCGTGTTTATACAATGCCTGCTAGGTTACTGAAAATTCAGGTTTCTAGTTTTATGCACAACTATGTTATAGGTCGAAAATGGCCTGAACTGCTTCGAGAAAAGGATGGTACGGCCGTGCCGCTTTTTTTGCTCGACTTGGCGGGGGCACTGCCGTGCGCCCAGATGCTTATAAATGCATTACTTTTTTGTGACGATGACGTTGACTATTTCGACGAATATAATTCATCTTTCTCTGTTATCATGACTACTAAAAGAGTAAGCTTGTAAAAGCGTGTTTTTTCTTTCCGGGTGGTTAGGTCTGAATGTACTGATCTACATAACGTACGTACTCGTACTTCAAAAAGAGCCTTTCCCGAAATGACCGATTTTCTATAGGTCTTTATTATTAAATGTCGGAAATGAAACTGTCAAATGATGTACAGTCACTTTCTTTATTTTTAAAAAATTAAAATAAAATCACATTCTATAGAATGTGATTTTATTTTAATATCTTAGGCATTAAAAGGCAAATAAAACAAAAACACTAATCCTACATTACCCCTAAACTACTTTAAAAATTTATTCCACTCTCTTGCGTATATTGCTTATCTGGCTACTATGGCCCTAAAAGTTATTTGATTACGTAATATGGGGTTTTCATATTATTATAATATGGCATACAACATAAGTTTAGTTCATTATCGTGCTAAGTGGTTTTGAAGTAAAATTCAGTATTGAGTGTCAATGCATTCCAATTTGAAATAATTATTTTGTAGATTGGTTTATTTCATTCATATTTTTACAATAATATCACGTAGTCTAATTGTCAGTCATGATCTTAAGCGTTACACTTATGAAATAATAGCAAATATTTTTTCACTGTAAAACCAAATTAGGCATAATAGGCAGAAACTCATTTGCGCGGTCTGTTTTTTGCTGGTAGATGTTGGAAAATATTTTATTTTTGAGTTTAAACGAGGAGTGTTTCGTGTACTTACCGATTAAATGTTACACCTAGACTTTTTACTGTGTTTTTCGAGTGATTGTTACAACTTTTGAGTGCATAAGAAGGCATTTTTATTTTTTTTCTTGGTGAGACGTTAACGACATGTCACCGCAATCGCTCGGAAGCGACTATACAAGGTGCAGTCCATGGACCGCACCTGAGTGCGCACAAACTTGCTTCGCGGTGTCTTATCTAGCTTTTTACATCAATGGTATGTATGTACGTTTTAGTTTTCTTCATTTTTTAAACTCGCGCTCATTACGGTCATCAGAAAACCTAACCCTTAAAACCTCTCCGTACCACACCACCTCTTACGATAGCTCCTTTATCGTCCAAGCTGTTCGTCTCTGGAACTCGCTCCCAATTGCGATCAGGCGTGCGCAATCTGTTTACACATTTTAAGGAGCTCGTGAAAAATTTCTACCTATCCACTTAACCATATCCTGCTGCAAAGCTGCTGTTAATCACTACTTTCTACAAATGTGAAATCAATTTTTTTTGTCTGTTGAATTAATGAAAAATTTCATTTCAATGAAGTGAAATGTATTTGAATTTTAATTTATTTATTTATTTGACATAGGCATACACGACAGGTTACAATCATTGTTATTATTAAATAAAAATCCCATTAATAAAGGTCCCAGATTATGACCCAAAAAGGTGTACGCACAACATGACAAGCAAGAAACACACAAAACAAAGTTACACATACAGCACTTAAAAATCAAAATTAACAATCAAAATTAAGAAAAGTGGTTAAAAGTGGAACAAAACAATTATAAAATTAGCAACCGCAAACAAACAAAAATCACTTAACAAATTTAGTAAAATTTTAAATATTTTAATACCATGAGAAATATTTTAGTTGAGTGAAATTTTCTTCTTAATTCCGAAGTTGTATCAATTTAAGTAAAAATAGAGCCATTGATAAATGATGCCAAATTTAAAAGTGAATATTCGCATTCGCAAAAATGCTTAAGGGGTCCTGCGCGAAGTTGTGAAATTTTACGTATTTTTAAGTCACTTGTACTATGCGCTGAATTAGTTAAATACGTTAAAAGAACTTATGTAAGTTAGCCTGATCATTGCACAAGGTCGTGGCCTTGTTGAAATTTGAAACAAATTCTTTAAACATTATCAATAATTAAACAATACATAAATCTGATGACTACTAAAAACATTTTTTTTGACAACTTTCTTAATTTTACGCATGAAACAATAATAATTATTGATTTTATATTGATTGTATTTGTATTGATATTCCGCAGGGCAGCCCCTTCTTTAAAAAGTAAATTTTAATTTTTAACACAAGCGCGTGATGGTTTTGCACATTTCGCAGAATAAAAACATTGCTCTAACTAATTTACTAGGTCTGAAACTTCAAAGCAGAATTGTTCTTATTATAAATTCCAATAAGATTGATTTTGCTTTGAAGTTCATTATGAGACTTATGTCAGATTTTTCGACCGCGCGGCACCCCCTTAAAATCGATATTCGTTACATCATTAATATCTACATACCTAAGTACTTAAGTTTTCGTGTAGTAGGTAATGTAGGTAGGTACTTTCTATTGATTTTCTATAAACTAATTAAACGAAACATGACATCAGGATTCAGGTGACGGAAACTTGCCCATAATGAAGTGTAAAACACAGTTCTTCTATTTTTGTAGGCGAGTTTTCAACAGTTTAAAGCGTTTTATTTGGGTCTTAAAACGGCAACATTTTATTTTAAACGTTTTAAATCCGTTGTTTTACATTTATCTATACACTCCACATACTACATACCTAACAAGGTAATTCTCCCCAATTCATAATTCAACTAACAATAACAAACAACAACATAATATGAATGTGAATAGGTAAGTAAGTATGTAGGTAGAAGTAGGTATTTACTTTTAAAATCTTGAAATTAATCAGTTTTTTACGGATTAACTCGCGTTTAATTTACTATTTACATAGTTTTTTATACTATCCTGACGTTTCGAACCCTTTACAGGGTCCGTGGTCACAGGGAGTCCGTCAAAGAAAGAAGAGAAACGTCAGGATAATATAAAAAACTATGTAAATAGTAAATTAAACGCGAGTTAATCCGTAAAAAAGTGTTTCATTTCAATGTGTAGTGCTCGTTTTAAAATCTTATTGCACATCGTACATCTTTCTTGATGTACCATCATCGTGCAGGTTATATCTTCTGTATACACTGTTAGTTTTTCTTCTTCCCATTTTGCACCACAAATAAATAGGAAAAATTACTAAAATATGCAAAGAACGTACAACTGCCGCTTGCCAAAATGCAAAATAAAATTATAAGTAAAAAACCTTTTTAACAAACAAGCTTTTATTTAAATGCGCTAAAAAGAAAAAATAAAGTTTCACTTAGGTGCCCTACAAATAAACAGAAAATAAGGTCGGATGGTCGGAATAGTAATTCTGTGTTTTGTCTTTTTAGGGTGGATTCGACCAAACTGGAATAAGGTCCTATACCTAGATTAAACGACGAATTTGTATAGACTAATCTAGGAGTAAGTCTTATTCCATTTTGGTCGAATCCACCCTCACTCTTATTTAAAATTACGTTTGCATGACAGGAATAAAACACGGAATAACTATTTGTAGCTTATTCTTTGTTTATTTGTAAGGCACCTAAGTGAAAGTTTATTTTTTCTTTTTAGCGCATTTAAATAAAAGCTTGTTTGTTAAAAAGGTTTTTTGCTTATAATTTTGTATTGCCTTTTGGCAAGCGGCTTGGCAGTTGTACGTTCCTTGCATATTTTAATAATTTTTCCTATTTATTTGTGGTGCAAAATGGAAATTAAAACTTTTACTATCAACTTATAACGTCATTACACAATTTATATGATATAAAAGGTTGTCGCGAGATTTAAGTAAGTAAGTAAGTACTCGTATTTTTTTAGGTTTTAATAGTTAAAATCAATTACATCAGGTTATTTCATTTACTTGTTTGTTTATACATATACTCAAAGACTATCCAATTAAAATTCACAAAATGAATTATTTCATTAAAAATGAAAAAAACACGAATTCCTTTTTTGTAATTTTTGTTATGTTTAAAACACTTGATCTGACCAGCCCTTGAAGTTGCTAGAAACCGCAAGACGGTTTCTAGCAGTCACCTTATATAGTAAATCTCGCGACAACCTTTTATATCATATAAATTGTGTAATGACGTTATAAGTTGATAGTAAAAGTTATAAAGTAATATTTTTTTTTAGCGCATGTAAATAAAAGCTTTGTTTTTTGAAAAGGTTTTTTACTTTTAATTTATTTTTTACTTTTTAGTTATTCCTAGACACCTGTTTCATCTGTTCATCTTACTATACACAAATATTTATATAACTGTACAAAATTTATTCACGTTTACCAAACCACCACCACTCACCACCCATAAAGACGAATCAAACTCGACGCGATTGTGTCGCCTAATTACTGAGTTCCTATGGCCACCTTTCAGCTCCATCATCAGACCCTGGTAACCATCTAGCACCAAAGTACTCGTCAAGACCAATCAAACGAGCCCATATACTCGATGGGGATATGTCGTTTAATTACTGAGTTCCTATGGCCATCATCCAGCTCCATCATCAGAACCTGGTTACCATCTAGCACCAAAGTACCCTCAAGACGAATCAAACGAACCGAGACTCGATGGGGTTGCGTCGTTTCTTTACTGATTTCCTAGAACCACCTTCCAGCTTTATCATCAGATCAGACCCTGGTAATCATCTATAAACAAAGTACTCGTCAAGACGAATGAAACGAGCCGAAACTCGATGGGGTTGCGTCGTTTCATTACAGAGTTAATATGACCACCTTCCAGCTCCATCATCAGACCCTGGTTACCATTGAAAGACCAACTACTCATCAAGACGATTCAAACGAGCCCAAACTCGATGAGGTTGTGTTGTTTCATTGCGAAGTTTCTATGGCCACCTTTCAGCTCCATCATTAGATCAGCACCATGTCATCATAATATTGCATTGTCACGCGATTTACACATGTATGCAAAATTTCAGCTCAATCGGTAACCGGGAAGTGGATCAAAATTAAGTTGCAAGATTTCGTTTGAACAAACATACATTGCAAGATGAATACCTACAAGCTAAAAAGCTTGTAAAAAAACAAACACTTGTCGGTGTCGCGTCGCTCCGCCGGCAATCCCAAACATCTACGCCTGTTAAAGTTGGCAACGTCGCACTCGTCAGTTTTCAATATCGATATTAAAATATCGATAAAATTATCGATATTTTTAACCCTTTTTCGTATCGATATCCAACTATCAAAATTTTATTGAAATATCGATATTTATAAAATATCGATTAAAGTCCCTGGTTATGACAGGAAAAAAATAATCAACCTAACGTTTGCATATTCTATAGGCTTCATACTTTCGATTGGTACCTATTTAATTTATCTATTATCGAAACAAGTGCAATATTTAAAAAAATATATTTATATTATATTTTTAAAAATTTAATTAATCATATACTTACTGGACTGAAATTTTTCAGCCAACCCAACCCACTCGCAATATATTTTTTAACATATTAAATTTGATATAAAATACTTTTCATCCATTAACCGCTCGGTGAAGGTCGTTGTATACTCGGATCCTCTACTATACAGTTTTAAACTTATTTTTATTATATACAATTTTAAACTTATTTTATCTTCTTTATTTTATACTCACATTTTGTCAGATATAATTGTAGGTACGAGTAAGTACTAACTTACCTCTTATTTTTATAAATGTGTGCATGTTTACTTTCATCCTATAGTATATATACTACCTGTGTAAGTCAACATTGTAATGATGTGTGGTGTAGCGGCTTCCTAAAAGAATGCTACCACTCTCTCTTTTCTCTTTGGGTGTCGTAAAAGGTGACTAACGGACTACAGAGTACAGACTGCACACACATCCAACAGCATAGAGCGGTGATGGGCTCACAGATCACTACCTGGCACGCTGAGCACATGTGCAGTCGCTATTTGGTGAAACGTGGACTATGTCAGAGGACTGCTTTTGCAGTCCTTATTAAGAATAAGAATAAATTTATTTTCTGTATAAAACTTAAGTCTAAATACATAATTATGGTGAATAAAAAATTAAAATTTAGTGTGCTGTGCTATTGAACTTAATTTTGGGTTCCGGGGGAAGGCCCCCCCCTCCCAATTCCTATTCCTTCCTTAAACCTATTCCTCCCTTAAAGGCCGGCAACGCATCTGCGATTCCTCTGGTTTTGTGGGTGTCCATGGGCGGCGGTGATTACTTTCCATCAGGTGGCACACCTGCTCGATTGCCTCCCTCTTTTTAAAAAAAAAAAAAATTATAATGTGTATTGAAATGATTTTTAACACTTTTTTACGGATTAACTTGCGTTTAATTTACTATACGAAACCAACGAAACGTCAGGATAATATAAAAAACCGGCCAAGTGCAAGTCGGACTCGTCCATGAAGGGTTCCGTAGCAGCAAGTAACATCATATAAAAGTTCTTGTAGTTCGTTGTAACTTTGATCGATGTTTTAATAAAGGTGTATTTTTTTTGAATAATTTTTTATGACGTATTAAAAAAAACTTACTAGATCTCGTTCAAACCAATTTTCGGTGGCAGTTGTATGTAGCAATGTATGTCATGTATTTTTTTTTAGTTTTATCATTCTCTTATTTTAGAAGTAACATGGGGGGGACACACATTTTACCACTTTGGAAGTGTCTCTCGCGCAAACTCTCAACTCAATTTCATTTTTGAAGACCTATCCATAGAAATTCCACACGTATGGGTTTAATGAAAAAAAAAATTGATTTCAGTTCTGAGTATGGGGAACCCCCAAATTATTATTTTTTTCTATTTTTGTGTGAAAATCTTAATGCGGTTCACAGAATACCTACTTACCAAGTTTCAACAGTATAGTTCTTATAGTATCGGAAAAAAAGTGGCTGTGACATACGGACGGACAGACAGACAGACGTGACGAATCCATAAGGGTTCCGTTTTTTGCCATTTAGCTACGGAACCCTAAAAACTATGTAATAGTAAATGAAACGCGAGTTAATCCGTAAATAAGTGTTAAAAATCATTTCAATGTTAGTGTCCGCTTAAACCTCAGAAAACAATAATCAGTATATCTTTATTATTGAAATTTTGCATTCACAATGCTATATAGATATAGGATAAAATGTTTACTAGAAAAAAAAACAACCAGTCTCAGGAAAGCTCGAACGGGATTCGAACCCGTGAGAGCAGTGGACCGGCAATCCAAAAGTCAGTTTAGTAAACATTTTATCCTATAATGTGTATGTATAGAATACCAAAAAACAAAGACATAAACCATTCCTTTAACATTTTTTTAGATAGATTTGATGACATCTTGAGCATTACACATCCAAACGGTAGCAAAAAAATTGCAGTATGTGGTGACTTTAACATAGATTTGCTAAAAAAACAAGATATTCTTCGGAATTCGAACAGCTTGCTATGAGTTTTAATTTGAAGCCTTCCTTAAAGGAACACCTACAAGGCCGAGTAGTGAGACTTGTATTGACAACATTTTACACAACATACGAGGTGCTAAATTATGTGAGCTGGTTGAACTTTGCTTGTCTGATCATAAGGCTCAAGTCTTAAACTGCCCCGTGAAGAAAACTTGCTTATTTGATTATTGGTTTACGTTCAGACGGGACTGCTCGGAAGAAAATTTGTGTAAGTTTAGGGATTGCATCAGCGCGCTTGCTTTTGGCGATGTATTTCAGGCTGATAGAGCAGATAATGCGTGAGTTTCCCTATCTTATGTTTCCCTATCATAAAAGTCAAAAATAATATCAAAAATAAGCCTGAATAGCTCTCTTTTTATTTTATTTTTTATTCTTATTTTGTTTATTCATTTATTTATTTATTCAACAATGTTTCAACAGCATATAACTAAACACAAGGTACAGAAGATGATACTTAAACATAAGCCAATTAAAGAAACACATTATGCTACTAAAAAATGTTAACACAATTAATGAACGCAGGTAGGTAGTCTAAAAAAGAATAGGTAGGTAGGTACTTAAATGAATTTTGTCGATTGACAACTTGCAGAATATATGTAAATCTGATTGTGTTGTGTCGATGTGTGTAAGTGCGTGTGAGTGTAATATCGTGGTTGGTTTAGTTGTTCATGATAACTCTTCGGGGATTAAGCAGAGTAGCAAAAGAAAACGTTTTCTTCGCTGGAAGTGCAGAATTACAAAACAACAAAATGATAAAACATGTTTAAGGCATACTCTAATAGATTTAGTAAAATAATCATGTTGACTCAGAAGGCACAAAGAAATTGTTACATTCTAAAATCAAAAAATAAATGTAAAGCTACTTGGGACATCATTAATAATAATAAACCAAAATTTCCAAAAAACAATATTTCAAAGTTAGTTGTTAACAACAATATAATAACGGATCCTCAACTAATTGCAGAATCTTTCAATAATTATTATATAAGGTGACTGCTAGAAACCGCAAAAAACTTCTAGGGCTGGTCAGGTCAAGTGTTTTAAACATGAAAAAAATGACAAAAAAGAAACTCGTGTTTTTTTATTTTTTATTAAATAATTCATTTTGTAAATTTTTATTAGAAGGTCTTTGAGTATCTAATTAATTTTAAACCAATAGCATAAGAAAAATAAAATTAAAAACAATTAAAAATAACGATTATTTACAACGCGCGGGCAATGAACGGCTGGCCGGCCGACTGTTGACCCGTGCGCGTTGTCAGCTGGGCGATAAGTACCTACGTTAGTCTGCAAACTTTTGAAATGTGCGTAGGTATAAGGTGCAGTTAAGTCCAACGACTATCGATAGCATCAAGTTATGTTATGGCTACATTTTAACTGTAATTATGAAAAGTGTTATGATGTATGAACGTAATTTCAATTCAATCCTAGTAAAAATCTATCACACCACCCATTATGAGAAGTTACAATTATCTTTCCTTACAAATGAAAGATCAATGGGTAGTTGGGTAGTTTTCCAATGTCGCGTCCGTACGCTAAGCACTTGCCGCTAACTTCAAACCAAATGACCAGATGACCTTACATGTCCTCGACAACTAAACAGCCTAAAGCATTGTGATAATAAGTATCAGTCTTACCTATTTATTTACACTAAATTAAGTTAAACTAATGTCTCGCAATAAAGGCAACGTTAATACCTAAAAAGCTGCGTAATTAATAGGTGTCGGTAGGTACTTACATGGTGTTAAATAGCATTCCAGTTTATTACATCAGCGAACAGGAAAGGTGATAAGCTTTCCATCACACATAGCAGGCTTTGGACTGTCAAACTAATGTAATAATAATTAAATAAAAGTGAAAACCTGTGCTAAACTTTCGTAAATAAATTAAAATTTATTAAAGGACGAACTAGAACAACTTTTGTGATCGGCACATGATTATTATTACACTAATTCGGCGTGTTTAAAAGTTCATCACCTATGTATTTACAAGTCTTATTTACACCTTAAAACTAAAAAACTCTCTCTTCGTTTAAGCGCATAGCACCACTTACTACCTCGTCACTCTCACGATAGCAAAATAGCATCTCAAGATATTGCTGGTTCGTATACCTAGGCATTTTTACGCACACGCGACGCGACGCGAATGCACCAGAATGCATAAGTTGACTGCCGAAAAAATCAAAGCAGCCGTGTGTGTAGGTCACGTGATTAGGGTTGGCACGCACAAGAAAATAAAACCATTACTTACTTAGATCCTAGAAGTTACTGACATGTCAAAACTTTGGCCTTTTGTTGATAACAAACTCTTTCACATTTTTTTTACAAACATGAATAGACAAACTTAAATAATTAAAGCTATCGTCCAAACTTGCATATTAAGCGAATTTACAATTATAAAAGTTATTAGATTAGATCAATGATTTATCTGTTAATTTTTATTAGTTAATTTGGTAAACCAAAAAACTTATACTATCAAGTAAATGTTAATAAATCTGGATTGCAATTCAATAGAAAAAGAAAACAAAAACTTTAATTATCCATAACCACAACGCATTAGCAGGTTTACATTGTACACAAACTAACACACTTGGAATATCAATTCTAAGATTAACATGTTACTGTATTGACTACAGTTTTATGGGATTTGTTGTGTTGGTTATAAAAATATCCAAAAATGTTTGCTCGTAAAAGTTTAAAAGGATCATAACATAATGGTTAAACAAGCTACTGATGGTAATGATTGAGATTCAAACTGGTACGCATCGCATCACTACTAGTGCGACTAGCTGTTTTTGGTCTGCATCACGTGAATTCAGAATTAAGAAAAATAAATCAACAACAAAATTAGGTCTTTTTATGTGGATGCTACATAGGTACTTGAAATCAATTTATTAATTATTCGCGCCACCGTTTCTTTTTTCTAATAAACAACGTTTTTCTTTTATCACGAATTCTTATCTTATTAAAAAAAAGTTTACTACCTCAGATGGGAATCGAACCCACATCCTCCGCAATCCGGGAGGCGGGCGGCGTTAAACACTCCGCCATCTAGATATTTTTTGACATGTCAAAATTTTTCAACGCATTTGACTTGTGTTTTAAGCAACAGTGTCTCATCAAACCTCTTTCACTTTACATCCATTACACAATTTACACACGATATGAATTACAAATTCAAATTCATATCGAAAAAGAACCGCTCATAGTTAGCGGCAGCCCTAAATAGATATGGATCGTCGCAAGCGTCTTTGAAGAAACGCCGCCACACACAGTGTTGCCAAATTGACGGATTTCTCGTCAGATCTGCCGGACTGCATGCGAATGCGAGCGACACATAGTCGCTGTGCGCATGACTGTGATCTGCTGTCTCTTTCCAATTCTATGAATATGAAAGAGACAGAGTCATTCTCATCGCAGTGGCACCAACTTTACGACTTTAACTTAGAGAATCGCACTGTGGCACTGCGCTGCGCTGTCTGTGCTTAGTCAGTCACTGAACTCACTGATTCTCATGCGCAGCAGGTGTGTTCAGTTTCCTCGGGGAAATTTTGTTGTGTAGTGTAGGTACCTAGTTGTGTTGTGGTATGTGAATTGCATTTGTGTATGCGCGATTAAACTAATAACTAGTATGAGTTAATTAGTGAAGGATTAGTATTATTATGAATAGGCTATCGTGAATAAAGTAATCAGTTCAGTAACAAATTAATGATTTGAGTAACAAATGGGTGTTTTAATCGTATTAAGACTTGTAGGTAGAATAGGTGGTATTCTTTTAAACACGTTGAATAAGTGTAATAATAAATATGTGCCAATCACAAAAGTTATTTTAGTTCGTCCTTTAATAAATTTTATTTTATTTAAGTACGTAATTTTGGCGGAGGTTTAATTTTTATGTAATATTACATTAGTTTGAAAGCCTGTTAAGTGTGATCGGAAGCTTATCACCTTTCCTGTTCGCTGGAATAAACTGGAATGCTATTTAACACCATGTAAGTACCTACCGACACCTATTAATTACGCAGCTTTTTAGGTATTAACGTTGCCTTTTATTGCGAGACATTAGTTTAACTTAATTTAGTGTAAATAAATAGGTAAGACTGATACTTATTATCTCAATGCTTTAGGCTGTTTAGTTGTCAAGGACATGAAAGATCATCTGGTCATTTGGTTTGGAGTTAGCGGCAAGTGCTTAGCGTGCGGACGCGACATTAGATAACTACCCATTGATCTTTCATTTGTAAGGAAAGATAATTGTAACTTCTCATAATGTGTGGTGTAATAGATTTTTACTAGCATTGATTTGAAATTACTTTCATACACTTATCATAATTACAGTTAAAATGTGGCCATAACATAACTTGATGCTATCGATAGTCGTTGGACTTAATAACTGCACCTTATACCTACGACTAATTCAAAACATTGCAGACTAACGTAGGTACTTATCGCCCAGCTGACAACGCGCACGGGTCAACAGTCGGCCGGCCAGGCGTTCATTGCCCGCGCGTTGTAAATAATCGTTATTTTTAATTGTTTTTAATTATATTTTTCTTATGTTATTGGTTTAAAATTAATTAGATACCCAAATTCATTCTAATTAAAATTTACAAAATGAATTATTTAATAAAAAATCAAAAAAACACGAATTTCTTTTTTGTCATTTTTTTCATGTTTAAAACACTTGACCTGACCAGCCCTAGAAGTTTTTTGCGGTTTCTAGCAGTCACCTTATATAGATCACGATATACCTTATGTTAATCGAAAATTAACATGTTTGTATATATTTCATTGTGTATCATCTTAATGTTTAACGCCTTTGCGTTATCGATCTTACGTTCAAAAAAAAAGAATCACTTGTCATTCAATCAAAAACCTGTCTAGTTTATAGTAGATAGATTTTTTTTTTTTTTTTTTAATTGTCACTACTAAACTTTATATACATTGACTTACCTAATACAAATGTTATGTTTGTAATGTTCGGTCGTGTGTGGCTGCAGTACAAAGGATTATGTATGTACTTATCTATAGGTGTTCACACGAATTTGTAATCGAGATAATGAAATTATAAATTAATTAAATGTGGATTGTCGAAGAAATTAGTGCTCGCGACTGTTCATCTTAAATGATTTAATACCTGAAGTAATTCCTAACTATATTAAGTTTACTCAACTTACTTACTTATGTCTAAACGTTTGTGAAAACTCTTTTGGCTAATGTGTTGCCCAACTGTTTAGTTTAAGTGTATTGTAAAATGCTGTTTGTTTTCCAATAAATAAATAAATAAATAAATAAATAAATAGATGTGAAAAAAGATGGCAGTCGGCCATGCATTGGTTTTCTCCTTAAAAAGGCGTGTGGACGCCATGTAATATTAATTAGATTAGTAAAATCAGTTGTTCATTGGTTTTGTCATCAAGGCGTGTGGATGCCAGTTCAATGTTAATTATAGTCATTCATTGGTTTTCAAATTCAAAGGCGTGTGGACGCCATTTCATGTTAATTATAGTAGTTAAATCTTGTTACCTATTAAAATCAGTGTGACAAAGTAAAGTGTTTATTTTTCATCATCTGAATCATCATGATCAACTATCAACGTCTCAAGGGTCTAAAGCGACGCTTCGAACCCGCCGTACGCGGCTCCTTGAGAAAGTCATCATCAACGTGTACGATCCTTGGCCGTCGCGATCACGGCTGGCCGAGAAAATCTACGCACAGTATTTTGGTGGAACCCACGAGGGGAATCGCACATTTTTGGGAACCCAGGACGGGAATCGTTTAAACCCAGGAAGGGATAAACAGCATTATAGGTACTGGACACGCGGTTGCCGTCCAAGGTCATTGCCGGCAAACTCGCGTCTAAGCTGCCGTCAAGATTATAAGTTCAGTGTGAAATACCGAATATCAAGTCAATCTCGGAGTGTTTCAGTGTTTAAATTCAGTGTTCGTAATAATTCATCATAATTATCACCTTCATCAAAGGGTCGAGATTCGACGGGGCGTATTTATTGAAGATAAAGATACGCCATTTTGTAATTTTGTATCGCATCGCTACGCTACGCAACGGGAACACAGACAGCCGACGCAAGAGGGCGCGCGCTGCGGTTCACTCATTCTTACGGACTCATAAGTTAGTGTTATTGTGTTGTGATTGATAATTCATGTAAGTACATTCATTCTCATCAAACCAATCTCAATCGGTCTAACTTCATTCAATCTTTACGAATATTGAATCACTCATTCAGTCAATGTCACTGTCATGTCAAGTGTCTGTCAATTAAATAACTAGGTTATCTTGTTTGTTTACATATTCTAAATTTATGTTTCGTTAGTTTTAAATTTGTTACAAGTGTAACTTATCTTAAGTGTTACTGTTTATTACGTGCATTAGTCAGTAGATAGTCATCATGGCTTCGCGTAGGACTAGAAATCAGTTTAGAACTTATCATAGAATGTTGTTGGATTTTGCCGCGACAATCGACGATAAGGCTGGGTCGATCTCTGCTTCAGTAGCAACAAAACACTTTAATACCTACTATAAAGATTTGGTTTTAGCCTACGAAACATTATTGGGTTTCTCAAATGACGAAGTGTCTGAATCAGACATGTCGCTGTTCGAAACACAATTCACGGAAGTCAACAAACTGTTGATATGACTGGACCAGGCGACGTCGGAGTCAGCCGCTGGTACATCCAAATCACACAAGTTCACATCAAACCAGGTAATGGCCAAATTACCACTTATAGAACTTCCCAAGTTTACAGGGAACCTCATGGACTGAGTTCCATTCTATGACTTGTTTCATTCATTAATTCATGAACGTGATTTATCGGATGCTGAGAAGCATTATTATCTTAGATCCTCATTGTCAGGTGAAGCTCTTCACATTGTCAGACAGCTGCCGGTAGATGATAAGAATTATTCAGTGGCGCTTAATTTACTTAAGTCTAGGTATCAGAATACTAGATTACTATTGGATGCTTATATTGGTAGGATAGTAAATTTACCTATCATCATATCATCAGTCACTCGCCTGCGTTCACAATTGTATGATCCACTGCAGGAAGCCCTTCAGGCTTTGGAAAAGCTAGATCAGCCTGTCAAAGAGTGGTCATATGTTATATTGTATTTAACATTACAGAAACTGCCTGTTAAGCTGCGGTCACTATTTGAGGAACGCTACGGCACGAACCCTGATGCTTTGCCTACCATTAGTCAACTAATGGAGTTGTTGGACGAACAGTGCCGACTGCAGCTGACAGTGGCATCAGCACCTGAGCTTGTCAGGAGACCACCTCTGGCTTCACTACCAACGGTGCGTCCACCAGCTCCACGATCAAGTCAACATCGGATGACATCAGGCAACGCATACCAGGCCAATCAGGTGATGTCATCATCAACAGATCAAGGATCATCAGCTCGTCAGGTGAGGCCTTCTTGTTCATTTTGTAGTGCCCAGGGTCACTTTATAGGTGGACTTTCAACAGTTGTCACGACCTAGTCGTAAGTTATGGGCGACTAAGTCGGGACATTGCTATCGATGCTTTCGGAAGCACTATGCAAGTAACTGTACTCATAGGAACTGGTGTTCTCATTGTGGCTCCCAGGATCATAACTCACTCATTTGCAACGCAGATGAGAACATCGGTGCTCCCTGGCAGCAAAATCAACCTGCTGCTCGACTGATCACCCAATGCGCAGGTGGTCGAGACACGCCAACTTCGTCAAAAGCGCGTCATGTCTCACCACCAGTGCATATCACTGGTGTGATCCAGGAAGAAGCGGACCCATCGTCAGCACATCATCATCATGAGGCCCCACCGGTGCAATCCATGGCTCATCACCAGCCAAGGCCACGAGTCGGTGACAGAGCGCATCTTGCTCAGACCACCTTTCATTCACTCAGGTTTGGGTCACGTATGAGCCCTGATAGGGCATGAGATAAGGTAACTGTTGGTACATCTATGGGACCATCACTTCCCATAACTATTTGTCCTACTGCAATAGTAATGGTCAGGTCAGGTGATGGTCAATTTGTCAAGGTTCGGGCCCTGTTAGATACAGGAGCCTGTGTTTCAATCATCAAACAATCATTAGTTCATCATTTAAAATTGCACCAACAGGGTAATAGTAATATTCTTTACGGAGTAGGTCATCAAGCAGTTAATACACCGGGCACTGTTGTAAAATTAGTAATCAAACCAGTAGGGGCTCAATTACCAATAGTTGGTACCCGGGCAATGGTAATGTTCACATTATCAGGAAATATTCCACCATATGATATTAAATTAAAGAATCAGTTAAAGGCATCAAATATTATTCTTGCTGATAGCAACTTTGATAAAGCTCGAAATGTAGATATCATACTTGGTACAGATGTGCTCAATTATGTACTTGATGGTTCAAAGATTTCAACCAACATTCCAGGGATAGCGGCTTATGGATCATGTTTCGGTCACGTCATCATGGGAGCGATACACACTCAACAGTCACCATCGACGGTCACATCACCCGACCAGTCGGCAGGCACTTCAGTAGAGGACTATGGACTCCATGCAGTCAGACTGGAGGAAGTTTTAGAAAAGTTTTGGAAGGTGGAACAGCCCCCTTCGAAGCCAGCTGTTCATCCGGATTACTTGGAATGTGAAAGGTTGTATAATTCAAGTACTCAACGTATGCCAGATGGCAAATATTTGGTTAGGTTACCATTACTTTCAACAAGGCCACCATTGGGTGAATCAAAGGCTTTAGCCATTCAACGATTGCGATCTTTAGAAAGAAAGATGGCAAAAAATTCAGTATTCTCAAGTAAATACAAAGAATTCATGAAGGAATATGAAACTCTCGGTCATATGTCAAAATCGGACTTTCAGTTAGACTCCGAACATTTCATCATCCCTCATCATGGCATATTCAAAAAGGGAACGGATAAGATCCGTGTAGTATTCGACGGGAGTGCTCGTTCATCAACAGGAACATCACTAAACCAGTGTCTTCACACCGGTCCACCACTTCAAAATGATATTACCCAAATATTGTTAAATTTCAGACGGCATCAAATAGTCTTCACGACCGACATCAAGCAGATGTTTCGAATGACCTGGATACACCCTGAAGACAGGAAGTACCAGCTCATCTTGTGGAGAGAGGACCCGTCTGACCAAATTCAGGTATATGAGTTGAATACTAATACCTACGGCCTACGATCAAGTCCATTCATTGCAATTCGAACATTGTTACAACTCGCCGATGATTGGGAGGCTAGTCATCATGAATCATCAGCTTCAACCGTCATCAGACGAGACACCTTCGTTGACGATATTCTCACGGGCGCAGACTCGTTATCAGAGGCTCAACACCTCAAATCAGAACTCATCGCACTAATGAAAAGCGCCAAATATGAGCTCAGGAAATGGTCATCAAATTGCAATGAATTACTGCAGGATTTGCAGCAGGAACACTGCGAGCTGCCCCATCAGTTTGATACTGACGATAAAACCTTTATTAAAGTATTAGGTATTCAATGGGACCCAGTATCAGACTCAATGTCATATCAGATCAATGTACCGCTAGGACAAGCAATTACTAAGCGTCATATCCTTAGTACAATAGCACGCCTGTATGACCCGTGTGGATATTGTGCGCCTATTGTGTTTCGATTCAAGGTGTTCCTTCAGACACTATTTTCAGATGGAGTCAAATGGGACGAACCTGTCAGTAATAGTCAATGTCGTCAGTGGGATGAACTCATTCAAGACCTTAATTATTTGTCAAATTTGCAGATACCTAGATGTGTTGCACTGCCACAGACTGTCTCATATTCACTTCACGGATTCGGAGACGCTGCAGAGACTGGTTTTGCCGCGAGCGTCTACCTCAGGACCGTGGACGCGTCAGGAAATGTCATGGTATGTTTACTTATAGCTAAATCAAGAGTAGCTTCTCAGAGATCAAAGCAAACGATACCAAAACTGGAACTCAGTGCCGCTCATCTAGTGTTCAAATTATTGAATCATGTATCGGAGTCATATGACAGTTCAATTCAATTTGACAGCATCAATGCTTGGTCAGATAGCACAATCGTGTTATCTTGGATAAACACAAAACCATACATGCTTCAAACATTCGAATGTAACAGAGTTCAAGACATTCAAAATTCAAAACGTTCTATGATATGGAGACATGTACGTTCCGAATTAAACCCTGCAGATATCGCCTCACGAGGCATGGCGGCTGAAGATCTCATACATTTCAATTTATGGTGGTCCCCAGACTGGTTATTTAAGGAGGAGTCACAATGGCCTGCGTTACCAGTTACTATGCCTTACGATTTACCTGGATTCAAGAAATTGGTCAATCTTGTTACCCCTGTCGAACCATGGGAAGACGCGCTGTTATCACGTGTCAGCTCGTTCAGTAAGCTCATCAATATTACCTCATTGGTACTTAGATTTTGCCGAAATATTAGATTGCCTAAAGAAAGACGGAATCTTAACTCTACGCTCTCATTAGACGAGACTCTTGAAGCAACCAGACATTGGATTAAGAAAATTCAAATGGATTCATATAAAGATGAAATTATATTAATCAAGCAAGGAAAATTGGTCTGTAAATCGCTACAGAAATTAAGTGTCTTCGTGGATGAAGATCACTTTATCCGAGTCGGCGGCCGACTACGGAAATCAACATTGCCTTACGGAGCCAGGCATCCATATTTGATACCTAAGGATCATAGGTGGGGTCAATTACTCATAGAATATTATCACAAGTCATATTGTCATGCGGCGACAAACGCGGTCATTGCTATACTGCGGCGAGAGTATTGGATTACGTCAGTCAGACGTCAAGTATCAAAGGTCATAAGAAATTGTTTAGTTTGTTTCAGGTTCAATGCTTCATCTCAGCCACCATTTATGGCAGACCTACCAGCTGATAGAGTCACGGCCGCACGACCATTTTCAGGCGTAGCGACTGACTTTGCTGGACCTTTCTTAGTCAAAAGCAGTTTACTAAGAAATGCGAAATTACTCAAAGCTTACCTGTGTGTTTTTGTATGTTTAGGTACAAAAGCTGTTCATCTCGAAATGGTTTCTGCATTGACCATCGAGGCCTTCATCGCGTCATTCACCAGGTTTGTCAACCGACGAGGGCTGCCTTCACTAATCAGATCGGACCGAGGTACCAATTTTACTGGTTATAATTCGTATCTAAAGGAGATCACTCAGTTCTTGTTGGACAACCAGATTATCCTCAAGGAGGAGTTCAGAAAACAGAGCATTCGCTGGGAGTTCAATCCTCCTGCATCGCCCCATATGGGGGGACTATTTGAGGCTGCAGTCAAAAGCGCTAAAAACCTCCTCAAGAGAGAGGTGGGCGATACCATTTTAACATTCGAGGAACTGTCTACTCTATTTACTAAAATAGAGTCTATACTTAATTCACGGCCTCTTGTGCCTATGTCAGAGGACCCCAGTGATTTAGAGGTTCTCACGTCAGGTCATTTCATCATAGGTCAGCCACTAGTTGCCTTGCCAGAAGCTCACTGGAAGGAAACTAAGATGTCGCGATTGTCCCGTTTTCAAGTTATTCAGAAATTGTACCAGACGATCTGGTCGCGCTGGCATGTTGAGTATCTCAGTACACTACAGTCACGTAATAAATGGTATAAGCATATTAACAATATAGAGCTCAACGATTTAGTTCTTATTATTGACGAGAACTCACCCCCTCTTCACTGGCGAAAGGGTAGAGTTATTGAATTTTTAAGGGATCAGATCACATTGTTAGATCAGTTAAATTAAGGACTCAAAGCGGAGAGCTTGTAAGACCAGTGGTCAAATTGTGTAAATTACCGATACCAATAGAAAGTAATTTAAGTTAACCATTGCACTTCTGTGTATATATAGTGTTTTCATTCTTAAAGTTAAGTCATGTGTATGAGTCATATTATGTGTTATTGTTACTATAAATAGAGCGCATTAAGGACTTCAAGTATTCAGTTCATTTCCCCCTGGTGGCGGGAGGAATGTTAATCGAAAATTAACATGTTTGTATAAATTTCATTGTGTATCATCTTAATGTTTAACGCCTTTGCGTTATCGATCTTACGTTCAAAAAAAAAGAATCACTTGTCATTCAATCAAAAACCTGTCTAGTTTATAGTAGATAGATGTGAAAAAAGATGGCAGTCGGCCATGCATTGGTTTTCTCCTTAAAAAGGCGTGTGGACGCCATGTAATATTAATTAGATTAGTAAAATCAGTTGTTCATTGGTTTTGTCATCAAGGCGTGTGGATGCCAGTTCAATGTTAATTATAGTCATTCATTGGTTTTCAAATTCAAAGGCGTGTGGACGCCATTTCATGTTAATTATAGTAGTTAAATCTTGTTACCTATTAAAATCAGTGTGACAAAGTAAAGTGTTTATTTTTCATCATCTGAATCATCATCATCAACTATCAACGTCTCAAGGGTCTAAAGCGACGCTTCGAACCCGCCGTACGCGGCTCCTTGAGAAAGTCATCATCAACGTGTACGATCCTTGGCCGTCGCGATCACGGCTGGCCGAGAAAATCTACGCACACCTTAAAAATCTAAGAATAATTTACCAACACAAGCATGTACTTATAAGCTCATAACTCTACAAGATCCTTTTTCATAAGCCCAACTCACCCTTTTGAAATATACGTACTTACTATTATTAAAAAACCTTAAATACACTAAAAGCACCGGTTATGATATTTATGTAGGTAATGGTTCTAAAATACGTCTGCGATATAGTTGCTCCTGTTCTCACTTACATTATTAACCTGTGTTTTTTTGACCAGGGTGTCTTTCCATCAACGCTTAAAACAACAATTATCAAACCACTTCATAAAAAAGACGACAAACATAATATGAAAAACTACAGACCTATAGCTTTAATACCTATTCTGTCGAAAATAATTAAAAAGGTTATTTACAATAATTTTTATAATTATTATGTAAAAAATAATATATTCACATATGAACCGAAAGGAATCCGAAAAAATATGTCAATTAATTGAGCAATTTACGAATTTCTTAACTTAATTTATTCCAGAGTAGACTCAAAGAGCCCTGTACTTGCCCTATATATGGATATGTCAAAGGCGTTGGATTTAGTGGATCACAAGTTGCTACTTGACATATAACTTGAAAAATGTATATGGGATAACAGGCAATTCTTTAGATTTACTACAATCTTATATAAGTCATCGAACCCAAATTACGAATATATGTAGAATTTGTTCAAAAACTAAAGAGGAAACTAACTATAAATCTAGTCCTAGAATAGTCACCTGTATCACCGGGCAGAGCTGTGGGGTGCCTCAAGGAAGCGTTTTAGGTCCACTCCTCTTTTTGATATTCTTTAATGATATCCCAAAGTCCATCAGTGATTCGATGATATTGTTTGCGGATGACTGTACAGTTATATTCAGCAAAGAAAGTAATATAAACTGCAGTCTTAAGCCAATAATTGGGTGGTTAGACAACAACAATCTAGTAATAAATATAGATAAAACGAAAATTATGAAATTTAAGCAAAGATGCAATCCAAAATAACCTATAAAATAGAATAAAATTTATTAATAAAGAAGATAATTTAAAATGTCAAAATTACATTGACTTTGTATGTGGAAAGCTTTCACAGTCTTCATACAGCCTATATCTTCTGTCGCAAAAAGTTTTTCTCTCAACGTTACTCGCGACGCGACCTATCATGGCTTGGCTTCTAGCTTACGGTATGCAATTATATTTTGGGGTAATGCAACTAATTGGAAAAAAGTTTTTAAATGTCAAAAGAGATGCATTCGTGCCATGTGCAAACTTAAAAATTCAAAAGTCTATCTAATATGTCTAGAAAGACGTAATGTCTATCTAATAATAATGCTGTTTTTTATATTATATATTATTTTTATTTTATTACTTTTGATAATAACTGTAACTTAAATTTGTTTTTTTACAAATTAATGAATGTATAGTTTGACATTTAGTTCTGTAATTGTATAGTATTTATGGATTTACGCGACAGTTTTGAATTGATTTTTATTAATGTATACTTATTAGTTTTTTTTCTTTTATTATAATATTTCTATTTTCGGAAGCCGATAAGGCAGATCGCAGTGATACCTTTATTACATTAAATTAGATCTACCTGTCTTGGCATCTAATAGGTGAATGTAGGTTAGTGCTTGCTTACTTAACATTTTATTTATAAACCGCCCAAGTGCGAGTCGGACTCGCCCATGAAGGGTTCCATAGCAGAAGTAACATCATATAAAAGTTCTTGTAGTTCGTTGTAACTTTGATCAATGTTTTAATAATAGTGTATTTTTTTTAATTAATTAATTTATGACGTATTAAAAAAAACTACTTACTAGATCTCGTACATCATATTTTTTTTAATTTACCACTTTGGAAGTGTCTCTCGCGCAAACTATTCAGTTTAGACAAAAATGATATTAGAAACTTCAGTATAATTTTCGAAGAAAATTAATTTTTGAGTTTCAGTGCTAAGTATGGGGAACCCCCAAAATTTATTGGTTTTTTTTCTATTTTAGTGTGAAAATCTTAATGCGGTTCACAGAATACCTACTTACCAAGTTTTTTAAGTTAAGTTCTCATAGTTTCGGAAAAAAGTGGCTGTGACATACGGACGGACAGACAGACATGACGAATCCATAAGGGTTCCGATTTTTGCCACTTGGCTACGGAACCCTAAAAACGGTAATTTAAAAAACTAAAAAACCCGACTGCGTTTCTGTGTAATTTGGAAATGAAAAAACCCTAAAACAAAAAAGTCATCATACCCGATTGCACTTTACATAAGAATCACCAAAGTTGCAAAGAAAAATTGTAGCAGTGGGGGACCCATTCTAGAAATGGAGGCTTAGTGAATTGAGAGCACATACCTATAGGTATTACATTGCAGATTACTCCAATCGACTGTCTGGACGGCTGACTTTCTAGAATGGGGCACGACTGCTACAATTTTTCTTTCCTACTTTGGCTATTAAAACTTTCCTCAAATCAGGGGGGTTACTCTCGAACGCAAACTCAATCTTAATACAATTCCAATACGATTAATATGTATCGATATTGGGATAAGTAAAGATAATTCCGGAACGCCATCTCGATAGTAATTTGTTCAATCAATTTCCACGCAATTTAATTCCAATGTGGCGCTATTGTCGCTTACAAAAGTGCCATTTGACATTTTTTAGATTTGTGATTGGAAATTGATTATGCAATTCTGTTTCAAGAGTAGCCTACCAGGTGGTAATTCTATTATGAAATTACAAAATGAAGCGTCCTTTTTATGGCTAAGTTTAATAGAGCTAATGAATTGGTCACGATGTATGTCTGGGTACTTGACAGAGAGGTTCTGTTCGTACAGATATTCGAAAACTCCCTTTTCTGTGCAATTGGCGGGGACGTCTAATAAAATAATTTTTGCCTCCCTTTTTTTAGTATCTTTTACCTTTAGCCCTGATGTTTTGAGGTGCTCTGACTGCTTCAGTTTCTCTAGGTCTTCTTCCCCTTGCACGCTAATAATGATGCCTCCATCTTAAGTTTTACGCATGCCCCGGATACGTAATTTGAGCTGTTCTGGCTTAATCACAGTCTGAATAAGCTTCTTTGTATCTTCACAGGTTTTTCTTTGTCATGGGGGTCAATGACGACACTGCTGGTGGGCTGGCGGCGGGCCGGGGGCAAGAGAGTTTGTTTTTCCCTTCCTTACGATTTCGGGCAAAAAGAAATTTGTTGATCTTGGAGCAGAGCGGATACACTCTTTTATATCATCGAGCTTGTTCTTGTAGTTGAATGGTTTTCCCCTTGCTCGTTCATGTTGCTAATAATAAGCTGTGTTGAAATATGTTTTTGTTTTAGTGACTGATATTGAACAGCCAACTGAGACACACCTCCCATGACGCTCTTGCTGATGTTGCTGATGATAAGAAAAATTCAGAGCAAAAGGAATTTAGCTTTCCTTCGCATGAGATCGAGCAAATATCGTTCAAGCAATCCTCTAATTACTAATTACAAAACTACTAACAGAAT